>CM061070.1:20604022-21804022 GCA_030762895.1 Sophora flavescens
CTTCTATAGTTTTCTTAATCAAACTGATCAATATATTGTTGGTAGCCTCGGCTTGCCCATTTGCCTGTGCATAATAAGGTGAAGATTGGACCAGCCTGATCCCATACTCTTGTGCAAAAGCTACCATCTTTTATCCCATGAGCATTGTGCCCTAATCCGTTGTAATGGTTTCTGGGATGCCATACCGATAGATAATTTGATTTTTAATAAACCTGATAACATCGGCTTGGATAACATTAACCATCGGCTCGGCCTCCACCTACTTAGTAAAGTAATCAGTGGCAACAATAATAAATGAGTGTCTTTTGGAAGATGAAGGGTATATCTTTCCAATCAGATCCATTGCCCAACCTCGGAATGGCCAAGGCTTAACAACAAAGTGCATCTCCTCGACTGGGATCCTCTGGATTGGCCCATGCTTTTGACATTCTTCACAACCTTTAGCATAAGCATGGCAATCTGCATTAATGGTTGGCCAATAATATCCATACCAATGTATTAGCCATCGCATCACAGATCCTGACCTGTGAGATCCACATATCCCTTCATGCGCTTCCCCCATAATTTTCATGATCTCGGCTTTGTTGAGACATTTCAGTAAAATTCCCTCCAATCCTCTCTTATGTAGTTCTTCATCTACCAAGGTATATTTTAACGCCTTTTGCCTCAGTTGGAAGGTTGAAGGGGAAGAAGGACCTTGCAAATACTTCGTAAGTTCAGTCCTCCAGTCATCGGCTACATCTACTTCTCCAATAAGGAGCTCCTTGAACCGATTATCCCAGGGTTGAACATCTTCAAAGGTCTCCTTATACCCAGAAGCATGTTGTGCCAAATCATTTGTTTCTCCATTATCCCCTCTGGGTATATGCACTATCACCAAACTTCCAGCCGTTTCGTGACATTCTGCCAAGTTTGGGTTGGTACACTTGTACTCCCTAGACAATTGCCTTATGAGTAACTGGGAATCTCTCATAACCTGGATATACTTAGCTCCCATGGACCATAATATTTTTAATCCTAAGATTAAGCTTCATACTCAGCTTGGTTGTTTGAGCATCATAACCTCAGCTGATGCATGAATTTCCAGTTTTCTCCTGTAGGGCTTGTGATTGTAATTCCAGCCCCAGCTCCCTTATTAGTTTTGGATCCATCAAAAGTTAAGATCCAAGGCTTTAGGTTAACACAATGGCTCACCTCGGTTAAGGGATCAACCACACCGACAAAAGGATGTTGAGCCAGGAAATCTGCTAGGGCTTGCCCCTTTACTGCCTTGAGAGGCACATATTTCAATGTGTAAGCACTTAGCTTGATGGCTCACTTCATCAAACGTCCTTGCAAAATGGGCCTATACAACAAGTACTTTACAATGTCTATCATACAAACTACCAGAACCTCTCTCAGCAAGAGGTGATATTCCAGCTTAGTACATGCATGAAAAAAAGACAAACATAGTTTTTCTATGGGGGTATATATGGTTTCATGATCATTGAGTAATCGGCTAAGATAATAGATGGACCTTTCATTTCAATCCTCATCATCATGTGCTAACAGGGAGCCAATATATATAACTTTAACGGCCTCCCTGACACTGGGGGAACTAACACCGGAGGGTTAGCCAAACATTGTTTTACTTGCTCGAAAGCAAGTTGTTGCTCTTTTCCCCACACCATTTCATCTGCATCTTTTAACTTTAATGGTGGAGAAAAAGCCTTAAGCTTACTATTGCGAATCCAACAAGTGTACCGGTTCGTTGCAAGTAACAAAAACACGGTAATAAATACTGAGGTCGAAGACAAGGATTGGGAGACAAATTTAACCAAATCTTTAATAGGAAATTCAAATCGTTTGACCAAGTCAATAGCAGTTGGTTGAGAAGAGAGAGAAAGATCAAGTAACAAGAATTTATCTAAAACAATTATCTAGAAACGCTAACGATAACAACGAGATTAAATTGATGATTAAAGCTTCTAAGGTCACGAATCCGCCTACCCAATCATGCAAGCTACCCAAGTGATGATATTCTGTTTCCTATGTTCAATTTCATTGTCAACCGGGACCCCCAAATTCTCCCAAAGACATTACCGATGCTCTAAGGGATGTATCTAAACTGTAAATTAATTACCTACCAAGTCTCATAACCTACAGTTAGATTATATTAAGTTCTTGTTCCCTATGTGGTTGCACCAATCTCCTACCCATTACCAATGCAATATTCAACTGGTGTTCCTAATTCAAGTCCTAAGCGTGAATTACCTATCAAGTCTCATCACACTAACAACTTAATCAAGGGCCCATTTAATTAACACAACAAACACCTAATTAAGAAACAAGAATTGAGTTAAGGAAAAGAATACATCACATTGAAATTCGCTATGCCATCAAGGGTGGCTTCATCGTTCCTATAGAATAGAGGATTAGTTCCTCATGGAGACGAAAACAACAATCAAAGAATTGATAGGATTCATCCTTAAAGAAACTGAAATACAACTCACTACACAGCTCTAAGAAAACTAGGATAGCAACCAAAATCCCAAAACTTCCAATTTTTGACCTAAAACAAGCTATCTATAAAGTTTGGGATCTGCGCGCACTCGCGGGGCGAGCAGGGGCTAGCTCGGAGAGCCTTAAGCTGGCACCAGTTCCAATTTAGATTCTTCACGAGGTGAGACAAAGCTAGTGGGACAAGACTGAATGGTCTTCAATACCCTGAGTCTGGCTCACGAGGCTGAATGACTGCTTGTTCCTGCTTAATCTGCTCCTCTGGCTCGCGAGGCGAGCACCCGTTCGCGAGGCGAATCTTCCTTTTTGCCTTTATGCTTGTTTTCTTCAATTTTCCAATCTTCCTCGAGCTTCACTTTTAACCTAAAATATAAAATTAGCATTTTAATGCTTTATTGACTCAAAAAGACCAAAAATTCCTAAAAACTCTATAAGAGACTAAAAATGTTGCTTAGCGACAAAAGAAGTCAAGTTCGGGTGATTAGCGATGATAAATCACTCAATTAGCATAAAAAAGCTTAACCTTTCTATCCATAAAACAAGATAAGCTAGAGGCTTATCACTTACCATCTGAGTTTGAAATGAACCTTCTTAGAAAATTGATTTTTCCAATCAGGCTTTGCAATTCCTTTTTACTCTGAGGAGGTCTTGCGTCCAAGATGGCTTTGGCCTTGTTTTTGTCAACTTCAATCCCATGTTTACGCACTAGAAAACCTAAAATGTTTCCAGCCGATACACCAAAAGAGCAATTGGCAGGATTCGTTTTTAAATTATGACTCCTCATTTTAAGAGCTTGCTCTAAATTGGCTGAATGTTGATTAAAGTCATGGGATTTTACTATGACATCATCAATATATACTTCCATGTTCTTCCCTATCAACTCATGGAAAATAGTATTCATGGCTCTTGGGTACGTAATGCCAGCATTTTTTAACCCAAATGGTATGACCAGCCATTCGAATATCCCGATGGCGCCAGGACACCTGAAAGCTGTCTTATGGACATCCTCCTCGGCTATAAATATCTGAATATTCCCAGAGTATCCATCCATTAATGTTAAAATGCCATTTTTGGCTACAGAATCAACAAGCATGTCAGCTATAGGCATTACATACTCATCTTTAGGAGTGGCAAGATTTAAATTCCTATAGTCAGTACAAATTCTAACTTTTCCACCTTTCTTAATTACAAGAACAATGTTCGATAGTCATTCAACATATCTGGCCGTACGAATAAATCCTGCTTTAAGTAGCCGTTCCATTTCCTCTTTAATCTTTGGCATTACTTATGGGTTGAACCTTCTTGCAGCTTGTTTATGAGGCTTAAATCCCTCTTTAATCGGAAATCGATGTTCTACCAGTTCTCTAGAAAGACCTGGCATCTCATGGTAGTCCCATGCGAGACAGTCCTTATAACTCTTTACTAGTCTAACCAGCCGATTTTGTTCTTCCTCACTCAGTAAAACACTTACTCTTGTCATTCTCGACACCTGCTCGGTTCCTAAGTTAACATCCAACAATGGATCGTCAGCTGAAAAGGTAGGAATCTTCCTGCTGATTGAGGACTCCCACCTCTCCTCGCATTCATGTCCCCCTAGACATAACAGCCGGGCATTCTTCTTCTCGAACTTCTACCAACTCCATAGACATGGCCGCACCAATCCTTTGCTCAACTTTCAAGGATGTCAGCCTATGTCTTAGGTCCTCGATTACTTGAGTTTTATTATTCATCTAACAACAACTGTAGGGGCCGTAAATCGGCCTGGATATTAACAGCAAACCCATCGGCTGTCAAGTTGCAAAACTCCCATGATCCTTCTTCAAGTCCTTCAGGGATAGTTATAGGCTCTAATCGGGGTGAATAGAATATAGCCTCAGTCATCTTAACATCAGTCGTGAAAGGATTCTTATCGGCTGCAACTGATTCTACCTTGTCACCATCCCAAAACATTAGCATTTGATGTAGAGTAGAAGGCACACACTGGCTTGAATAAATCCAATCCCTTCCCAACAATATGGAGTAAGTGGACTTATAATCTACCACAAAGAAGGCAGAGCTCAATGTTTTGCTTCCCACAATGATATCGGCTACCAAAATTCCTAAAGCATCCATGGCATCCCCTGTGAAGTTAGTCATCTTCATATTAGTGGGAATTAAATCCTACTTAGTTCTACCCAGCTTCTTCATGGTGACTGAAGGCATTATGTTTAACACTGCTCCTCCATCCACCAAGACTCGGCCAACAGTCTTACCACTAACCTGAGCCCTAATAGGGGTTTTAGGTGCTTGGTAATCTCCCCTGCTGGTTTGGGAAATTCCATCCTGGCCTCTTCTGGAATAGGAGTTAACACAGCCCATTCGACTTCCTCGGCAAAGACGTCGCCTTCCAATTTCTCAGGTTGCTTCTGCCAGGCGAAGAACTCACTAGGAATTAGTCATACCATGTTGGTATCAGCCGTAAGTTGGTCTCTGTCATATCCCAATATGGAATCCAATACCTAATCTCCCAATACAAGATCTGTCCCTAACTCCTCCTCTATTTCCTCCACTGTTAGAGGAACCTGCTCTTCCGCTGTTATAATTGGTCCTTCTTCCAATTTGGCTATCTCCAACTAGTTAATCATCTCTTGGAAGTCCTATTCTTCCTTTCCCAAACAATCCAGGTTTTCTGACTGTACTGGATCCTGCTTTTCCTCCCGAATAGTTGTTCCTCCTTTTGGTTGCCCAAAAGCAGCCTCTAGGATCTTGGCCACCCTAGGAGACTTGATCTCAGCACAATCAATCCTTTTAGCCTCGACTAGCATTGCCAAGGTATGCTTCATTCTTTGCAGTGATTTATTCCTTTAGGCCCTTCTTTTGTGTTCTGGTCATCACTACTGGTTCCTTTTCAACCTTAGATGGTGGTTTGACCATACACTGAGGTCCGATTGATTCCTCATTATGTACAGTAATCTTCAGTGTGGTCATGCCTTTTTCCACATCAAAACGAGCTACTCTCTTACCTTTATATGGTAAAGGAGTCTCGTCTATTATCGGTATCCTTTCATTAGCCGAAATATTATTGTGTTTATCGGCTAAATTTCTTCTTATGTTTCCTCTCGGGGCCTCTTTTATTGTTTCCCCATACCTAAGTGCAGGATTCCTTTTTCTTTCAAAATCTCTCCTTATGCCTAAGAAATCCAATCTGTCAAACACCCCAAGTATTACCTCGCTCTCTTTGTTCTTGGGGACTAGAATGGTCTTCCCATTTGGGCCTCTGTACACCTCATAGTCTGCCGGATGTAACTTGGAAACAGCCTATCTGCTAAGCTAACTCTTCTCCAACCTGCTGAACACTGTGGGCCTATTGTACTCAGTTGGTGCATCTTTCTTCCCATCCCCCTTCTTATCCATCTGGGGTCTCTTTAGTCTGTCGAACACAGATGGTTTCTGATCTATAGTTTTAGACTGATCAGACACAGCTAGAGCTCTTCCTGCCTCATCTGGCTCATCAAACACTCCCCTTTAGTTTCCACTGGCGGCGTATCAACTGTTTCCATTTTTTAGATGGTGAGTCGGATACTGTCTCTCCCAAGAAGGAAATCATATTAACCCCTGCCGAAGGAAATGGATCTATAATGACAGTCATATCTTTTCAGCTAGTTTGAACCTTCCTTCCTTCATGGCCTTTTGAATAGCCTTTTTGAATACTATATAGTTGGCAGTAGCATGAGTATAAGAATTGTGCCACTTACAATATTTCTTTCTCCTCAATTCTTCAACTGTGGGAATTTGATGTCCTTCGTTCAATTTAATCAGCTGGTCCTTCAAGAGGTGATCAAATATTTGGTCCTCCTTGGAAATATCAAAAGAGTATTCCACTCCACTCTCAGAAGTTTGCAGCTCCTGCCTTTTGGGGGATCTTAAAGCTGGGCAGGAATGTGGCTATCCCCTCAATATTTCAGCTGCCATGATGTCTGCAGATTGCTCGGCTGAGTCATCTGATGGATAGTCTGTATCATCAACATCAACCATATTGATCAGGTGAGGACCTCTGTTCCTGCTAGATCTCCTTTTTTCATTTTCCAGGATATATTGCTCAATTCTAGAGGCCCTGGAAGCTAACTGGCTTAGATCAGTGCAATCCTGCCCTACCCACTTCTCCCTAAGCCGAGGATGCATGTTGTTAATGGCCATTGAAGAATATTCAGTCTCAGGAAGCTGCACCACACATTTGCTCCTTAATTTCTTGAACCTTTCCAGATACTTAGTCAGGGGTTCATCCACTAGCTGTCTCAGATTCATTATGTCAGCCACAGTCACATCTGGCTGAGGCATATATAATCTATCATGGAAATAACGCTCCATGTCAGTCCAATTTTGAATGGAGTTAGGAGCTAAGGCAGAATACCAAGTAAAGGCTCCTCCAGTCAATGATAAGGGGAACAACTGGAGCTTATAAAACTCGTTTTGGTTGGCTTCCCCATATTGGGCAGTAAACCTGTTGATGTGCTCCATAGTTGACTTACCATCCTCCCCTGATAAGGTATTAAAGTAAGGAGTTTTGAATCCCCTAGGAAAAGGCATCATTCCATCCACCCATTCAAGGTAAGGTTTCTTGTACACAGGTCTATCCAGCAACCTTAGCTGGATTCCAAAGTGCCTCCTCATTATCTAGGCTATCATTTCCGGGTCTATCAATTGAGGACCCCTGTCACCTGCATGATTCGGTGCTGGTGGCTGAACAGGCCTAGCAGGTACACCTCCTAGCTGATAAAGCATCTGACACTGTTGCTCTTGAATGGGGGTTGCCCCCTGGTTATTACCCGAGTAAGGGTAATTATTCATCTATGGCTGACAGGAATGGTCTGCCCATGAGTAAACCCCTTGGGAGTGCCTACTGGGGTAGGAGGGATGTCAGACCAAAGCAGGTCTCTTACGTAATCGGAAATATACCTGGTAGGACCTGCAGCAGTCGAGTAAATCGTGCCCCTGGTCACGGCAACCTATGGACCGACACCTATCACAGCAGTGTTAGGCACCAGACACAGCAAGCCAACTGTTCCTACTATATGAGGGGGCCTTCTGGGTACTTGTACTTACCCGAATCGTAAGCTCGGCTATACACTATCGGGGTGTGGAGGTTGGTACATAGGAAACACCTGCGGCATGCCCATACTCGATTGGACCATTGATTGTGGCCCCGCCTGAGTTTGTCCGCCAGCAGGAATGCTATCTATACCCGAATGGGCCGAAGCCTCGCCCGTATTGGATTGTTTTTTCTTAGCTTCTCTAACAAAATGCAACTCGTTGTGTACCATAGGCTTCACGATCTCTGAAAGTTGGCTTGACATTTGATACATCCAATCATTCATCCCCTGATCAATTTGATCTTGGATAAACGAGGTGGTCATCATTATAGGCTGAGGCTGATCAGAGCTTTCTACCCTAGGGGTAGAAGTTAAGGTTGAAGATGCCGAAATACCCACAGGTTGTGGAGTAGTTGGCATCCCCAGGGTAGGCTGTGGAGCCCCTTCCGGTGTCTTCTTGGACCCATTCTTCTTGCCTGCTTGACTAGTATCCATACTGCTAAGGTTCTTACTAGACCTTAGGTGCATACGCCAAGGGTAATCTGAACTAGGAGATGGAAATTTCTCAATGAGTTCACCTTTGAGAGTCCCATCGGGCGTGCCAAATTTGTTTTACGTGTAAGTTGGATATCAGCCGAATGGAAATTCAGCCGAGGAACACGTACGGATTTTAATAAGGATCAGGTGATTTGAACTAGAAGTAAAATCCAACTTCTAGCAAAGGGTTCCCAAACTTACTAAAGAAAGCGTTTGGTAACAAGGTGAACAAGAAAAGGCTAAGAACTAAAGAAAAAGGACTTAATCGGCTTGGAAGTAAGCTTGCATCAAGTAAATAGCACTAAGTAAAGGCGGGATTAAAGAAAAGCTGAAAGTAAGCTGAAAATAAAGGCAAGCGTAAGGAAGCAAATCTTAAAAATTTGTATTGCGTGTTGTCGTGTGTTTACAATAAGCATAACAGGTATTTATAGGCTAAGCCTAATCATCTATAATCCTTTACTAATTGGCTAAACCTCCTAAATACATGCAACTATTCCCAACTCAGTTGCCCATGTTTCTCAACCACTACAGCCACAACGGCTACCCCTCAACAGCTCAACTCCTATTTTCTCGGCATGTTTTGTGGCATCCGCTGGCAACAACTTTGTGATCTCCACACTTTCACGTTCCTCAGTCCTTTAACTCCTTCCAACAACTAGCGGCCCATTAAGCTTCAGTCTATTCTATCTTTCAAGCCTGGCCTACCAACAAGGCCCAACCCATTCCTTAGTCGAATGTGCTCCCATCTCCATCGGCTATTTCTGTCTTCGGCTAACAATTTCCTAATCAGTTGTTGGCTCGGCCATTGGGCTGAATTAATTTTAAAAGTGGGGATAACAATCCTTAATCTTGCGTCCAAAAAATTTGTATCCTTAATGTTCACACTTTTTATGGTGGAAAAATATTTATACTATTGAGATATATTTATCCTTAATCTTCACACTTCCCAGTGCTCCCTTGAATGATTCCATCGATTAGAAAGTAGATTATATATATATATATATATATATATATATATATATATATATATATATATATATATATATATATATATATGCGGTTGCGAGGTGGGTGGATAATAGAGTACCCATACCCGCAACCATACCCATCAAATTTGTAGGTATGACGTATGATCAGTGGTTGTGATTTGGCAAATTGCTGTCAAATACATTCAGCTCTACTCAACTTTTTGATTGAAGTGGACATTTGATTTCTTTGTAATTTTGGAGATTCTTATTAGAGTTTATGTGCATACTATATGCTAGTATGCTACTTTTAGATAGTAATTTTTAATTATGATGTTTGATACTCTTGTAAGACTATGTTAATTTTTAATGTGATTGAAATTTTATTTATTTTGATTTCTAAATATATTTATTTATTCTATTGTGTATTTAGCTTATAATCTTATTAGTGTTTTAGAAGAATATACTAAATTATCATGAGCATCATAAAAATTATTAGTGACATGGTCAAAATCATGGATATAGCAAATTGTGATTGTCATTACAACATGTACCGACAGAATATAAATCATGGGTATATCTTCAAGTATTCAGCCTATGGGTTTGAAAACTGTCACTAAAACCTATAGTGACGAAGATCCAACCGTAGGTTTAGCAAATTATAAACCACGGAGACAAACGTCCGTCGGTATAGGTTTTCGTGGCTATACCTATGGTTTTTGCCTTTTACCTACGGTTTTCTACTGTCACTAAATGGCTTATTCCTTGTAGTACAAGTAGAGTCCGGATTGCCATCCCTACTTGAAATAGGTCAGCCACAAGCACACAATAAAGAGATATTTAAGTTGAGAAATGATACCTGCTGGAGCTTTGAAAAATGAAAGATAATAGATCAGACTGACTTTAAGAGGACAATTTTACCACTAAAAAAAGACTTTTACTTCTCCACCCAGACAATCTATCGCTCACCTTCTCCACAACCAGAACCCATGCGGATAACCTCTTTGGATTGACTTAGCATATATCTAATTTGGATACATCAAGTCTATATATGCAAGGATTTCTTATCATTTAAAACTTAAATGTGTAAAAACGTTTTGTATAATTATGGGCTGAATAATTTTGTTTTGAAACTCAAGCGGTGGATTTGGCATTCTTGCCTAACATGCATGGAACAATAAATTGTGGATGGATGTCCCAAGTAATTTGTACCATTGATTTCCATAAATTTAATAAAAGTAAAATCAAATCAACTGTTTAGATTAAAATGGATTACATAATATTAATCAAATAATAAAAAATAAATTTACAACCTTCTTTTCATTCTCATGGCTACCTTCACTATCTATTCTCCGTCGCTGCATGACCGCTTGCTGCCGCGCCACATGCCAATCACCATGTTGTGCCACCTTCTCTTCCATATTCCATGTTCTCATCCATCTCTTGTTGGTTTTATATTCAGGTCTCAAATCCAACTAACATGAAGGATCCAAAAGTTTCAAACTTTTGAATCCATTGACTAAAAGTTTCAAACTTTTCAAAAGGAGGAGAGGAACAATAGTGGTCCGAGCGGATAGGGACTATGGTGGTATAACTGGGTGGGGGACGATGGTGAGGGAAAATGGGTCAAACCATGAACCACCATCATTGTTTCAAATTTTACCTTCTGTCAATTTTCCCAAAAAAAGATGAAAAAATTAATAGGAGAGACACAGAAACTGGTCGTGGAGGGCTATGGTGATGGCGGAAGGAGGAAAGAAGATGGTGGGGTGAAAGAGCAATCCATATGACGGTAGTAGAGACTAGAGCCGCATAAGCCATTTTCTTCATCAGATCTGCCGTTGGTCTGGTGCAGTTCCCTGTGATGGTGGCTCTGGATGTATCATCCTAAAAAATCGGGTCTTCGCTGACCTGGTATCTAACTTCAATCGCAATTTTTCCAGTCAGAACGACCTTTTTTGGACTAGAAGTCTGCAGAAGAATTATAGCTATGTCTATTAGTGTTGCCTTACAAACAGGTGTAATAAAATGAGCAGTACACACAATCACAACGAGTAGTACAGAGTAAGTAAGAGATCGTTCTCATAAAAATTAAAATGGTATAAAATAGCCAAAACTCAAATGAATGTTTCTATTGAGTTAAGATTAAAGGGTAATCAAATTGTGTGTGAAAATATTGATTTTCAATATTTAAAAAGAACAATATTAAAAAGGCAGTAATAAGAGAACAAGAAAATAAAAAAGATTTGTAAACAGAGATGGTAAAACATCTTCGAGTATGAATCCCTTGTTATTTTAGTTTAGCTTCAATTATTGTAACACCCTGCTTTTTAAATACGTAATATTACCAGTTAAGATATAATTATTTATATTTTTATCTGAGATCAAGAAAATGATTTTGGATAAAAAAAATACCTTATGGCAGAGAGTTACGGTGAAATTGTGGGTTGAAAATTCAGACGGAAACCGATCTGCGTTTTCACTGACAGTAAGATTTACTAATCAAAAAACCTAGTTTTGACTCGTGAAAGAAATGGTTTAGGTTTAAAACATATTTGCAACGATATTGGTTTTTAAGAAAAGTTTCGCATAAAAAAAATTATATTTTATACGAGTGAAATATTCAAAGGAAACACGCGTAAAACCTAATTCGGATAAACGACGGAGCCGGATACGGAGATGAGGTGATTGATGTGACTGAGGGGACAAGCATTAAATACGAGGGGACATGCATTTAATGCGAGCCATCATGACAAAATAAATATCTAGATATTTTATCATGTGAAAAGACTATTTTGCCCTTGGACTTTCAAGGTAATTCCAACCTACGGAGATGAGGTGATGGAAGTGATTGATGTGACTGAGGGGACAAGCATTAAATACGAGGGGACAAGCATTTAATGCAAGCCATCATGACAAAATAAATATCTAGATATTTTATCATGTGAAAAGACTATTTTGCCCTTGGACTTTCTAGGTAATTCCAACCTTGCCCTTAAGTGTTTTGGACCAAACCACCCCCCCAACAACTCCTTCACACTACACGACCTCACCCTTCTTCTCCCACACTTAGCCAAATTTTCATCTTTTACACTAAGAACACAAAGAAAATACTAAGAACACCATTTTTGTTGTTGCTAAGTTCTTCAAACTTCTTCAAGTTCTTCATCTAATCTCTTCATTCCAAGGTGAGGATTCCATTCCTCATCATATTAGCTTCATTAATCCTCAACAAATTTCATTTCCATTTTCATCAACTATTTCTTAAATTTCAATTCCTAGATCTAGTTTTTCAAAAATTCACCAAAACTCATAGAAAAATGTTTTGAGTGTTCTGCCACTTGATCTTACCTCTCTACTACCTCTAGTTGTTAGATCTAGAAGCTTGAAATCAAAAGAAATTCCTAGTTAATTTTTCTAGGGTTGACCGAATCTAGGCCTATATAGGCAAAGGAGATTTTGTTCAATTTTTAACTTAGACGAGGTTGGTTATAAGCTATCTAGGGTTTCTATATTCTAAATCCAAGAGATTAGAATCAAAATAAATTTCTAGCCAAATTATCTTCTCTTTATCGAAATCCTAGATGTGTGGGTAAATAAGTTTTTCTTCAATTTTTACTTGAATGATGGCTTGTCTAAGCTAGTTAAGGTCTCTAAGTTATATATCCAAGAGTTTGTGAGCAAAAGAAATTTCTAACTAAATTTTGTTCTCTTGGCCGAAACCCTAGCCCATTTGGTTAGAGGATTTTGTTTCAAAGTTTTGATTTGTAACACTTGATCTATGTTAGTTAAGACTCTAGTAACTAGGATCCAAAAGATGGAATTGAGAAAATAACCCTAGCTCTATTTTTGAGTCATGGTTGAACCTAACTTAATATGGTCATAGTTGGATTTTGTCTGATTAATTTGTTGTTATGTTGTTTTGGTTGAAGGTTAATCTGGTAACTGTGGTGTAGTAACGAGGATCTGAAAGTTCGTGATTCCGGTGTTAGTTTAGGTGGGAGACAGATTCATGCTGTCATCGGAATGGATAAGTAATATATATTATAATAATGGTGTAGGGTGACCTAAACCCTACTAGTGGTCGAGTAATCGATAATACCAAAATCGTATTGGAAACTACTCCGTAGTATCAATGATGATTTGGGGATTGTAGGTTTATCGCCGTTAGGACAATTTTAGAATATTTGAGGATGTATGATTTGATTATTATTAAAATGTTTGTGATGCGCTGGTTGAGGTAATCTAATATATGTGATGTTTTATTTTGTTGTATAAATATTTTATGATTAGTGTATTATGTATGATCTGCATGGTTTAATAACATGATTAGTCGGCTTTTAGGCAAGGATATGTGTTATTCGGGAGATATTCGTGTGGGTGAGAGAATGAATGTGACTTAGAGGTGCCTAGCCTAATTAAAGTGTTTAATAGATGAGATGTGACATGGAATGGGTGTTGAGATTGATATGGAAGGTTGAGGCACTAGGTAGTATACGATGCGAGTCACTGAGATTCATATATATGCATGTTTACTCACAGCCGTGTGAGTGGAACACACGAGGTCAGGATATCCTATTTTGGATACCGGATATTGCGGCTGAGTGCCCTACGGATGTTGAAGCCGAGGTAGACTACCGTAATACTCTTTTAGTCTTTGACGCATTGTTCTGATTATCCTATCAATGATAGAGGTACTGTGTATTTTGTGCTTATTGCGCTATGTCCGATGGGGGAATAGTGACGCACACTGTGCTAAATGCACTGTTCCTTATGAAAGATAAGGGAATAGCAGCGCATCGAGTTCTTGCCACCGGACCGTCGGGACTACTAACTAATATGACAGGAGTAGAGATGGCCACGTCAGCATAAAAGGTTTAGTTGCATGAGATTAAGGGTAGAGGCTAATATCGTAAATGAAGGATAATTGTTAGTTATGTGTGATGCGTGTCTTTGACTATTATTATATTTATATGCTATGATTCTTTTTCGCTTATGATGATAGAACTGTTTCTTATCTCCCTGTTTCTGTACTTTGTGTATGTCTACTTTATTCCATTAGAAGACTCTATGGAGGAACCCGTTGATGAGGAGTTGGATGGAACTCCGTATGAACCGGATGCTGGAGGACGAGCTGTAGATTCTAACGATATAGTGTAGTGAGCTTATGGTCAGTGAGTCTTATAAGACGTTTTATTTTTTGCTAATTATAAACAGTTTGTATAATTAAGTACCAGTGAGGGATCCTATTGATAGGATACCCTAAACAGTTTTTTGTGTTATGATGGTTAGAGATATTTATATTTGTACAATCTAATTATGGTGTGGTGTTTTACTTTCCGAAGTTGGATGTGTTGATAATTAAGTTTTTAATTTCTTCGTATTTTCGGGTTATGTTAACGTTAAGAACGCGGGTAATTTTAAATAAATAATTAATGGCATAACGGGGCACAACGTGGTGTCTCAGTTATGCTCTATGATGCTACAACATTTAGCTCTAGGAAATTAAAGTTGTGTTTTCTAACACTTAAAAGATGAGGTTCATTAAATGCATTTTATTCCTAGATTCATATTAATTACACCATCTTATTATGAAGCACGTTCCAGCTAGCTTAAGGACTTGAATGATTATTCCTAATACATTCAACATCTACTAATTTTCCAATTAGAGACTTAAGCCTTGTCTCTTAATACTTAGCTTTTCCAAGTTTAGCAAGCTCAAGTTCTACTTAAGGTGGCCAAGCTTAAATAAAACAACATATAAACACTGATTAATAGAAAATGCAAAAGCAAAGCATCACATAACATTAACTAAACATTCATTACAAGTTCAACATACCCATAGCTACAACAAGTTAGCTCATAATGAGCTTACAAAATCTGGAAACAAAATAGAGAATGGGAGAAGAAACCATTACAATGGAGGAACAAAAATGGAAACTATGGAGAAGAAGAAAAAGAAGACTATTGGCTGCTGCTGCTAGGTCAGAGAAATCTCATATATGTGTAAAAGTATCCCCTTTTTAGGGATTTTACAAGGCCTCCTTTTCTCTTTTCTATTTTTGGGCCATCAAAATAATATTAAAATAAAGGCCTTGGCCCGTTTCCTTAAATGCAGCAACACAAAATCTAGGTGCGTGCTTGGGACACATCCTCACTTAAGGGCACCTCAACAGGAGAGAGAAAGTTGTCTTTTTATGTCCGTTTTTGATACAAAAAGTTGTCCTTCTAGGGCGAGGCCTGTCTCGCAGGGTGAGACAGGGACATAATTCTCCTCCTTGCTTCGCGGGGCTAGCAATTGCTCGCGGGGTACCGCAAAGATGATCAACCTTTTCCTCCTCAGGATCGCAGGGCGCCCCATAGAGCCTTCCAAATCTCCAATTTCTGGCCTCCGGCTCGCGGGGCGAAAGCCTTCAGATCAACAATCCGGCCTGTATTTCCTATGTTTTTTCTAACTTCGTCCAGCCTCTCTTTTTTACCTGAAACTCTAGATAGCATGTAATGCTTTATTTGACTCAAAATCCAACCAAAATTCCTAAAAATTATAAAAATGACCCAAAACCTTTCTAAAGGAAAAATCAAATTGAATTTGGGTTAAAACGAGATAAAACTTGGTCGATTGGCACAAAAACCGTAGATTTACTAGCTTTGAAACTAGATAAGCTAGAGGGTTATTAGGAGTTCACACCCAGATGCTGCAACATGTCTGGAGCATTTCCCAGCAGCTTATCTAAATTTAAACAAAAAGAAAGAAACACATTAAGCATATTCCTTTTTGTTTTGAAGCACATTAAGCATATTCCTAGACACTTAAAAACAGACAATTACATGAAATTTATATAATGACACACAGTATGCTAAACTAACTTAAAACACCTAAAACATCAACATAAAATACTCAAGGATTACAAAAACTCAAGTAAAGAAGGAGTGTATAACTCTCATTTCTAAGAGTTATCAAACATATATTGTGTATGTATTGATATGAATGGCAAAGCATCAAACAATAAATACTCGAAATATTATATTAATATAAAAGCATTAATTGGGATGTACTGTCAGTGTAAAGGTTTTTATACTATCAATCAATCACAGATCATAATATGAATGACTTTTAAGTGATTTGAATAAAAATAAAAGATTTTCATTGACATGACGATTTATTATCGGTTGATAGCGTAAAACCTTTACACTGATAATGTATACCAATTAAACTCATCTAATTTTAATACATTGTATTAAAAAATGAGTTTAACTGGTATGAACTGTCAATGTAAAGTTTTTTACACCGTCAACTAATCACAAATCATGGAGTCAATGACTTTTAAGTTGATTTGGATAAGAATCAAAGATTTTTTAATGATGTGGTGGTTTATTATTGGTTGACGGTGTAAAAACCCTTTACACTGACAATATATACCAATTAAACTCTTAAAAAATTATATTATCATCCAATAGCACATTTTCACCTTATGAAAAATATCTAACCTTCATAATAATTATCACAAAAATCACATATATAATAATATACGATTAGTTAAATCTTAGTTAATAATAGAAAAAATATTTATATCAACAATATATTAAAATTAAATTCTTAAAATATTATATTTTTAACCATAATGACCGTATAAGACAGAGCTCCATATAATTATCACCAGAGTATAATAGTTGAGTATGAATCGTCTTGGTGGAGGCATTTTAATAAACCAAATACAATAGCAAATTATATGTAATTTTGTTAAGGATAATTTTTTTTTTTCGGGGGGTAAATTGTTGAGGATATTTAATTGAGCCGGAAATAGTTTCTTCATATTGGAAAGAAACTTCGATCACTTCCTGGAGGAGAAGTGTGATGTCGTGCACCCTCGTGCCCACATTATTTATGATATTCACAACCTATTTAGTAGCTTTACTGGAATCGGTTGGAAGGATGTCTATAAGGAAGCAAATTGTTATGCAAACTGGATTGCCTCCAGTCATCTGGCAGTCCAGTAAAAAAAAATAGAAGGAGAGGATTTGGATCATGAGAGAGAAAATGATAAATAATGAAGAGAGAGAATGGAGTTAAGAGAGAAAAAAGATGATGGAGGGAGAACTGATGGAGGGAATCCAGATCCATTGTTATGGATATTCCGTTGACACGGGATTAGGCATTTTTTCCAGGTGCCTTCTTTCATTCATGTTGCTTATTTTGCGGATAGTTCTTTTACCCTCCACGAGAGAGCTACCTAGTTTTTTTGTTTTTACTTTGGACTTTAGCCTCGTCTATTCATAAAAAAAAAAAATATTTCAAATAACATAAAGGCAGTTTTATGTTTTGGGGAGCATATGATATAATTTTTATAAGATATAATTTTCTGGGGAAAAAAACTGAAAGAACTATATATTTTGAAAATTTTGCTATTGAAAATTTGAGTAACCCAGTTGAACTGGTTCAAAAGGGATTATGTCACAGCGATACTAAAAACAAAAAAGAAATTACACGAAATGTATGACTAGGAAGAGTTTAATTTTGATATATATTTTTAAGAAAAAGATTTGTATACCATCAATTAATTCCAAATCATTTTATGTCTAACTTTGAAGGTAATTATAATAAGAGTCTAATATTTTAAAGATTTTAATTTATATATATTGTCAGTGTAAAGTTTTTAATACTGTGAACTAATCAGAAATCATGATATATGTGACTTCTAGGATAATTAGATAAGAGTCAAACATTTTAACTTATGTGACAATTTCTAATTTCTGATTGGTTGACTGTTTAAAATTCTTTACACTGACAATGCATACCAATTAAATCATATTTTTAATGATGTGACAATTTATGATTGATTGATGATTTAAAAAATCTTTACATTGAAAATGCATTCCAATTAAATCCAACTAAAGAGACACAAAGCCGAGCCGAAGAATCAATAGGGATTTTTTTTTTTTTGGTTTGGTATTCAAACTAATTAGTCTTTGGGACCGAATGAGCCCTAGAAGTATCCACACGACATAGATCCTTTGGACTCGCATTGGGACTAATCTCTGAGTCGGCCACGCGGTTAGTAAAGCCTAGTCAAGGGTTATTGCATACCCAAGGATCGAACTCGGACAAGTAACAATACGTTAACCACTTACATTCAACCACTTGATTAGAATCAATATGGATTTACATCTTCACCCCTCTTTTTGTCTTTTTTTTCCTCTGTTGTTGGGAGATAGAAAGATATATAAATAAATTTTAATGAATCCTACACAAGAAAATAAATTTATTTTTGTGTCTTTCTATATCTAATATCTGATATAAGAAAAGAAAAAAGGAAATCATAATCCAGCCAATAGCTACAAGTCACAACACAACTGTGAAAACACAGTCAAATCTCTGCTATCATCTCCCCCTCCAACTTGTCAAAGCCTAGAGAGGAATGAGCTCATGAAAACATCTTTCAAGACACGGAAGTTAGTTATTTCCAAGCGAAAGATCTGGTCCCTTTCACAACAACACAATTTCTAAATTTAGCAAGGAACTCAACTACTATAACCTCTTTTAATCCAATCAAGACCAACCTATCCCTCAAATCTCAACTTACAATTCCAGCAACAAATTTGAACAAACAAACAATCACATGTGCAAGCAAGAGCAGGACCCACTTATCTAAAAATCGTAATCCAGTTCATTTCCTAAATTTAGAAATGATCATAATAAAAATAGTTATAAAAATATTATATTATTTTCATTCTATTTCCTATCTTCAAAGATTTATATGGGAAACACTTAAAATAAAAAATTTATTTTAAGTGTTTCCTATATAAATCTTTGAAGATAGGAAATTGAATGAAAATAATGTGATATTTTTATAACTATTTTTGTTTTAATTATTTCTAAAAAAAAAAAATGAGAACTGGAAACTTAAATGGAAACCAAACAGGCAAGTTGATTGACATGTAGTGTACCGCATCTCGTAGAAAAATCTTGGGTCAACAAATCCCTCGTCGCAAAAGCATATCTTCTCATTTTCTCGAATACATCTTCAAATATTATGGATATTTGAACACCTAAAATTTATGATTAATTATATTCAGTGGATAATTAATAAATATGATATCATGTTATATTCCTTAATTATTTATTAAATATAATTAATCATGTATTTGAATTGTATTTACCATTTAAATTATTGTCAAAAATTATTGTTGAATTTTTATGTTGAAAAATCATTTCTCATATTCATTCTTGCTTCACATGTAGTATATTTATATAATATTATTTAACCACAATCGTGTAAAAGTTTAGATGTCCTGTGAGGTGTCAAATCCCATACTACCAAAATCTCTCCTTTTTTTTTTTTTTCTTGTGAATTACAATATTTGAACACCCAAACCCCATTTATAGAGTAATATTGTTTTGACACTAAAATTGAATATCATGGGAGATACCCTATTTTTTAATAGACTATGAACCAATGAAATAAAGAGAGAGAAAGAGTAAAGTGGTTCATAGCCTACTAAAAAGTAAGGTGTCCCCCATGATATCCAATTTTAGTGTCAAAATAACATTACTCCCATTTATATTTGTACACTATTCATCCATTCTATCTTTGCATATATTATACATATACAGATCACCTGTCTTAAAATAGTGTGTCACTTCCTATCTCATCCAATCAGATTGTGTCATTTGGAAAATTAATCATATTATCTATTATTAATGTGTCCTTTTTGAGGATAGAGATCACATGTCTCATTTTAGTGCCATGTATCATGTCCCCAACAATCAAATGTTGCCACATATTCTATCTTTTTTATATTACAAATTTTTTTAACTTATGCGGCAACATTTAATTGGTGGGGATAAGATATGGTACACCAAAATGGGATAGACGATATCTATCACCTTTTTAAATGACATGACACAATATAATTGGTTGGAGTGATATACCATTTTGAAACAGGTGATATCTATTCATAATATACCACAGTATGAGCATATTGTTGTACGGATCCGGATTTCCTGCACTAGCAAATTCACTCATTTGTCGCCAGTGGCGGATCCAGACCAAGTCAGTGGGGGCAATCTTCTTCTAAAAAGTTAATCATTATTATTATCATGCATGCGAAGATAAAGATATAAATGTTAAAATCATAAAATTTTAATATATTTAATCAAATGAATCACATACTTCGTAATTGTCTGGTCGCGCTGTCGCACACGTGCCAAAAAGAACGAGCGGGTTTTAAAACTGTAGTTTAGGGCGACAACTCGGATGTCGTCTCGCAATGACTCTTAAAGTGTTATTTATCACTAAAATCAGTTTTTTTTTTTTTTGGGGGGTTGGATTGGGATGCAAATAAGAAAACAAAGTAATAACAGAGCAATAAAACAAGGCAGTTCAAAGAGGTTATCAAATAGCTAAAAATGATTAATCTACTGTTCTTGATTTCACAACTATCATCGGTTCATGTAATCCCAAGCCCTAAGCAGATTCTAATCCCCTTTCAGTTGTAGCAACAATTAACAAACGAAATCGCTACTACGGATACATGTTTCCCGAATTAAACAAACGGTCATGAACTAAACGAATATGAATGAACACACGCGAATTAAACAAACGCGATTAAGTATAGGAGCATAGCATCACTGAAATGAATCAACACAACACTATACACTCCCAAATTAAACAAACAAAAATGTATAACATGGCATTGAAAAGGGAAACGCATACAAAACAGGGATTACAAAACCTCAAGTACGGTAGAAATCAATTACAGCAGATTAATCTATGAAATTTAATTCCCCATGAAAACGAAATACACACAGAAAATATGTAAAACAAAACAGTGGAGAAGCAAAAGTCTTTACCCTCTGCCCAGAACAGCCTTTTATAGTTATTCAGAAATTTAGCCCACTCGCGAGGCGAGCCCTAATTCGCGAGGCGAATATTGTGAATAGTCAGCAACGTTTGGTCTTCTCGCGGGGCGAAGAACTTCTCGCGTGGCGAGGAATGGAACAGTCTTGGCTTCTTGCCTTCAGTCTCGCGAGGCGAGATATGTATCCGAGAGGCGACACAGAACGGGTTGCATTTCTCTGGAATAGTCAACTTTCAGGGTCGCGAGGCGAGGTGTTGTTCGCGGGGCGAACCAAAGAGGATGACATTTTCACTGTTCTGCTGGCTTTCAGGTTCGTGAGGCGAGAAGATTCTCGCGAGGCGAATCCCCTGTTTCTTTATTCCCTCAACTTCTATTTAACCTGAAAACAAAGAAATAGCTATAAGTGCATTAATTGACTCAAAACTGGCTAAATTAACCAAAAACTACTTTAGAGACTCAAAACCTTGCTTGAGGACAATCTAATCTAATTTGGGTGAAAATGAGATATAATTTGCACAAAACCCTGGTCATACTAGCCATAAAACTAGATGAGCCAGAGGCTTATCAAAATACCCCAAACTTAAACTTTGCTTGTCCCCAAGCAAACTACAACTCAAAAATCAAAAAGACTCAAGACCTGGCAAGCTTAAAAGATTCAATCAACCTTGCACAAATTTCAAGCAGTTTCATCAAAACAATTTTTCTTCAATGTCCCCCCCCCCCCGTTCAAGCAAAGCAATCCCCACAATCATTCATTCTAAACAATTGAGAATTTCATCATTCAAACAATCATTAATCTAAGCAGGGGATCTAAGTTACACACAAGAGGGAGATCACCAAATTCAAACAACTGCCTTCCTCACAAGGGCTTTTAGTGTTCACTCATTCGCTCAGTTTGAGTCAGGCTAACAACATTTCACTCACTCTCACTTTCAAGAGCACTTCCCATAAAATTGATTTTCATCTCAAAATGATTCCCACAGAAAACATGCATGAAACATCAAAAGGTCTTTTATGGGTTGTAATGGGGCCTGGCTAAGGGTAGGATATACAAAGGTACTAGCTTAAGTCCCTAGGAACTAAGAGAGCATGAACATTTCAACATACCGAATTTCCACTCAAGTTCCTTTTTTCATTTTTCTTTATGCTTTGGGTGACTACAGCCTTTTCCTTCTTTAGATATTTTTTTCTTTGACATTTTTGTTCTTTTATTTCTTTCTCTTTTTTTTTTCTTTTTCTTTTTTTCTTTTCTTTGCCTTTGGCTCCAACCTTTTTATTATTATTTTTTCCTTTTTCTCACCCCAGAATGACATGTCACATCCTTGTAGCCACCCCAAACTTAGTTTCTTGCAACCATTCTCTTGCTAAGATTCCATGCTCTCCTAATCCTAAGATCGGGTTAACATGGTTTTTCAGAATTTTGGCTTGTAACATAGGGTTATCAAGAATTAATAGGCTAATTAGGCTCAAAGGGGCTAACTAGGGAACATGCATTAGGAATGGTTATTTTAGGCTAAGTAGTTATTTACAAAGAAAACGCCTAAATCATCTGAAGCAAACACATAATCATGCAAACCATAAAGAGATTCAAGCAAATTCAGGAAAGTGCAACTTGAAAGTGAGTTCACACAGTTAGAAAACATGTTGGAGGCTCAAATCCTCACCTGGACATTTTTTTTGCAAATTGTTTGACAGAGATTATATCCCTAGTGTGTGCTTCCTATCACCCCAAACTTATCATAAATCATGCCATCACAACAAAATATCTCAAAGTTCAGTTTTCAATCATATGGGGATCACTTTTCAAAAACAAAAATTTTTCAGCCTAGGGGGAATTATCACACAACTCATGCAATCAATCTGTGCAAAATCAATCAAAATCCATCAAACTTGCCAACATAAGACTCAACACAACTCCCGAGCTTCTCAAATTATTCAGGAGCTTTATTAAAAGAAAAGGAAAAAAAAAAGACACAACAAAACTACAACTAGTTCCCTCCCCCACACTTAAAACATACATTGTCCCCAATGAACAAAAGAACTATCAAATCAGAGTGAGGTAAAGGAAAGGGTACTCCCTGATCAAGTGTCAGTGTAGGTGGGAGCTTCCAAGGAGAGCTCCTCAACATGAGCATCGTCAGGAACACCAGCATCCACACCATGGAATGGCTTCAGCCTCTGCCCGTTAACCTTGAAGGTCTTGTTGCTACCTGCATCTTTAATCTCTACTGCACCATAAGGAAACACATTAGTCACAACAAAGGGTCCAATCCACTTGGACCTAAGTTTCCCAGCCATCAATTTCAGGCGGGAAATAAACAGTAAGACTTCTGGCCCACAAAAAATTCTTTCCTAGCAATCATCCTATCATGAAAAAGTTTTGTTCTCTTTATAAATCCTGGAACTTTCATAGGCTTCTAGCCTAAGCTCCTCAAGTTGTTGCAGCTGTAGTTTCCTTTCAACACCAGCTTTCTTCATGTCCATGTTACAACACTTGACTGCCCAATATGCACGGTGCTCAACTTCCACCGGGAGGTGACATGCCTTACCAAATACCAGCCTGGAGGGGGACATTCCTATTGGCATCTTGAAAGCGGTCCTCTGAGCCCACAGTGCGACTTCTAGACGGCGGCTCCAGTCCTTTCTATTCGGCTGCACCATCTTCTCTAGAATCTGCTTGATCTCCCTATTTGATATCTCAGCCTGGCCATTGGTCTGGGGATGGTAAGCAGTGGAAACTCTATGCACAACCCCATACTTCCTGAGTAAGGCTTCCATGGTTCGGTTGCAGAAGTGAGTGCCCTGGTCACTGATGATAGCCTTAGGTATGCCAAACCTGCAAAAAATGTTGGACCTACCAAATTTGGAAACAACTTTAGCATCGTTAGTCCTAGTGGGGATTGCTTCCACCCACTTTGAAACATAGTCAACAGCCAAAAGAATATATACAAAACCAAAAGAAGCAGGGAAAGGACCCATAAAATCAATCCCCCACACATCAAAAACCTCACAAAAAAGCATGGGCTGCTGAGGCATCTCACTCCTACGAGTGATGGCAGGGCCTGCTGTTTGACATTCCTTGCAATTTCTGTAAACCTCATAGGCATCTCTAAAAATTGTGGGCCAGTAGAACCCATAATCCAGGACTTTTCTTGCCGTCCTCTGTGGTCCAAAATGTCCTCCAACTTGAGAGGCATGTGAAAAATGCAAGATGGACTCTGTGTCATGCTCGGGGACACACCTCCGAATCACCTGATCACTGCAAAACTTCCAAAGGTACGGATTATCCCACACACAGTACTTTGAATCACTCTTTAGCTTGTGGAACTTGGATCTACTTGTACCTGCAGGAACAACACCAGCAACAAGAAAGTTAACTATGTCAGCAAACCAGGGGGTTACCCCATACAGATGTAGAAGTCTCTCATCAGGGAAGTCATCTTGGATGGGAGAATGATCCTCATCCCTTGCTATTCGGCTCAAGTGATCGGCTACCAGATTTTCAGCTCCACTCTTGTCTTTTATCTCCACATTGAATTCTTGGAGCAAAAGCATCCACCGGATCAATCTTGGCTTAGCTTTTGGTTTCTTTAACAGGTACTTCAGAGCTGCATGGTCAATGAAAACAATAACTTTTGAACCTAGCAAATAAGACCTAAATTTATCAAGTGCAAACACAACAGCTAGCAGTTCTTTCTCAGTGGTGGTGTAATTGGATTGTGCAGCATCTAATGTCCTAGAAGCATAATGAATTACATGGGCAGCCTTGCCCACCCTTTGTGCCAGAACTTCTCCCACAGCAAAATTGGAAGCATCACACATGAGTTCAAAAGGGAGTGTCCAGTCTGGGGGCTGGATGATGGGGGTAGAGGTCAATGCTCTTTTCAGGTAGTCAAATGCCTTCTTGCAATTTTCATCAAAATGGAACATGGCATCATTCTTCAGCAGGTTTGACAATGGCAGAGCTATCTTGCTGAAGTCCTTTATAAAGCGCCTGTAGAAACCTGCATGGCCAAGAAAAGAATGGATCTCACGTACGCAAGATGGGTAAGGCAATGAAGAAATCACATCAATTTTTGCAGGATCTATTGAAATACCCTCTTTAGAAATAACATGACCCAAAACTATCCCCTGTTATACCATAAAGTGACATTTCTCATAGTTCAAAATCAAATCAGTCTCAATGCATCTTTGTAGAACTAAACTCAGACTATGCAGACATGCATCAAATGAGGAGCCATATACAGTGAAGTCATCCATGAACACCTCCATGCAATTTTCAATAAATTAAGTAAAAAGGCTAAGCATGCATCTTTGGAAGGTGCCAGGAGCATTACAAAGGCCAAATGGCATCCTCCTATAGGCAAACATACCGAAGGGGCACGTGAAAGTGGTCTTTTCCTGATCCTCAGGGGCAATATGGATCTGGAAGTACCCGGAAAAGCCATCAAGAAAGCAGTAATGAGATTTACCAGCCAGCCGATCCAGCATCTGATCTATGAACGGCAAAGGAAAGTGATCCTTTCTGGTGGCCTGATTCAACTTCCTATAATCTATACAGACTCGCCAGATATTCTGGACTCTAGTGGGTACAAGCTCATTATTATCATTTCTAACTACTGTGAGACCGGACTTCTTGGGTACAACTTGCACCGGACTTACCCAAGTACTATCAGATATGGGGTATATAATACCTGCCTGCAGAAGTTTAGTCACCTCTTTCTTCACCACATCCAGAATCAATGGGTTTAGCCGCCTTTGGGCCTGCCTTACTGGTTTAGCTCCATCCTCCAATAGAATTCTGTGCATACATCTTGAGGGGCTAATTCCTGGAATGTCAGCTAAGGTCCACCCAATAGCCTTCTTGTGCTTCTTCAGAACCTCTAAAAGCTTAGCTTCCTGGTCAGAGTCAAGGCTGGAGGAAATGATGACTGGAAGTTTTTCATTCGTCTCCAAGTAGGCATACTTCAGGTTCCCAGGAAGTGGCTTGAGCTCTAGGGAGGGTGGTTGCTCAATGGATGGTACATTAGGAGTAGCCATGATGTCAAGGACTCCTGCCGAGCAAGATGACTTCACTCTCACTATCACTATCACCCCGCAAAGTTGAATCAAGAAACTTAGCACAAACAGACACTGCAGGTTAGTGTCAGTACAGTTAGTACATGAATATAAATCATCAAACCCAGAAATAAAAGGAAAATCAGAAACTAGGTCCTCATGGGTATCATCAATGATCTCAGAAAGCAACTCTAATTGGAAAACCGAGTGATCCTCCAGTGGGTGTTTCATAGCATCAAAGATGTTGAACTTTGCCACAATATCACCAAACTCCATAGACATGGTCCCATCATTCACATCAATCTTAGTCTTGGCTGTCTTCATGAATGGTCTGCCCAAGATTATTGGTGATCTACTGGAATTTGTCTCTCCTGCCATGTCTAGGATGTAGAAGTCAGCAGGGAAAATTAGCTTATCAACTTGCACCAACACATCTTCTACCATTCCCATGGGGCGGGCACTGGTCCTGTTGGCCAACTGGATGGTGAGACCTGTATACTGCAAAGGCCCAAGATCAAGGTTATTGAAAATAGAAGTGGGCATGACATTTATGGAGGCTCCCAAATCCAGCATGCAATTTTCAAATCTTCTATCCCCAATAGTGCATGGAATAGTAAATGTGCCCGGATCCTTGCACTTTTGTGGTAGTGCCTGAGTAGGGGTTAAAGCAGCAACTCTTTCTGGTGCAGGCTTAGAATGGATAAGAGCTGAAACATTTCTTCCCAAATCAACCCTCTCATTATTCTTCAACTTCCTCTTGTTGGTGCATAGATCCTTGAGAAATTTTGCATACTTAGGCACCTGCTTGATCACATCCAAAAGAGGAATATTTACAACTACCTTTCTGAACACATCTAAATTCTCCCTTTCCTTGTCTTCACCACCAATCTTCTTATTTTTCTGAACTCTGTGTGGGAAGGGGATTGGTGGTATGTATACTTTCACAACTTCAACATCAACAGTAGGCTCAGGAGTTACCTCAACAGTTTCTTCATTTTTCTCAGAGGTTGCCTCAACAACTTTTCCAGATCTCAGAGATATGACACTCACATTAGGATTGGAGGCATTGGGATTTATCACTGTTTGTGCTGGCAGTTGGTTTGTCCCTTGAGCTTGCTGTATGTTATTTATGGAAGTGGCCAGCTGTCCAACCTGTGTATGCAAAGCCTGAATGCTAGCATCTGTTCGCTGCTGAAACTGTGCTTGTGAGGCCTGGAACTGTCCTACTTGCTGCTGAAACTGGAGATTGGTTGCAGCCATTTGCTTGACCAAGTCTTCTAATAAAGGTCCAGAAGGTGCAGAAGTGGTCACTTGAGGAGGATTCTGAGGTGCCATCGGTTGTTGTTGGGATGAGTTCCCATACCGCAGATTAGGATGATTCCTCCAATTGGGATGGTACCTATTTGTGGAGAGGTGCGGAGTCTTTGTCTGGGTTCCATTGTTTCCTTGATTATAGGGATTTACTGCATAAGCTTGAGGCGCTTCACTGACGAACTCTTCTCTCTGGATGGGGCATGCATCATATGGGTGCTCAGGAGAATTGCATATGCCACATAACCTTGCAGGCTGAACCTTGTCTATTGCCAATTGCCTTACAAAAGAAGTGAGCTCATCCATTCTATTCTCAAGGGCCTGGTTGGACGAAGAGCTATGGACCTCATGCACACCTCTTGTCTCAACAGAATTTCTCCTGGTAGTAAATTGCTGGGAATTCAGTGACATATTTTCAATGAGTTGCTTGGCAGCAGCTGGGGTCTTATCAACAAGCGCTCCCCCACTAGCAGCATCCAAAATATTCCTATCCATCGGCAGTAACCCTTCATAAAAGTACTGGATAAGAAGCTGTTCAGAAATCTGATGCCGAGGGCAGCTGGATACCAAATGCTTGAATCTCTCCCAATATTCAGCCAACGACTCATTTCCTTGTCTGATGCCACATATTTCTTTCCTTATTGACGCGGCTCTGGAAGCAGGAAAATATCTCTCTAAGAAAACCCTCTTCAAATCATTCCAGGTGGTGATAGAGTTTGGCTCAAGATATAATAGCTAATCCTTTGCAGCTCCCTGGAGTGAGAACGGAAAAGCTTTCAGCTTGATGCTATCCTCAGTTACTCCCTCTGATCTCGATGTTGTGGAGCAGACAACCTGGAATTCCTTCAAGTGCTTGCGTGGATCCTCACCTGCAAGACCATTAAACTTTGGTAACAAGTGAATGAAACCAGATTTTAATTCAAAAGGAGTATCAGTACCAGGATATGAAATACACAATCCATTGTAATTTACATCAGGGGCAGCAAGCTGCCTTAATGTCCTTTGGTCACCCATGTTTTCAAAAACAGTTTTAGAATTAGAATGACTACTAGTGCTAGCCCGAATTTCTCTAAGGCGTGTGTGCAGTGTTCTTTCAATTTCAAGATCAAAATCACACAATTCAGAGCAATTGGACCTAGTAGCCAGACCAATTCAAAACAAAAACGAAAATAAAATAAAAATAAAAGAAAGAAAAAAAATGGAAAAATAACAAATAAGAGTCCCCGGCAACGGCGCCAATTTTTTGGTCGCGCTGTCGCGCACGCGCCAAAAAGAACGAGCGGGTTTTAAAACTGTAGTTTAGGGCGACAACTCGGATGTCGCCTCACAATGACTCTTAAAGTGTTATTTATCACAAAAATCATTTTGGGGGGGGGGGGGGGGGGGTGGATTGGGATGCAAATAAGAAAACAAAGTAATAACAGAGCAATAAAACAAGGCAGTTCAAAGAGGTTATCAAATAGCTAAAAACGATTAATCTACTGTTCTTGATTTCACAACTATCATCGGTTCATGTAATCCCAAGCCCTAAGCAGATTCTAATCCCCTTTCAGTTGTAGCAACAATTAACAAACGAAATCGCTACTACGGATACATGTTCCTATTCCCGAATTAAACAAACGGGGTTAAGCCCTCATGAACTAAACGAACATGAATGAACACACGCGAATTAAACAAACGCGATTAAGTATAGGAGCATAGCATCACTGAAATGAATCAACACAACACTATACACTCCTGAATTAAACAAACAGAAATGTATAACATGGCATTGAAAAGGGAAAAGCATACAAAACAGGGATTACAAAACCTCAAGTATGGTAGAAATCAATTACAGCAGATTAATCTATGAAATTTAGTTCCCCATGAAAACGAAATACACACAGAAAATATGTAAAACAAAACAGTGGAGAAGCAAAAGTCTTTTCCCTCTGCCCAGAACAGCCTTTTATAGTTATTCAGAAATTTAGCCCACTCGCGAGGCGAGCCCTAATTCGCGAGGCGAATATTGTGAATAGTCAGCAATGTTTGGTCTTCTCGCGGGGCGAAGAACTTCTCGCGTGGCGAGCAATGGAACAGTCTTGGCTTCTTGCCTTCATTCTCGCGAGGCGAGACATGTATCCACGAGGCGACACAGAACGGGTTGCATTTCTCTGGAACAGTCAGCTTTCAGGGTCGCGAGGCGAGGTTCTGTTCGCGGGGCGAACCAGAGAGGATTACATTTTCACTGTTCTGCTGGCTTTCAGGTTCGCGAGGCGAGAAGATTCTCGCGAGGCGAATCCCCTGTTTCTTTATTCCCTCAACTTCTATTTAACCTGAAAACAAAGAAATAGCTATAAGTGCATTATTTGACTCAAAACTGGCTAAATTAACCAAAAACTACTTTAGAGACTCAAAACCTTGCTTGAGGACAATCTAATCTAATTTGGGTGAAAATGATATATAATTTGCACAAAACCCTGATCATACTAGCCATAAAACTAGATGAGCCAGAGGCTGATCATTGTCTTTCACGTGACAATCATTCATCCATGCATTCTCATTAATATAAGATTATAAGTCACTAGGCAAGCATTCATCCATGCACTCTCATTCAATTATGCATCTTATTTTTCACGATCTTCATAGCAGAAAAGACTCTTTCTTATACGATTGATGTAGCAACACGCAAAATCATAGAAAATAAACTAATTAATGAATAAACAATATGTCTTCCAACATTACACTCTCTTTCTCTCCTCTATGAGAAGTTTTCCTATATCTGATAAGAGTGTGAGTTGTGTGTGAGATATCTATCAATGACGTCTTCTAGCTTTGCTCAGTTAACTTTAGAGGATGAGGAGGTGGATTTGGAGGTCCCGGTGGAAGAGTTTCGACGAGTACTGGATGGAGACCCAGCCCTGTGCCTGGTTGGGAGATTCCTGACAACGAGGTCAATCAGGTTTCACATGATGAGGAAAAGGATGGCTGGCGTTTGGAAGCCAGGAAGGGGCGTAAATGTGACGGAGGCAGAGGGAGGCATATTTCTGTTCCAGTTCTTCCATAAGGTGGATGTCCAACGGGTACTGAGGGGTGGACCGTGGTCTTTCGACGGACATTTGTTGATACTGGGAACGATGCAGGAGGGTCAGACACCCCATGAAGTGGAACTTTTCAACGTACCCTTCTGGGTTCAAGTTCATAAGATCCCTGTAGGGTTTATGACAGAAGCGATGGGGAAGCAACTGGCAAATTTTCTGGGTGAATTTATAGAGTACGATGCAAAAAAAATTCATATTTCCTTAAGTCCTATATGAGATTCCGAGTGCTCCTTGATATGTGCAAGCCATTGAAGAGACTGAAGAGAATGAATAAACCAAGAGCGGAGGCAAAGGAGGTTTAGTTCAAATATGAAAGGTTGGGGTCTTTTTGCTATCTGTGTGGAATGCTAGGTCACATGGAGGATTTATGTGAGAAGTTATTTCTGCTAGATGATGATGATGGTAGTCGATTGTGGGGATTGGAGTTACGAGTTGAGGAGCGGAGGAACCAGGGGGATGATGGTGAGGGGTGACTGAGGGAGGAAGGAGCTGAGAGTTGGGAAGCACCAAATCTGCAGAAAGTTTCGAAATTCAAATCTGCAGTTAATGCGGATGCGGATCCTAAGGAGGTGATTACTGGGGCAGTAAATGACACAAAAATCAAGGAGAAAATTTTGGTTTCAGTTGTTGACATATTTAGAAACCCAAATATTCTCTTTCCTAAAATTAAGGATAAAGTTATTGGAGAGAGAGGAATGGATACGGAAATGAAAGAAGGCAATCATGAGGGCAATTATGATGACAATCATGAGGAGAGGGAGTTGGAGTGGGATAAGAAAAGAAAGATAACAGAGTTGGTTGGTGAAGGAGATCACGTGCAAGGGGAGTCAAAGAACGTGGACTGCATGGAAATTGGTCCTGATAGTGTGATTCCAAAAAAAATTTAGCGGCAGACCCTGGCAGCCAGGGATGCCGGGGACTATGAGTATACTAAGTTGGAACTGCCGAGGCCTGGGCAACCTGCGTGCAGTTTCTTCGCCGAGGGACCTCGTTCGGGACCACAAACTGGACGTTATTTTGATTTTTGAAACTTTATGTCACTCAAATAAAATAGAGGAAATTCGTGTAAAGTTGGGATTAGATTTTTCTTTTGCTGTTGATAGGGAGGGACGTAGTGGAGGTATTACGATTATTTGGAAACAATCCTTTGAATGTCGCATTATCAATTACTCAATGAATTTTATTAATGTGGAGGTGTCTGATAACGACAGAGGTTTATGGAGGTTGACTGGGTTCTATGGCTATCCTGAGAGGACCAGAAGACGTGATTCCTGGAATTTATTAAGAAACTTAGCTACAATGTCATTGCTTCCTTGGTGCGTTATTGGGGACTTCAATGACTTGTTAATGGCTGAGGACAAGAGGGGAAGAGTCGATCATCCGAACCGGCTTATAAATGGTTTCCGTGACACTGTTCGAGAGTGTAATCTATTTGATCTTCCTCTTAATGGGTATCAGTTTACTTGGGCAAACCGTCGTGATTCTGACAATGCAGTGGAAGAACGTCTTGATAGAGCTTTGGCTTCTGAGGCGTGGTTGAATTTATTTCCGAATGCACAATTATCAAATCTTTTAGCTCCTGTCTCAGATCATTCACCACTCCTACTCTGTATTGATCAGCGCCCTGCTCAGAAGCACCAGAGAAAGTTTCGCTTTGAGAATCGTTGGCTTGAAGAGCTTGAGGTGGGTGATGTGGTGCGGTCTAGCTAGGAGAATGGGATACATGATGATGTTATTTCTAAACTAAAGCAGTGTAGTAAGGACCTAGAGGTTTGGAGTAAGAAACTTAATGGGAATTTCCGCAAAAAAACAAATCAGTGTAAAAGGCTTTTGGAGGCTACTAGAATTTCTCATGATCCAGAGGATGCCTCGATTTATGAGAGACATCGAGAAAGGCTTGCGTAAATTTTGGCTCAAGAGGAGATCTATTGGAAGCAAAGAGCCAAGGCCTTTTGGCTTAGAGATGGAGATGCAAATACAAATTTTTTTCACTTGACTGCTACTGTCAGGAAGAGAAGGAAAATTATTGACAAGCTAAAAAATGATAACAATGAATGGGTAAGTGGTCAACCGAGTCTTTGTGAGCTTGCAAAGGACTATTTTGGAAACCTGTTTCTAGAACAACAGAGCATTTATTCTCCAGTTATTGAGGCAGTGTCCCCTATTGTCTCGGTGGAACATAATCAAGGGTTGGAACTTCCCTTCACTGGAGAGGAATTCAGAGCAGCTATTTTCCAGATGCACCCAGATAAATCTCCGGGGCCGGATGGTTTAAATCCTGCTTTTTACCAGCATTTTTGGGATATTTGTGACAAGGATATTTTCACGGCTTGTTGCTACTAGTTGGAGACTGATAACTTTCCATCAACTCTTAATGATACAAATATTGTTTTAATTCCTAAAGTTGATAGCCCTTCTTCTATGAGAGACTTGAGACCTATATCCTTGTGTAATGTTCTATTTAAAATAGTGGCAAAAGTCTTATCTATCAGGTTGAAAAAATTATTGCCAAAGTGTATCTTAGAAGAGCGGTCTGCTTTTGTAGAAGGAAGATCTATCCTGGATAATGTGCTCATAGCTTTTGAAGTTATCCACCATGTGAAATGCAAAATAAAGGGAGTTAGAGGTGAAGTGACTTTGAAAATAGATATCAGCAAAGCTTATGATAGAGTGGACTGGGGTTTTCTCCGTGCTATGATGGAGAAGATGGGTTTCTGTGATAGATGGGTCAGATGGATTATGCTGTGTGTTTCCTCTGTTAGCTACTCGGTTCTGGTTAATGATGATTCTGTTGGACCAATTGTTCCAGGCAGAGGCTTAAGGCAAGGTGACCCTCTCTCCCCTTATCTCTTTCTTATCTGTGCTCAGGGCCTTACTTCCCTAATCAAAAGAGCTGAGGGGAGGGGTGACATTCATGGTATTCAAATTTGTCGGGGTGCTCCTTTTGTTAGTCACATTCTTTTTGCAGATGATAGCTTTCTGTTCTTTAGAGCTAGTGAGCGTGAATGTAATGTGATGAAGTCAATTCTTGCTACTTTTGAAGCAACATCAGGTCAAGCAGTTAATTTCAGTAAATCTGAGATTTTTTATAGTAAGAATGTGGATGATGGTACTCGATTGGCTTTATCTAATATCTTGGGAGTCCAGATCTGTCTTGGGTCATGAAAATATTTGGGACTTCCCTCATTAATTGGTAGAAAAAAGAAAGCTACATTTAATTATCTGAAGGATATGGTGTGGAAGAAAATTAATTCTTGGAGTGGCAGACATCTTTCCAAGCCTGGCAAGGAGGTTCTGGTGAAGTCTGTGCTCCAAGCGATTCCACCTTATTGCATGAGTGTCTTCTTACTACCTCCTTCGTTGGCAGAAGAGATTGAAAGGATGATGAACTCTTTCTGGTGGGGATCCAAGAAGGAGATACGCGTGGCATTAATTGGTTGAAATGGGATAAGCTATCTATGAGGAAGGAATTTGGTGGCCTCGGCTTCAGAAATCTGGGAGCTTTTAATTTGGCAATGCTAGGGAAGCAAGGTTGGAAATTTGTTTCTAACCTAGAAGCTATGGTCTCAAGGATTTTCAAAGCTAAATACTATCCTAGAGGTCAGTTCTTGGATTCGATTCTTGGTCATAATCCAAGTTTTATTTGGCGTAGCATCTGGAATTCTAGGGTCTTGTTGAATGAGGGCTCTAGATGGAGAATTGGCAATGGACACAATATTCCAATCCTAAATGAGCCTTGGATTGTAAATGGTCAAAGGCTGAGTCACCATTTTAACTTAACCCAAATGGCTCATAATTGGGTGGTCAGTGCTTTTATTATGCCTGGTACCAGAAGATGGAATGAAGATTTTGTGCGTCGGTTTTTTACTCCTTGTGATGCTGCTGCTATACTAGCCACGCCCTTAGTTGATGAAGTAGGGGAGGACATGCGCATATGGAAATATAGTAAGGACGGCTTTTATACAGATCGTTCATCTTATAGACTTTGTATCGAATCCTTATTGAACACGGCTCATCTGAAACAAGATGGAGATTGGCGAAGTATTTGGAACTTGGAAATGCCCCCCAAAGTGAAGTCCTTCATTTGGTGCGCATGCAGGGAGGTTCTTCCCACTAGAATAAACCTGCAGAGGCGTGGGGTGGCTTGTACAAGTTCGTGTGTGAGATGCGAAACTGGTCTTGAATCTCAGTGTCATGCATTACTGCAGTGTGACAAGAATAGAGATATTTTGATTCAAGCTGGGTATTGGCACATCATTGATCATTTTCTTAACCAGGTGAACTCTTTCTCTGAGTTATATTTCTTGGTCAGTGGTGTTATGGACTCAAATAAAAGGGCGGATTTTGCGATGATATTGTGGGGCATATGGAAGGCCAGGAACCAAAAATTGTGGAACAATGAGGATATGACTGGAACTCAAGTCATCAGCTGTTCAAAAGTTGGATTTTAGCTAGGAAAAGGAAACCCCCTTGGGTCGCTGTTGGTCCTGGAATTACCTGAGCTAGATGGTCACCTCCTCCTTTTGGATCTTTCAAATGCAATGTTGACGCAGCTTTCTTTGAAGCCATAAATTTATCCGGGTTTGGCATGTGCATCCGTGATCATGAGGGCAAGTTTGTTCAAGCTAAAACAATGTGGGTAGAATCAAAGTTGGAAGTGAAGGTGGGGGAAGCAATGGGTCTCTTGTTTGCCATTAAATGGTGCATTGAGCTGGGTTTCACCAACGTCCACTTTGAAGTTGATAGTAAAAGGGTGGTGGATGAGTATCTTCATCAAACGAAAATATTACTGAGTTTGGTATCATTGTCAATTGTTGCAAGTGTCTTACTTCTTACTTTACAAACTTTTCAACAAAGTTTATTAGGAGGCAAGCAAACAAAGTGGCTCACTCTTTGGCTAGGGCGTCTTTGTTGTATGCTAGCTCTTGTAGTTTTTACATTGCTCCTAGTTGTATTGCTGACACTATTATGAATGAATTGCCATAATTTGGCTTTTATAAAAAAAAACAACATGTCTTACAGTTTCAACGAACTTCTCTGAAAGATTATCGATTCCTTTCAAAGATGCAAATTCAACATTGCTACGCGCGCATAACAATGATGTAAGTCTCAAGTCCGGTCATTGAAATTTATCACCAATTTTAAAAACAATAATCAAATGGGGTAAATAAAGATTCAGATAAAATTATATGTAAACACAATTATGATAATCAAAAGTTTAAAGAATACACTACAAATTAAAATCAAAGTGCTCTTTAAAATATTTTTTAAAATTCTCACAAAAAATATGTATTATTTTAACAATTTTTGAAGCAGGGACTAAGAAAACAAATAACATTAAGAACTCCTGCACAAATCATACAAATTTTTCATTCTCATCTGTACGAGTACTTATTAATAATGGAAAAGTTTTAGGTGATGATAAAAAAATATACAATATTATTTCTTTAAGTTTTCATAATTATATCAATTATTAAAAAATCACCCATTACGAGAAATTTTTAGAAGCACTAAATTAAAAATATCATTAAAATACTAATTTATCTTCCCTCTCCCTTGCTGCAATGGTGCTAAGCTGTGAGAGATTAGTGTGGCTTGGCAAGGGTGCAATTTTTGGGTGCTATGGCCATGGGGGCAAAAAATATATATACGAAGTAATTACAATTTTTTTTTAAAAAAAATGAGAGGGTGCTGAGATGAACCTGCATCCGCCCCTGATTGTTGCAGTTGTGCAATTTATCATTATTGGATTTGTTTCTCCTGCCTTCCTAATCCTTGATTTGATTTGTACATAAAAAATAGAACTAAAATACAAGAGAAAAATGGAGATGAACCAACTGCAGGAATCTTCATCCATTGTTGTACAAATCTCATATTTCATTAAGGTCTTGCTAATGAGTGTCTTAAGGATATTGATTAAGGAACCATAATAGAAAAATTCGTATTGAAAAACTAAGTATTACACCCTTCGAAATATTAAATACACTGTTTCTCAAACAAATTTTTCTTTTTTGGTTTCTTAAACAAGATCCTAAGAGTACTTGTTAGCATTCTTCTTTGGTTAATAATCCCTCGTGGATGACAATAGTACAATACCACATCACGTTTCGTTCTAGCCGTCATTATCATAAACATCATCATTAATAATATCATTAGTTACATTAATATTTGAAAACTTTTTGATACATCTAAATAAGACAGAGAGTTTTTATATGTATTGCTTATGACAAACACTCATGCCAAAAAAGAAGAATATGCACGTGCTGAGCAATGCGTTTGGGGTGATTTTCAAGAGCACGCTTTGGATTGGATCAAGGAGACAGGACCACTGACTGTGCTCGCTAATCGTAGGAGAATGTCTCTTGCATTGGTTAGCTAATATAATTAACAAAGCACATTAATTAAAAACATGTTAAAAGGGTCTCCTGCAAGAAAAAGGCAATGCTTTAAGCTATTATAAAACAAACTTTAAAGTGACGATCACTTTCTAGCCTTTGATCTTAATAATAGGTGTTATAATTGCTAGACCTTTCTGCATGCTAAAAGGTAAGGTAAGGTAATTCACTTCTAAGGTTTTAAATCTGGTATGAAATGATAATAAAGGTTATGACATTACAATTTTGGTAATCTTCAAAATTACTAATATAATATGACAGCAATTGCATGTATATCGATCTTATTTTATTGTAATTATTCACGATAATAAAAAAAATATAACATGATTGTAATTGTAACCACAATTTAAAATCTTATTTATTTCCATTACTAGCTTCCATTGTAATAATTAAATTAATGGCAAATTCATTATATATTTATGTAAAAGAAAATGCAATGACAGTAGCAGCATCATAAATAAGAGTGTAACAAAAAGAGAATCCTCTATATCTGCTCATGCATTGTGGTGCACCTGATTAATTATGATAGAAATAAGAAAACATCATCATTAAAGAGGATTTTAAATAAGTCACTATGATTATGCTGAAGGCAATTACAATACATGTCATCAATTAGAGTTCTCCTGCAACTTTGGCTAGGAAATGAAGATCAAATGTTAATCATTGCATGAGTTTTCTTTAACCTCATTTTACATTCTTTTGCCCCATGAATGGAGAGGGGTTTGCATGGGAAAAGAAGGGTTGAAAGAGAAGGCAATGGTAGAAGGATGACAATTCATTGTATCAACCTTGTTCCCTAGACTTTCCAGTGCCTTGACCTGTGACCTGAGAAACTTGAGGTAGTTTGCAGCCTCATCAAGCATTGATGCAGTGTCCATCTTGCTTCCCCCAGGCACTAACTTCTGTAAAACCCTAATTCTATCACTTATTCTCTCCCTTCTTTGCCTTGCAGCCACTGTTTGTGGATCATTTGATATCCTCACATTCTTCCTCTTTGGCTTTTCCACAGCCTCTAAGGCCAAGTTCACAGGCCTAAAAGCTGCAGCTCTATATATCATTTCTTTCATGTGTGCTATTGCCTCTGGATCAGGTTCCTCAATGGGAGAAGACACTGATGAATTTGGTTGCTGGAAATTGATGTTAGATGAAGAATGACTCTTATCCCATCTGGGTTTCTTGGATTTTTGTGGATTCTCTGAGATAAGTCTGAAACCACCTTCAGTAGCAGAAGAATAATTCTGAAAAACACTGAAATGGGAATCACTGGCACCAACTCTGATCATCTCATCAGATTGATCATTTCTCCTTTTTGATTCTGTTGTTTTTCCTTGATTGATGTATTGATCTGAGGAGCTTTGAGACACTGTTTCATCAAGCTCTTTGTTTCTACCACCTTTGGAAGCATTGCTCTCAGATTCACCAGTGGAAGCTGCACTAGTGCCATAACTGAAGTTGTTCCATAAGTTTCTGCAGTCAGATAAAATCATTGAAATCCCATCATCTTCCACAGAAGTGTCTGTGTTGCTATTAGTAGCTGAAAGCAAGCAATGATTAAAAGAATCACCCATCACATTTTGTGTGCCACTGATAAGTTGTTGTTGTTGGTGGTGGTGGGCCATGTTGAAATCTGGCATGTAGTTGCTAATAATGTTCATACTGTGAGGTCCAATATTGACTGAAAGGGATGGGCATGATTGGGATGTTAAAGCCTTTTCCCAGCTGGTTCCAGCTTCTGACTGATAAATCATTTTTTCAGAATTTGAATATGTATGATATGTTTGAGCCTTCTGCATCTCTTGTATTTGATTGAGAAAAGTTGAACTTAAGTTGGGCATGGTGTAACCTCCTTCAAGGTCTTGTTGCTGCTGAGTGCTCCACATGATTGGTGTGTTTGCTCCAAGTTGAGAGGCATCCCAACTCAGACCATCCATAGATGATAGATGATTCTGATTTTTGAATTATATATGAAACTTGAATGAATAAGTGATCCTTGTTACCTATCATGTTGAAGACAATACATATAAGATAAAATAAATGCACCTAAAAATATATATGTCACAACTTTATTTTCTAGATCCAGCTGCTGCTACCAGAACACTAATTAACCTAAGAAGTAAGAACCAACAGGATGAGAATCCTTGTTTGAGTCTTGAATCTCAGCACAAGACAGAGGATTGAATGCAGTTTTTATGTCAGGTTTTTTACAATCTGGTATTAGCATTAATTCTTTCAATTGATCATGATGAAAACTGTGATGAAGTGAAAGAAAATAACCAAAGCTTATGTGAGATTTGGCAACTGAATTTTGTGTACTGCTTTATTGTGAACAGAACAAGAACAATAGACCAGATACATTTAACAAACTGATGAGACATGAGAGAATAGAAAGTGAGACAATACCTTGAGCTGCACATTTGAAGATATGTACTGATGCAATGTGTGTGTTTTGTTTGGGAGAACCTAGTCTAGTGATATAGGTAAGAATAACACAAGATACATGATTTTATAATAAAAACAAATATTGGTACTTGTGCAATTACGTCAGGAAACTGTATAATAAATAGGCACTTGACTTGGATATGAATATGCCAGAAAAATATAAAGGATAGGCTATTAAAATATGCTTTAACGGTTTTGAATAGTTCGGTGGTTTTTGAAAAGGATAAGGCTTTTTGATAAGCTATTAGGGTGGCGTTTGGAAGAGCTTATTTAATCTTTTTTTACTTATTTAATGACATAAGTTCTTATATAATGTGTTTGACAGAGCTTATAAAAATAACTTATGTCATCCTATAAAAAGTTTTTCACTTATTTTCATAAGTCACTGGGAGAAGCTTATGGAATTATCATAAGAGCTTATGCACCCTCTCCGTGTTTTTCACTGTTCGAATCCTCCCATGTCCCTTTCTTTCTTTCATTTTTCTTTAAGCGCTTATGGCATAAGCTCTCATGCGATAAGGTCTTATGTGATAAGCTCTTAATTAAGTTGTTTACCCAAACGCAGCCTAGACGGGTGTGTAAGAACCTTTTTTTGCAGACAGGTAGCGTGAGACTTCAGAGGAGAATTTTGAATTCAGTTTTTCAGCTTTTTGTTTTTGTTTTTAGGATATTCTTTACGTACAACTGTTGACACTAATCCCTCAAGTCGGGTAAAATTATAAGAGCAATAAAGCTTCCCGTCAAGAGTTTTAACGCTGCTACATTTCCATGGCATGATTCGAACTCGAGATTATTGATTAAGCTGTAAGATATTAGTACCATTTTATCCAAGTGCTATCGGATAGGTTCTGAAGTGTATAGGAAAATATGTACTCCATGTACTCTCTCCGGTCCATATTATAAGAAAAAAATTAATACAATACATATATTGATATGGTTAGTTAATCTCATTTAATTTAGTTAAAAAATTAGGTTATTACCTATATTACCTTTTATGATAATGAGAAGTTACTTGTGTTATTGAGAAATAGAAGGAGTCATTGAAAAACAAAATTTATATTAAATGAAGGGTGTTTTAAGAATAATATCATTAAATAAGTAATTGAAAGACAAATTTGCTTATATATTTGACCAAAAGATTTGATTTTTTTTACTTATAATATGAACCAGAGAGAGTATCTTTTTTTTTTATAAGCAAAAACATATATTAATTAGGAGTACAAAGAATACTCCAACCCATATACAAGAACAAGTACAATAGCAACAGAAGAAAAAGAAAAGGATAGGCCAATACAAGAGAGCATAATGACCCTTAATCTCGACCAATAAAAATATTACAAAAGCCAAACCCCAAAACAAACTAAAAAATAATAACAATAACTAATAAAACATGTATGTATTTTTAATTATAAGGAGATTTCAACTGTCTGAATAATTTAAACTTAAATAAATCCTTACTTTTTTTCAATTACTTAACTATTGAAATTTTATTACCTACCTGTTTATTTATTCTTTTTAAGCCGGGAAAGCTCTGACCACTTTTTTTTGGCTGCTTAGTGCTTAGTGAAAACTGCAACACTCTGTAAATGAAAGCATCTTTTAACAGCAATATTTTCTTTACAAAAGATTTCTGTTAATCATGAATTTAATCATCATCTGTGATATTCTCCCTTTCTACCACAGTACTTGTCTACGTTGCTTATATGAAAGGAAGATAATTATTAGAGCACGAAAACTGTAATTAATAAATAAAAATAAAAATTTAAATTATATATGATATTGTACAGAATTGTATTAAGGATATAGCTAGGAACCCGAATTACTTATCATTCTCTTTATCTATATATATATATATAGAGAGAGAGAGACTACTGTGGTGTACAAATTATTAAAAAGCGTATTATTCATCTAACACCTGAAAATTTATTAGAAAAACCACATGCACAATCTCAAAAGATATGGCTTATATATATTTTGGATTGTTTCTTTTGGTCATTAAACCTGGCAATGAAGAGAGGACATAAACATGTTGGCAGGCTAGCAAATGAAGTCAGATTATCACATAGACAATTTAGTGCGTGTTTGGTACTGTATTTGGAAATCACGTTTAAACTAAAATCACGTTATAAATGTCACAATTGTAATTATATATTTTTGGATCAAATGTAGAAGCTGCAATGAGCAGCTTTCACGTTGAATTTCTCTTGACGTGATTCCAACCCAACGTGATGCATTACCAAATAGATGCTGAAAAATCTACAAGATACCTTATATCAACAATAAAGGAGGTAACTCCTGTCAAAAAAAAAAAATCAATAAAGGAGGTAACCAAAGTTCTTTTTCTCTATTATTCCAACATTTTGAGGGGAAAAAAAAAAAAGGAAAATCTACCTGCGCAAGGACAAAAGTGTTGTTGCTAAACCTCTAGTCCTATTGCTTTTCAGATAAAGTGAGAACTCCTTTTTTTAATTTTATTGTTGAACAAGTGAGAACTCCTTTGCCATAACATAGTTCAATATGCTCTTCAAACATTTATTATGCTCTTAGAATGGCTTTTTTTTTAATTAGCATTAATGGAGATTCAGAAAGTTTGAGTAAAATAACACACTCCTTGAAAAATGTCTCTAACGGATTAATTAATGTGGTTGAAGGCTATAAATTGAAGATATTGGAGAACTGCTTGCAACATAGAACCAACTACGTTCAACAAACAAGCATTTACTTTGCGCATTCAATTTTTTTTCATTCTTTATTCTTCTCAATCACTCATTCTTTGTTTCTTCTCTGTTGTACCCAAAAAAAAATCACTCATTCTTGTTAGAGAAGTAAATATCCACTCTTAAACTCTTTCCAATCGTAAAAAAAAAGGTAAACTGAAAAAAAAAACTCTTTCCAATCAGTTATATTTATTTCACTCTTCTGAGTGCTTATTGGAAGACTTGTAGTTGTATTAAAACACTTGTTTCATTTATTTCTAGGTTTAATTATTGAGTTGGTCCCTGAATTATTTGAGAATTTTCAATTAGATCCCTGAATTAAATTTTTTTTTTAATTAGGTCCCTAAACTTATATAAAATTTTCAATTGGGTCCTTGAACTTATATAAAATTTTCAATTGGGTCCTTGAACTTATATAAAATTTTCAATTGGGTCCCTAAAGTAAAAAGGTGGATGTATAAATTAAAAAATAATAAGTTGATAGATGATGAAATTTTAAAAAATAATATTGTTTGACATAATAATAAAATGACAAAAGATGAATATGAGAGAAAAATATCACTATTTAAAATAATAATAATAAAAAATAAAACTTAGTGAAAAAAACTATTGTTTAGCATAATAAATAAATAAAAATATATAAATTTGAGAGACAAAATTTAGTTCTTGAAATGTTAATAACAAAATAATGAAATATGAAATCATGCTAGAAAATTCATGTTTTATAACAAAATATTAAGTTATAAAACTAAGTCAAATATTTAATATTTGAAATTACATTAAAATAATAACAATAGACATAGCAAGCAAAAATATTATTTAATAAATATTAAAATAATGTAATAAAAATCTCAATTAAAATATAAAATAAAATTATATAATAAATAATAAAATAAATTAAATAACTCAAAATAAAATTGACAATCAAACTAAGATGTGATATTTACTTAAGTCACTAAGTATTATTTTTCATTTATTATTATTATTATTATTATTATTTTAAATAGTGGGTTTTCTCTCATAATCATCTTTTGTCATTTTATTATTATATCAAACAATATTTTTTTTCTAAATTTCATCATCTATCATTTTATTATTTTTTATTTAATATTTTCATCTTTTTACTTTGGGGACCTGATTGAAAATTTTAAATAAGTTTAGGGATCCAATTAAAAAAAAATTAGTTCGGGGACCCAATTGAAAATTTTATCTAAATTCAGGGACCTAATTAGAAATTTTTTTAGTTCAGGGATCTAATCGAAAATTCCTAAATAGTTAAGAGACCAACTCGATAATTAAACCTTATTTCTAAGTGTTAAAGCCTAAAGAGGCTAGGTGAGAATACTCATCTTTAATACATTAAGATTTCGTATATTACGCATTTCAAATGCAAATTGATTATAAAGCTATATACAAGCTAAAAATATAGATGAATTTGTTGAATTTTTGAATTTATAGAACATATTTTAAATGATATTTTATGGCCAGATGGTCACAAGTTTACTTATTTTCAACTCACAACCAGACGTCTGAAAAAATAATTAAAGACTTTGAAAGAGCCCATATTATTATTCATAAATGGAACAAAGTTATATTTCGATTCGTTCTATGCTAGTACATCTCAAAGAAGTCTACTATGTTTCAAAGATATATATTAGTAAGAGTAACATATTGAAATTTTAAACGAGAGAGATGCAAAATATCTCTATATTACCTCTACAATTTTCAAACAAGAAATTCATGTTATAGAAATTTTCAAGCCTCTCGTCATGATTATATTTTACAAAAGTTGGAATGGTTGAGTCATTATATGAACTAGAAGTGCTTATCTCAAAACATTCGTACTTTGGCGTGATTGTCTTAGTCATCCAATTTCAACTATCATACGTCGTATCATAGGACATCAAAGAAATTTGTAATTATGTTTATTATGATTGCTATGAATTCATATTATTTGAATATTATTAGAATGAGAAGTTGTACCAAAGAAGGTCTAAAGAAATATCTTAAAATGGAATGCTTTTGGAAGATCAAGTTGTGTCTCACATACGGTTAGAGCATTTGGAAACAAAGAATCTTGATCCTAAACCACCATATTTTGTTGTCGTTGAAACACTTTTGTATATTGCAAATTGAAATTGCACAAAACAACACTAAAAGGAGTTGAACAGTGTTTTCTAAAAGAAATTTCGCACCATTATAATGCAACATGAATTGCAAATATGCATATTTTAATATATGATGGATGATGATCTTAATTTAATATCTGAAAACATCTCATAATATCTTTATTATATCTTGGAATATTTTGGATTATTCTACATAATATTTTGAGACTTAATTCTAATTTCACTACAAGAAATTAAGTGTTTAGCGATCGACATATTCGTTCGCTAAACTATAGAATTCGGTCGCTAAAATATTTAGCGACCGAGTTAGCGACCGAACAATATCGGTTACTAAAATCGTAGTAGCTAACTGTTTAGCGACCGAATATTAGTGGCGACCGAATATTAGTCGGTCACTATTTAGCGACCAAATTTGTCGGTCGCTGAATTAAAAAAATCGGTCGCTAATATTTGGTACCAAATTTTTTTATTTGGTCCTATTTGCGACCAAACAGCTACCGATATATTTCGGTTGCTAAATATATTTTATTTTTAAAAAATTTGATGATAAAATTATTTGCTGCCACAATTTAGCGACTGATATAGTTCGGTCGCTATATATAATTTTTTTTATTTTTTATTTTTTATTTTTTATTTGTTAATTTGCTTTTTAAAAAAAACTGTAAATAAAAATACAGAAAAGAAATTGAATAAATAATAATAACAAATGTTGTCAAAATTTAAATAATTACAAACTGTGTCAATGTAAGTAAAGAGTACATGTCATCTGAGTGGGGGTGGGGGTGAATGGGGATGGTCGGGGGACTGGTGGGGGTGTGGGGGGACCAATGATCATTAGCCTCATGATCATCTGGATCATGCTACTGGCCAGAGGTCGGGGGAACGGATGGGTCATCGGGAGTAGTAGGTCCCTGAGCATGGGTACCCGAAGCAACAGTGTCCTCAAGGGCAGAACCAGAACCAGATCCACCGGGTCTGAAGCCCAAGTGCTGGTACAGCAGATGATTCTCCCTCTCCAATGCATCCACCCTCTCCGCAAGCTGACTAACGAGCCCAGTGTTGAGGTCGGCCACGACCCCTCTGACGTCCAGCGGAGGGCCATGGCATGACTGAGAAGATGGTGTGGCAGAGGCCACATACTCATCTCCCAGGGCTCCCAAACCATATACATGACCCTTCTTGTTCCTGCCACCAACCACCTCCTAGAAAAGGGCATTGTCAGAGGCAGCAGAAGGCTCCTGCCCCTGACTAATGGAGTCATCTCGACGACGGTTGAACTCGCCCTGCATTATAAGGCAAAATAAGTTAGCATCCGAAGGAATATATAATTAAGTATAATTAATTAATGTAATGATAGAATTTAACTTATAGCAATCTAGCCCGCGTTCCCGACCCACTCCCCTTTCTTGGTCTTCTTCGTCACCTTCAGCACCTCAAATGTAGTGGGATCCCTCGCTAGCTCGTTCTTCTACATATTAATTCATAAATAACTGTCAAGATATTTAATAATTAAGTTTACTTATTTGAAACGCATTATATAATTACCAGTTTATCATGATGCTTCGTGATGGGCACAGACCCACCGGTGTATAGAGGAGCACCAATATCCGCGGCTCGGTTCTGCTTCCCGGTCCCACTCCTCCTCAGGAACTCCTCATCGGTGGCCCAATACCGAAGCAGGCCATCCAGAACCTCGGGAGTCAAGAAGTCCCCCGGAGATGAACCATCGCAAATCTTTCCCGTGAAATTCTTCACAACCAGGGATCTGTGATGCTCAAAAGCGACCCGAATAGCAGCCTCATCCTATGGTACCCACCTGTAAGTGGACTGCATGACATACAAGACATCAACGAACATTGTAATGGTAAAAACAATAAAAATTAAATCAAGCACCAAGTAATTAATGTACCATTTAAATAAGTAATACTTACACCAAAAAGGTGCTCGAACCAGTGATCCCGAACCATCATGGGGATCTTAGTCCATATGGGCCAAGATCCGGTGTAGTTCCCTTTAACAAGCTCGACAATTCTCGTGTGGATGCCATCGACCGGCCAGAAACTGTGGGTAAATAAAATGTATATATTAATCACAATATAAATATTCAAATAATAAAAAGCAACAAATAAAGATAAATGCTTAACTCACTCGAGTTTTGCATATGGACAAACCCATGTGCACGTGTCCGTGGGTGCAGTCACCCCCGAACCTGATGCCTACCCCCCCCCCCCCCCCAGGTTGTTGTACTGAGGATGATGTAGGGAGAGGGGTCCATACAGCAGTGACTGATGGAGCCATTGAGAGGGAGCCGACACCATGTATGGGCGCTATGGCTCCTGAACCGTCACCCGTGCCATCGACATGATGAGAAGGGGTGGGGGTGGGTGCTTCTCTCCCACGTCCACGACTACGGGACCCACTCCCACGGGAATAACGTCCCCCACGCCCAGCATCGTCAGCCATCAGTCTATAATTAAAACACAAGTTACATATAACATAACAATATATCATAACCAAAATAGGCTAAGTATCATAACAATATATCATAACAAATATGCATGATAACCAATTTACAGATTACCTAGCTGGAATCTCTATCACTGAATTCACCCTCACTCTCGTCCTCATCGGTTGAGACATATGTTTCCTCGCTATCTGTGGCCAAGTCATACTGAGTCTCCAACTCCGTGACAATTACCTCGTCTCCAGGCCCAGGATCAGCAAGAATGCCCTGGTACTCGTCCGGGGCTATTTGCAACATTATTTGAATCCCGTTAATCTGATGAACATCTTGGTATGGAGCTTCTGTCTCAAGTTGGCTTATCACATTATCGGCAATAGCATTGCGTGCCTTCACTCTAATAACACCCAACCAGTCTTAATGTCCCTCTAGAAACGGGGTAAAATATACCTGCTCTGCTTGTTGTGCAAATATAAATGGGTCGTACACCTGATATCTTCGCGACTTCCTAACTTCTACAATCCCATGTTTATTGTCAACTTTTGTGCCCCCTATTGGGAGTGTTATCAAACCATTCACACTTGAATAAGACTAACTTTTTACTGGGATGACCTGAATACGTTAATTCATAAATATCAATTAAGATTCCAAAAAAAAAAAATCCTCTAATTGACCATTGGTCCCTCTAACACAAACGCCGCAATTTGAAGTTTTCATGCCCTGACCCCGTCGACTTGTGTGAAACTTATATCCATTTATAATGTAAGTCTCAAATGTTCTAATCCTCCTGTCTGGTCCCCATGATAAAGCGTACACTGAGTTTTGAATTTGGCTTTCCTTAACCTAGGGTTAATGATTCTCAAGAGTATTAGTTGTCAAAACAATCATAAGGTAGTAGTTAATAGCAATATAAGTTAGATGACTTACATAATTTTTGAACCACTTAGGAAAATGTTTGGCAACCTCTTGAGAAATTTGAGACTCCGAGATGTCGGGATCAAGCTCTTTAAGCTCATTGACATATATTCTATCATTAGACAATACAAAATCTATTAAATAAGAAATACTAACACAATTTAAGACTTTACTAATGAATTAATAGCAACTTACTCTAGTAATGGCTCCACCTCCTCGCAATTCTGAAGCACGAACAACTCAATAGCTATCATTTCACAGGTAGCCAACCAAGATTTCTTTTCTACACCACATTCCCTGCTCGGATGATTAAAAATTCATATTTGAGGACTAGAATAAGATTCTTCACCAACTTCAACATTACACGGTAATTTAGTTCTCCTTGTCTCTATGTTGTCTGGATAGTAAAAAGAAAAAAAAAATAGAAGCTTCCTCCACTAGATACGGTTCACAAATAGAACCTTCAATTCTAGCCTTGTTCTTTACTTTTAATTTTAACGAACGCAAAAACCTACATATTACAACCCTAAGTTAATGATTATTAACTTCTTACATACCAATTTTGATATCATAATTTTGCAGGTACAAAATAAGTTTAATACCTCTAAAATGGGTACATCCAACGATGTTGAACCGGACCACCCACTCGTACTTCGTACGGTAAGTGGATGGGAAGATGTTCCATCGAATCAAAGAAGCTCGGAGGGAATATCTGTTCTAGCTTACATAGCAAGACCGGAATGTCCCGCTCCATATCCTTCAGTTGCTCAACCTTCAATGTTGTGGAAGTTAATACTATGAAGAACTGACTCAACTCAACAATCGACTTCCAAATCTCCAAAGGTAAAGAGGCAAATGCAATGGGAAGCAATCGTTGAAGGAATACATAACAGTCATGACTTATTATTCCATGCAGTTTTCCCTGCCAAGCATTAACACATCTGGACAGGTTAGAAGCATAACCATCTGGTAACTTAAGTTGCTTAACCCATTCACAGACAGCTACCCGTTGAGGTTTGCTCAGTGCAACTTTGCCTTCGGTTTTCGTAACTTGCCACCCCCGATGTCCACCAATTCTAGATCCCGTCGTCTAGAAATTTCTGCTATATCTAATCGTGCCTTATATGTATCCTTCATATTGCCGTTGACATCCATTACCGTGTCAAACACATTCATTAACACATTCCGCTCAGTGTGCATGACATCAATGTTATGGCGTATCAAATGCATCTTCCAATACGGCAAGCTCCAAAATATACTTTTTTTGGTCCAATTATGTTCAATACCATATCCAGGTATCTGGCCACCTCCAGACTCATGAATCAACGGGAGCATACTAACCATCTGCCAAACCTGTTCTCCTGTAAACAGTTTGGGAGGTACGGCTGTCTCAACACGACCCTTCTTGAATGCATTTCTATTCCTCCTATAAGGATGATCTTGTGGAAGGAACTAGCGGTGACAATCAAAATAAGAAGTCCTCCAACTATGGTTGAGCGTGAAACCCTTCGACCTCCCCATGCAACAAGGACAGCCAAGCCGCCCAGCAGTCATCCATCCCGACAACATCCCATATGCCGGAAAATCATTGATTGTCCACATCAAAGCTGCCTTAAGCATGAAATTTTGCCTCAATGATACATTGTATGTCATTACACCGGAATTCCACAAACGGTTCAACTCTTCAATGAGAGGCTGCAAGTACACATCAATCTTGCTTTTCGGATTCGATGGTCCAGGAATTATGACTGTCAGAAACATAAACTCCCTCTTCATGCACATGCCTGGCAGGAGATTATATGGGGTCAGAATAACCGGCCAACAAGATTAAGCTTTACCGTATTGACCAAAAGGATTAAATCCATCAGTACATAAGTCCAATATTACATTTCGAGGCTCTTGAGAGAACTTCGGGTACATCCTGTCAAAATGCTTCCAAGCCTCTCCATCCGACGGATGGCACAAGACACTTGGATCCCTCCGATTTCTGTCGTGCCATCGCATGTGAGGAGCGGTGGCCATTGAGGAGTACATCCTTTGGAGCCTAGGGATAATCGGGAAATACCACATTCTCTTCAAAGGGGTTTTTATTTCAACGCGTCTTCTATCAATTCTGATCTTATACCGGTCAGCGTGACAAAATCTACAAGCCGTCAGGTCCACGTCTTCGTTACGATACAACATGCATCCATTCTAGCAACATTCATTTCTCTCAACCCCCAAGCCCAAATTTGACACAGATTTCTTTGCTTGATATAGATTCCTAGGTAAACGGTTATCGATCGGCATTGCATCACCCATGAAGCCAACCTAGAGATTGAACTCACCCTCAGTCTCATATTAGTCGGACTTGATTCTAAGAACAACCAAGGAAACCGACAATTCCATATAGGTCTAACATCCATCCCACAACGGAGCTTGTGCAGCCGCCAACATGTCATAAAATCTCTATGCATCCGGATTCGGATCCTCCTCTATGTAATGGTCCTCAACATGATCATCATCTTGTTGAATTCCTATACCAACAGCGGGGCCAGCATGATCCAAAATCATATTCTCAAAAGGTGCGAATTGTTCCCTCCCCTCACCAGGACCATAATATGCATCTTCCATCACAACCGGGGGGACCAATGGCAAGTTTTCACCATGGTTTATCAAATAATAATAATTCGCCATAAACCCCCTTTCGTAGAGATGTGCCATCACATCATCCCCGTACTGGAATTTTAGACACTTGCACTTCTTACAAGGACTCCTAATTTTTGGATCCTTTTGACTTAGATATTCCTCTTGCTGGTTCGCATAAACAGCGAACTCGTTCACTCCTTCTATGAACTCACATGTCAGTCGTCCATGATGAGTGTGATTTCACCTCATTCTCCATGTACATTTCTGCATGCATTTGCATATAGTTAGGCCATTTTAGTGTTTATTTTGTTTAGTTTTTCCTTTTGGAACGGATAAGGTGGTATTGTGTGTTGTTTTGCAGATATTCATGATTAAATGCCCAAGAATTAGCAAGTATGAAGCTTGGATGACTTAGAGCTTTAAAAGATAAGAAATTGAGCCAAGCAGAGAGTATCACGGCCTAGCCGTGAGGGAGCAGTAGCTGAAGAAAGAATTGAGCCAAAAGTCAGAAGCTGTCACGGCCTAGCCGTGATGGCTATCACGGTCGTGACGTGTCAGCTTTGCGAGATCTCCAAAAGTCGAAACGATCACGGCCTGGCCGTGATGGCTATCACGGCCCGATGAATCGGTTGGAAAAGTCGGAAACGATCACGGCCTAGCCGTGATGGCTTTATCCTGCCGTGACCCGTTAGTTGGAAAAGTCGAAAACGATCACGGCCTGGCCGTGATGGCTATCACGGCCGTGGTGAATCGAGAAATGAAGAGGCACCCAAGTCGAAAACCATCACGGCCTGGCCGTGATGGCTATCCACGCCGTGACCGCCACGAGTAATAAAAGAAATCGAGCGAAACGAAGAAAAAAGGATCCAATTCAGAAAACCCTAAAGAGAGATCCTCTGCTGCTGTGGCTGGTGTGCATCATTCCATGGAGCTCTCTCCTTTGTTCATCTCTGTAATTCTCTCTTTTGTTTTGTTTTCAATTATGTGTAGCTAAACTCCCCTTTGTTGGGGTTAGACTATTGCTATCTGAACTTGGTTGTGAAATGACTTGATATTAATGCAGTTTCCTTGTTCTTTATGAGTGTTTGATTCCATGCTTAATGCTTTCTTAGGCTTGATCACCCTAGGAATGATTAGTTGCTTTAATAGATAACTGGAAGGTTGGTGTTAGAGCTTGCTCATGAATCAAATGCCGAGTAGTTCATGAACCTAGGAATAGGTCTTGAGGTGCTTGCAATCTTATAAGTCTTTACTTAATGCAAAATCTCAGGTTAATCCCTCTAAGGAATTAGGGTTTAACTTGGGGTTTTAGGCTCAATGCACCTAAGGAATTAGGCTTGAGTATTTCAGAAAAGACTTGATTGTCATAATTGAATTAGGAACTGTGTTACTTATCATTTCATAACAACCAAAGGGAAGATTAGCTTAGTCTAACCCTAGCAATTCTATCTCATTGTTATTCATCTTTCTGTTTTCACATTAACTGTTTGAAAAAAAAATCCAAAAAGAACAAAAACATTTTCTTCTTGTTTGCTTGTTAGATGTTAGAACAACCTTCACTCCAAAATTCGATCGCCTAGATAGTAGTCAAATTTGCGAAGTGGTAATTGTCCACGATCCCTGAGAACGATATCCGGTCTTACCGTTTTATTACTTGCAACGAACCGGTACACTTGCCGAGTCCGTGTCAAGTTTTTGGCGCCGTTGCCGGGGATCGGTGTGCCAATATCACGAGTACCAAAGGGGACTCCCAATTTAGGCATTTTCTTTTTTTACTGTTTTCCTACTGTGTTTTTTCGTTCTTATTTTCTGTATCTCTGCTGTGAATTTCTGCAAGTGCTGTTTTTCTGTTTGTTTTGTGCTACTCCGTTTGTTCAGTGTATGCGAGGTACAATCGACCCAGGTGAACTCCAATTCGAACCTGAGGTCGAGAGACTCTGCAGAAGGAATAGAAAGAAAACCAAGGCAAGACAGAACAGAGAAAGAGCATCTTCTAGTAGACAAGAGCAACAAGTTGAGATACCCAGTGTGCAAGAACCACAAATTGAAGTAGCAGCTGTCACCATGGCAAAAGAGAATGCACCAAGGAGAACAATGGGGACTACACTTCCCCTAGAGTTGATAGATGTGGAACTCCGATTGTGAGACCCGCAGTGGCCTGCAATAATTTCGAAATCAAGGCATCACTTCTCCACCTTGTGCAAAGAAAACCAATTTGGAGGGTTGGAGAGTGAAGATCCTCATGCTCACATTGGTACTTTCATTGAGCTGTGTGACACCATCAAGTTAAACGGAGCTTCCGATGAGGCCATTCGGTTAAGGCTTTTCCCTTTCTCTTTGAGGGATAGAGCTAAGGCATGGCTTCAATCTCATCCTCATGGAAGCATCATCACCTGGAACGACTTGGTCAGCAAGTTTTTATCTCGATTCTTCCCTCCGTCAAGAATGATTAAGCTGAGGTCAGAGATCAATGCCTTTGCACAGAGGGATGGTGAGTCACTATATGAAGCCTGGGAGAGGTTCAAGTCCTTACTCACAGCCTGTCCCAATCATGAACTAGAGACATGACAGCAGGTTGCAACATTTGTTAATGGGCTCAACAGGAATTCAAGAAGTATGATTGAAGCGGCTGCAGGAGGGACATTGAGTCAAAAGACACCGGAAGAAGCAAAGGACTTGATTGAGAACATGGCTAACAATGACTATCAAATGCCTAGTTCTCGGTCAATGGTCAATAGAAGAGGTAAACAATGAAGAACCCGGAACTTCCCAAGGCACTACCTCTATCCCTATTGATGTAGAAGGTGAAGAACCGCAGAGGGAGAAATTGGTTGATGAAGAATTTGCGAAGAAGAAGACTAGAAGACAGATTCTGGAAGAGGTTGATAATCCCAAAGAGCTACCCCCATATTTCAGAATTCCGTACCCCCAACGGTTGAAGAAAGAAGCAAAAGACCAGCAATTTTCTAAGTTCCTGGATGTATTCAAAAAGCTACAAATCAACATCCCGTTTGCTGAAGCTCTACAGCAGATGCCTTCCTACGCAAAATTCATGAAAGAGATCCTTACAAACAAAAGAAGGTGGAAGGAGGAGACAGTGATGCTTACTGAAGAGTGCAGTGATATACTTCAAAGGAAGCTGCCAGTAAAAATGAAGGACCCGGGCAGTTTCACTATCCCATGCACGATTGGTCATCTGAACATAGGGAGAGCATTGTGCGATTTAGGAGCAAGTATTAATCTGATGCCGCTCTCCATTTTCAAGAAGTCGGAGGATTGGTGAGGTAAAACCAACAGGGATTTCTCTTCAACGCGGACCGCTCAATTACATATCCCTATGGTGTTGTGGAGGATTTGTTGGTGAAGGTAGATAAGTTCATTTTTCCAGCAGATTTTGTGGTGTTAGATATGGCTGAAGATGGTGATACTCCTCTGATTCTTGGGAGACCATTCCTAGCAATAGGTAGAGCCTTGATCGATGTCAATCAAGGGGAATTGGTGCTTCGGGTACAAGACGAAAAGGTCACCTTTAATGTGTTTGAAGTGATGAAACACCCAAGCGACAAGGACACATGCATGATAGTGGACCTCATTGATTCATTATCTGACAAGAGTTTGCACCAGAAGTTTGAAGATTCGTTAGAAGCAGCTCTAATGGTAGAGGATGTAGAAGAAGAAGTATGTGCAGAAAAAGTTGATCTCATGATTAAATCTCTGGAGGCTTGTCTGGTTGTGAATACTGATGAAGACAAAGTGGTGGAAGATATGAGAATTGAAGACAAGGGTGACCCACCGGTGCTAGAGTTAAAAGAATTGCCATCCCATCTCCGTTATGCTTTCCTTGGGATGAACTCTTCATTCCCAGTTATCATCAGTAGTGGGTTGAATTCCTTGGAAGAAGAGAAGCTGTTGAGGGTGCTTAGGGAGCACAAATCTGCAATCGGATGGTCTATGTCCGATTTGAAAGGGATAAGCCCCTCCTTTTGCATGCACAAAATCCGGGTGGAGGAAAAATTCAAGCCGGTTAGGCAACCGCAAAGAAGACTCAACCCGAATATGAAAGAAGTTGTGAGGAAGGAGATTGTGAAGTTGTTGGATGCGGGCATCATCTATCCCATCTCCGATAGTCCATGGGTGAGTCCGTACCCAAGTTGTGCCGAAGAAAGGGGGGATGACAGTGGTAGCGAATGAGAAGAATGAACTTATTCCCTCTAGGACCGTGTCTGGATGGAGGGTATGCATTGATTACAGAAGACTGAATGAGGCCACTAGAAAAGACCACTTTCCATTACCCTTCATTGATCAGATGCTAGAGAGGTTGGCGGGCCATGCTTTCTATTGTTTCCTTGATGGATACTCCGGGTATAACCAGATTGTGGTTGACCCAGAGGACCAAGAGAAGACCGCTTTCACCTGCCCTTATGGAGTATATGCATACAGGAGAATGCCTTTCGGGTTGTGCAATGCACCCGCCACTTTTCAAAGGTGCATGCTATCCATATTTTCTGATATGAATGAGAAATTTATTGAGGTATTTATGGACGATTTTTCTGTATTTGGTGATTCTTTTGATAACTGTTTGAATAATCTTGCCTGTGTCCTAAAAAGATGCCAAGAAACTAACCTCGTTTTAAATTAGGAAAAATGCCATTTCATGGTTAGGGAGGGTATAGTTCTTGGGCATAAAATTTCATCACGGGGGATGGAGGTTGATAGAGCCAAAATTGAAGTAATTGAAAAACTTCCTCCTCCCTTAAATGTGAAAGGTGTTAGAAGCTTCCTAGGGCATGCGGGTTTTTATAGAAGGTTCATAAAAGATTTTTCAAAAATTGTGAAACCCTTATGCAAGCTTTTGGTAGCTGATACTCCTTTTATATTTGATGATGATTGCATGCATGCCTTCAAAATTTTGAAAGAAAAACTCACCACCGCACCGGTCATTGCACCTCCAGATTGGAGTTTACCTTTTGAGCTAATGTGTGATGCAAGTGACTATGCGGTGGGAGCCATTTTGGGCCAAAGAAAAAACAAAGTGTTGCATGTCATTTACTATGCCAGTCGTGTGCTTAATGATGCCCAATTGAATTACACTACGACTGAAAAAGAATTGCTTGCTGTGGTATTTGCTTTTGATAAATTTAGACCCTACTTGATTGGTTGTAAAACTACTGTCTACACTGATCATTCTGCTTTGAGAAATCTTATGACTAAACAGGATGCTAAGCCAAGGCTTATTAGGTGGATACTACTACTCCAAGAGTTTGATTTGGAAATAAAGGACAAGAAAGGAGTGGAGAATGTGGTAGCCGGCCATTTGTCCAGGCTTCCACAAGCAGATGTCCAAGCAGAAGCAAAGTTGCCAATTCAAGAGGAATTCCCAGATGAACAGTTGTTTGTGGTGCAAGTGGCACCTTGGTTCGCGGATATTGCAAATTACAAGGCAGCCAATAAGATTCCTAAGGACTTCAATGCGCAACAGAGGAAGAAGCTCATTCATGATGCCAAGTCCTATATTTGGGATGAGCCGTATCTTTTCAAAAGAGGTTCAGATGGAATTCTGAGGAGGTGCATACCGGAAGAAGAAATTAATGGGGTGTTGACCCACTGCCACAACTCACCCTATGGAGGACACTTTGGTGGTGAGAGGACCGCCATGAAGATTTTGCAAAGCGGGCTGTTTTGGCCCACTATTTTCAAGGACTCCCGAGCTTGGGTGATGAATTGTGATAAATGTCAGAGGACCGGTAGTATTTCTAAGAGAAATGAGATGCCCTTGAAGGGTATACTTGAGGTGGAGCTCTTTGACGTATGGGGGATTGACTTCATGGGCCCTTTCCCGTCATCTTACAACAACAAGTACATTCTGGTGGCAGTTGATTATGTGAGCAAGTGGTGGAAGCCGTGCCAACTCTGAAAGATGATGCAAGAACTGTGATCAGTTTTGTGAGGAAGAATATTTTTACCCGGTTTGGGACCCCTAGGGCTATCATTAGTGATGGGGGTACCCACTTTTGCAATAAGGAGTTCAATGCAGTGCTTGCCAAGTTTGGGGTGAACCACAAAGTTACCACACCATACCATCCCCAAACCAGTGGGCAAGTGGAATTGTCCAACCGGGAGTTGAAGAGGATTTTGGAAAAAACTGTGAACACTGCAAGGAAGGATTGGGCGAAGAAATTGGATGATGCACTTTGGGCCTATCGGACTGCTTATAAGACACCTATTGGTATGTCACCTTACCAATTAGTGTTCGGGAAATCATGTCACCTTCCGGTAGAACTACAACACCGTGCTTTTTGGGCAGTGAAGGCCCTGAACTTTGATACAAGGCTGGCCATGGACAAGAGGATGATTCAATTGAATGAGTTGGATGAGTTCCGACTCTTGGCTTATGAGAGTGCTAGGATATACAAGGAAAGAACAAAGTTCTTGCATGATAAGTACATTCTTCCCAAGAAATTTGAAGAAGGCCAGTCAGTTTTGCTGTTTAACTCAAGACTCGAGCTCTTTCCGGGCAAATTGAGATCAAGATGGTCAGGCCCATTCTATGTCAAGTCAGTTTCTCCGTTTGGTTCAGTTGAATTGGAAAATCCATCATCAGGAAATACTTTCACTGTCAATGGGCACAGGCTCAAGCACTACCTTGGAGGAGATTTTAATCGTCAGGCAGTCTCCATCCCTCTTGAGGCACCATCTTAGAAATCATCCGTCAAGCTAGTGACGTTAAAGAAGCGCTTATTGGGAGGCAACCCAATTTTTATTTTTTTTTATTTTTTATTTTCATCTTCTCTTTTGTTTTTGATTTTCCCTCTTGAATAATTTGAGAAGCTCAAGAGGTTTGCTAATAGTTGTTGAGTGGTTTCAGATTTTGAAGGAAGGAGGAGAAGAAGGGCAGGAGGAAACAAAACCAGAAAGCATGTGATTCAGCACCACTACCACCTTGGTGAGTTGTTCCAGTTTTCTCCCCTCTCTAAACTTAATTATTTACATTGAGGACAATGTAAGTCTTTAAGCTTGGGGTAGGGGTAATCTTTTTGCTTACATTGTAAATATTGCATTCATATAGGCTTAAGTTTGCATGATCGCATGATTCGGTTACCCCTGCTTAGATTGAGCTTATGATTGTAAGAGCTAAGTGCCAGCTTTTCTGTGATAGTGAATTTTTGGACCCTGATTTTCTATTCTTGTGATGTGGCTTCATTACTTATGCTTGAGATGGTCTTGGATAGTTGATGATTAGCATGTGTTTCTATGGATTTGTGTTTATCACTGGTTCTTGAACTGATAAATGTGAGCTTTTGAGCCATTAGGGGGTACTCACTAAATCTGCCCCCATTTTTTGTGTAGAGTATGTTCCTCTTGGATTGTTTTTCTCTAGAACTTGACTTGAAACCATTTCGAAACTTGAAAATTTTTGGGAACATTTTTGAAAATGATTGAGGCAATAGGTATTTTTTTCCGGCCTTCTGAGCTTTGAATGTGTAAATGCTACCCTTAGTTGCCCAATTTTGAGCCTGAATGAATAACATGCTTTTCTTGGTACCCTGAAATGTTGTGTTAAATATGCTTATGAGGGACCTTCTAAAGTACTGTGCAAAAATGGGTTGGAAAATGTAGTTGAAAGTTTGGGATGATGAAAAGAAAAAAAAAATGAATCTGAAAAAAAAAAAAACATTTTTTTACTTCTCTTGAAGTGCAAAATCTCCCCTTCTCCAAACAAAAAAAAAAAAGAGAAGAGAAAAAGAAATAAAAATGGGGAAGGGGATGACAAAAATGAATGAGAAGTAAAAAGAAAAAGAAAAAAAAATGAAAGAATGGTGGAAGAGTAAACTGAAACCCAAAGAAAGGTATTTTAGAAGGTCGTGCCTTGCAATGCTTGATTGTTTGTATAGCCTTTTGAAATTTCCTGTTCTTGAAATTCCCACCTGAAAATTGATCCCATGGCCCCATTACAACCAAAGAATAAGACCTCTTGATTCTTAGATGTTTTTCATTAATAAATTGAAGATTTGGTTGATAGTCAAGCTTATGGTAGGAATCATTCTTTGAGGAAAATGGAGTGAAATGTCATATTCCCTTAACACTTGAGTGAGTGAGGCAAGAAAGAGAGCCAAGCAAATGAACAAGCTTGGGGTGAGCTTCAAGTGAGATAGAGTGCCCGAATCAGTGAGAATGTGAGTCTAGGAAACCTAAGCCCCTAATTGGACTTGAATTGATTGTCTCTTGCTGAAATAATTGAATGCCTGTTACTTGGATCATTTTACTCGGGTTCTTGATTCACTATCCATGCTTTGTTTATTTTGATCTTATGGCCTTGGTGTTTGCTTGAGGACAATCAAAGTCTTAAGCTTGGGGTGATTTGATGAGTGTGATTTCACCTCATTCTCCATGTACATTTCTGCATGCATTTGCATATAGTTAGGCCATTTTAGTGTTTATTTTGTTTAGTTTTTCCTTTTGGAACGGATAAGGTGGTATTGTGTGTTGTTTTGCAGATATTCATGATTAAATGCCCAAGAATTAGCAAGTATGAAGCTTGGATGACTTAGAGCTTTAAAAGATAAGAAATTGAGCCAAGCAGAGAGTATCACGGCCTAGCCGTGATGGCCCTCACTACCGTGAGGAGCGCGATGGTGAAGAAAGAATTGAGCCAAAAGTCAGAAGCTGTCACGGCCTAGCCGTGATGGCTATCACGGTCGTGACGTGTCAGCTTTGCCAGATCTCCAAAAGTCAGAAACGATCACGGCCTAGCCGTGATGGCTATCACGGCCCTGATGAATCAGTTGGAAAAGTCAGAAACGATCACGGCCTAGCCGTGATGGCTGTCACGGCCGTGACCCGTTAGTTGGAAAAGTCGGAAACGATCACGGCCTAGCCGTGATGGCTATCACGGCCGTGGTGAATCAGTAAATGAAGAGGCACCCAAGTCAGAAACCATCACGGCCTGACCGTGATGGCTGTCACGACCGTGACCGGCCACGAGTAATAAAAGAACTGAGCAGAACAGAAGAAAAGGATCCAATTCAGAAAACCCTAAAGAGAGATCCTCTGCTGCTGTGGCTGGTGTGCATCATTCCATGGAGCTCTCTCCTTTGTTCATCTCTGTAATTCTCTCTTTTGTTTTGTTTTCAATTATGTGTAGCTAAACTCCCCTTTGTTGGGGTTAGACTATTGCTATCTGAACTTGGTTGTGAAATGACTTGATATTAATGCAGTTTCCTTGTTCTTTATGAGTGTTTGATTCTATGCTTAATGCTTTCTTAGGCTTGATCACCCTAGGAATGATTAGTTGCTTTAATAGATAACTGGAAGGTTGGTGTTAGAGCTTGCTCATGAATCAAATGCCGAGTAGTTCATGAACCTAGGAATAGGTCTTGAGGTGCTTGCAATATTATAAGTCTTTACTTAATGCAAAATCTCAGGTTAATCCACCTAAGGAATTAGGGTTTAACTTGGGGTTTTAGGCTCAATGCACCTAAGGAATTAGGCTTGAGTATTTCAGAAAAGACTTGATTGTCATAATTGAATTAGGAACTGTGTTACTTATCATTTCATAACAACCAAAGGGAAGATTAGCTTAGTCTAACCCTAGCAATTCTATCTCATTGTTATTCATCTTTCTGTTTTCACATTAACTGTTTGAAAAAAAATCCAAAAAGAACAAAAACATTTTCTTCTTGTTTGCTTGTTAGATGTTAGAACAACCTTCACTCCAAAATTTGATCGCCTAGATAGTAGTCAAATTTGCGAAGTGGTAATTGTCCACGATCCTTGAGAACGATATCCGGTCTTACCGTTTTATTACTTGCAACGAACCGGTACACTTGCCGAGTCCGTGTCAGTCCACGGTCCTTCCTTCTATCCATCCACTTTCGATTCTCAGGTGCTTCCATCACTGCTAACTACCACAAGAATTCTCAGTCCCATAGCTCCATCGTTCTCCAATTCTTATTACAATGTATGGCCCTAAGCCATTCGAGAACAAACCTTTTCAACACTCCATTAATAGTTATTCCTTAATTCTCATGCCTTATACCAGACGAAATTTCAATAGCATTTCCCATTGATCTCCGATATACACGAATTAAACGTAGTTATTCCACCACAATCAAATATGCACTCAGAGAACAACAAGAAATGTAACATACCAAAATTCAATCTAGTGTAAGACACGAGAATCCAAAGAATAATCATTAACTTTGTCAAGAAAATGTTTTTCCCAAACTGTCCAACTTGGACAATTCAAGATTCAATATAATCATCACGTGTACCTTGAAAAGGTACAGGTGCTCATTGATATTGCATCTCAAATGGGATTCTATGGCTTCCGATTAGAAAACAAAACCTTAACCCAAAGTACTGGAAACTAAAGTTCATAGGGAAAATGTAAATATCGAAATCCACTAACTTGAAATTTATAAACATAAAGCACACATGGACTTATCAATTAGAACCTATTGAGCTCCGCACTCTATTAACAAACAACATATCAATTTACCAAAGACATGCACAGTTCCTAAACTATCAGCACCCAACCAGTCACTATTGAGCTCCGTTCTCTAATTACAAACAACAAGGAATATGTCAAACACATGCAAGGTTTCTATATATCAACAATGTTGCCATAACCAAGACAATTAAGAATCCAAGTCCAAAAAAAGACAATTAACCAAGACAATTAAGAAACCAAGTCCAAATAAAACATGCTTAGCTTATATACCTTCACAAATACAAATTACCAAACTTGTCACATGCATTACCAATATAAATCCATAATTACTAAAGGGAGACCTAACAGTTCAAAATGATTGTTAAAGGGAGACCTAAAGATTCAAATACCTTTACCCTTGAAGATGCAAGTCATAATTGCTAAAGGGAGACCTAACAGTTCAAAATGTTGACAAAATCACTAAAATGATGTATGGAAACAAAATCCAAATCCAATACAGTCAAATTCAGCTAAGTTTCCCTTCATGTTAAGTTTCAAGTACTTTCAAACCGTGTACATTTATATACATATAATTAACTCATTTATATATAATTAACTCTGAGAGTGGCTCTGCTGGGGTTTCATTTGTACATAATATATATATATATATATATATATATATATATATATATATATATAATTAACTCAGTTATATACATAATCTCACTTTAAGAACACGTCACAAATAGCAAAGCTAATATACTAACTACCACAACAATGGAGGGTTTAGAAGCTATGTACCCACGCAGTGCCAGAGATGAAGAGTGAGAGGAAGAAAAACCTTGACTGCAACAAATTAAACAAGGAGAAATTAATCATATAGCATGTGGTAATTGAAAGAATACCATGAACTTTCACACATCATAATGTTCTAACTTAAAATATTCAAATGTCAAGAGAGAAAAAGAATCTAAAAAGACATTTAACATAATAGGACCAAAACATTCAGAAAGCCTACTTCGCTCCACGTTATAAACATATGCAATGATAGCTTCCAACTAAAGTTGAAAAATAAACAATTTTTGTATAGACATTGAGGCCTGCAATCCAAAACAAGCTAACAGTAAAGGATTCATTTGCTTTAATCACAGCAGTTCCAAAGTATATCTGCTGGAGTGCTAGCATTGGTTTTACCCTTCCAATTATCACAAAGCATTAACCCATTAGGTTGGATTTACTACCCTTCCAATTATCACAAAGCAATAACCCAAAGTATATGTGCTAAGTCTAACAGCCTGAGTAATTAGATAAAGTGCACTAGTATGAAGCTTGTACATAGTAACTTCACTGACAAAGACATAACAGTGAACATATATATATATATGTGTGTGTGTGTGTGTGTGTGTGTGTAAAACAATTAATGAATGGTAACATATAAAGCATCAATAACATATATAAAATATTTGACATTATAAATTAGAACAATAAGTCAAGGTTCCAGAGTTGGGAGGAACAACAAACGTAGATAGTGAGATTGAGGGTTTAGGGATTTAGAAGAAATGAGGATTTAGAGAGGATGATTTAGGACTTACTTACGGTCACAGAGAGGAGAAAGAGAGTGGTTGGGTGGTGGTCTCCATCTCGGTGGTGGCCGCCCTTCGAAGTGGTTGAGCGCGATGGAACTTGAGGATGAGGACGAGAGGGGGAGAGAGAGAGATGACTGGAGATGGAAAGAGATAGATGACCGGAGAAGGACAACGTGGTGGTGGTGGCGGACGATCGGAGAGGGGGGCAAAGGAGGAGAGAGAGGTTCTAGAAGAGGGGAAAATAGAAAACGAGGAGGGAAGGGCTTGCGCGGCTGATTTAGGGATTTTAGTTTAGCAACCGAACTATTTCGATCGCTAAAAAAATCGTTGGACGGTCGCTAAGTTGGCCGCTAACTGATCAATATTTTTTGACTTTAAAAAAGTTTAAATTAGCGATCGAATTAGCGACCGCTCTTAGGGAGACCGAATTACTCGGTCGCTAATTCGGTCGCTAAATAAAAAATGAGTGACCAATTATGATTGCGTGGGAGTCATTCGCAAAATCCGTCGCTATAGCGACTGAGATAATAAATTCCAGTCGCTAAATTGCTTTTTTCTAGTAGTGTTTATATATCTTGATTTGATTCAGAATTAAGGGTCTATTATATGTATATGTCCTTGTACATACTCAAGTGTTCGCAGGTTAGTTTGGTTCAAGTTTAAGATAAAATAAAATCCAAACCGATTATTTTTAATTGGTTTAGTTTGGTTAGATTTAAAAAATTTAGATCGGATTGATTTGGTTCGGGTCAATGAGTTAAGGTAAAAAAATTAAATTATTATACCTTTTCAAGATTTCTTCTATATGAAAAGGATGTACAAATACTAGGAGGACAAACCCCTCTAGTATCATCATTAACAAGAATGCTAATAAGAGGGAAAGCATGGTTGATGATAGTAACAAAAAAAAGGAGCCTGATGTCCTTTATGAGCCAGCATGTCAACACATTTGTTAGCCTCTCTACTGGTAGCATCAATAAAGGTCTTCCAATCAGTGAGTCTGAGAAAGTGATAAGCCTCTTCAAGTTGAGGTTTAATATAAGGATAGTTAGTGAATCCCTTCTGGAGCATTTCAGCAACAACCAATGAATCCACATGAAAAAGGACCTGCTTGAGGGACAAAGCTCTCGACAGCTTGATACCAATCAGCAGACCACACATATCAGTATAAAGGGCAGGGACTAAGTTTGCTGGTTTATAATTATTATCAAACGTTGATATTACTGTTAATTAATATTTATCATATTCTATAGTTATAACTTTACATACTTTAATCTCTTTGCCTAAATATGAAAGCGAAGTCGGATAGTAAACATAATCAAAGATATTTGGTAACACTAAATAAGATTATAAGAAAGTTAAAATGAATAGAAAAAAAAGGAAAGACAAAACTAGAAGAGAGTTTTAAGTATTAAATTTTAAAATGTAGAATTAAAAGTTAAAAAAAAATAGTTGATCTTATAATCGGGTTTGTTCGCGTTGAAAAAAGATAAACTCAAGAGCTTAACCGATTATAATTGGTTTGGTTTGGGTTGAAGAGAAATGAACATATTAACCAAACCAATCTGAACCAATTTAATTAGTTTGGATTATCGATTTATCAAGTCGATCCGATCCAATGAACACGCTTACCGTTAATCAGTTTATCAATATAAAGATTATAATTAGTTTTTGAAGAACTGACCTTTGGATACTAGTTTCTGAAGAATTAGCATTTAAATCCATATTTCTATTATCTCGATCTCTCTATTAAATTTTTTTTGGTAGAAGGATGATCTCTTTATTTTCTTTTCTATTTCCAGAAAAATATGCTTAATGAACTTTTTAGTCCCTACAAATATAAGCACTTTTGATTTCGGTCCCTATATTTTTTTGGTTAGGTTTTGGTGTTTTTAACTTTTAAAATTTGAAACTAGTCACTGCCGTCAGGATGCATCGCTAAGTGCTGACGTGGCTGACGAATTGTCATGTCAGCACTGTCACGTGGCATTAAATATAATTTTTAATGTCAACTGACATTTAAAAAATTTAAATAACTTTTCAAGGATTAATGAAGTTTTAAGTCCTCGCAAAGTAAGCAAGTTGTGGCTCCTCTATTTTTTTCTCTTAGGTTTTGGTCCCGAAAAGTTCAAAAGCATTGGAAATGGTCTATGTTGTTAGTTCTTATCAACACGTCACATCAGCATTGCCACGTGGAGTAAAATTAATAATCTTGCATGTCACGCCAGACTTTAATAATATTATTTATATTTATAATAAATTATTATTTTTATTGTTTATTTTATATAACTATTAAATATTTAAATTTTATTATTTGTTTTTTATAATGCATGATACCTTTTACCCACATTCTTTGAGAATCTGAAAGATCTTTTTCAATCAAGTTTGAATTTGGTCGTTTAGAAACTGGACTCTTCTACTGTATTTTTATTTATTTATTTTTCTTATTTTCTCATCACAAAAGCTCGTTAGTTGCTTCAGCCTATCAAATCTCTTTATTGCCGAGTTTCGATATAGTTCTGCTCAACTAATAATATATTTAGAATATAAATTGGCTCAACTTAAAGAATAGTTTAATTAGCATTGAGATCATTTTGTATAATAATAATATAATAATAATAATAATAATAATAATAATAATAAATTATTAAAAATATAAATAGTGATTTTTAATCCAATGTGACACATAAAATTTTTAATTTACTCAACGTGACAATGCTGATAAGACGCATTGTTACTCACATCAGTGCTTGACGGATGGAAACTAATGACAATGATCAATTCTAACATTTTTAACTTGTAGGGACCAAAACTTAAGGAAAAAAATATAGGGATCAAAATCAATTTTTTTTTATAAAAGTGACATAGCATTAAAAAATTTATATATAATGTCACGTGGCAATGCTGACATGATAATCAATTAGTCACATAGATACTTAATAGTATATATTGGTGATAGATACTAGTTCCAAAATTTTAAAATTATAATGTTTGGCTGATAAATAACTCTTCAAAAAATATTTAAAAATTAAAAACATCAAAATCTAACTGAAAGAAAACAATGAAAACAAAAATAAAAAGTACCTATATTTATATTGAATAAAAAAATTAAGGGTTAAATATGTTTTTAGTTTTCCAAATTTGAGTAATATTCGATTTTAGTCTCTCGTTTGGAAAATATATTTTTTGAGTCCTCCAAATTCTAAAATATGTCGGTTTTGGTTCTCGAATGTATATTTTTGATCCTCAAACATATGTTTTAGAATTATTCAAATGTCAAAACTGACACATTTAAGAATTTGAGAGATTCAAAAAAAAATATTTTTCAAATAAGCTACTAAAACTGAACATCACTCAAATTTGAGAAATTTAAAATATATTTAACCCAATAATTAATTAAACCAGAAAAATAGTCAAAAGTTGATATGAAATGGGAAACGTCCAAAGCAATCTGGGTGGGCCTTTGTCTGAGATGAGAATGTCAAAATCTCAATCAATGCTTTGCAGATCAAATCATGCGCCGCGTTATTTCGGGCATTCTGCCAAACACGACGTATGAGCTGTCAGCACTCAGCTGAACACGATGCCATGCATATTACTCTTTCCGGTTCGATCGGCTCGGTTCACCAGCTTCAATCATTTACCACTCGCACGTGAAGTGAACGATCCTATTCATACGTGGCAACCATTTATTGGTGGCACCTCTGATGAATGGCCCATGCCCACGCGGGATGCAAGATCAAAACAGGGACCATATGTATGCATCTCTGATCTTAGCCTTTGGCTTTATTAATCACTTATTTTTGAAGATTTCCTAGTATTACAATGTATGTCCTGATTTTATCAATTAAATTTTTTAGGTTTCGGATGGAACTCAAGATATTCTATAATCGGAGATCGTAGGACTAATTTCTCGAGAATATAAAGTATCAGTTAAGGGATAATTTCTCTACCCACATATACAGTTCTATTCCTATCACCAGGATTCAAACCCTGAACATATGATTAAAGGATTCAAAGCTACTAACCACTTGAACCACACATGGTGGGTTTTATCTATTAAATTTTATCAAGTGGATTTTGTTTCATGGACAATCATGGAGTCTGATTGTTTCTTAATAATAATTTAAATTTTTTTAGTCAAATAATAATAATTTAATTTTGATACAGTGTTGAAGTTTTTATACTATTAATTATATATTATCATATTTTATTATATGTTTTTCTTTTTTTGATAAACATATATTATTATATGTTATAGTTTTGTAATTTTTAAAATAATAATTATAAGAATCAACTATTTTTACACATGACTTATATACGATAAAATTGACCCGTAAAAAAAAGATATATGATAAGATAGCGGTTTAATTTTTTCCTTTACATTCACTATGTAATCAAATTAAATCATATTAACCCGTAAGGTGTGATTCAAGTGATTAATAGTTTGAATCCTTTAGTTACTCTACATCTTTATGGGATTAATCCTATAGCTATCGACTACGTGAATGCCCTAGGTTCCATCATGGACAAAAAAAAAATTAAAATCACATTAATAAACATGTTGTAACTTCAACTTATTTTTTAAGTTTCATTATTAATTTGAACACTCAATATAGGGTATCTAAATAACAAACACTTATATAATATATTTATTTCATATACACAATAAAATAGGGTGTCACTATAAGTTTCATACCCTGTATGTACAAATTTCATGTTCCATTTGTTTTTGGTTGGTTGTTCAGCTAGTGATATCATATCTTATATATAATCACGTCACACCAAAAGTATACTTAAGGTGTGTAAAAATAAAAGAATAATTAAGGTGGCATGTCACATGTGTAATAAAGATTATGTGGGGATTATATTATCTTAAAAAGTGATGCCAGTAATACACTATTTGTCACACTCACTTCAACGTATTCTTTATTATTAGATGGATTTCATATGGACTTACTGAAAAGAAAATGGGACTATATAATTTAGTGGATCTCACATGAAATTTACCCAATAACATAGAATATGTTGAAATATATATTAAAGAAGGTATTGATAATATTTCTCAACCTTAAAATTTTATTTGTGGGCTATTTATATATAATTTTCACGAAAGCCTTACATCAAACTCAAAGTACTTAATGGTTAAAAAAAAGTTAGTTATTTCATTGATATCCTTTCAACAGAAGTTGGAATATAAGACCAAACTAATAAACTACACCTACGACAGTATGAAAAGTGAAAATGATTTAATTATAATGTATTATTAGCATAAAATCTTTTATATTATCAACTAATTATATATTCTCACATCATTAAAAGTGTAATATCCCTGACTGCTCTATGAATTGATGAATGTCCCCACAGACCAATACGGGTCTTTTCAGTGTGCTTTGTCTTCGCTCATACGCTTCTTGGGAAAAGAACCTAGGAGACCACCTATCCCAGAATTGCTCCAAATCAAGCACGCTTAATTGTGGAGTTCTTAAGTAATTGGCTACCGAAAAGAAGATGCATCTTGTTTGTATAGGTAATACCAATCAATTCATATAAGCCATTATCAACTGTATAGTCTCATACCTACACAGTCTCAGGATCCCTCTCATTCTGGTGTGTAATTAGTTCATTCATGTGCCTCTCGACCTAGAAGCCTGCCAGAAGCCGCTCCTTGTCCGTGTCTTCCCGCACCGGGGACCACTCCCCGCCCTCGTCAGCCCCGGGTGTCACAAAAAGTATTTGAACTATAGGGTAACTATATTAAAAGTCATACATTGGATGATATATAATTGATTGATAATCTAAAAAACTTATATTGATAGTGAATCAAAACATAATGAAAAATCGATCATTAACATTTGAAAATAGGAAAAATGCTAATTTACACTAATTTAATTTTACAGAGGAGGGATCAACTTATACTAGAAAAAAGTTACACCTCTTACACTCAATCTTAACCCTTGAAATAATATAAATCTGATGGCCCACAATGCTTCACTTTATAAGTCAGACGACCTAAAATTAGTAATTCTTGACAGTTGACACATTGCCTTTTCTCGCTCACCCAATTAAGTCCCAGTCTTCTTCGTCTAATAGGCTACAGATTTCAATTGATATCATTAACAAACATTCAACAAGATAATCTCATAGCGAAGGAGGTAAAATTTTACATAGTTCATGATTGAATTGCATAAAGAGGGTTTTGAATTGTTAGTTGGGGTTTTGAAAAATAACATTTTTTACTGCCTCTTAAATTCGTGAATAGAAAGGCTTCCTCTTGAGAAACAGACAGCTAGATATGGTGCTCAACCGCCGTCATTAATGGCGGACGTGAAGCTTTTTGGGTGGAGATCCACATGGACATCCAAGGCTGTGCTACGACCACCGTAGAGGGAGAAGATGGTGCGCGACCGCCACCGTCATGTTAGAAGATGATGAGCGACGGAGGTCGGAGGTAGTTTCTATATCGGCTGCATAAAATTAGAAGAGGAGTAGAGGAAGGTAGAATCATAAGAGAATAGGGAAGAGGCGGCGTACGACAAGTGACAGCATACGACAGACCTTAAGAGGGATGAGGCACTACCCTCTATCATTGGTTGCCGTTGTTGGAGGTTGAAGAGGGTCATACGATTTACACTTTAGAGGTTGCAGGCTTGCAGCCTGAGAGAAGAGAGAAGGCAGCCAAGGGAAAATAAAGCAGACAGAGAAATTTAGGTCACGTGATTTACAAAGGTAAGAGGTGTAACTTTTTCATAGTGTAAGTTGATCCCTCCTCAATTTTACAAAGGTACAATTTCAAATGCTCAATCCTCTATGATGCGGAAGTTTTCGAGTTTGTCCCCTGAAATAAACATCACCGATTAATTTGTTCCCTGATATTATGAAAAATCAAATTTAGTTCTTGACTTTGCACACCGTTATCAAATTTTCCCTGAAGTTATTGACCATCTATCGAACCTACAAAATGTCTCACGTGGCATATATTAAAAATGCATTGTCTGGTGGTCACGAGGAAGATAATACATTTATCATTTTGTAAAGCAAGATGCACGGTTAGTTGGTAAATATAGTTGGATTGGGTATTGTTTTTGTTTTTGTTATTATGACATATGTGTGAAGTATTCATCTGCTTCGTCGATTACTAATCTTTGTCGGGGAACCTGACCGACCACTTTTAGTGGGGTCTCCCCTCCAACTATATTTTTTCAATCTACAAGACTTGAATTCGAGACATTCCTTAATAGATCAAAGCTCAGTTCCACTCGGACCAACATAATGTTGTTTATTGAGTATCTTTTAAACAAATTATTTTTGGATTTATGCTCAAACATTTACCTGGAAGGTAGGGGAATATCGTCTATCTCACTTTCTTGTCATAATCTATGTCCCTACCAATAACAATTTGCCACTCATAAAATAAAATGATAATTCATTAACACTTATACACATCCTCAGCCTTTGATTAGTATGGGACATTGAGACACCATTTTTTTTTTTTGGGAGAACATAATTTTGTTAAAAAAAGATGGAGTGCAACTAGATACACAATCATATGTGAACCATATCGATGTAGATAAAACAACATTAGTACACAATCAGTTAAGGCATAATGCCTGTGAAATGAAGAAGGAACCAGATATCAGACAAAAGGATTTTATGCTTTGTTTCACTACTAAAAAAATTGAAATCAGCGACGAGCATATTTCTCGTTAAAGAGGGAAAATCCGTCGCTAAATTAATTTTTGACGAAATTAGCAACGAGGAAAGATCTGACGAAAAAGTAGCGTCGCTAAATTCAATGACGAAATTAATGTATCATCGCTGTTAGTGACAAAAAAAGTCGTCTAACAATAAAAAATTTTGTCGCTAAAAATGTTTAAAGACATAACTTAGATTCTATAATTCCATCACTGTTTATGACGGATTAGGATCTGTCGCTGTTTATGATGGATTGGGATTCGTCGCTGTGTATGACAGCTTGGAAGCCGTCCTTGTTTATGACGGATGGGTAGTCGTCGTTGTTTATGATGGATTGGGATTCATCGCTGTTTACAACGGATTGGGATTCGTCATTGTTTACGACGAAAATACATTCGTCGCTGATTGCCCATGGATATAGGATTTTAGCGATGGATTTAACGACTAAAATAGGTGTTTTGTGACAGATTTAACGACATCAAAGAACTCGTCGCTAATTTTTGCAATATTAAATTACATATTTTACGTAAATATCAACTACACCCTGATAAATCAAATAACCATCAGATCACAACATTAAACACCCGAAATAGACCCAATATCAATATCTACTGTACACCAATATAACCAAATTCGAACAGATATCTATATCAAGAATACATCAATTACAAACACACCAAATAGGCCCAATATCAATATCAGGTATACATCAATTACAAATATCTAATGATATAAATGTTTGTCAAACTAATATAACCAAATTCGAACAAAACCAATATATCAAGAAAAAGTCAAATATATCAATGATACTACTCAAACCCATCATCAGATCCATCTCCCTCATTTTACCGATTATCCTGGTTGGTTGATGAAGGTGGATGCGAAGGGAGTGCAATAGAACGACCCTGAGTGAAGCTCTCCATGAACTGATGCATTTGCTCCCGCATCGAACAATTTACCTCCCGAGACGAAGGAATCAGCTCCTCGTGAGATTCCAGTCGTGTCTTAAGGTTCTCATGATGCCCTCGAAGGATGATGTGGATGAGGTAGAAGGTTTGTATTTCCCACCCTCTGTACCTAAGCCTTATATGTGTCCCTTATTGCTTGCATCCTGAACAACATCCAAGAAAATGTTGTAACTAACAAGCTCCTCGACTATAACGAAAATAAGGGAGGCTTGAAGTTATTATTAAATTTCTAGCCATTCACAATCTCAATCATTATATGGATAGGGACGGTTAAATAAGAAAGAGATCTAAAAAATTTGTATTAGGTGAAATATCCATTAACACATCCAGCTTGGGGAAAAGGGGTTAGAGAGATGAGAGAGAAAGAGTTTGAGAGAAACAGGGAGAGATAATGGTTTTACAAAAGGAGAGAAATATATGGTGAGAACTATGATTCTAGGCAGGTTTTTAGGTCTAGCTAGCAAGGAAACAAAGGAAACTTCAACTACAGGGTTAAAACTTTAGCTTTCTTCTTCTCTGACATTCCAAATAACTTTGGAAATAAGGAAATGTGGTTAGTTTTCATGAAACACGGGTTGGTGGAAGATGTCTATATACCACCAAGGAATAATAAGCAAGGGAAACGTTTTGGTTTCGTGCGGTTCTCAAATGTTCAAGATGTCAAGAAGATGGAATCGCTGCTTGACTCGATACTTATTGGAAGTCAAAAAATTCAGGTTAATATTCCATTGTTTGAAAGAGGTTAAACAAGGATTCCTGCTGCAGGTTTTGGTCCCCATAAAACAAGGGTAGTACAAAACTTCACAAGGAATGGGCTTTCTTATGTGAATGTTGCCAATAGGGGAATCAGTAATAGGGTGGAAATGACCGACATAGACAATAACAGCCAGAGGCGCCAGGCTACAACTGCTGTGATCAACAACCAGAGTTATGGTTTAGAGTTTCAGATTGCTAAGAAGGAAATGGAGTGGCTAAAAGGAAGCTATATAGGGAGGACAAAGGAATACCAAGGGGCATTCAAGGTACAACAACAATTAAATATGGAAGGTTGGATTAAGATTGTTGCAACTCCAATAGCAGGGGACATGGTTCTTCTCTCTGCTGCGGATGAGGCTTAAGTAGGGGAATTTTTAACAAAAGCAGAGACAAGTCTAAGGAAGTGGTTCACAGAAGTCAGGGAATGGAATCCAAAGGTGGTTAATAACGAAAGGAGGATTTGGCTGAACATTAATGGTCTGCCAGCTCATGCTTGGAAGGAAGAAGTCTTTAAGACTTTGGTTCAACCAGTGGGGACTTATGTAGCAGTAGATGATTCAACAAGGTTGAAAAGAAGGTTGGATGTGGGTAGAGCACTCTGTTGCACCTCTTTGAAGGTAGCCATTAATAGAACCGTCAGGGTGAAAATCAATGAAGAGTTTTATGTCATACGCTTGCTAGAAGAACCATTCACGGAGGATTTTTGGTTCCTAAATTCAGATCGTGAGTTAAGCATTTAGGATGCAAGTTCCTCAGATGCTTCAGAGTTCATAAGAGAAACAATGAATTCTGGTGAATATGTGCCAGAAATACCTCTTGCTTCAAGAGACAGAGACTTCAGGGAAGAAGATGGTTTTGGGGTTATTGAGAATTCAAATTTTAAAAATATTGAGGACTCGAGGCAGCCGTTATGGGAAGAGCGAGAGAGTTGCTTAGCTTGCAAGATGACGGAAAAGTTTTCTGTAGAGGCGGTTTGCAGGGAAGAACAGGCGCTGTGTCAGGGGAGGTTTTTGGTGGGTCAAAGGGTGCAAGAAAAAAAGGAACGGATGAGATAGGTTTGGCAGTGCAAGTTAGGGAGAATGAGGTTGGGATGGAAGAAGTGGCTCAGCAGGGAATTGGGCTAGAGTATATGAAGTTATATTCAGATGATTCACTTGATGCGCCTATTCTTAATGGGCCTAGTATGAGGTTGGATAAAGGTAAAAAACATTATTATACATGAAGAAGAAGTGGAGGGTACTTCTTTTGTAAGTGGACAAAGTCAAGCGAGCCTAGTGGACTCGATCTCGCCATTAACTACAGATATCACGGTAGAAGTTAATGTCAGTGGGTTGGAGGGGGCCCATCAGAATTTACAACTTCTAAACTTAAAATATAATTCGATGGTGGGAGCTTCACCTGGGCAAAATACGATGGAAGGGAAAAGCAAAAACAAAAAGGGTAATCTTAAAAGGAAAACTGGTCAGGAAATAGGTGCATCACAGACAAAAAAATACAGGAGTTTGAAGAAGTTCCATCTACCCATGGGTTACCAGAAAGTCCTTTCTTCTTGTGATCTAAGATTGGGTGCACCTAAGGCATCAAGGCGAAAAGCAAGCGGCGTGAAATCTGGTGGAGCTGTTCAAGTTAAGGGTCATGGTCATGGAACTAAATGAGATGCACACCCAAGGAAATCAAATACTGTGGCTGAGTTTTAAAAATAAAGGGAAAGTGATTCTGTTATCAGGAAAATGAAAATTAGTGAACACTAGGGGAGAACAAAGCAAATCTGCAATTAAGGAGGGCAGGAAAAAAAAGAGAGCAAGAAAAAGGCCGAGATGCATCTAGCTGGTCAGAGCAAAGTGTTACCAGGTATCTCTATTAATGACTCCCAAATCCTTAATTGTAACAATATTATTAGAGGTAGAGTATCTTTATCTTCTGTCATACCTGATGAGTCCTTCTTTACTGAGAAGATTTGGGAATTAGGGTCCATAATGGGGGTGAGTTTTGATGGTAATGTAGATACAATAGTGGAGAGGTTTAGAGAGATGGAAAAAAGAGATAAAAGAGGATCAGAAAATATACGAGCCAATGATGATGCAAAATGAGAGTAGGCTCGATTAACATTAGGGGTTTGGGTTCTGTTATCAAGAAAAGGAAAATTAGAGACTTAGTGAGGGTGGATGGGCTAGAAGTACTGGTTATTCAGGAAACAAAAGTAGAAGTAGTGAGCTCAGTCCTCTGTGCACAGTTGTGGGGGCCTGGTGAGTGTAGTTGGAGCTACATTCCGGCTAGAAGAAGATCAGGGGGTTTGTTAAGCATGTGGGATTCCAACATCCTTTTACGTATTTTTTCGTTTTAGGGGCCAGGCTATGTAGTTACTTGTTTTGAAAGGGGAGTCAATAAAATCAAATGTTTTGTGGTAAATGTTTATTCTCCATGTAATCTACCTGGTAAGAGAGCTCTGTGGGAAAACTTGATTAAAGTAAAATAGAGTTTTGGTGAGGGTTTGTGGTGCTTTGTGGGGGATTTTAATGCAGTGATGACCAATAGGGAGAGGAGAGGTCTTGGTAATGGTTCTGGAAATCAAGAAATCTATGATTTCAGAAATTGTGTCAATAATCTTCATCTAGTGGATCCGTCGTTGTTGGGTAGGAAATTTACCTGGTATAGGGCTGATGGAACAGTCATGAGTAGGTTGGATAGGTTTTTATTATCAGAAGAACGGATTCAAACATGGGGAGTAGTGGCTCAATGGGCATTAAACAGAGATGTCTCGGACCACTGTCCAATAATTCTAAAGATGGAAACACAAAATTCCAAAGCCATTTAGATTTAATAATTGCTGGTTGGAGCATCATGATTTTAAAAAAATGGAAGAAGAAATATGGAGTGACTTAAGGGTGGAGGGGTGGAATGTTTATGTGCTTCAAGAGAAATTAAAATTACTTAAACCCAAGCTCAAATCGTGGAACTGGGAGGTGTTTGGTAATGTGGATCACAAGATAAAAAAATTACAAGAAGACATAAGTAGTTTTGATACAAAAGCAGAATCAATAGGGCTTAATGAGGAAGAGGTGACAAATAGGAGACTAAAATTTGTTGAACTGTGGAACACTTTGAATGCAAAAGAAAGCCTTCTAAGGTAGAAGTCTAGGATCCAATGGATCGATTAGGGAGGGAGATTCAAATTCTTCCTTTTTTTCATGCCAGCTTGGCTATCAGAAGGAGGAGGAATCAAGTGGTAGCAATTTTGGTTGATAATATGTGGGTGGAGGAAGTAAGTCATCTAAAAGATGAGGTAGTAAAATATTTTTCAAAGATCTACATAGATGAAGGTGGGGTGATGCCTCGTTTAGATGGTGTTCAGTTCCAAAAAATAACTGATGAGGATAAGAGGAACTTAGTCTCTAGATTTTCTTTTGAGGAAGTGGAAGAGGTTGTCCAAAGCTTTGAGGGCAATAGGAGTCCTGGTCTAGATGGTTTCAATTTTAATTTCATTCAGTACTTCTGGGGACTAATTAAGGATCAGGTGTGGGGAATGGTGAATGATTTTTTTGAAACAGATAAACTACCAATGGGTTTGTCGTCTTATTTTGTTACTTTGATACCAAAATTAAAGAATCCCCATTCTTTGAATGAATATAGGCATATTTCCTTATTAGGTTGCTTATACAAGATTATTGCAAAACTATTGGCAGGTCAGTTAAAAAAGGTTTTACCAAAGGTAATCTCCGCCAATCAGTCTACTTTCCTTGTTAATAGAAATATCTTGGATGGGGTGGTGGTGATTATTGAAGTGGTAGATTATGTTAAAAAGTCTAAGAAAAAAACATTTATCCTCAAGATAGATTTTGAAAAAACCTATGATTCTATAAACTGGGATTTCCTTGAGTGATGGAAAGATTATGTTTTTTGTGAAAAATGGATGAAATGGATTAGTGTGTGTACATTCTCTGGAAAGTGTTCAGTGCTGGTTAATGGAAGTCCAACCAAAGAATTCTCCATTCAAAAAGGGCTGAAACAAGGAGATCCTCTGGCTCCTTTCCTGTATTTGATGGTGGCAGAAGGCTTAAGTGGCTTTGGTTTCTTTAAGGGGGTCAAAATAGATAGAGCAGGGCCAGAAGTGTCAATTCTTCAATATGCAGATGATACTATTTTGGTTGGGGAGCCTTCTTGGGAGAACCTATGGGTTATGAAGTCGGTTTTAAGAAATTTTGAATTAATTTCAGGTCTAAGAGTGAATTTCAGCAAAACAAGAGTGATTGATATTAATGTGGAGGAAGGTTTCACTAGGACGACTACGGTTTTTTTAAACTGTAGAGAAAGGAAATTACCCTTTAGATATCAGGGGTTACCAGTTGGAGCTAATCCAAAGAAAATTTCAACTTGGGAACCAATTATTGAGTCAATGAATAAGAAATTAGCAACTTGGAAAGGGAGACATTTATCTTTTGGGGGGAGGATAATGCTTATCAACTCTATGTTGAATAGCATCCCCATGTACTTCCTTTCCTTCTTACGAATGCCCAGGAAAGTTCTGAAAATTTTAACTCAACTTCAACGAGACTTCTTGTGGGGGCCGGGGGTGGGGGAGGGGGTGGGGGTGGGGGGTGGGGGGATTGTGATAAAAGGAAAATAGTGTGGGTGAGATGGGAAGTGATTTGTATGTCCAAAGAGGGGGGTGGATTGGGGATAAAGAACTTAGAGTGGTTCAATTTAGCCTTGTTAACTAAATGAAGATGGAGATTACTTAAAGAAGAAAAGGGCCTTTGGAGAGACATCTTGGCATTACGATATGGGGTAGAACCAGAAGGAGCAACAAATTTAGACATAAGTCTTTATCTAAAAAAAGGAACTTCATGGTGGAAAGGTATACACAGACTAGGTAGAATAGAGAATGTGGAGGATTGGTTTAAATTGGGGCTAAATAGGAGGGTAGGTGCACGAAACAAAATAAGGTTTTGGGAAGATGTGTGGTTTGGACCAACAGCTTTCAGAGACCTGTTTCCTAGGCTATATTCAGTATCAGAGGATAATAATAAATTGATAGGAAACCTTGGGACATGGACGGGGGAGAGATGGGAATGGAATTTAAATTGGAGAAGACCTCTGTTTGAATGAGAACAAGAAATGTGGGTTGAGTTTGTTGATACAATTTTTTCGGCTAGCCCAAGAAGATATGAAGAAGATAAATGGGAATGGAGCTTTGATAGTTCTAGGTCCTACTCGGCTAAATCGACCTATAAATGGTTACAACAGTTTGGCCAAACTCAGGTAAATGGTGGAGAGCAGGAGGTATTGATTCCAAAACATTTCTGGAAGGTTAAAGCTCCCCCAAAAGTCTTAGTTTTTTCATGGAGACTTATAAAGGATAAAATTCCAACCAAAAGTAACTTGCTTAAGAGGAATGTTTTCCTGGATCAACAACAATTAATGTGTGGGCTCTGTGAGGTATGGATTGAATAGTGGATCACTTGTTTATTCAATGCATTAAAGCAAAATCTGTTTGGATGAACCTTTATGCTTGGATCGAAATTTCAGTTATTTTACTAAATACTATTAGAGCTCTTTATACTCGGCATAAAGGTTTATTCGGGGGGGGGGGGGGGGTTGTTCGAAAAAGGGGTTTGATCTTATGGAACTCGGTTGTGTGGACAATTTGGTTAGAGAGAAATGCAATTCTCGTTAACAATGGAAAGTTTGAATTGGGGAGTGTTGGAATTGATCAAAAGTAGATCTTGGGCTTGGCTAGTGGCAAATATTGATTGGAAAGTCCAATTTGTGGGTTGGTGCTTAAATCCTTTAGAGTGTTTGAAATCTAAGTGTTAGAGGTTTTTCAAGCAGTCAGGTATGAGGGGTTTTAAAAAATATCTATCTTGTTTTTAGGGAGTTGTTCTATGGAGTTTTCTAGTTTATTTTATTTTTTATTTGATGCTTGGTGTGTGGAAATGTGTAAGATGTTTATATCTTGTAGCTTTTCACTTGTAACAGAATGATATTCTTTTGCTTGGTAGAATTGGTTTTGTGCAGTAAGGCAAAGGTGGAAGACCAAACAATGCTGACATGGAAAGTTGGACTTAATGGGTCAATTATGTTTTTTGAAGGAGAATATGGCCATAATCCAGAGGTGATTTAGATGGACAGTGAGGGAAGAGGTAAAAATAAAAGAGGAAAAAAAAAGAAAGGAAAAAAATGATTTTTTTTTCCACTAACAAATATATTTATGCGGGTTGTTGAGTTTTGCAGGTGTTTTTCAAGATGTTTGGTTGACAACCTTTTTGGGTTGGGTTGGACAAAGTGTGTGAGGGAAACTATTAAGCGAGGGGAACATAAGGTTACTTCGATATTGGGATGGGACCTCAAAGAGTGGGAGTGAATCTACAAAGTGAGGGGAAAGGGGTGAGTATTGTTCTACGGGACAGTGGAAAATCTGTGTGTTTGTGAGGATATCTATGACTGTTTTGATATGGAGAAGCTCAGGATGGAGATCTCAGGTGCTCCCTGATTATCATTTGTGATTTCCCCGTATTCTTAGTTGATCTGGTCATGGTCTTTAGTTTGTCTTCTTTGCTTTGCTGCTGCTGGTGTGTCTTGGCTGGATGCATTGCTTTTCTTTGCCTTGGTTGTGGTGGGTGTATCTGTTAGGTAGTGGCTGCTTGATTGAACCAGTCTGATGGATTTTGTATTTCTATTGGCTTTTCTTCCATCCATTTGTTGGGGGGTTGGTAGTGAATGATTTGTTCCTGTTTGTGCTTCTTCGTTTTTGGTTAAATTGATGTAGGTGGTTTTTTTGGGTTGTATTTGTGGTTTAGCTAGGTGTTGATGTTTGAGTTTTTCTGGTCTATTCCTATTGGTGCTTCTTTGTGCTGCTGGCTACATTACTTGAGGTTTACCTGGCTGTTTAATGTTGCTTGTTGGGAGATTGGTACTGCTCTGTATCTGCTGGTTCGACTTTATCTTGTTGAAACAAATGATGGGTTTGTCCTTTGGCTTTGGCCCTTATATTGATCTTTAGTGTGTTCCTTTTGTTCTGGTCACTTTTTTTCTCAGAGTTTGGTGGGTTTTTATAGTTATTTGGTTTATTTTTTAGGTGTTTTGTTTAGTTTTGAGTGTAGAAAATTGTAATATACATTCTGTCTTCTTTCTTAGTTAGTGGCAGTATTTTAGTTACAGTTTTTCCTGGCTCTTGGCTACCTATGTATATGGATTCGAGTACCCCTAGTACTCGTATCAATATATCATTGCTTATAATAAAAAAAGGTGAAATATCCATTGATGAAAAACAGAACACAATGAACATAAGATCATGCAAATCATAAAATATCACAACTAAAATATCTAATTCGAGCAAATAGAAAAATCAAAATTAAGAGAGAGAGATAGAGCATATGGAATAGATCAATTATCTTTGAACGAACATGATGAAACCCTACTTTGCCTTATTTTAGGGCACAAAATCCCAACAACATAGCAATGACAGTAATTAATGAATCTTGTATAAATCGAGAAAGGTAAAGAGAAACACAGACCAGCATAGCTGTTGGTAACATCGATGGGCCCTTGAAAGTGGAACTGAGCAACACACCAACGACATGTTTTCGAGTGTCCTTAGCGACTCTGTTGTAGTTGTCGACTATGCTCAGCAACACCAGCGGGTGAACTATTACTTTCTCGATAGATCGAGATGGGATTTGTTGTGTGCCTTAAATTGAATTTGATGAGCTTGCTGGGCAATGAGAGAGAATTGAAAACAATTAATTTGAAAGTCATTTATTGCTCGGTAATGAGAGAGAATTGAAAATGATGGGGAAGGGGTAAGTGGAATATTATAAAAAAATATAAAATTGCACATCTATAAATATTTAACATAAAATAACTATTCTACTAAAAAAACATAAAATAAACATAAGTAAAATATTAAATATCAAATTTCTACTTAACGACGACATTAGCAACGAGAATAATCGATCGCTAAAATATTCGTCGTTGATTCCGTCGTTAATTTTATTTATGAAATTATCGACAAATTCTAGATTTCAAATTGCATATTAACGACGGATGTAGTGACGAAAATCATGTGCCCATCAGTAAATTTATGGTTACATTCAAATTAAACCATCAACGACGAATTTGGCGACCAGGGGCTTCTCGACGAACATTCTATGTTGCTAATTTCATCACCACAGTCAAAGAAATAATTTTGAGACGAATTTTTCTATGAGAATTTTAAGGACAACATATTTTCGTCACTGAATATGTCGCTAAATAGTATACCATGAATAGGGATGGCAATTTGTACCATATCCATTGGGTACCCGCAAAAATTACCCATGATGGGTAGGGTAATTACCCCCAAATTTGAATGGGTATGGTTGTAGATACAGGTACTATGGTACCCACCCCGCCCGGCACCCGCACATTTGTATGTGTGTGTGTGTGTATATATATATATTCATTTATTTATTTATATTACTAATATATATAATTTTAACTATAATACAAATTTTAAAACCAAAATTAATTTAAAGATTCTTAACTTTCTAAACCTAGTTGCACCTATAATTCCTTTTTGAATGTTTTTATTTATTTTATTATTTTGATTTGTAATGTTTTATGAATAGATTTAAAACACATTTGAATAGTTTTTTATTTGCTATAACGTTTCTTTTGTTATTTATTACTTTTTCACAGTTAAAGTGCGGGTAACGGGTTCGGGTTCGGGTACGGGTACGGGTACTTAGGTATCCAGATGGTACGAGTAAGGGTGTTAAAGTTGCTACCCATGCTGGTATGAGTCCGTGTACGAGTAATTTTTTAAAAAGTGGGTATGGGAACATGTACTATAGTACCCTACCAGACCATACCCATTGTCATCCCTAACCATGAGATAGTTTAAATCAAAACACAATTTGTCACAGTTTGCGACATATATGTTTTTTTTTTATTTTTTTAGTAAATGTTAGTGTGTTGATATTATTATTCTTGTTAGTGGGTGGAGTTTGAATCCTCAACCTCCTTACCACTCCACTTTTTAACTCCCTCACCCAAACCACCTTGACCATATTATGGCTCCCAGTTTGCGACAGATATGTTGTTGTCACTAATTTCAACTTTTTTAGTAGTGTTTGGATAACGAGAGAAGCAGGGAAGATTGTGCTAGGAAAGTAAGTTAAAATAAGATTTGTATTGAATGCTTAGAAAAATTATTTGTATTGAAGGTGAATGATGTTTACCATGCATTATTGGACTTTTAGTGAATCCAAGCATTAGTTATTGGATTTCAAGGATGAGGAATATTTAATTTACTTTAGTCTTCAATGTTGTTGAATCAAACATTTTGTTTATATTGTTAACAAGTGAAAAATCAAACACAATTTATTTTAATATTTCATTATATTGTTTATATTGTCAAGAAATTAATTTTTTTGTTATTGTTTATGCTGTTTATATTAGTAAAAATGTAATTTTTTTTTATAAAAATCATTAAAGCGAACATAAAACTAATCCATAATATTTTTATTGAAATATTTGTTCTGAAAATAAAAAATTAGATAGAAATAAGTAAATAATCAATGGACGATGTTAAAGGAATTAACTAGAAGATTTGAAATTATGTTTAAACATAAATATTAAAATAAACATGCTTGATGTAGGTAAAGCTAAATTCACTCAAAAAATATATTTAATATAAGGCTTACATTTAATATATATAGTGCCGAAAATGATGGACAATATTTATCCAAGTAATTTTAATTACTCATCAAATTACATAAACTAAAGTGATAATATTGTTGAGTTCTAATATTAAACTAGCTCAATATTGCTATAAACTTTACTGACGAACTAAGGAAGAAATTAAAAAAAGAAAAACGATAAATACAACGAACAATTGATGACGGCATGGATACTGATTTAGCTTTTATTTCTTTGTGGAAAAAGGGGTTTAATGCTGTACGGTTTACTTTCTTTTGTAGTTAAGCACGATGGAATAATATATACTGGATTTGAAGACTAGTTATATATTTCAACCGTGTAGTAATTTTTCGGCTTTTGATCGAACAACTACCTTTTCCTTTTCTTTTTTTTTTTTTGGTTTCATCCTTATATATTTGGGTTTAGTATCTCTAATATTCTATTAAATACGATTTTGCTTATAAAAAAATAAAAAAATACAACGAACAAGCCCAAAAAAAGAGGAGGGATGCATGCCCTATTGAATAGCCTATGGATCATTAGGAAATAGGCTTCTTCCTGTCCAAATGTAAAACCCATATACTGGCCCAATTTAGATACAATCTTGGTAATCTATTTCAAAGAATTTAATTGATATCCATTATTATTGTATAAAAAAAATTTATACTTTCAATTAATAATAAATTATCACACATATTAAAAATATTTAATTCTTATCATAATTATCTTTAAAATAGTCACATATAAAACTGATTTGATATGTTCACCATTTATATCAAACTTATACTTTATTCGGAATTCAGTAAAAAAAAAAAAACTTTATTCTCAAACCCCTTGAGAATTATGGTCAAATTAATAGTTGTCAGCTCCTCCATATCTCTTTGATTCCCTTCCCTCCATGATGTGCATAGCTAAGCTCTTGTACAGAAATTGAAATGAACATGTAGGCTAAAGATCAAATAGGAAAAGGGGTGTGACCACCATGCTTGACAAAATGGATTTTACGTCAACCATGACACTTGTCAAGGTCTGAGAAAGAATTCCCCTCTCATTCATGTGGCAGCGAGTTTTTTTTGTCTTTCCTGTACATGTAACATGCATGCATGTAAAGTAGGTTCATCACACTCAATGGCTTAGGTCCACAACCAAACAGAAGAACCTGTAATGGGGTCCCTATTATCACATCCTCAGAATAAACCATCATTATCTCTTACCATTTCTAGAACTTGAAGATAGTTTTATCCTACAATTTCCTAAGCTGGCTTTGCCAATTGCCAAAGCTCAAAGGGTGATGATAATAATATGATGTTGACCCCCACGTGCACACACCAGGTCCACACAATCATCTATGTTTTTGTTATTCCTATTTTTTTGGAATTTTCTTATCTCTCTCTTTTTTTATTGTTTCCAGCTGTGGGGATTATTAATCATTGTTAATTACATTTATATTTACGAATTATTTTCACTACCGAAAAATAGGAATTTTACTACCAGATTTAACGTCGGTTAAATAAAAATGAACTTTAAAAAAGACATGGTGGCAGAACCGTAAATAATTGATTAAATTAAATCAAAATTAACATCGGTTATCAACATAACAGATGTTAAAAAGTTTGAGTGTCACTTTTAACGTCTGTTATTTAAACAACAGACATTAAAGTTCATCTTTAACGTCAGTTGTTTTAATAACAGACGTAAAAGATGAACTTTAACGTCTGTTGTTTAAATAACAGACGTTAAAAGTGATACTCAATTTTTTTTAGTTTAACGTTATGTCCCACGCGCCCTCTTGTATCACTTTCAGTCTGGTTCACCACTGCCTTCTGCCCTAACCCTTTCTCTCTTCTATGATCACCACCGTGAGTTCCTCTCCACCACCACTACGAGCATCTCTTCTAAGGTACTACCTCTTTCTCTCTCTCTCTCTCTTTGAACTTCGTACACATTTCTCTCTGCCCTAACCCTTTCTAACTCACCTGTTTCTGCCACCAGTGGAATGCCACCATCGAGCCGTCGCACCACCACCCCGGTAGCACTACCACTGAGCCACTCTCCTTCCTCTCTCTGTGAACGCAGGTAACGCTCTAAACCCTCAAAGTTTTAGTTTTTCAATTTCTCCACTATGCTGGTGTTGATTGCAAATGGCATCTCCACTTACTATGGTGTACAGGCGTGGGATTAACTCCCCTAATCGTAACATTAAGGAAAACCACAGATACCTATCAAGGTTCAGGGTCTCTGGTGCCCAGATTCAGTCCTACCCTCTTCAAAAGTCACACTCTTTAAAAGGTACACATACCTTATTTAACATATTTCCTACACTTTCATTGTTTTCTCAAGTTTTCCCTTCTAGTGTGCATAGCCCTGGACCCTTAAACTAGTATGTGGTGATGAAATATATATTCAGGGGAATTATTGGTTACATTGAAATTGAAATAGAAAGAAAAACGATTCTAAATTTGGAGTGAAAAATGTTTCCATGTTGATGACGGTTTATTGATATAAGAGATTGTAATTTTTAACTGTAAGCATTGGTTCATTATGTGATAAAACAAGCACTATGTGATTTTTTTCCCTGAAACAAGCACTGTGTTGAATATTGTCACTGGTTTCTTAGAAAGTAGGCAAGTCATTGGAAACACTTGCTGTGAGGATATATCATGTCTATTTGAAGTCCACATGGGTATAGTTTTTTGTTGGGGTTGGATTTCTAGTTTACTCGGTAATAGGCTTATTGTTTGCATTGAAATGACAATTAAGATGTATTAGGATGATGTTTTAGCCAATTACTCAACTAAGATATATATGGTTGTTAGGTTTTCAAATACTAGCTAGTGCTTTTCTAATCTTCCCTATTGTGCTTATATTGGATATATGTGTGTACATCTACATAACCTATCTAGTTATGGATCGTAGTTGGATTGTTTGTAAACCCACAAGTAATGAATATTTGAAGGGAGTGGAAGAGTTTATAGAATTTTCTCAAAGAAATGTTCCAAATAATAATGGAATGTTTTGTTGTCCTTGTGTCAAATGTTTGAATACAAGAAAATGTGCGGTCAAGGATATACGTACTCATCTTATTAGTTTTGGGATTTGCTCGAATTATATAAGAAGGATATGGCATGGTGATTATGTGTGTTAAAATAACAAGCCAAGTGTGTCCCAAAGTGAGGAAGTTGACGTAGATATGGAGGATGATCGAGTAGAGGACATGATCCGTGATATTGGACAAGAATCTTTTCAGTGAGCACATGTGTATGAAACATTATGCAGTGATGCGGATAAGCCTTTGTATCCGGGGTGCACTACTCATACACGATTGTCGGTGATGTTAAAATTGGTCAGTGTGAAGACGAGAAATGGCTGGAGCGATAAAAGCTTCACCGAATTGCTTGAATTGTTGAAAGACTTGCTTCCAGAGGGCATCACATTACCTGACCGTAACTATGAGGCAAAGAAGGTATTGTGTCCGATGGGTATGGAGTATAAAAAGAAACACGCATGACCCAATGATTGTATATTGTACACGGGTGATTATGAAAAAATGCATGACTGCCCCAAGTGTGGGTTATCACGCTACAAAGTGAAGGATGGTGATGATTCTAGTTGTGATGTGAAAAAAAGGGTCCTCCTGCAAAGGTGTTGTGGTATCTTCCAATAATTCCAAGGTTCAAGCGATTGTTCGCTAATGTAAAAGACGCAAAGAACCTTAGATGGCATGATGATGAGAGGAAACGTGATGGGCAGGTTCGCCATCCGGCTGATTCTGTGCAATGGAAGAAAATTGATACTTTGTTTTCGGATGTCGCCAATAAGCCAAGAAACCTTAGGCTTGGACTTGCTACGGATGGAATGAATCCATATGGTAACTTAAGTTGTATTCATAGTTCATGGCCTGTTCTCCTGATAATTTACAACCTACCTCCTCAGTTGTGCATGAAGCGCAAATACATGATGTTATCTATGATGATTTCGGGCCCAAAACAACCGGGAAATGACTTAGATGTTTATCTAAGTCCATTGATTGAAGACTTGAAAAAGTTGTGGGTGGAAGGTGTTGATGTAGCTGATGGGTATTCTCACGAGACTTTCAAGATGCGTGCCATGTTATTTTGCACCATCAATGACTTTCCAACATACGGGAACTTGTCCGGGTACAGTGTTAAGGGGCATAAAGCATGTTAAGACTACATCTTTAGACATATCTGATTTTGATTAATCCAAACAAAGAATGATTTTAAGTGAACCTTGTGAAATCTACTAATATGTGTATTAAGTGTGCAAATCAGTATACAAAAGTCTCATGACAAAGAAACAAAGTCTTAATGATGCGTCTGAACAATGACTCGGTCTCTATCAAATTCTGATCAAGAGACTGAAAGTCCCTCGCTTCATCAATATTCAAACACGAAGAATATTCTCTGATTATTTCGAATAAAGAAATTCGACATCAGAAAGCTCAAAGCACCATTCCGCGCATGAAGAATCTTTTTGTTCCAAAAAGCAAAGTAAACTTTACTTGAATGCAGACCCGCTTAGCACAAATAAGGAAAGTCGTGCTGTCCAAGTCTGAAAAGAAACAAACGCTGCTCTGAATCAAACTGCACTCTGATAAAGCTATGCCAACCTATACATTCAATTTGTCTTGAAGCTCACCAACAATCATAAACATTAAATGCAAGACCAGAACAACTCTTTGGAATTTATGGATGAAGAACAAAAGAATGCTCAGCTGAAGAACTCTCCTCAACAGACTTATGTCTCTTGAGTATAAATAGAAGACTTTGAAGACCATTGAAGACACACAGCTGAATACATTAACTCATGCATTCAATACTCTCAAGCATTTAAATCTCTCTTATGTTCTTCATAGAAAACTTCTCTGCTCAAATCATTTGTATTTATTGAGAAGTCTTTATTGTGATCTCACCTACCTCAAATACTTATTCACTCTGTGAGTGTTACTCGGTAGATATGCAAAGTTGTAATACGTGAAGCTGCTGCTTCATTCAAACTCTTACTGTTTGTAGAGCCTGAAGAGGCTTGCTGAAAAAGAATACTTGTTTGATCCTGGAGAGGCTAGGTGTGCAAACAATACTTGTTAGTTGAGCCTGCGGAGGCTAGGTGTGAAAATAATACTTTCTGTAACCTGATCAGCTATAGTGCAAATACTTGGTGAAGCCAAGGACTAGATGTAGCCCAAGGTTTGGGGTGAACCAGTATAAATCTCCGTGTCTCCTTTTATTAGCTTAACCTTTTCTATTTGCTTTACTTTAACTATGCTAATTGGGTTGGAAAGCGAATATACTTTTTATTATCAGATGCTTCTTTGTGTCTTATAGGTCAAACTGCAATGTTTTTCAAAAAGTTTTTAAAACACAATTCAACCCCCTTTCTAGTGTTTTATATTTGTTCAATTCAATTGGTACTAGAGCTTAGCCTCTAGGTTGAGCACTTAACAGTGTTGAGGAAAGATCCTGTTGAACAAACATTATGACGGCTAGAGCTAGCACAAGCGGAAGCAACGCTGGAGAATGAGCATCTATGGTTAGACCTCCCTACTTTGATGGTGAAAACTATATCTATTGGAAAGAAAGATTTCAGTGGTTCATCATGTCAACAAATTTTGATTTTTGGGATATTATTACTGATGGTCCCTACATTCCAAGGAACGATGATAACACTGATAAACCTAAAGCTCAGTGGAATGTTATAGAAAAGATCAAGTGGGAGCTAAATCATAAAGCAATGTATTCCTTGATGTGTGGTCTCAGTCAGGAAGAATTTGAAAAGGTCCATGCGTGTGGATCTACTAAGGAAATTTGGGATACTCTAGAAGTTACTCATGAAGGAACAACAAAAGTGAAAGAAACAAAGATAAACATGCTTTTGATAAGCCTCTGGCTTATCTAGTTTTATAACTAGATGGACTGTGGTTTCTGTGCTAATTATTCGAGTTCAATCTCGTTTTCGCCCAAATTTGGCTTGTTTTGTTCCTAAGTAGACTTTGACTCGTTCTAGGCATTTTTAGTAGTTTTAGTCTATTTTTGAATAGAATTACGCTTTTTGTTTCTTTTTTTTTTATTGTTTCAGGTTAGAAGTGAAGCTCCGAGAGTCAAGGAAAGTCAAGAAACAGTGGAAGTTTCCATTCTGGAGATACTCGCCTCGCGAAAGTATGCTCGCCTCGCGATCCTAAAGACCAGCTGAGCAGCAACAGTCAGCAATTGTCTCGCCTCGCGAGTCACCAGCTCGCCTCGCGAACCTGAAGTCCTGACTGTGCCAGAGAAGTCATCCTTTTGGTCTCGCCTCGTCAATAACAGTTCGCCTCGCGATATTTCAAACTCAGGATGGAGCCAAAACTGAAATTCGCCCCGCGAGAGGATGCTCGCCTCGTGAGAGTCCAATTTGAATGCGCGCCAATTTTAATGTTCGCCTCGCGAGAGTCTGTTAGCCTCGCGAGCGAGCGCATAATCAGAACTCTATATATTGCTGTTTCAGTATCAGAAATGGGAATCCTAGTTTTAGCCACTGTTTTAGATCAGTTTTGTTACGAGTTCTTGTTACTCTGGAGCTGCGTCTCCCTTTTATTTTCTTAAGTTTACTATGGTGATTATGTCGGATTGTTTGTGTGTCGTCACGGGCATGAGGAACTAATCCCCTCGTCTTGGGAATCAATGAAGCCACCCATGGCGGTATAGTGTTCATGTGATGTATGTTTTTCTCCCCTTTTCTCAATTGATGTTTTCCAATTCTGATTTGATTACATTGATCATATGCATGCGTGATTGACTTGTTAACGTTGATGAGGCTTAGTCAGCAATTCGCGTTTAGAACTTGAATTGGGATCACTAATTGAATATTGCATGAGAGTGAGTAGGAGATTAGTGCAACCTTATAGGGAACAAGAATTAATAGAGTTTGATGATTAGGGTTATGAGACCTAGTAAGTAATTAACTCAATCGTCGAATACGTCCTATTGAGCACGACAGTGGATATAGGAGAATTTGGGGGGTCCCGGTTGACATTGTAATTGAACTTAGGGAGGAATTCATCATCACTTGGGTACTATGCATGATTGGGTAGGTGGATTTGAGACCCTAGATATTTTAATATCAGATTTTAATACCTTAGCTTTATTTGATTTGTTATTTGAATTGCGATCTTAATCTCTCTCTCACAACCACTTTCCTCGCTTGACCAACGTATCTAATTTCCCGCGAATTGGTAGAATTGGTACCCCAATCCTTGTGTTCGACCTCGGTAAATTCTTACCGTGTTATTTTATTACTTGCGACGACCCGGTACACTTGCCGGTGACTCAACAAGTTTTTGGCCCCGTTGCCGGGGATTGGCACAACCAATTTTCCTAATTTTTAGGGAAGTTTGATTATTTGGTTAAGTTATTTTTATTTTTATTTTTATTTACTATTATCTCTCTCTACTTCTTTGATTCCACTTGGTCTTGCCTTGTTTTGTATGCGAGGTACACGAGGGAATGCCTCCGGGTTGTGAAAAGTGTAATGGAGATCATGACACTCGGAGCTGTCCGTTAAACTTCTCTCAGGAACATGTGGACTCCTGCCACAATTTCTATGACAGTGTGCCCCAGAACAACTATCAGAGGAACAGACAGAATGACTACAGTCAGAATCAGAATAGGGGGTATATGAGGAGAGACCATCCGGGTTTCGCTTGGAGTAATGCTAGTGGTGGTCTAACCGGGCAACAACAACCTCAACAGGGTCTGAAGCCAAACATTGGAATCCATCAGCACAATACTCAACAGGCTCTTCCAGGAACTAATCGGTTGCAAATAACAGACAGTGGAAGGCAGCCTTGGGAGTTGGCTATAGAGAAGGTGAATGCGGAAATTGAGAAGTTGTTAATCAACACAAGCACAACCATTGATAATTTGGCAACTCACATGGGGTCAGCAATTCAGAATCTAGAGACGCAGATTGCTCAGCTCGCAAAGCAACTAAATGAGCGTCCCCCAGGCACTTTCCCGGGTGATACAGAGAACAACCCTAAGAACCATTGCAATGCCATAACAACTAGAAGCAGTGGGGTGTTGGGATCTAAGAGGGGTGCAACCAGTTTAGAGGAAGACAAGGCCCCGGAACAACCACATGTTGAGGAAGAGCAACCTGAGAAAGAGGAGTTGGCAAGTGACAAGGCACCGGAGGAAGGGGGAAGGCTGAAACTTGTAGATGAAGAGTTCCGGAAAAAAAAGTGGGTTGAACCCCAAGACCTCCCGCCCTACATGAAGGTACCATATCCTGAAAGATTGAAGCATCCCTAACAAGATAAGCAATTCAATAAGTTCCTTGATGTCTTCCGCAAACTTCAAATTAACATTCTATTTGCGGAAGCCTTGGAACAAATGCCATCGTATGCCCGGTTTATGAAGGAGCTTCTCTCCAAGAAGCGGAGAATAGTGGATGAGGAAACGGTTGCTTTGACCGAGGAGTGTAGTGCCATTCTTCAAAGAAAACTTCCTCCAAAGTTGAAGGACCCCGGTTCTTTCTCTATACCATGCACCATTGGGGAGATGAATCTAGGGAAGGCATTGTGTGATTTAGGGGCAAGCATCAACTTGATGCCCCTCTCTATGATGAAGAGGTTGGGGATCAAAGAAGTCAAGGACACACGGATGTCACTCCAACTCGCCGATCGTTCTATAAAATATCCTTATGGAGTGGTCGAAGACTTATTAGTGAAGGTGGACAAGCTCATATTTCCGGTGGACTTTGTAGTGCTTGATATGGATGAAGACGCCGAAATCCCTCTCATATTGGGTAGGCCTTTCTTGGCCACTGGGGGTGCCTTGATAGATGTGCGACAAGGGAAACTCACTCTAAGGGTGCAAGATGATGAGGTAGTCTTCAATTTCTTTGGAGCAATGAAGCACCCTACTGAGAGGTCGGATGTGTATCGAGTGGATATGGTGGAATCAATGGTCAAGGCAAAGGCAAATAGAGAAGTCCATGGTTCTTCACTTGCATAAGTGTTGGTAAAATCCCATGATGATGATAGTGAGGAAAAAGACCCTTTGGGGGATGAGGTCTATCTTGAGTGGTTAAGAGACATGGAAGCCTTACCAAGTCTCCCAAGGGATGAATGTGCAAAGGAAGAGCTTAACAACAAAGCCATGGAAAAAGACGATAAAGCACCGAAGTTGAAAGGTGGCACAACCATGGTGGTCAATGAAAACAATGAGTTGATCCCAAAAAGGACCATCACTGAGTGGAGAGTATATGCAGATTATAGAGGGATTTTGGATTTAAATGAGTTGTCCGGGATCCGCAAGCAAGCAATCTACAAAAAGCGAACTAAGGAAAGGCATGACAAACACATCTTGCCTAGGAAGTTTGAGCCCGAGCAAGCGGTACTTCTTGACAATTCAAGGTTGAAACTCTTTCCAGGAAAGCTAAGATCAAGGTGGCCGGGACCATTCAAAGTCCTCCAAGTTTGTCCACACGGAACAGTAGAGTTAGAAGGGACCTCTGGTGACTTCAAGGTGAATGGGCAAATGATAAGGCATTACCATGGGGAATCACTCCCAAATTGTAAGCAGTTTCTTCCTCCGGATTAACCCTTAGGGGCGACTTGAGTCAGGCTCGGGATGTTAAACAAGCGCTACTTGGGAGGCAACCCAAGCTAGGTATCCTTTCTTTTTAGTCTCTGTCATTTTCATATATATATATATATATATATATATAAGATCTTGATTCGCCACATGAATCCACAGTGGCCGCTCGAGACAGAAGCCCTGAATCTCAGAGGCTTGCTCACGTTTCTGTCTCGTGTCGTGAGGTATACTTTCGCCTCACGATTATGGGCATCATCATCTGTTGGAATTCCAGATTCGCCTCGCGAGATACTACTCGCCTCGCTATTCTGGAAAGTGTTAAAACAATTTTTTTCCAGATTCGCCTCGCGAGTGATCTCTCGCCTCGCGAATCTGCAATTAAGGTTTTAATTTGCAGGAGTTATTCCAGGATTCTATGCAACAGAAGGGAGCCCGTGAGACCAATTGGATGAGGAGGCAAGCATGGAAACTTGATCAGGGAGCACCCTCTCCTCTCCTCATTTTTGTTTTTGTTTTTATTTTCGTTTTTGTTTTTGTTTGTCACTCTTGAATAATTTGAGAAGATCAAGAGTATGTGTATGGATGTGTGTCGGCAAGCTTGTTGGATTTTAATTAAATTTAGCATAGATTGATTGCATGAATTATTTTGACCATTGATGATTTCCCCCTAGGTTCTGAAAATAGAAAAGTTGATCCCCATGTGAAAAATTGAAAATTGAACTTTGAGAATTTTATTGTGATTGCTTGATTTATGACAAGTTTGGGGTGAGGGGATGCACACACTAGGAATTGTATCTCGGTCAAACAATTTGCAAAATGTCCAGGTGAGGATTTGAGCCTCCAACTTTGTTTTTGATTGTGTGAATCACTTTTAAGTTGCACTTTCTCGGATTTGCTTGAATTTCTTCATGGTTTGCATGTTTATGTGTTGCATCAAATGATTTAGGCAATTTTCTTTGAAATAGCTACTTGGCCTAAAAAGAACCATCCCTAATGCATGTTCCCTAGTTAGCCACATTGATCCTAATTAGCCTATTGTTTCTTGATGACCCTATATTACAAGCCAAAAATCTGAAAAACCATGTTAACCCAATCTTAGGGTTAGGAGAGCATGGACACTTAGCAAGAGAAGGGTTGTGAGAAACTAAGTTTGGGGTGGATACAAGGTGATGTGTCATATTGGGGTGAGAAAGAGAAAAATAAAGATTGAAACCCAAGGCAAAAAAAAAAAAGCCAAAAGAAAAGGGGCAAAGCAAAAAGATTAGCAAGGAAAAGGCTGTAGTCACCCGAGGCAAAAAGAAAAAATGGAAAAAGGAATTTGAGTGGAAGATATGTCAAATGCTCATGCTCTCTTAGTTCCTAGGGACTTAAGCCTAGTATCCTTGAATATCCTACCCTCAGCCAGGCCCCATTACAACCTTTAGAAGACCTTCTGATGTTGCATGCATGTTTTCGTGGGAACCATTTTTGAGATGAAAATCAAATTCATGGGAAGTGCTCTTGATATGTGAAATTGAGTGAAAAGTTGATAGCCTAGACGAATTTGAGCGAATGAGTGAAATTTTACATACCCTTGTGAGGAAGGCAATTTTTTGAAATTGGTGATCTTCCTTTTGTGTATGACTCTGATCCTCAACTTAGATTAATGATTGCATGAATGATGAAGTTCTCAATTGTTTAAAGTAAATGAATGTGGGGATTACATTGATGCAAGGGGGGAAATCATTGGAGAAAAACTGTTTTGTTAAGACTGCATGAAATTTGTGCGAAATCGATTGAATCCCTTAAGCTTGCCAAGTCTTGAGTCCTTTTTGAATTTTAGCTTGCTTGGGGACAAGCAAGGTTTAAGTTTGGGGTGTTTTGATAAGCCTCTGGCTTATCTAGTTTTATAACTAGATGGACTGTGGTTTCTGTGCTAATTATTCGAGTTCAATCTCGTTTTTGCCCAAATTTGGCTTGTTTTGTTCCTAAGTAGACTTTGACTCGTTCTAGGCATTTTTAGTAGTTTTAGTATATTTTTGAATAGAATTACGCTTTTAGTTTCTTTTTTTTTATTGTTTCAGGTGAGATGTGAAGTTCCAAGAGTCAAGGAAAGTCAAGAAACAGTGGAAGTTTCCATTCTGGAGATATTCGCCTCGCGAAAGTATGCTCGCCTCGCGATCCTGAAGACCAGCTGAGCAGCAACAGTCAGCAATTCTGTCTCGCCTTGCGAGTCACCAGCTCGCCTCACGAACCTGAAGGCCTGACTGTGCCAGAGAAGTCATCCTTTCGGTCTCGCCTCGCCAATCACAGTTCGCCTCGCGATCATTCAAACTCAGGATGGAGCCAAAACTGAAATTCGCCCCGCGAGAGGATTGATAAGCCTCTGGCTCATCTAGTTTTATAGCTAGTATGACCAGGGTTTTGTGCAAATTATATCGTATTTTCACCCAAATTAGATTAGATTGTCCTCAAGCAAGGTTTTGAGTCTCTAGAGTAGTTTTAAGTAAATTTAGCTAGTTTTAAGTCAAAATAATACACTTATGCTTATTTCCTTGTTTTCAGGTTAAGTAGAAGTTGAGAAAATAAAGAACAGGGGATTCGCCCCGCGAAGGACACGCTCGCCACGCGACCCAGAAGCCTGACTGTTCCAAGAAATTGCTAAGTCTCTGGTTCGCCTCGCGACGAAGGTCTCGCCCCGCGAGTCTTCCAAACCTGAAAAAGTCAGAGATGATCACGGCTTGCCCGTGTTGAAGGTCATGGCTGTGGCAGTTTTGAAGCTGAAGAGTCTCGCCTCGCGAGCATCCCTTCGCCTCGCGAATCTAAAAGTCAGAGAGCATCACGGTTAGGCCCTGATGGCCATCACGGGCGTAAGGAGGAAACTCTTCATATCCTCGCCTCGCGAGCATCACTTCGCCTCGCGAGAATGCCAAGGGTTGCTGACAGTTCATGAAATTCGCCTCGCGAGCCATCTGAATTCTGAATTTGTATAAAAGGCTGTTCTGAACATTTTGTAAAAACTTTTGCTTCTCCAACTTTCTGATATACATTTTTCTCTATGATTTCGTTCTTGCCATGGAGCACTAAGTCCTAGGATTAGTCTACTGTTTGAGGATCCTATATACTTGAGGTTATGTAATCCCTATTTTAATTGCTTTTCCCTTTTCAATACCATATTTCATATTTCTGTCTGTTATTTCAGGAGTGTGTAATATTGTATTGATTTGTTTCAGTGATGTTAATTTCCTATACATAATCGCGTTTGTTAATTCGCGTGTGTTCATTCATGATCGTTTGATCATGATCGCTTAATCCCGTTTGTTATTTCAGGAATAGGAATTTGTATCCATAGTAGCAATTACGTTGTTAGTTGTTCTTGAATCGGCGAAAGGGATTAGAATCTGCTTAGGGCTTGGGTTTACATTAACCAAGGATAGTTGGGAATTCTTGACAGTAGATTAATCGTTGTTTGATAATTGATAATCTCCTTTTAACTGCCCTGTTTTTGATTGCTCTGTTTTGTTTGTTTGTTAATTGCATTCCAATCCAACCCCCCCCCCCCCCAAAAACTGATTTTTTGTGAAAGATAATTTTCTCAGAGTCCTTGAGAGACGACATCCGAGTTGTCGCACTAGACTACACTTTTAAACCCGCTCGTCCTTTTTGGCGCGTGCGCGACAGCGCGACCAAAAATCGACGCCGTTGCCGGGGATTCTGAGTTGCTATTTTTCTCAATTTGTTTTTATTTTATTTTCTTTTCTTTCTTTTATTTTCTGTTTTGTTTTGAATTGGTCTGGCTACTAGGTCTCATTGTCCTGAACTGTGTGATTTTGACCCGGAAATTGAAAGAACATTGCACACACTCCGTAGGGAATTTCGGGCTAGCACTAGTAGTAATTCCAATTTTAAAACTGCTTTTGAAAACATGGGAGACCAGAGGACATTAAGGCAGCTTGCTGCCCCGGATGTCAACTATAATGGATTATGTATTTCTTATCCTGGTGCTGACACCCCTTTTGAACTGAAATCTGGTTTTATTCACCTGTTGCCCAAGTTTAATGGTCTTGCAGGTGAGGATCCACACAAGCACTTGAAAGAATTCCAAGTTGTATGCTCCACAACCTCGAGAGCAGAGGAGTCACTGAGGACAGATCAAGTCAAGGCTTTTCCATTTTCACTCCAAGGAGCTGCAAAGGATTGGCTATTGTACCTTGAGCCTAACTCCATCACCACTTGGAATGATTTGAAGAGGGTGTTTCTAGAAAGGTATTTTCCTGCTTCAAGAGCTGCTTCAATAAGGAAAGAGATATGTGGCATAAGGCAAGGGAACGAGTCACTAGCTGAGTACTGGGAAAGGTTCAAACATTTGGTATCTAGTTGCCCCCAGCATCAAATATCTGAACAACTCCTGATCCAATACTTTTATGAAGGATTGTTGCCTATGGATAGGAATCTGTTGGATACTGCTAGTGGGGGAGCATTAGTTGATAAGACCCCACCGCTTTGCTAAGCAACTTATTGAGAACATGTCGTTGAATTCCCAGCAGTTTTCTACAAGAAGAAATTCAGTTGAGCCAAGAGGTGTGCATGAGATTCATAGTTCATCTTCTAACCAAGCCGCCCTTGAGAATAGATTGGATGAGCTGACTTCCTTTGTAAGACAATTGGCAATAGACAAGGTTCAGCCTGCAAAGTTATGTAGCATGTGCAATACACCTGAGCATCCATTTGATCCATGCCCAATCCAGAGAGAAGAATTTGTCAGTGAAGTACCTCAGGCTTATGCAGTGAACCCCTATAATCAAGGAGGCAGTCAGAATCGGTACAACATTCCAGACCTCTCTACTAATAGGTACCATCCTAGCTGGAGAAATCACCCTAATCTGCGGTATGGGAATTCTTCCCAACAACAGCCGATGGCACCTCAGAATCATCCTCCAGTGACCACTTCTGCACCTTCTGGACCATCATTAGAAGACTTGGTAAAGCAAATGGCTGCATCTAGTGTACAGTTTCAGCAGAGGACAGATGCTAGTATTCAGGATTTGAGGACTCAGATTGGACAGTTGGCTACGTCCATGAATAGCATACAACAAGGTCAAGGGACAAACCAGCTGCCTGCACAGCCAGTGATAAATCCTAATGCCTCCAACCCTAATGTGAGTGTCATCTCTCTGAGATCTGGAAAGGTTGTTGAGGCCACTTCTGGAAAGGATGAAGAAACTATGGAGGCTACTCCTGAGCCTACTGTTGAGGTTACTCCTGAACCTGTGGTTGAAGTTGAAACTGAGAGAGTGTATAGACCACCCATTCCATTCCCACACAGAATTCAGAAAAATTTGAAGATGGGTGGTGAAAATAAAGAGAAGGAGATTCTTGATGTTTTCAGAAAAGTAGCTGTTAATATTCCACTGTTGGATGTGATCAAGCAAGTGCCCAGATATGCTAAATTTCTGAAGGACCTATGCACTAACAAGAGGAAGATGAAGACTAATGAGAGGGTTGACTTGGGAATGAATGTCTCAGCGCTTATCCAGTCAAAGATAGAGAGAGTTGCTTCTATAGCCCCTAATCAAGTACTGCCACAAAAGTGCAAGGATCCAGGCACCTTCACTATCCCATGCACTATTGGGGACAAGAAGTTTGAGAACTGTATGTTGGACTTGGGAGCATCAATCAATGTCATGCCTACCTCCATCTTTAATAACCTTGATATGGGGCTATTGCGAGATACGTGTCTTACCATTCAGTTGGCTAACAGGACCAGTGCCCGACCCATGGGGATGGTAGAGGATGTCCTAGTGCAAGTTGATGATTTGATATTCCCTGCGGACTTCTATATCCTAGATATGGCAGGAGAGACTCAGTCCAGGAGATCACCCATAATCTTGGGGAGACCGTTCATGATGACATCCAAGACCAAGATTGATGTTTATGATGGGACTATGTCGATGGAGTTTGGTGGTATTGTGGCCAAATTCAAGATTTTTGATGCTATGAAGCACCCAGTAGAGGAGCACTCTGTATTCCACTTAGAGTTGCTGTCTGAACTCATTGAGGACACTCATGATGACCTTATTTCTGATTTTCCTGTTATTTCTGGTTTTGATGATGTATATACTTGTACTAACTGCACTAACACTAACCCATGTTATGTTTGTTATGAGTTTTTGGATTTAACATTGCAGGTTGAGGATGATAGTGAAAGTGATAATGAGAGTGAAGCTGTTTACTCAGCAGAAATCCTTGACCCTATGGCTGCTCCCAATGCTCCATCTGTTGAGCAGCCACCTCCTTTGGAACTCAAACCACTTCCTGAGAACTTAAAGTATGCCTACTTGGGGAGGGATGCAACATTGCCAGTCATCATTTCCTCCACCTCAATTCGATCGGGAAGCCAAGCTTTTAGAAGTTCGAGGAAGAACAAGAAGGCCATTGGGTGGACATTGGCCGATATTCCAGGGAATTAGCCCCTCCGGATGCATGCACAGAATTTTCTTGGAGGATGGGGCTAAGCCGGTCGAGCAGGCCCAAAGGCGACTTAACCCACCGATTACGGATGTGGTAAAGAAAGAGGTGACCAAGCTTCTACAGCGGTGATTATCTATCTCATCTCCCGATAGTTCTTGGGTAAGTCCAGGTTCAAGTTGTACCAAAGAAGTCTGGTCTAACAAGAGTTATGAATGAAAATAATGAACTTGTGCCTACTAGAGTCCGAATAGCCGGAGAGTTTGTATAGACTATAGGAAGCTAAACCAGGCCACCGAAAGGATCATTTTCCTTTGCCGCTCATAGATCATATGCTAGATCGGCTGGCTGGTCAGTCCCATTATTGTTTTCTAGATGGATTTTCCGGGTATTTCCGATTCATATTGCCCTCAGGGATCGGGAAAAGACCACCTTCACGTGCCCCCTTCGACGCTTTGCTTATAGGAGGATGCCATTTGGCCTCTCGTAATGCTCCTGGCACCTTTCAAAGATGCATGCTTAGTATTTTCTCCGACTTTATTGAAAATTGCATAGAGGTGTTTATGGATGATTTTACTGTGTATGGCTCCTCTTTTGATGCTTGTTTGCATAGTCTAGATCTAGTTCTTCGTAGATGCATTGATACCGATTTGATTCTCAATTATGAGAAATGTCATTTCATGGTAGAACAGGGGATAGTATTGGGTCATGTAATTTCCAATGAGGGTATTTCTGTGGATCCTGCAAAAATAAATGTAATTGCTTCATTGCCTTACCCATCTTGCGTGACGCGAGATACGTTCCTTTCTTGGACATGCAGGTTTCTACAGCGCTTTATAAAGGACTTGACAGAAGATAGCACTACCATTGTCAAATCTGCTGAAAAATGATGCCCTGTTCAGTTTGATGAAAAGTGCAAAGAATCATTTGACTATCCAAGAAGGCGTTGACTTCTACCCCCGTCATCCAGCCCCCAGATGGACACTACCTTTTGAACTGATGTGTGATGCCTCAAATTTTGCTTGTGGGGCGCAGTTCGGCACAAAGGGTGGGCAAAGTTGCCCATGTAATTCACTATGCTTCTAGGACCCTAGATGCCGCATGAGCAAATTACACAACCACCGAGAAAGAGCTGCTAGCTATTGTATTTGCACTTGACAAGTTTAGGTCTTATTTGCTAGGTTCTAGGGTAATCTGTTTTTCTTACCGACCATGCAGCTTTGAAATATCTGTTGAAGAAGCCAGAAGCTAAGCCAAGACTGATCCGGTGGATGCTCTTGCTCCAGGAATTCAATGTGGAGATAAAGGATAAAAGTGGAGCTGAAAATCTGGTAGCAGATCATTTGAGTAGGATAGCAAGGGATGAGGATATTTTTCCCATCCAAGATGATTTCCCTGATGAGAGATTGTTACATATGTATGGGGTAACCCCCTGGTTTGCTGACATTGTAAATTTTCTAGTTGCTGGTGTTGTTCCTGCAGGTACAAGTAGACAAAAGTTCCACAAGCTGAAAAGCGATGCAAAGTATTATGTGTGGGATGACCCCTATCTGTAGAAGTTTTGCAGTGACCAAGTCATTTGGAGGTGTGTACCCGATCATGAGACGGAGTCCATCCTGCATTTCTCACATGCCTCTCCAGTCGGAGGACACTTTGGACCTCAAAGGACAGCAAGAAAAGTCCTGGACTCTGGGTTTTATTGGCCCACACTTTTTAGGGATTCATATGAGGTATATAAGAGTTGTAAAGAATGTCAAATAACAGGTCCGGCAATCACTCGTAGGAGTGAGATGCCCCAACAGCCCATGCTCTTTTGTGAAGTTTTTGATGTGTGGGGGATGGACTTCATGGGTCCCTTCCCTCCTTCTTTTGGTTTTGTATATATTTTGTTGGCTGTAGATTATGTTTCAAAGTGGGTGGAAGCAATCCCCACTAGGACTAACGATGCTCAGATTGTTTCAAAATTTGTTAGGTCCAACATTTTTTGCAGGTTTGGCATACCCAAGGCAATCATCAGTGACCAGGGCACGCATTTTTGCAACAGAACCTTGGAGGCCTTACTCAGAAAATATGGGGTTGTACATAGAGTGTCTACTGCTTACCATCCCCAAACCAATGGCCAAGCTGAAATATCCAACAGGGAGATTAAGCAAATTCTGGAGAAGATGGTGCAGCCAAACAGAAGGGAATGGAGCCGCCGTCTGGAAGACGCACTGTGGGCACAAAGGACTGCTTTCAAGACCCCTATAGGGATGTCCCCATTTCGGCTAGTTTTTGGTAAGGCATGTCACCTCCCGATGGAGGTTGAGCATAGAGCATATTGGGCGGTTAAGTGTTGTAATATGGACATGAATAAATCTGGTGTTGAAAGAAAGCTGCAGTTGCAGCAACTTGAGGAGCTTAGGCTTGAAGCCTATGAAAGCTCCAAGATTTATAAAGAAAAGACAAAATTTTTTCATGATAGAATGATTGTTAGGAAAGAATTTTTTGTGGGCCAGCTAGTATTATTGTTTAACTCCCGCCTGAAACTGATGGCTGGGAAACTTAGGTCCAAATGGGATGGCCCCTTTGTCATTACTAATGTGTTTCCTTATGGTGCAGTAGAGATTACACGTGCAGGTACACACAAGCCTTTCAAGGTTAATGGGCAGAGGTTGAAGCCATTCCATGGTGTGGATGCTGTTGTTCCTATGGATGCCAATGTTGAGGAGCTATCTTTGGATGCTCCAACCTACACTGATGCTTGATCAGGAAGTTTTTTTTCCTTTCCCTCACTCTGATTGTAAAGTCTGTTGTTGTTCATTGGGGACAATGCATGTTTTAAGTGTGGGGGAGGGAACTAGTTGTAGTTTTTCTTTTCTTTGAATAAAGCTCCTGAATAATTTGAGAAGCTCAGGAGCATTTGTGTGCCGAGTCTTTTGTTGGCAAGTTTGCTAGATTTTGATTGATGTTGCACAGATTGCTTGCATGATTGATATGTAATGATTTCCCCTAGGCTGAAAAATTTTGTGATTCCCATATGATTGAAAACTGAACTTTGAGATTTTGATATGATGACATGATTTATGATAAGTTTGGGGTGATAGGGAGCACACACTAGGGATAGTATCTCTTTCAAACAATTTGCATGAATGTCCAGGTGAGGTTTTGAGCCTCCAACATGTTTTAAAATGTGTGAAAATCACTTTCAAGTTGCACTTCCCTGGATTTGATTGAATCTCTTTTTGGTTTGCATGATTATATGTGTGTAGCAAATGATTTAGGCAGTTTCTTTGTAAATAGCTACTTGGCCTGAATAAACTAATTCCTATTGCATGTTCCCTAGTTAGCCCTTTTGAGCCTATTAGCCTATTAGTTCTTGATAACCTAATGTTATAAGCCCAAAAATCTGGAAAACCATGTTAACCCGATCTTAGGATTAGGAGAGCATGTAATCTTAGAATGGGTGCAAGAAACTAAGTTTGGGGTGGCTGCAAGGTGTAATATGTTGTTGGGATTGAAAAAAAAAAAAGTTGGAGCCAAAGGCTTGTGAAAGAAAAAAAATGTTTGTTAAAAAAAAAAGGAAAAAAAATACAAAAAATACAAAAATGGCAAAAAGAAATAAAAAAAGCTGTAGCCACCCAGAAGTGTAAATAATAAAAAAAAAATATAATAAAAGGAACTTGAGTGAATTTCAAGGTGTAAATATAGTTCATGCTCTCTTAGTTCCTAGGGTCTTCAGCTTAGTTCCTTTTGTATATCCTACCCTTAGCCAGGCCCCATTACAACCCAATAAAGACCTTCTGATGTTGCTTGCATGTTTTCTGTGGGAACCATTTTGAGATGAAAAGCAAATTTTTGGGAAGTGTACTTGAAAAGTGAAACTGAGTGCAAGTTGTTAGCCTGACATAAACTGAGTGACTGGGTGAACAAATAATGCCCTTGTGAGGAAGGCAGTTGTTTGGATTTGGTGATCTCCTCTCTTGTGTGACTTAGATCCCCTGCTTAGATTTCTGATTGTTTTCATGATGAAACTCTCAAATGTTTAGAATAAATGAATTTGGGGATTGCTCTGTTTGAAAAGGGGGAAACAATGAAGAAAAACTGTTTTTGATGTATTGCTTGAATGTGTGCAATGTTGATTGAATCTTTTGAGCTTGCCAGGTCTTAAGTCTTTTTGATTTTTGAGTCTTAGTTTGCTTGGGGACAAGCAAAGTTTAAGTTTGGGGTATTTTGATAAGCCTCTGGCTCATCTAGTTTTATAGCTAGTATGACCAGGGTTTTGTGCAAATTATATCGTATTTTCACCCAAATTAGATTAGATTGTCCTCAAGCAAGGTTTTGAGTCTCTAGAGTAGTTTTAAGTTAATTTAGCTAGTTTTAAGTCAAAATAATACACTTATGCTTATTTCCTTGTTTTCAGGTTAAGTAGAAGTTGAGAAAATAAAGAACGAGGATTCGCCCCGCGAAGGACACGCTTGCCCACGCGACCCAAGCTTTGACTGTTCCAAGAAATTGCTAAGTCTCTGGTTCGCCTCGCGACGAAGGTCTCGCCCCGCGAGTCTTCCAAACCTGAAAAAGTCAGAGACGATCACGACTTGCCCGTGTTGAAGGTCATGGCCGTGGCAGTTTTGAAGCTGAAGAGTCTCGCCTCGCGAGCATCCCTTCGCCTCGCGAATCTAAAAGTCAGAGAGCATCACGGTTAGGCCCTGATGGCCATCACGGGCGTAAGGAGGAAACTCTTCATATCCTCTCCTCGCGAGCATCACTTCGCCTCGCGAGAATGCCAAGGGTTGCTGACAGTTCATGAAATTCGCCTCGCGAATGTTTGTTCGCCTCGCGAGCCATCTGAATTCTGAATTTGTATAAAAGGCTGTTCTGAACATTTTGTAAAAACTTTTGCTTCTCCAACTTTCTGATATACATTTTTCTCTGTGATTTCGTTCTTGCCATGGAGCACTAAGTCCTAGGATTAGTCTACTGTTTGAGGATCCTATATACTTGAGGTTATGTAATCCCTATTTTAATTGCTTTTCCCTTTTCAATACCATATTTCATATTTACATCATTATTTCAAGAGTGTGTAATATTGTATTGATTTGTTTCAGTGATGTTAATTTCCTATACATAATCGCGTTTGTTAATTCGCGTGTGTTCATTCATGATCGTTTGATCATGAGCGCTTAATCCCGTTTGTTATTTCGGGAATAGGAATTTGCATCCATAGTAGCAATTACGTTGTTAGTTATTCTTTAATCGAAAGGGGATTAGAATCTGCTTAGGGCTTGGGTTTACATTAACCAAGGATAGTTGGGAATTCTTGACAGTAGATTAATCGTTGTTTGATAATTGATAATCTCCTTTTAACTGCCCTGTTTTTGATTGCTCTGTTTTGTTTGTTTCTTAATTGCATTCCAATCCAAACCCCCCCAAAACTGATTTTTTGTGAAAGATAATATTCTCAGAGTCCTTGAGAGACGACATCCGAGTTGTCGCACTAGACTACACTTTTAAACCCGCTCGTCCTTTTTGGCGCGTGCGCGACAGCGCGACCAAGGATGCTCGCCTCGCGAGAGTCCAATTTGAATGCGCGCCAATTTTAATGTTCGCCTAGCGAGAGTCTGTTCGCCTCGCGAGCGAGCGCAGAATCAGAACTCTATATATTGTTGTTTCAGTATTAGAAATGGGAATCCTAGTTTTAGTCACTGTTTTAGATCAGTTTTGTTACGAGTTCTTGTTACTCTGGAGCTGCGTCTCCCTTTTTATTTTCTTAAGTTTACTATGGTGATTATGTCGGATTGTTTGTGTGTCGTCACGGGCATGAGGAACTAATCCCCTCGTCTAGGGAATCAATGAAGCCACCCATGGCGGTATACTGTTCATGTGATGTATGTTTTTCTCCCCTTTTCTCAATTGATGTTTTCCAATTCTGATTTGATTGTGTTGATCCTATGCATGCGTGATTGACTTGTTAACGTTGATGAGGCTTAGTCAGCAATTCGCGTTTAGAACTTGAATTGGGATCACTAATTGAATATTGCACGAGAGTGAGTAGGAGATTAGTGCAACCTTATAGGGAACAAGAATTAATAGAGTTTGATGATTAGGGTTATGAGACCTAGTAAGTAATTAACTCAATCGTCGAATACGTCCTATTGAGCACGACAGTGGATATAGGAGAATTTGGGGGGTCCCGGTTGACATTGTAATTGAACTTAGGGAGGAATTCATCATCACTTGGGTACTATGCATGATTGGGTAGGTGGATTTGAGACCCTAGATATTTTAATATCAGATTTTAATACCTTAGCTTTATTTGATTTGTTATTTGAATTGCGATCTTAATCTCTCTCTCACAACCACTTTCCTCGCTTGACCAACGTATCTAATTTCCCGCGAATTGGTAGAATTGGTACCCCAATCCTTGTGTTCGACCTCGGTAAATTCTTACCGTGTTATTTTATTACTTGCGACGACCCGGTACACTTGCCGGTGACTCAACACTTGTACGATAGCATGAGTTATTTACTATGGAAGAAGGATAAAGCATTGCTCAGATGATAGGAAGATTTCAGACTATCACAAATAATCTGAAGTCATTGGGAAAAATCTACACCAATGCTAAGAAAATTGCAAAATTGAACTGAAGCCAAATATCTCACAACTCTTCAAATGAGTGATCTTCTTGGAACTTTACAAGTTCATGAGCAGGAGCTGAATGAAGACAACTCAAATAAGAAAGAAAAGACCATTGCTCTCAAGGCAGAGAAAGGATCTTAAAAAGCTCTAAAGGTTGAAGAATCAGATCAAGAGTCAGACGCTTCTGAAGAAGACTCAGACAGTGATGGTGAAATGTCATTACTGACTATAAAAATGAGGAAGTTATGGAAGAAGAAGAATTTCAAAAAGGATAAACCTTTCAAGAAGTTCAATAAAGAAAAATTCTTCAAAAAGAACAACAATTCTGGTAAAAGTTCTATTGTATGCTATGAATGTAAGAAGCCAGGACACTTCAAATCTGAAGGTCCTCAGTTGCAAAAGCAACCCTTCAAAAATTTCTATAAAAATAAAAAAGAAAGGGATGATGGCAACTTGGGAAGATCTTGATGGCAGCTCATCTGATGAAGATGCAGAAGGCGAAGAGGCAATTCTATATCTCATGGCAGATGCTGACTCAGACTCTGAGGTAATTTCTGATTTTAAGAATTTGCAAGATGCCTATGATGAATTGATTGAGGAATCTAACTGTTTAACTAAGGCTTTTAGAACACTTAAGAGGCAATATATGAAACTCCTAAAAGAGCATGAACATAAGACTCAAGAGTGTGACAAACTATCTCAGGAAAACAACAAGCTTAAAACTGAAAAGCTTAAGACTAAGATCACAGCTGAGACACCACAATCTGAAGAAGTTGTCAAACTTCAACAGAAGGTTGAAGAGCTCACCTCTGATCTTGTCCGTTTTATCAATGGAAGAGATAACCTGACTGAGTTATTAGCAAGTCAGAGACCCTCTCTTGATAAAATTGGTATAGGATTCATTGACCAGACACATCATAAAGTATCTAACAAAGTTTTAGGACAAAAACCTAAAACTCTTTATGATAAGTGTTGACGAATCTAAGCAAGTATACCTAGTCGTACAAGTAATACGGTGGTGAGACCGTTTTATCGTTCCCACGAGGACTGTGACAAGTACTAGCACGTACCGAATCAATTACTATCTAAGCGGATATTTGGATTGAAGGGGGTTCAATACTAAATACCAAGCCAAATCAGATTCAAAACCTAAAATAAACAAATTAAAAAGAAAAGTTCTTTGAGAATTTCTGTCGAACACTTGGAAGGCAGTTAAAAGAATTCTTCAAATATATGAACGATGTTGGGATTAGGTTCACTAAACTTCATCCCCATGCAATGAAATGACTAATAAACAGTTTCTACTTCAATTATGACAATCAATCCACTAGATTACTCAAGCCCCGATTCCTCAGATGACAAGAGCCTAAATCCACTAATAGACCCTAATTCCTTAGGTGGCCTAGATTAATGATTTTTCATGATGGTTAGGGATTACACGATTGCTAATAAACCTAAATCCATTCCTAGATACAAGGTTTACTAGGTGGTTGATTTCAGTTCTCGTTCTAATATGAATTTTCCAAATGCATACCAAAACAATAATCAAGTCATGGGGGTGCTAGCCACAACAAGCATTAGGCATAGAAATCAATCACTCATAAGGAAGCAAAAACTGTATTACAAGATCAAGTCAAATACATGGTTAATTCAGAAATAGCTACACCTAACCCCAACAATGGGGGTTTAGCTACTCATGATCATAGCCAAAACCATAGAAATAGAGATGAAAAGAAGAAGAGACTCCATGGAATCCTTGTGCAGCTGCCCCTGGTTCAGAGAGAGTGTTTGAGGGTTTCAAAACTGGTTCCTTCTGTTCTACCCTTGCCTTTTTATAAATCAGGATTCACGTCAAGACCGTGATGGCCATCATGGCCAGGCTGTGATGGCCATCACGGCCAGGCCGTGACGCTTTCTGCCTTGGGCGCGCTTTCAAAATATGTTTGTCACAGCTGTGACACTCGTCACGGCTAGGTCGTGACCGCTTCTGTCTCCACCAATTGGTCTGTCACAGCCGTGATGGGAATCACGGCTAGGCCGTGACAGATTCTGCCTAGGAGGGTTCTGATTCAATTAACATGTCACGGCCGTGACAGCTTCTGACTTTTGCATTCTTTCTTCTCAATTATTGCTCGATCACGGCCGTGATAGTCATCACGGCTAGGCCGTGACGGGCTCTGCCTGGGTCATTTTCTTCACTTTTCAAGCTCTGTCTTCATCCAAGCTCCATCATGGATAATCTTCAGCAATTTTCCTTAGAGCCCTGCAAAACAACACCAAGAAACCGCCTCACCCGTTCCAAGGTAAAAACTAATAAAAATCAAACTAATCATGCCTAAACTATATGAAATAGCATGCAAAAATGTACATGAAATATGATGCAAAATCACACTATCAAATCACCCCAAGCTTATTTATTTGCTTGTCCTCAAGCAATCACTAAGACCAGAAGAGATAAATAATCAAAGCATGGATAGTGAACCAAGAACCCGAGTAAATAATCCAAGTAACAGGGATTTCAAATAATTCAGCAAGAGACAATCAATTTCAAGTCCAATTAGAAGTTTAGGTTTCTTAGACTCATATTCTCATTGATTCGGGCACTCTTTCTCACCTGAAACTCACCCCAAGCTTGTTTATTTGCTTGGCTCTCTTTCTCACCTCACTCAAGTGTTTAGGGATATATGACAATTCGCTCCATTTTCCTCAAGGAATGAATTCTACCATAGGCTTGACTATCAACCAAATCTCTACTTTATTAATGAAAACAATTAAGAATCAAGAGGTCTTTACTTTGGTTGTAACGTGGCCATGAGATTTATCGTTAGGTGGGGAAGTCAAGAAAAGGACATTTCAAAAGGCTACACAAAACATCAAGCATTTCAAATAATGACACCTTCTAAAATACATTTTTGGGTTTCGATTCCTTTTTCCACGTTTCTTTCTTTCTTTTCATTTTATTTCTCACTTTCTTTTGTCATCCCCTTCTCTATATATATTTCTTTTTCTTTTATTTTTCTTTTTATTTGGAGAAGGGGAGATTTTCAATTCAAGAGAAATATTTTTCTGATTTTCTCATCCCATACTTTTTCAACTACCTTTTTACCCTTTTTTACAATACTTTAGAAGGTGCCCTATCAAGCATCATTCATCAATAAATTTCAAGGTACCAAGAAAAGTATTTTATTCTTGCAGGCTCAAAATCGGGCAACTAAGGGGTAACATTTGATCAATCAAAACTCAGAAGGCCAGAAAAATACCTAGTGCCTCAATCATTTTCAAAAAATGTTTTCAAAAATTTTTAAGCTTCGAAATGGTTTCAAGTCAAGTTCTAGAGAAATACAATCCAGGAGGAATAACACTCTAACACAAAGAATGGGGTAGATTTAGTGAGTACCCCTTTTTGGCTCAAAGTCTCACATTTTAGTAGTTCAAAAATCAGTGAGAAACAGAAATCTACGAAACCACATGCTAATTATCAACTATCACAGATCATCTCAAGCATTTTTCATTTGTAGCCTTATCACAAGAATAAACAGAATTGGGTTCAAGAATTCACCATTTCAAGTTATTTGGCACTTAGTTCTCACAATCGGATGCAACATCTAAACAAGGGGCAATCTAATCATGTGATCATGCAAAGCTATGCCTATATGAATGCAACATGCAAGATTCACAAGTATGCAAAAATACCCCTACCCCAAGCTTAAAAATTTACATTGTCCCCAATGTAAACAATCAAGTCGGAGAGAGGAGAAAAATTGGAACGACTTACCGAGGCGGTAGCGGGTGCTGGCTCACATGCCTAGTTAGAAGGAATTGCATGAAAATTGAGTCACGACCGTGATGCTTATCACGGGCAGGCCGTGATGCATTCTGGTCCATAGGGACAGCTTGTCACGGCCGTGACCTCCATCACGGCTAGGTCGTGATGCTCTCTAATCTTCAGGGTCCTCCCATCACGCCCGTGATCCCGTGATCCTTTCTGATCTTCAATTCTGGCTCATCACGGCCGTGACCAATGTCACGGCCTGGGCGTGATGGCTGCTGACTTTGCTTGTCCTTGCCCTTTTGCATCTCCTTCCTTCTTACCTTGAAAACACTTAACAAACCTATTAATCTATGATATTTTCCTCTTGATATTATCAAATTATTCAAGAGGGAAAAATCAAAAACAAAAGGAAAATGAAAAGAAAACTTGGGTTGCCTCCCTATAAGCACTTCTTTAACGTCACTAGCTTGACGGGTAGGTGACCTCAAGGATCATGAAGGCGCACAGCTGAGATCAATCTCTCGATGTCACCACCCAAGTAGGCCTTGAGTCTTTGGCCATTGACTTTGAAGGTCCTTTTTGAAGTAGGATCCTCCACTTCTACAGCTCCATGAGGTGAAACTTCCTTGACAATGAACGGTCCCGACCACTTAGACTTCAACTTGCCCGGAAACAATCTCAGCCGGGAATTGAATAATAGAACTTGTTGTCCCGACTGAAATGTTTTCATCATGATCTTCTTGTCATGGTACGTCTTGACTCGTTGCTTTTAAATGGCTGCATTCTCATATGCATTACGGCACATTTCCTCTAATTCATGCAGCTGATTGACTCTTTTCTCACCCGCCAGAGTGGCATCAAAATTCAAGAACTTCAATGCCCAAAAGGCTCGATGCTCCAACTCTACGGGTAGATGACATGCCTTCCCATAGACTATCTGAAACGGAGATAACCCCACAGAAGTTTTCAGTACAGTCCGGTAAGCCCACAAGGCATCGTCAAGCTTCCTTTCCCAATCTCTTCTTGAAACGGCCACAGTCTTTTCCAGAATTTTCTTAATCTCCCGGTTGGAGACCTCCGCTTGCCCATTTGTTTGCGGATGATATGGGGATGCCACCTTATGCCTCACATCATACTTGGTCAACACATTTCTCAGTTGCGAGTTGCAAAAGTGAGATCCCCCATCACTTATAAGGACCCTTGGGACACCGAACCGGGCAAAGATGTTCTTCTTGATGAATTTAATCACTGTTTGGGCATCATTCTTATGTGTTGCAATGGCCTCCACCCATTTGGAAACATAGTCCACCGCCACCAAGATATATTGATTGGAGAATGAAGGTGGAAGTGGACCCATAAAGTCTATGCCCTAGCAATCAAATACCTCAACCTCCAATATGTTCTGCAGTGACATCTCATCCCTTTTTGAAATGTTCCCGGTCCTTTGGCACTTGTCACAACTCTTCACATGATTGAAAGAGTCCTTGAAGATTGAGGGCCAAAAGAGCCCATATTGGAGGACCTTTGCAGCTGTCCTATCCCCATTGTAATGTCCACCATATGACGAGTTATGACAATGCCACAAAATTTTCCTTGTTCCTCTTGACTAACACACCTCCTCCATAAGCCATCCGATCCAACCTTGAACAGAAATGGGTCATCCCACATGAAATGGTTGGCATCCCGGAAGAATTTCTTCTTTTGTTGCCAAGTGAGGTGCTCTGGAACAATATTGGCTGCCTTGAAATTTGCCATGTCTGCAAACCATGGTCTTTCATGCATCAGAAGTAAGGCCTCATCTGGGAACTCATCCCGAATATCCTTCTCTTTTGCAGCCACCTCTTCATCCACCAACCGGGACAAGTGGTCAGCCACCACATTCTCGCTGCCCTTTTTGTCCTTGATGACTAAGTTAAACTCCTGCAACAACAGAATCCACCTTATGAGTCTTGGTATAGAATCTAACTTAGTCAACAAATATTTAATTGCAGCATGATCAGTAAAAACAGTGACTTGTGAACCAATTAAGTAAGAACGAAATTTTTCCAATGCAAACACTATGGCTAGCAACTCTTTTTCAGTTGTTGCATAATTCACTTGGTTCTTATTGAGAACCTTGCTAGCATAGTGAATGACATGGAAAATTTTTTCCCTCCGCTGTCCCAAAACTACCCCAACTGCGTAGTCACTGGCATCACACATTAATTCAAATGGTGACTCCCAGTTGGGTGCAACAAGAATGGGAGCAGTGATCAACTTGTCTTTCAAAATCTGAAAAGAGGTAAGACAAGCAGTATCAAACACAAATGGAGTGTCCTTGTTCAAAAGGCTACACAACGGCTTGGCTATCTTTGAAAAGTCCTTGATGAACCGCCGGTAAAAGCCTGCATGCCCAAGGAAACTCCTCACACCCTTGACATTCACTGGTGGAGGTAGTTTCTCAATCACTTCAATCTTGGATTTATCCACTTCGATCCCCTTAGCTGAAATTTTGTGCCCAAGCACAATGCCTTCCTGCACCATAAAATGACACTTCTCCCAATTTAAGACTAAATTGGTGTCCATGCACCTCTTTAACACAGCAGCAAGGTTAGACAAACAATTATCATAAGAGGAACCGAAAACAGAAAAATCATCCGTGAAAACTTCAATGTATTTTTCTACCATATCAGAGAAAATGGAAAGCATGCACCTTTGAAATGTTGCAGGCGCATTACAAAGTCTAAAAGGCATTTTCCGATAGGTAAAAACTCCAAAAGAGCATGTGAATGCAGTTTTCTCTTGGTCTTCTGGGTTAACCGCAATTTGGTTATAACCCGAATAACCATCCAAGAAACAATAATACGCTTGCCCGGCCAACCTCTCCAACATCTGGTCCATGAATGGAAGTGGGAAGTGATCCTTCCTAGTAGCTTGATTAAGATTCCGGTAATCTATACACATTCGTCAACCGGTGACCGTTCTAGTTGGGATCAACTCATTCTTCTCGTTGTGCACGACAGTCATGCCACCTTTCTTTGGAACCACTTGTACCGAACTTACCCAAGCACTATCGAAAATCAGATAGATCATTCCAGCTTCAAGGAGTTTCAGCAACTCCTTCCTTACCACTTCTTTCATTGTAGGATTGAGCCTCCTCTGCGGTTGGACCACCGGTTTAAATTCAGCCTCCATCATGATCTTGTGCATACAAAACGTGGGGCTAATACCTTTCAAATCTGAGATGGACCATCCAATAGCTGTTTTATGCTCTCGAAGCACCCTTACAAGTTTCTCCTCTTCCAATTTGGACAATACATTGCTCACTATGACAGGGTCTTCATCATTCTCACCAAGAAAGACATACTTCAAGTGGGGAGGTAGACGCTTAAGCTCTAACTCGAGCTTCTCTTGGACTTCATCCTTTTTGAGCTCTTCCTTCTTAGTGTTGACAGCAAGTTGCTTGGGTTGAGCTTCCAGATCACACAAACAGTCTTCTATTTCCTTCTCCTCTTCCTCATCAAGATTTTCAATAGAATTCACAATTACCTTCTCAAGAGTAGAGGAATGGTGCTGCCGTGCAAAGACTTCTTTAGCCACTACTTCCACAAGATCCATGCGGAAACAATTCTCTTCATCACTCGGGCGATGCATAGCTTCAAACACATTGAAAGTAACCTCTTCATCTTGCACTCTGAGTCGAAGCTGGCCTTTTTGTACATCTATCAAAGCACGACCAGTTGCTAGAAAAGGTCTCCCCAATGTAAGTGGAACTTCTTCATCCTCCTCCATGTCTAGTATCACAAAATCCACTGGGAATATAAACTTGTCCACTTTAACCAAAACATCTTCCAGAATACCATAAGGACGCTTGATTGATCTGTCTGCTAGTTGCAATGCCATCCTTGTTGGCTTCACCTCACCACCTCCAAGCTTGTTCAAAATTGAAAGCGGCATCAAATTGATACTCGCTCCCAAGTCACGCAAGGCCTTCCTAATAGCAACACTCCCAATAGTTCAAGGGATTGTAAAACTACCAGGATCTTTAAGCTTTGAAGGTAGCTTCCTTTGAAGTATCGCACTACACTCTTATGTCAAGGCAACAATCTCACCTTCTTTGAACTTTCTTTTCTTCGTGAGCAACTCCTTCATGAACTTTGCATAAGTGGGTATCTGCTCTAGTGCTTCTGCAAAGGGTATGTTGATTTTTAGCCTTTTGAAGATGTCAAGAAACTTGGCAAACTGCTCTTCCTTCTCCTTTTTCTTGCTCAAATGAGGATATGGCAACTTCACATAAGAGGGGATCTCTTGAGTCTTGTCTCCATCTTTCAAAATATGACTTTTAGTCCTCCTCAAAATCGAATTCTCATCCACTAGCTTCTCCCTCTTGTCTTTATCACTTTCTTTTTCTTCCTCCTCTACTACAACCTCTTTGCCTTTTTCTTTATTCAAATCAGTTTTTTTAGCAATCACCTCTGTTTTTTCATCAACTCTCTGATTTTTCACCAAAGGCTCACCACTCTCTTCCTCAAGGCTTTTACCACTCCTCAAAACAATAGCCTTACAATGCTCTTTAGGATTAGTTTGAGTGTTACCTGAAAAACTGCTGCTAGATTGCTCCGCTAGTTGCTTTGCAATCTGTCCAACTTGAACCTCCAAGTTCTTTATGGAAGCATCGGTGTTTTTCTGGTTTGACATGGACATTTGCATGAATTGATTGAGGGTGTTCTCCAAGATAGAGGTTCGATCTTGAGGTGGTTGTGTAGGAAGAGGCTTGCTTGCTTGTCCGGCATCTTGTTTCCAACCAAAATTTGCTTGATTCCTCCACCCTTGGTTGTAGTTGTTATGGTATTGGTTGTTGCCTTGATGCCCATAGTTCCCCATATAATTGGCTTCCTCATGGGAACTAGGTGTTGCCTCACATCTTCCATTATCATGATCACCTCCACAAAAATCACATCTCATTACCTGTTGAGGTGGCATAGTTGTCCCTTGAACAGTTAGGAGTTGTTGTGGGAGTTGAGCTAGTTGCTTGGTGATGGACTCCAGTTGTTGTGTCATGAGCTTATTCTGAGCCAAAAGTGCAGTTTGTGAATCTAACTCCAACACTCCCCTTCTTGATGTGGGACCCCGATCATGATGCATCAAATAGTCATTAGATGCCATAGCCTTTATCAAAATCAGTGTTTCCTCCGCTGTCTTTGTGTTCATGGACCCTCCATCTGAGGCATCCAACATATACCTGGTTGACGGTCTCAATCCATTTCAAAATGTTTGCATTTGGGTATGATCTTCAAACCCATGATTTGGACATCTTCGGAGTAATTCCTTGAACCTTTCTCAGGTGTCATGAAGGGTATCACCTTCTTGTTGATCAAAGCTTATGATATCACCCCTTGTCTTCACAAATATTGAGGTGGGGAAGAATCTTGCCAGAAATTTTGCCTCTAAGTCATCCCATGTAGTGATGCTCCCCCTTGGTTGAGATTGGAGCCAAGCCTTGGCCCTATCCCTTAGAGAGAAGGGAAACGCCCTTAGGCGAATTGCATCCTCAGAGGCACCATTGTGCTTCATCGTATCACATATCTCAATGAAGTTGGAGATATGACTATTAGGATCTTCCTTTTCCAACCCGGCAAATTGATTTTGTGAAACCAAATTCAAGAGAGCTGGCTTGATTTCAAAATTGTTGCAGTTAATTGGGGGCCTCACTATGCTAGTGACATGTCGATTGACATTTGTATTGTCGTAGTCCCCAAGTGTCCTCCGTGGTGGAGCACCTTCACCATTGCCTGCCATCCCGAGTCTTTCTTGATGAACTTGAGAGGTTGAAGTCTCTTCTTCTTCTTCTTCTTCTTGTTCTAACAGTTTCTGCTCTTTTGCTTGCCTCCGATTCCCCCTAGCTACTCTTTCTATTTCAGGATCGTAGAGGAGTTGGTCAGTCGAGGTAGTACCTCGCATGCACAAATAGTATAGCAACCAAGATTGTTAGCAGTAAATGTCAGCAAACAGAAACAGTAAACAAACCAGAAAAAATGACAGCAAAACAAAACAGAAAAATGTGACAGCAAACAGATTATAACAGTTTTTTTTTTTGCTTAAATTAGTAACTGAAATGGGTATGCTAATATTGAAACACAATCCCCGGCAACGACGCCAAAAACTTGTTGACGAATCTAGGCAAGTATACCTAGTCGTACAAGTAATACGGTGGTGAGACCGTTTTATCGTTCCCACGAGGACTGTGACAAGTACTAGCACGTACCGAATCAATTACTATCTAAGCGGATATTTGGATTGAAGGGGTCTCAATACTAAATACCAAGCCAAATCATATTCAAAACCTAAAATAAACAAATTAAAAAGAAAAGTTCTTTGAGAATTTCTGTCGAACACTTGGAAGACAGTTAAAAGAATTCTTCAAATATATGAACGATGTTGGGATTAGGTTCACTAAAATTCATCCCCATGCAATGAAATGACTAATAAACAGTTTCTACTTCAATTATGACAATCAATCCACTAGATTACTCAAGCCCCGATTCCTCGGATGACAAGAGCCTAAATCCACTAATAGACCCTAATTCCTTAGGTGGCCTAGATTAATGAATTTGCATGATGGTTAGGGATTACACGATTGCTAATAAACCTAAATCCATTCCTAGATACAAGGTTTACTAGGTGGTTGATTTCAGTTCTCGTTCTAATACGAATTTTCCAATTGCATACCAAAACAATAATCAAGTCATGGGGATGCTAGCCACAACAAGCATTAGGCATAGAAATCAATCACTCATAAGGAAGCAAAAACTGTATTACAAGATCAAGTCAAATACATGGGTAATTCAAAAATAGCTACACCTAACCCCAACAATGGGGGTTTAGCTACTCATGATCATAGCCAAAACCACAGAAATAGAGATGAAAAGGAGAAGAGACTCCATGGAATCCTTGTGCAGATGCCCCTAGTTCAGAGAGACTGTTTGAGGGTTTCAAAACTGGTTCCTTCTGTTCTGCCCTTGCCTTTTTATAAATCAGGATTCACGTCACGGCCGAGATGGCCATCACGGCCAGGCCGTGACGCTTTCTGCCTGGGGCGCGCTTTCAAAATATGTTTGTCATGGCCGTGACCGCTTCTGTCTCCACCAATTGGTCTGTCACAACCGTGATGGGAATCACGGCTAGGCCATGACAGATTCTGCCTAGGAGGGTTCTGATTCAATTAACATGTCACGACCGTGATGGGCATCACGGCTAGGCCGTGACAGCTTCTGACTTTTGCATTCTTTCTTCTCAATTATTGCTCGATCACGGCCGTGATAGTCATCACGGCTAGGACGTGATGGGCTCTTCCTGGGTCATTTTCTTCATTTTTCAAACTCTGTCTTCATCCAAGCTCCATCATGGCTAATCTTGAGCAGTTTTCCTTAGATTCCTGCAAAACAACACCAAGAAACCGCCTCACCCGTTCCAAGGTAAAAACTAATAAAAATCAAACTAATCATGCCTAAACTATATGAAAATGCATGCAAAAATGTACATGAAATATGATGCAAAATCACACTATCAATAAGGTCATTACTTACAAAAGTAGTTATAAAAACTATGGAAAAACTAGACATATCACGTCTAAGTGTATTCACACAAGAAAGAAGTTGTCACAAACTTCAAGAACTAGAAAAAAAGGATCCAAAAGAATATGGGTACCTAAAGTTTTGATTATTCCTGTTGCAGATATCCTTAATAGGACAAAAAGCACACCTATCATGGTACCTGGACAGTGGCTGTTCACGACAAATGACAGGAGAAAAGTCTATGTTCCTAGACCTTCAACCTAAAGAAGGTGGACATGTTACCTTTGGTGGAAATCAAAGAGTAAAGGTCATCGAGATAGTTAAAATTGGTGAGAAATCACCTCTACCATCTATCTCTAACGTTCTTTTAGTTGAAGGATTAAGACATAATCTGCTAAGCATAAGTCAATTATGTGATAATGGATATAATGTTTCCTTTGCTAAGAATGCATGCATAGTCAAAGACACTAACGGCAAAATTCTCTTTTTAGCAAACAGGCAACAAAGTCTTTATAAGATTGATCTAACTGAATTGACTAATTAAAATGTGACTTGTTTTGTGTCAAGAGAAGATGAAAGATGGGTATGGCATAAGAAGCTAGGACATACAAGTATGAAACAAATAACTAAGCTTCAGAAGTATAGACTTGTGAAAGGTCTACCTGATATAAGTTTCAAAAAGGATGTCTTATGTGATTCTTGACAATATGGAAAGCAAGTTAAAACTAGCTTTAAACCCCAAGAATCTGGTATCTTCTTCTAGACCTTTACAGTTGTTGCATATGGATTTGTGTGGTTTAGTTAGTGTTGCTAGTAAGCCAGGAAAGAAATATGGTTTTGTCTTAGTGGATGATTATTCTAGATATACTGCTTGTTATGTGCAGAACAGAATATTGATAAGACCATTCTTGAATAAAATTCCCAATGAATTGTGGAAAGGTAGAAAACCCAACATTTCTTATTTCCATGCTTTTGGATGTGAATGCTTTATTTTGAATACTAGAGATCAACTTAGAAAGTTTTATTCAAAAGTAGATAAGGCTATATTTCTCGGATATTCAGACACTTCTAAAGCATTTAGAGTTTACAACTCTAGAACAGAAGTTGTTGAGGAATCTATTCATGTTGAATTTAATGATGGTTTAAAGACTGATAGGAAACTATCAGATTTAGAAGATGATCTTGCAAGATTAGATCTCGGAGGACAAAGCAATCAGACTGGTGATAGATTGAAAAATGAGAATTCAGAAACTCATATTCAAGTGTCTGATCCACCTGCTCAACCACCATCAGAGACTGAACCAATACGAGATTGGAAGTTCAAAACTCATCACCCTGAAAAGTTGATCATCGGTAATCCCTCTCAAGGAGTTAGAACTAGGTCAACATTCAAAGATTCAAACAATATGGCATTCCTATCTGAGATTGAACCAAAGAACATCAAAGAATCTCTTGAAGATAAAAGCTGGATTTTAGCTATGCAAGAAGAGCTAAATCAGTTCAAAAGGAATGATGTTTGGTTCTTAGTTCCAAATGAAAAAGGAAAGTCAATTATTGGAGCGAGATGGGTATTCAGAAACAAGCTTGATGAATATGGAAAGGTAGTAAGAAACAAAGCAAGGTTAATAGCTCAAGGCTATAATCAACAAGAAGGTATTGACAACATTGAAACTTTTGCACTGGTAGCTAGAATAGAAGAAATTTGTATAGTTATGTCATATGCAGCACAGCATCAAATCACCTTATTTCAAATGGATGTTAAAGTGCATTTCTAAATGGAATTATTGAAGAAGAGGTATATGTTAAGCAACTACCTGGATTTGAGGATAGTGACAAACCAAATCATGTCTATAAGCTTAAGAAAGCTTTCTATGGATTAAAACAAGCACCTAGTGCTTTGTATGACAGACTAAGTTCTTTTCTAATGAAAAATGATTTCATTAGAGGAAAAGTAGATACAACTCTCTTTAGAAAACGTTCTAAAAATGATTTCATTATAGTACAAATCTATGTTGATGATATCATATTTGGTGTTAGTAATGAAAAGCTCTGCAAAGAGTTCTCCAAACTTATCCAGAATGAATTTGAGATGAGCATGATGGGAGAATTGAAGTTCTTCCTTGGCCTACAAATCAAACAGACAGATGATGGAATTTAAATTCATCAACAAAAATATACCAAGGAGATCTTAAAGAAATACAAGTTGGATACAGCTAAACCGCTGAAAACTCCCGTGGAAGCAAATTCAAAATTAGGCAAAGATGAGGAAGGTAAAAAGGTAGATCAAACTACTTACAGAGGTATGATTGGTTCTCTCTTGTATTTAACTTCAAGTAGACCTGATATTCAATTCAGTGTCTGTATGTGTGCGAGATTCCAATAAAATCCTAGAGAATCACATCTCAAGGCTGTCAAAAGAATATTTAGATATTTGCTTGGAACCACTAATATTGGTTTGATGTATTTAAGAACATGGGAATACAGATTAGTAGGATTCTGTGATGTTGATTATGCTGGAAACAAAGTAGAAAGAAAAAGCGTAAGTTGGGGATGCCAATTCATTGGAGCAAGCTTAGTCTCTTGGACAAGTAAAAGACAAACTACGATTGCTCTATCCACTGTAGAAGCATAATATATTTCAGCTGCAAGCTGTTGTTCACAGCTCTTATGGGTAAAACATCAACTTGAAGATTATTCTATCTTTGAACATAATATATCTGTTTGGTGTGATAATTCTAATGCTATTTGTTTATCTAAGAATCTCATTTAGCATTCTAAGGCTAAGCACATAGAAATTAAACATCATTTCATAAGAGACTATGTTCAAAAATGTGGTTTTGATATTAAGTTTGTTAAAACTGAAAATCAGTGGACTGATATATTAACTAAACCCTTAGCTGAAGATAGATTCACTTATGTTAGAGATAATCTGAATATGGATTTCATAAATGAATAATGTGTCTGCTCTTCGATGAAGAGTCTGATGACGTGGATTATTTACTGAGACTTTACATTGCAGTTATCTAAAATGTTTTTGAATTCAAAACGTTTTGCCTTTATTATTTCTCAACTGCTCTTTTTTGAAACCTCCTTTAAAACCTAAGTTCTCCTCTCCGAAACACTTTACTATTTCAAAAAGCTTTTCTCTCTCTCTTTTGTGAACGAATCTTTTCGAAACCCTTTCGTCTTCTTTCTCTCTCTTTCAAACCCAAATCCATGGCACCCAAAGCACCCTCTCAGAAAATTACCCGTGCTACTACTCGGTTAGGGATGAGTGTGGAAAACTTATCTATGATCGTTCCCGGGCGGTTTGTCAAGATGAACAAGATCATCAAAGGAGGCATGAATGTTATGGCAGAATTGGAAACTTCACAATGGGTCAACGTTTTCTCCCTACATGAACCTGTCTATCCTCTGCTAGTTCAAGAATTTTGGGAAAATGCTGAAGAAAGGATGTCTCAAACTCAAATTTCCATTCGAACCAAGTGTAACGAAAAACCCTATTCGTTCACTCTCAACAGTATTCAAAAAGCAACCGGCTGCCCTAGGCAAGGTGCTGCTTTTACAGATGATTGGGAAACTGAGTATGGTGAATAAACTGTTCATCAAGTCCTATATGGGATATCCAACTCTACAAGCAAAGTTGCCTTCAAACTGACTCCAAAAGGAAGGTTCTTGCATGTGTTGTTAATAAACTGTGTGATGCCAGGAACAAGTGCTCGTGATAATGTCAACAAGATGGATAGATTTTCCCTGTTCCATCTCCTGAACATGGTAAAGCCCCAAATCAAGACCTCCTACACTTATGGGATGCTGATTACCAGACTGTTAAATATCAAGGGCATTCCCCTCACTGGAAAGGTTGATATGGATACTGCCATTGATGAAATAACCCTCTCTCAAATGAAGCTGAGACCACCAGGAAGGATTTATGATGAAGATGAAGATGATGAGAAGAAGAAATCATCAGGGGAATCTGAAGAAGAAGCTGATGAGTCTGATGACTTAGAAGCAACAGAAGTGTCTGCACCTTTGGATCCCGAGGTTAGAACAAAGCTTCAAATAAAGAGGAAGCTGGTCATCTCAGAAGCATCTGATGATGATGCTGACCAACCTATTTCCAAGGTTCTGAAGAAGTAAATGGTTCAAAAACCTGCTGTTGCCCCTCGAAAGGAACTTAAGAGGAAAGCTGTTGTTGCAGCTACACCAGTTAGAAGATCTACAAGACTGAAGATAGTTGAACCTGTGCAAGTTTCTTTTCAACCTGCTGCATCACCTCTTAGGTCACCTGAACTTTCACCCTCTTCACCCATTGTTTTATCCTCACCTTCTAATTCATCATCCTCTTCCTCCCACAATTCCCCTCTTCACAATCAGATTTCAATTACTGAAAATATGCTTGCTTTATCTATTTGAGACTTTAATTTAAATCTCACTATAGATCACCCCTCACCACAACCTATTAATCATAACTCACTTGATCACATATCCAATCCTTCTTCACTCTCTACCTCACCACAACAAGAAATTCAAACTCTTGTTCCTGTTTCAAGGATTTTTTATTCCATTCTATCACCTCTCTCCCACCCTTCACCTACCCCTCAAAACTCACCACAGAGACCTCTACCTACTCCTTTCAACCCTTCTGAGCCATTAACTTAGATCAAATCAATCATGACCTTCTTAGCCTGGATGACTTAAAAGCAATCAGCAATCTTGTTGCTGAACAGGCTGCAGTAAGGCTGAATCAAGCCTCTTGGAAACACAAACACAATCCTACTGCTTGAATGAAGGCCAATACTGTATTGAAGTTCTGTCCTGACAGAGGATTTGTCTGTCTAAAGCCAAAGTTGAATCCAAAATCCAAGAAGCGTTTTGTCTGGCTGAAAAGAAAGCATCAGAAACTGAAGTTTCCTAGATGGTCTACTTCGTTCATGAGTCACTCTGAGCCTCATGTTCTTCAAGACCCAGCTCATCACTGTGGCCTATCTCTGCTTGACAAACTCAAGACGCCTACAGATAGAGCAGAATCAAGGCAACTCTACCCCTTCCAACCAACTCTTATCTTCACTCCTTTTCTTTTCATTTTACCTTTGTCCTTCTATGAAAACCCATTTTCTATATACTCTTTTGATTTACCAATTTCTAATGAAAATTTAACTTGGTTTTTCAATTCTCTTTCCCCTCTTTTCATTTCTTTCTTTAATTTAGAAATCTCCTCTTTTAACATTCCTGTTTGCAACCCTTTGGTTCGTTGCACTCAGTCTTTCCCTTGACTCTTTCTTTTTTCCCCATTGTTTTTTGTCTCACTTTTATTTTCTCTTTTGGTCATTCTCTTCCATGACACTGTCTGGAAATTGTTCCATATGAACCACCCACGACTGCCAACCTTTCTGACCCCGTCCCCTCCTCTTCATCTCCACCTGATGATCCTGCTACACTGGCATCCACCATCATTGGAATGGATCCAGTAGCTCGTACATAAATCAATGGTCTTCGTGAGACGATGCAAACTGTTGTGGTGCTTCTCACCAAGATTGTTGAAAAACAGCAACTCTAGTTTTCGTTACCTTTGGCAGCAATGTAATAAGTCAATGATGGTTAAATCAATAAATATCGTTTTCAGATGCATTTTAGTCTGTTACTTTATATTTTTTTGCTAATGACAAAGGGGGAGAATATATTCGTATATCTGAACTAAAATAACTATCTAATGTAACTCAAGATAAGACGCTACCCTAATAATGCGTCTGATTTTGTTATGGAAGCATTAGTTCAGGGGGAGCTTAAGGAGCTTAATTAACTTGAATTTTCTTATGAGATTGAATATAGTCATACTTCACATGATTCTCTATGCTTAAATATGTTTTTATCCTTAGTTCATTAAAATCGTAAGATAATGTTTGTCATTATAAAAAAGGGGGAGATTGTTAAGACTACATCTTTAGACATCTCTGATTTTGATGAATCCAAACAAAGAATGATTTTAAGTGAACATTGTGAAATCTACTAATATGTGTATTAAGTGTGCAGATCAGTATACAAGAGTCTCATGACAAAGAAACAAAGTCTTAATGATGCGTCTGTAGTACGATGCGTCTGAACAATGACTCGGTCTCCATCAAATTCTGATCAAGCGACTGAAAGTCCCTCGCTTCAACAATATTCAAACACTAAGAATATTCTCTGATTATTTCGAATAAAGAAATTCGATATCCGAAAGCTCAAAGCACCATTCCGTGCATGAATAATCTTTTTGTTGCAAAAAGCAAAGTAAACTTTACTTGAATGCAAACCCGCTTAAGACAAATAAGGAAAGTCGCGCTGCCCATGTAACACCCTTCTCGAGTGCTACATCGTACGTGACATTTTAAGGCCGAAAAGCAGTTTAATTCAATTTGGCTATATTCGAATGGGGTAATTTTTTTCTTTTTCTTAAGTTGTAAATATAACTACTTTGATTTAAAGGAATGAACAATAAAATATTTCGTTATTACATTTAAGGTCATGAGTTCGAAAATCATTTACATAATATCCAACCCGACTCATAGACAGAAGTCATAAAGATATACAGACTCAACATAAAGATATGAAGACGTAGCTCCTAAAATACTAGATACTTGGAGTCGCAGCTCCATAAACAGTAACATTAACTCCCAAACATACCCAGCTTGCCAAACTAAAATAGAAAAGACAATCATTTCTCGTACATTGTAAGAAGGACAATCCCAACTGACGAGATCTAGTGGAAACTCTATTTGAGTCCACTACCGACGTCGTCGTAAAAGACACTACTAGAGTCACCACAAAAGTAACTCTTGCACTAAGCCCTTTCCTTTTCCAAGAGGAAAAACATGGTCTATGAACCCTTCAACAGTCAGGAAGACGTCCAGTAGAAACTTCAACATATCATCCGCATGCTTGAACCTCAATCTCTATGATGCAGAAGTCAAGGGACATCTTGACGTCTCAATCTTCTCAATAGAATACAGAATGCACATAGCCAGTCGACATAGGCAATATAAAAATAAGGAGGTGAGATTTCCATTTATCTTACACATAAGGCAGGCATGCAGTGGTACTACTCACAGATATATAATACAACAATACTATATTCCTTTTTATCTCCCATTTTAATTCTACAACTCAAAACTCCAAGAATATAAGATATCAAACTCGATGGTAAGCTTATCAAGCATACCGGACACGGTTTGTCCATCGAAGGACATGAATAGAGAGAAACTGATTGAAACCGTATAGTCTCATTCCTACAGAGCCTCAAGGAATATCCGATTCTAACATCGGAACTAATTTGATATTTTGGAAAGGAATGGTTAGTACAGGTTTCATCTACGCGCACCTTCAGGTACCACGTATGGCTATCATGGCACACAAGGATCATATCATAATCATAATGTACGTACTATCATAATCACATGTGATCTCAAACTTTCTGTGGAACAACGGGCTCTTTATGAAACCTCTACTACTGGGAAGCTTAGCTTCCTTGGCACAACGACCTTTCTGAACATAGTATCAACTATGTACGACCTTTCTGAACATAGTATCAACTATGTAGTTGGGCAAAATTTTCGGAATATGTCCAATTGGTCTATCCATAAGATAACCTCATGATTCCACCAGAATCCACTTACTGTCAATCGTTGACGGACGATATTCTCGGGTACAATTCATCGGCTCCTCACTAATCCACAGTTCTCAAACAGACTTGTCATGTTTGTGTAAAGATGTTTTAAAGCACTTGCTTACAAACCCTAACACATTATGAAGTTGGATCGATAGTCCAATCATTTATTTCTTTACACTTTTCTAATTGAGCATTTCTTTTGGCTTCCAAGAAAATCAAATAACTCCTAGTCCATTAAATCTTATGGAGGTATGGATAATGAATTATCCACACTTTATGACAAATGGTCTTGCTTCACCATAAGTCATAAATCATTAAGTTCATATTTTCACTAAGTCATTCATGACTTAGGTTTTGCTCTTTAATGTAAATACTAGTCTTTGAAGACTAAAATTCTCTTTTGTCTTAAATCCCAAAACCTTTGGTTAAAGCCAAACCATGAATTAGATTCCATTAAAGTACATAAGTACTAAATTCCTCAAAACAGTTTCTTGAAAAATTTCGAAACTCTTAAAATACCATTTTATCGCTTTTTAATGTATTTCAACTTAAATTCCATATAATCATTTTTCCCAAATCCTTTACTTTCCTAAGTTACCATAATTATATTAAAGTATTAAAATACCGATTTCAAACTTTACATCATTGTTTTCTCAAAATATTTTAAAAACGTTTGACGACAGTTTCACCGCTTTTTAATGGTTTTAGGCCCAAAAGTCATACTTTTAAAAATATGATTCTTCACCTCAAATCTATTACTCATCTAAGTTATGATACTCGTATTAAGATTTTAAAATACTGATTTTACAGTTTCCTTTCCATATATATAAAATTCCTAAAAATTTGACCGAACGTCATTAAGTTTGTAAATCGCGTAAATCCTTTTTCAACGATTTTAAACTCTAATAGTCCAAAACTCATTTTGGAGTTTTAGAACAGTTTAATAGGTATGAAAAACAGTTTCTAACTGTCCGATAACATCTATTTTCGAAAATTACATTGTAGTCCCTAAACTTTCATTGATTACAAAAAGGTCCTTATTCACTTAAAACCTTATAACTTTTTATTTACAACTTCAAATCTCACCAAACCAACTTCTTTACAAATTATTTTCAGTTTCCAACAAATTTCCAAAAATTTATATTTTTGGGTCTCATATTTTTCAATATTTGCAAATAAGTCTTTAACTATTAAAAAGCTCATAACTTTTTATATATAATTCCAAATGACCTCAAACCAATTGCTATGCTTTCATCTCATAAAATACTATTCACCATGAACTTTTCCAGTAATTACGTTTCTGTCCCATACTTTTCAATATTTACAAAAGGTCCTTTGTTAGTAAAAAACTTATAACTTTTTATGTATTAATCCAAATAACGTCAAACCAATTTCTTTAATCTTATATTACCAAGAGCTACAATCCCAACATATAATAATATAGTTTTCAGAAAAGTCTCCGAATTTCTCAGTATTTGCATAATGGTCCCTATATCTTCAATAATTCATAACTTTCAATATACTTAACCAATTCACTTCAAACCAATTTCTACATTCTTATATACTTATTAAATTTCTATAAAAGTCATTTAGACAAATTAAATCAACAAGGAACCTCCTCATCCAGCTATGGCCGAATGGCCTCAATAATTATATTAGGTATTTTTCTTAACAAATCAAGCAAACAACAATCATGGTTCCAACTTAAGGTCATTGGAACCAAAACAACCATATGACATATCATACCACAACCAAACATCAAATCAAATCCTCCAAGAGGATCACACACATACAAATCAATAATATACACTTATGAGTTACAAAACATATACACTAAATAAACCATTACATATCTACATTAAGGTAGGATAGTAGTAATCTCCCCTTACCTCTTGTAGATCACTTGAAACTCAAGTAGTAGAAGGATGTTGTTCGCCTAAATCACAAGGTTTTGAACCGACAAAACCTAGCCATGAACAACCAACAAGAAAACAATTTAAAGAATGAAGAAATCATCCTAAACCTATTTTATATAGGTTCAACCAACTCAAAACAAAAGGGCTAGGGATCTCTAAAATTTTCAAGCTCTTGGATAATGAAAATAGAAGTCATATGAAGATCATAGAAATTGGAATCACATTAAAAGGGTTTTTCTATGATTTTCTTGAGATTTTTGAAGTTCTAGATCTAGGAATTTGAAATTTGTACAAACACGAGATATGAAGAAAAGTTGTGAAAGGAAGGTATGATCATGAATCACAAGAATCTACCTTTGGAATTTGAAGAAATGATCAAAATCTACTACTTCCTTTGAAAATCAAGTGTAAGTAACTTAGGAGTTTTTGTGTGAAAGTTGAAGAACTTGAGCCAAATGGAGAAAATGAAGTGAAGATGGCCTATTTAAAGGGTGGTGGCCGTGAGTTGTTAGGGAGAGTAAGGTAAAATTTTGTCATGGCACACTTGCAATTACAATGCAAGCTTAACGGTATTTTGGACTTTTCACATTTAAGTCATCATTACATGCATTTAATGCATGGTGACTAACCCCTATGACTCACCCCCTTGAGTCATCACAAATGACTCATTGTTCTCATCCGTCTGGCGTCGGGTTTTGTCTATATACCTCCGTTCTCGATTAAGTCGATCCCGATCGTCAGTATTCACCGATTAACATATAATAACTTATTTATTTTGAAAATTTTCAAAATAACCACTATGGTTTGAAATAAAATAAAAATCTAAACTGTTTCGTTCTTGGGTCAAAATTAGGTTTTTGATCAGTAGAAATATTCTTGTCGGTTAAAAACGCAGACAGGGTTTCGTCTGAGTTTTAAACCCAAATTTTTACCGCAAGCTTCTACCATAAGATAGAGTAAAATTATGATTTTATTTTATTAAATATCATTTTATAGATCTAATATAAAAATTACAAACAATTAAAATTCTACCGATAATTGAAAAACAGTAAAAACAGTAAAACGGTAAAAATAGTAAAACCATGGTGTTACAACCCAAGTCTGAAAAGCAACAAATGCTGCTCTGAATCAAACTGCACTCTGATAAAGCTATGTCAACCTATATGTTCAATTTGTCTTGAAGCTCACCAACGATCATAAACATTAAATGCAAGACCAGAACGACTCTTTGGTATTTATGGATGAAGAACAAAAGAATATTCCGCTGAAGAACTCTCCTCAATGGACTTATCTCTCTTGAGTATAAATAGAAGACTTTGAAGACCATTGAAGACACACACCTGAATACATTAACACAGGCATTGAATACTCTCAAACATTCAAAGATCTCTTAAGTTCTTCATAGAAAACTTCTCTGCTCAAATCATTTGTGTTTATTGAGAAGTCTTTATTGCGACCTCACCTACCTCAAATACTTATTCACTCTGAGTGTTACTCGATAGATCTGCAAAGTTGTAATCCGTGAAGCTGTTGCTTCATTCAAACTCTTACTGTTTGTAGAGCCTAAAGAGGCTTGCTGAAAGAATACTTGTTTGAGCCTGGAGAGGTTATGTGTGCAAACAATACTTGTTAGTTGAGCCTGTGGAGACTAGGTGTACAAATAATACCTTCTGTAACCCGATCAGCTATAGTGCAAATACTTGGTAAAGCCAAGGACTGGATGTAGCCCAAGGTTTGGGGTGAACCAGCATAAATGTCTGTGTCTCATTTTCTTAGCTTAATCTTTTCAGTTTGCTTTACTTTAGCTGTGCGAACTGGGTTGGAAAAGGAATCTCCTTTTTATTACCAGATGCTTCTTTGTGTCTTATAGGTCAAACTGTAACGTTTTTCAAAAAGTATTTAAAACACAATTCAACCCCCCTTCTAGTGTTTTATATATGTTCATTCCAAAGCATGACCTATATGTGAAGAAGGCACATGCTTCACTCAATTGTATCATGGAAGAATGACGGTTTACCTTGGGCATCGGAGATTTCCTGGACGTGATCACCCATATCGTAAATTGAAAAAAGCTTTTAACAGGTGCCAAGAGAGTGAAAACGCTCTGACGACCTTAAATGGAGAGCAAGTTTATCAACCGGTGAAGAACATCAATGTTATCTTAGGCAAGGCCAAAAAGAAGGGTAAGGCTACTGAGAAAATATATGGAAGAAGAGGTCGATATTCTTTGATCTTCCATACTGGTGCAAGCTTGATGTCAGACATTGTATTGATGTGATGCATGTGGAGAAAAATGTGTGTGATAGTGTAATCGGAATGCTTCTCAACATTCAGGGCAAGACAAATGACGGTGTGAGTGCTCGTATTGATCTCATTGCAATGTGTATACGAGAGCAGTTAGCTCCAGTTATTGAGGATGGTAAGCAGACATATTAGCCTCCAACATGTCATACTTTGTCAAAAAGACAAAGTTCTTGTGAGTGTCTTCAGGGCATCAAAGTTCCACATGGTTACTCTTCAAATGTCAAGAGGCTTGTCTCAACTAATCTCAATTTACTCTTCAAATGCCTGTGGCTATTCGTGGTATTGCTCCTAAAAATGTTAGACATGCCATAACTAGGTTGTGCTCATTCTTCAATGCTATATGTATCAAAGTCATTGACCCCAATAAGTTGGATGAGTTGGAAGTTGAGGCTGCTATAATCTTGTTCCAATTGGAGATGTATTTTCCTCCTTCATTTTTTGACATCATGGTTCACATAATTGTTCATTTAGTGAGGGGGATTAGATTATGTGGCCCCTTTTTTTTTAGATGGATGTACCCAGTTGAGCGATACATGAAGATCTTGAAAGGGTATGTGAAGAATCCACACCGTCCTGAAGCATCTATTGCTCAACAGTACGTTGCAGAAGAAGCTATTGAGTTTTGTTCAGACTACCTTCCTAAAATGGATACTATAGGGGTTCCTAAGCCTCGTCATGATGAGAGAAGATGTGAAGGTAAGGGTACACATGGTGTAATGGTTAAGAGCAAGGGTCGGGAGGAAGTGCTTTGAGCACATTTGTATAAATTGAATAACATTGATGAAGTTCAACCTTATTTTTGCAAAAGAAAAGTCAAGGAAGAAAACCCTCGAATGAACGAAAAATGGTTGTTGAACAAGCGTAACAAGACTTTCTTACAATAATTTAAAGAAGAAATTATGAAGGATGGTAGTACTGCTTCTGATACATTAAAATGGCTAGCATGTGGGCCTAGCTTTAATGTCATATGTTGGAGCGGATACGACATCAATAACTTTTCCTTTTATACAAAGGAACAAGATAACAAGAGTACCATACAAAATAGTGCGGTTATGATCGTGGCTGAATCCATGCACTTCTCTAGTTCAAAAGATACAAACCCTGTTATGGCACCGATACCTTAGTTTGGAGTCATTGAAGACATTTGGGTGGTCGATTACACTAAGCTTATGGTGCCAGTTTTTAAATGTAAGTGGGTTGACAGTAAAAGTGGTGTACAAGCCGACCAATGAGGATTTACAATGGTAGACCTTGGCAAGGTAGGTCATACAAAAGAGCTTTTAATCATGTCTTCCCAATCAAAACAAGTGTTTTATATCAATGATTCTTCTAACAAAAGGTTGTCTGTGGTTCTCCAAGGAAAAAGCATGCATAATGGTTGTAGCACCCCGTTTTTCGTAAATAAGCTTAATACGTTTATATGTGTTATATATATGTTTGTATATCTTGTTAGGTTTGTTTTTGATGTCTAATTTTATGTTTATGGAAGTTTAGCTTTAGAAAGGTTCAATCCTTTTAGAGTCTTAGTAACCTGTTTCACAAATTTGGCCATATATTGAGTTATAGATGTCCGATTGAGGTTAACTTTGATGCATTGGAAAGGTAAGAGAATTATTCACAAGTCTTATTTATGTTCTTTGGCCAATTCGTTCATTTAGTTAGTCTCGTATTGCAATCTTTGAGCGCACCGTGCTTAGGTCACAGAGTCTATAAATAGAACAGTTCTGTGAGGGTTGCGAGCCAAACCCTATTTTTACACTCTGGGCAATCCTAGTGCAACAGAAACCTCTTCCCCTTCCCTTCCCTTGAACCCCTTGAAGTTCTTGGAGTTTGTGAGTCTGTTTGGGAGAAAAACTACGCGTGTTAGCATCGTTTAAGGTAACGTAGTTATCCCTCCTTAATCTTATTTTCCCTTTCTTTTGAATAGGGGGTTAATTGGCTGTTCTCTTCTTGTTTGGCCTAGGCTTGAGGAATCCGTCGAGCCGCTCGAGGGAAAGACACAAGTTTCGTTTACGCTTAGCTAAGGGCTTTGATCTTCATACCAGGTATGGGGAGAAGAAATAGTATTAACATGTAGGCGTTGGGGGTAGCGTAAAATGAAGGGTTAACCCATGGCCATGTTGTATGTTGTTTGTCTATTTGATGTTAATTGATATATGTATAATATGATTCTAATGTTAATGGCATGCTTTAATTATTGTACTGTTTGATGTTAATTGTTGATGATGTATGATTGGATGTTATTGGTATGCCCAATTGAGTATGATGTTTTATGATACCATGAATGTTCATGATGATGATGATGCTATTATGATGATGATGATGATGTTATGATAATGATGAGGCTATTATGATAATGATGATGATGTGGTGCTCTGAATGAGTGTTAATTGTTGGGGATGTTAATGCCAACAATGACGTTAATAAGACTCTAACAAACCAATCAGGCTTATTAATGATGTTAAGATGTTAAAATATGTTAACAATGATGAAAGAGAATTAAGGGATGTTTTCCCAGTTTGTTCATAAAACATGAATGTAGCATGAGAGGAAATGTTATGTTAATAGGGCTTAGTTAAAGATCCTAGGATTGATTAGTGAGTGTTTTAGGGACGTGTAATGAAACTGGAAGTAAAAGACATGGGAACAATTAAAGATAACGAAACTGATGATTGATGGTGTAGCTTACCCTAGGAAACATAAGAAGGGTTGTTCAACCTTTCTGCCCAGAAACAGTGCGGTCACGCTCCATTGAGCACGACCGTGCTCAACAGTCAGGACGATCGTACTTGACTTAATAGTCAGCACGCCTGTACTGGGGGAAGCAGGACAGATCAGAACACAGAACAGTAACAAGGGGTGTTTTACCCCCCAAATGCTTATAATAATGAAGAAGACGCCAAACCAAGTAAAGACAAGTTAGATAACTTAAAGATAATAATATACCTTGGTAGCCGAGTGGCCAAGGGGACCTTAATGCTTAATGGTCAAGGTGTTGAGCTCTGGTGCCTATGGGCTAGAGTGTTAATAACTAAAGTGAAAAGATATTATTATGTACCTTGGTAGCCGAGTGGCCAAGGGGGACCTCGATAGCCGAGTGGTTGAGGTGTTGAGCTCTGGTGCTTATTGGCCAGAGCGTTGTTATTATGTACCTTGGTAGTCGAGTGGTCAAGAGGGCCTTGATGCATAATGTCAAGGTGTCGTTAAAAGATATTGCACCACGTAGCTGAGTGGCCAAGAGGGCCTTGATGCTTAATGGTCAAGGTGTTGAGCTCTGGTTGCTTTTTGGACAAAGTGTAAGTGAAAAGATTATGTGAGAAAATATTAAAGACTAAAGATGAAAAATAACGTTGATGATGATGATGATGAACTTGGGTAGCTGAGTGGCCCAAGCGGAGGTGGTTATTGTTGGCAGTGTGCTGTGTTACTCATTCATGCATTGGAGTAGTGGAGTAGCATTACATCGCATAACATACCTTGTTTGGAATGATATATATATATATATATATATATGTGGGGGGGGGGGTGTGATGGTTATGTTTGATATAATATGTTTTTATGATGCATGTTCATCTTGCTAACTGCTTCCATGCTGTTATGTTGATACATATGTTTCTTACTCACCGTCTTTTGTTGTTTGTTTGCATGAATCTTTTGGATATGTAGAGGACGGTGAGAAGCTTGTTGAGGAGTGACTCTGAGGAGCCGCTACTCGTGGTTTAGTTAGTTTTAGTTTGTTGTCCAAGTTGTTTTATCGGATTGGTTATACCAGCTCTGTAATGTGAAGTCGGGGTTGGGTTCCGTTTATGTTTTTGTGTATGTTATGTTCTTTAAAGACATGTTTTATATTTCCGTATTTTGAAAAGCTATGTTACAATGAGGCAGCCTTTGCCAGGTTTTTATTATTATGATATACTATGCATGTGTTCTCCTTCTTTATCTTTTTATCTCTCTTTTGTGTTATGAATATATGCGGGGTAGAGGGTGTCACACCCATCACCTAAGAACTCAACAGTTAAGCGTGCTTGACTTGGAGCAATTCTGGGATGAGTGACCTACTAGGAAGTTTTCCCAGGAAGCGTATGAGTGAGGTGATAAGCCTCTGGCTCATCTAGTTTCCAGCTAGAAAAGGGGTAGATTTTGTGCCTAATTGGGCGAGTCAACCTCGCTAATCTCCCAAATTGACCTTGTTTTGTTCCTAAGTAGGAATTTGATTCGTTTAATGCATTTTTAGTAGTTTTTAGTTTATTTTGAGTAGAATTACGCTTTTCGTTTCCTTTTGTTGTTTCAGGTTAAAAGTGAAGCTCTTAGAGTCAAGCAAAATGAAGAAAACAGTGGAAAAGCAATTCTGGAAGTTTCGCCTCGCGAAACAGGGTCTCGCCTCGATCAAGACCACCCGGCTCAAAGAATAAATCACCGCTCTCCGTCTCGCCTCGCGAGTCTGAAGGCTTGACTGTGCCAGAGATGTCACCCTTTCTGTCTCGCCTCGCGAATCACCATCTCGCCTCGCCAGTATTCAAACTCAAGATGGAGCCAAAACTTAATTTCGCCTCGCGAGAGCTTGCTCGCCCCGCGAGCGGGCGAGACCCAGAACTTCTATTTATAGGCTGTTTTAGGGCAGATTGAAGAACCTTTTTGTTCACCACTTGTTTTAGATCGTTTTTGAGAGACGAATCCTTATTCTCTGGAGCTGCGTCTCCCTATTTCTTTTCTTATTTGACAATCATGATGAATTCCAATTGTTTGTGCATTGTTACAAGCATGAGGAACTAATCCCCTTGTCTAAGGGATCAATGAAACCACCCATGGCGCGGTGTAGCGTTCAATGTGATGTATGTTTCCCTCCTTTACCTCAATTCATGTTTTCCAATTCTGAATTTATTGCGTTGATCATAAGCATGCATGATTGACTAGTTAACGTGATGAGGCTTGATAGGCAATTCACGTTTAGAACTTGAATTGGGATCATTGATTGACTATTGCACGAGTGAGTAGGAGATCAGTGCAACCTTATAGGGAACAAGATTTAATAGAGTTTGATGATTGGGTTATGAGATCTAGCAAGTAATTAACTCAACCGTTGAATACGTCCTATTGAGCACGAAAGTGTCATTAGGAGAATTTGGGGGTCCTGGTTGACATTGCAATTGAACTTAGGAAGGGGATCATCATCACTTGGGTACTATGCATGATTGGGTAGGTGGATTTGTGACCTTAGATGTTTAATCCAGATTTTAAGTCTCATCTCATCTTATCGCTTCCTACTTTATCTCTAATTGAATTGTTGAATTGAATTGTGATCCTATTTTCTCTCTTTTCTCAACCACTTGCTATTACTTGGTCAAACGTATCGAGTTTCTTGCAAATTGGTAGAATTGGTAGCCCAATCCCTGTGTCCGACCTCGGTAATTACTTACCGTGTTTATTACTTACGACGACCCGGTACTCTTGCCGGTGACTCAACATGAGGACAAAGCATGCTGAAAAGACCCGTGTTGGTCTGTGGAGTTAATCGTCAATCAATAGAGCAGCCAGGGATGTTACAATGGTAGTGATGAAAATCAAGATTCAACTCTTGATATTCCCGAGACTCATTCTTTCTCATCACACATGCCTACTTTCACCAAGTAAAATGAGGTGGATGATGTACATGCCACTCGTGATGATCATCACGAAGGGATATTGATCTAGCTAGCTAAATTAAACATGACCATAATGTAAGTTATGCTTATCCATAGTGTGAGTTTTGTTCTTTTAGGACAAGTGTTTTATTTATCCATGTTAAAGTAGATTTATTTTTATTTATCCATGTTAATTTATATTTATTTTTATTTATCCATGTTAAACTAACCTAATTTATTATTATTTTTGTCTAAACAGGCATACACATGGCTAATTCAGCAGACATCCCTCTTTCATGGGACGGGTCAGTGGCGGCTATGCCAGCTGATAATGTAAGTTTTATTTATACACATAATGTTAATTAAGTATGCTTATATTATTATTTATCCATGTTAAACTAACCTAATTTATTATTTTGTTGTCCAAACAGGGATCACAGAGGGTTGATTCAGCAAGGTCAGCTAGTAGGCCATCCAAAAAAAGGGGTAGAACAACGACTACCTTGAAAAGTCTGTCCAGGTCTAGGCTTAATGGTCAGAGGCATGAGGTCCAGTTTGATAGTAAACTAAATCCCAAGGGACCCCTTGCTAAAAAATTCACCAGTTTTGTGACTGTGGAAGCTAAAGAGCATACTAGCATTTTGTTTGATGATTGGGAACACGTACCGCAGAATATGAAGGATCAGATTTGGGATTCAATCACGGTATTTTAATTTACACTCTTTTAATGTACATTATTTAAGAAAATTACCATTTAGTTCTAATTCCTCCTTTTTGTTATGCAATAAATGCAGATCACGTGGACTGTGCTGAATACTCACGAACATAAGAATAAATGGCTTCAAATAGCGGTTAAGCGTTGGATGGGGTTTAAGTCTTCCCTGACTAAGAAGTACATATTTGGAGAGATGAACGAATCTCCTCTTGCGGTATACCCATTCCTTGATAAGGATACATGGCATAGCTTTGTTAGGAGTCGAGGCACACCTCAGTTTCTGGTTAGTTGAAGTTAATTTATTTATCCATGTTAAAGTACATTTAAGTAATTTTTTTATTTAACTAAATTGAGTACATGTTATTTGTAACAGGCTAAAACAGAAAGGGGTAAGGAGAATCGAGCAAAGAATGTCCACACCCACACCATGTCTCAAGGTGGGTATGCACTTGTGGAGAAAATTTTGATAGACAAGAAGTTGAGAGAGAGGCTGGAGAGGTTGAAAGAGTTGATAGAAGCAGGAGAAGCAGATGAGGACACAGTTGTTGATTATCCGTCTCCACCCCCACGCGAGGACTGTTGGGTGGAAGGCCGAAAGACAAAGTAATGAGATTTTAAAGTTGAAGCCACACGAGTTGTGGCAGAAAAGATTATAAGTAACAAACTAACTACCTTTCTACTTGATATTTGTAACACATTGTCTTACATGTTATTTTTTATTTTATTTTCGTCTTTTTAGGAGCTGAAGGAAAAAATATCGCAAGGCTCGTTCATTCCACAAGGACGTCAAGATATCTTGGTCGTTGCCCTAGGCAAACTCTACCACCCTGGTCATGTCCGTGTTGTTCCAAAGATGGTGGGCATTAAGAAATTCTATGGATCATGCGCGTCACATACTCGGGTCGAGCAGGAGATCGATAAGGAGGAGCTTAGAGACAAGGTTAAACAAGAGCTCATTTCCGACCCGAGTTTTACAAATCAGCTGATGAGTAGGCTTCTAACGAACCCAGCCTTCACGCATATGCTTATGAAGCAGTTTTCATCCATGCAATCCCAAGAAACAGCGGGAGCACATGTGAGCACAAAAGAGAGTTGTCCAAAGACACATGTGGAGGTGGATGAGTTGTTATTTATTCTTAATTACTTATGCTTTCTTTATTTACAATTGAAGCAAAGATGAAGACGATAACGCTTCGTCAGTCTCCCTTTGCTCATTTGTTAGCAATTGGTTTGGATGATCCGTTGGGCGATTTTGTATTTCCGTTGGAGCACGATGGATAAGTGGGACACCCAGCTCCTTTTCACTTCGACGGTGAGGATATTGGTCAATTTTGCACAGATGGTCAGTGGATAGCCATCACGATTCCAAGTATTTGGTGCACGTAAGTACATTTTAATTTTATAATTTATTTCAATTTTATAATTTATTTTAATATATTTCGTAATTAACATCCACTTATTTCATATCCTAGGTATCTACATCGCCTTCAACTTGACAGGGGTTGCAATGTTTAGGGATTCTTAGACCCCACCGTCATGCTAGGTGATTTCTTGACCAATCACAGTAAACTCAGTGCATACATGCAAAACTTAATGGGAGGAAGTGATCGGAAAGAGAGATATATACAGCACCTTTTGTATGGTGAGGGCATTGGCAGTTGGTCCTACTTCATCCTACTAGGCATACTATTATCTTCTTATGCTCGCTGTACTATGAGTCGGCAAAGGAGGTGGTGGCCTCATTCAATACGTACGTAACCTTCTATTTAATTTAATTTGTAACGTTTGCTTTTATTTTATTACACATGAACGTATAATTGACATGAGTATTTTGTTTATGATAGCGCTATGAAGGCATGTAGCATTTCTTGTGCCAATGGGAAAAGTAGGACTCCAAAGTCAAAAACAAATCCTGAATGGATTGTCCTTAAGGTATGTAGTTTATTAAATAATAATTAATATTATAATTACTATATATACATTTAATTGACATTAAATTTCATATTCATTTGTAGTCTCGTAAACAGAAAAAGGGTTGGTCGTGTGCGTATTATGTGATGTTTCATATATTGAACATTGTCTCCGCATCTATTACTAAGGGACGGAAGAAGGTAATTAATTAAACAAGTTATTTAATTATATTTATTGCTTTTGGTGATGACTTAATTTAATGTTGATTTTATTTGAACTTGTGCAGGCTTTCAGCGATCAATCTCCTCTTTCTAAAGAGGATTTTAAAGACTTGAGGGTGTGATTTACAAACTTCTTTTTTAAGTATGCTGTAGAGAAAAGAGTAGAAAATATAGATCCTGCATACTTGGAAAATATTGAGTAGTTTTGTATGAATTTACATGTGTGTGTATATTGGACTTATGTTAAGTAGTATAGAATATATTCCGAATTCTTCATGAATAGTGGACTAGCTAATATAGAATATATTCTGAATTGTGTTAAGGAAAATTTTGTATAATTGTGACTAGTTCTGAATTGGAATGCAAATTCTGTATGAGTTAATTTATGTGCAAACTCTGGACTTGTTAGTGTGTGTTCTGTGCAAATTCTGTTTCTGTTTATGTATTCTGTATTCTAGACTTTAATGAGTGTGTGTGTAGAATTATGCAGGGAGCTGAGCTGGGAAAGGCATCAAATGAAAAACCATAATAAAAAAAGTTTTACTTTTAACGTCGGTTGTTTAGACAGCCGATGTTCAAACACACTTTTAACATCTGTTGTTTAGACAACAGACATTAAAAGTCACACTTTTAGCGTACATCACACTTTTAAAAGTCACACTTTTAACGCCTGTTGTCTAACAACCGACGTTAAAAGTATGACGTTAATAGCCACTTTTAACTGACGTTAAAAGTGTTTCCTGGATGTTGCTCAAACTGTGCAATGTGCAAGTATACACAATCGTAACGAGTAATAAAGAGTAAGTAAGAGATCGTTCCCACGAGAATTAGAATGTTATAGCAATTACCAAAATTCAGATTAATTGTTCTTGGTAGTTAAGATTAAAGGGTAACCAAATGGTGTGTGAAAGTGTTGATTTTCAAATATTAAAAAGTAAGTAATAAGAGAACAAGATAATAAATTGGGGTTGTGAACAGAGATGATAAAACAGCCACAAGTATGATCCCTTGTAATTTCATTTTAGCTTCAGTTATGCTTCGTGATGCTGTAGCATTTAGCTACAGGAAATTAAAGTTGCGTTTTCCAATACTTGAAAGATAAGGTTCATTAAACGTCTTCAATTCCTAGATTCATATTAATTACACCCTCTTATTAATAAGCAAGTTCCATCTAGCTTAAGGACTTGAATGATTATTCCTAATCCATTCAACATCTCCTAATTTTCCAATTAGAGACTTAACTCTTTATCTTTTAACCAAATCCACTTAACTTTACTTTTCCAAGTTCAGCAAGCTAAAGTTCTACTTAAGATAGCCAAGCTTAAATAAAACAATATATAAACACAGATTAAGAGAAAATGTAGAAGCAAAGCATCATATAACAACAACTAACATTCATTACAAGTTCAAGAAACCAAAGGTGCTTACTGAAGAAAACTAGCTCATACTGAGCTTACAAAAATCTGGAAATGAAATAAAAAACGGAAGAAGAAGCCATGGGAGCACGAAAATGAACAATGGAGAGGAGGAAGACAACCCCCCAGCTGATGTCTTCGCTGCCTAGCTGTTGTCCACTGATATGAGGCAGCCCCTCTTAATATTAAGAGAATATTCCCCTTTTTAGGGTTTTGGAAGGGCCCTTCTTGTCTTTCTTCCTTTTGGGTCATCAAAACAATATTAAAATAAATAATTGGGCCCATTTCATTAATTGTACCAGCAGAAAACCCATGCAAGTGACTGGGCCACGTCGTCAGCTTTTAGGACAGCCCACATGAGAGAGAAAGTGGTCTCGTTTTTGTCTTTTTCTGATAAGGAGTTCGCGTCCCTATCCTGCAGCAGGACCAGAGCATTTTCCAGTAGCTTGTCAGGAGTTCGCGCTCATATGTTGCAGCATGCCCAGAGCATTTCCAGTAGCTTGTCTAAACTTCAACAAAAACCTAACAAAACTCAAGAAACACATTAAGCATATTCCTAGACACTCAAAAACAGAAAATTAAACGAAATTTATACAAAGACACATATTACACTAAACTACCTTAAAACACCTAAAACATCCACACAAAATACTTAAAGATTAAAAAAAACTCAAGCTAAGAAAGAGTATATAACTCTCATTTCTAAGAGTTATCCAGCATTTTTGGAAATGGGTCAGTACTCCATTAAATAATATTTTTTGCTAGCTCAAAATGGATGAGAGAAAGAGTTGGGGTATATATAATAATTAGGGTAATCCTAAAAAGAGGGCTTGGACACATTTATGACATACACACTCTTATCTTAACCTAGGGAGCTGTGCTGAGCTTCTGCAACCTCCAGCTGCTGCTGCTGCAATTCTTTTTCTTTACCTTCACCATTGTAATGACTTCTTTATCACTTTATCATTTTAATTTTTGTAAGCTCAACATGAGCTAAATTCTTCAAGCTTTAGGTATGCTTATGTAATGAATTCTTAGCTGTTTTTATGCAATGAATGTGTTCTACATTTCCTTTATCATGCGTTATCTGTTGTTTAGTTAAGATTGATCAACTTAATTAAATGTCAAGCTTGCTTAGTTTGGAAAAACTGAGTAAGTGGAAAGAGGTAAAGGATAGGGATTAAATCATTAATTAGAAAATTACACGATGTTGAATAGACTAGGAATAGTTGTTCAAGTCCTTAAACTAACTGGAACATGCTTATTAAGAGGATGGTGTAATTAATCTGAATCTAGGAATAGATGGAAGTTAATGAATCTAATCCTTAAGTGTTGGAAAACACATTTTTATTTCCTGGAGTTAATGATGGAACATAGGCAGAACATAATATAGGCTAAGCAGAATTTATAAAAGAGCATACCTAGAGCTATTTTTACCATATTTGACAACTCATCTCTTTTAATTCTCGTTTTCTTAATTGTTAACTTTCTCAAGATCAATTTACAATTACCTTGCACACACACACCAAAGTTTTGTTACCAATCTAACTGCTAGAGCATATAATCTAAATAGGAATTTTGCTACAACATTACTATCCTCGTGGGAACGATACCTGACTTACTTTCTATACTACTTGCTGTGATTGTGTATACTTGCACAAGCCTAAAGACAAATATTTTTAAGGCAACAAGTTTTTGGCGTCGTTTCTAGGGATTGTCAATGGTGTTAAAATTCTACTTTTAGATTATTAGTTCTGTAGTTATAATTTCTAATACTCTGGGTGAATTGCTGTAGCATCAGGTACTGAAACTGCATGCACAGGTTCCTGTCACCTGATTACAGATTTGATCCAGAGATTGAAAGAACATTCAGGAGGCTCAGAAGAGGATTACCTGCTCAGTCCTTGCCTAAGTTAATGTTGAATACACCAACAAATTCCACACCAACTTCCACTGAATCACCATCTGCTGCTAGCTCAGAAATAGCTGAAGAAGAGCAGCAGGATAGCATGGCTATGGCCAATAACAAAAACTATGCTATCAGGGGGTATGCAGTGTTTGATCCTGAAGTCATGAACACTGGGATAGCGGGGACTCCAATTACTTCTCCTCAGTTTGAGTTCAAGCCAGTCATGTTCCAGATGCGACAAGCTTTGGGACAATTCAATGGGGCTGCAATAGAGGACCCTCGCCTGCATCTGAAAAAGTTCTTGGATGTAGCAAGTAACTTCAAGATCCCAGACATCACTGATGATGCATTCAGACTGAGACTGTTCCCATTCTCTTTGGGTGGAAAGTCAAACAATTAGTTGAATTCCTTCGATGCTAATTCAATTGATACTTGGAACAAATTGGCTGAGAAGTTTTTAATCAAGTTCTTCCCACCCACAATGAATGCAAAGATGAGAACAGACATCACCTCTTTCAAGCAACATGAAGATGAGCCATTATTTGAAGCTTGGGAGAGATTCAAACAACTGTTGAAGAAGTGTCCTCATCATGGTATCCCAATCTGTATCCAAATGGAACACTTCAATAATGGTGTCTTACCTGGTTCAAGGATTATGCTAGATGCCTCAGTTAGAAGTAGCCTACTCACCAAATCTTACAATGAAGCTCATGCTCTGATAAAAGGGATTGATGCTAACAACTATCAGTGGCCAACAACTAGACTTGCTTCTGGCAAGGTCAATGCTGTAGCAGGGGCTTGTGAAGTGAGTTAAGCATCTGTATTATCTGCGCAGGTGATTGCTTTGACTAATATGATTAAAGGAATGACTATCGGGAATCAGGGCAATTCTGTAGCTCCACCTATCAAGACTGAAGCAATGGTACAAGAGCATATCTACAGTGCAAATTCTGTTTCTTGTGTATATTGTGGTGGAGAGCAACTCTTTGAAAATTGCTCTGCAAACCCAGCCTCAGTTTACTATGTTGGAAACAACAACAGAGGAAACAATTCATACAATAATGCCTACAGTGCAGGGTGAAGCAGCAACATCCTAATCTGTCATACTCTAATTACAGTAACATTCTGAATCCACCCCCTGGTTATAACCAGCAGCAACAGCCTAGGCAACAACAGCCTCGACAATAGCAACCAATCCAATAGAAAGCTCCAAAACCATCTTTAGAGTCTGTTCTAAAAGCATTTATGACAGAGACCAAAGCTGGAATGAGAAATTTGGAAACTCAGGTGGGATAGCTTGCCAATGCTCTCAACTCAAGGCAGGTTGGTACACTACCTGCAACTAGTGAAAATCCAAAAGCTTCACGTTCTGGAGGAGGAAATGAGCAGTGTAAAGTTATCCACTTGAGGAGTGGCAAGGATGTAGAGGTTGCTGAACCAAAGAAGAGACCAGAGGTGCAGAAGGCAGAACCTGATAAGAAGGCAGTAAAGGAAGACACTGCAACAGAACAACCTGCAGTTGCTGAGAAAATACCCAATGCTGCAGCATCACATACTACCCCTAAACTGATTCCATAAAGACCTCCTCCACCTTTCCCACAGAGATTAAAGAAGGTCCACCAAGAAAAACAGTTCAACAAGTTTCTGGATATGCTGAAGCAGCTTCATATCAACATACCCTTGGTGGAAGCTTTGCAACAAATGCCAAATTACACAAAGTTCATGAAAGATGTGTTGACTAAGAATAGGAGATTGGGAGAATTTGAAATAGTGGCCATGACTGAAGAGTGCAATATGATGCTGCAGAACAAAGTTCCACAAAATATGAAAGATCCTAGAAGTTTCACCATACCCTGCTCCATTGGAGATACTTACTGTGGCAAATCTCTATGTGACTTGGGAGCAAGCATCAACCTTATGCCAATGTCAATTTTCAGGAAGCTGGGGATTGGAGAGGTTCGTCCTACCTCTGTTACCCTTCAGTTGGCAGATAGATCCATTGCTTACCCAGAGGGAAAGATTGAAGATGTTCTGATTAGAGTTGACAAATTTGTATTCCCTGCGGACTTCATCATCTTAGATTTTGAGGCAGATAGGGAAGTCATTATCATTCTTGGAAGGCCATTCTTAGCAACAGGAAAGACTTTGATTGATGTGCAGAAAGGAGAACTCACAATGAGGGTTAATGATCAACAAGTCACATTCAATGTTTTCAATACCCTCAAGTACCCAAATGAAGGGATGGAAGAATGCTCTTTCATCCAGTCATTTGATGAACTGGTGCGATAACATTTCTCAAAGAGTCGGTCTGAGTTTTGCAATGTTGCAGCATCCGTTGAAGTCGAAAACTCATCTGATGAGGAAGTGGTGGATTTCTTGGATAGCAAGGCAACTCAACATGTATGGTCCAGGAAATATGAGTCATTGGAGGTAACTGATTGTACTTTTATGGATAATGTTCCTTCTATTATTAAACCTCCCACCTTGGAATTGAAAAAGCTGCCAACCCATTTGAAGTATGCATATCTTGGTGATAATGACACACTGCCTGTAATAATTCTGCCTCACTAACCTATCCTCAAGAGGAAAATCTGCTAATAGTTTTAAAGAGGCACAAGAAGGCAATAGGATAGCAGATGGCATACATTAAGGGAATCAGTCCCTCTATTTGCTTGCATAGGATCCTTTTGGAGGACAATTCAAAGAATAGCATTGAGAGCAAAAGGAGACTGAATCCAATCATGAAGTAGGGGGTCAAGAAGGAAATCATCAAGTGGCTGGATGCTAGAACCATCTACCCCATCCCAGACAGTGTGTGGGTGAGTCCTATCCAGTGTGTGCCTAAGAAAGGGGGAGTGACTGTTATTGCAAATGAAAAGAATGAAGTCATCCCAACAAGAACTATAACTAGTTGGAGGATTTGCATGGACTACAGAAAGTTAAATAAGGCAACTAGAAAGGATCACTTACCTTTGCCTTTTATTGATCAAATGTTGGATTGGTTGGCTGGAAAGGAATTCTAATGCTTCATGGATGGTTATTCTGGTTACAACCAGATTACTATAGCACCAGAAGATCGGGAGAAAACGACCTTCACTTGTCCTTATGGCACCTTTGCTTTCATAAGGATGCCATTTGGACTATGCAATGCTCCAGCAACCTTCCAGAGATGTATGATGACCATATTCTCTAATTTTATTGAAAAATCCATGGAAGTTTTCATGGATGATTTATGTGTTAATTTGGGGAGACTTTCCAAAACTGTTTAGTGAATTTGGAATAAATTCTGGATAGATGTGAAGAGACTAATCTTGTATTAAACTGGGAGAAATGCCACTTCATGGTGACAAAAGGAATTGTGCTTGGTCACAGAATTTCCAGAAATGGCATTGAAGTTGACAAGGCAAAGATTAAGGTTATTGAAATGTTGCCTCCTCTCACATCAGTGAAGGGCATCAGAAGTTTCCTTGGCCATGCTTGTTTTTACAGAAGGTTCATAAAGGATTTCTCCAAAATATCCAAGCCACTGTGTCAGTTGCTGGAGCATGATAGGACTTTTGAATTCACAGTTGAATGTCTGAAAGCCTTTGAGCTTCTAAAAAATGCTCTCATCACTGCAACTATCATAGTCCCACCTGATTGGGAGAAGCCTTTTGAGCTTATGTGTGATGCAAGTGACTTTGCAGTAGGATCAGTCCTGGGACAACGGTACAATAAGGTGTTCACCCTGTTTACTATGCAAGTCCTTGATTGATGCTCAGATCAACTATACCACCACTGAAAGGAGTTGCTACCTGTGGTGTTTGCTTTTGAGAAGTTTAGATCCTACCTTGTTGGTACAAAAGTGGTAGTATACACTGACCACTCAGCCATTAAATATCTCATTGGCAAGAAGGATGCTAAACCAAGGCTCATAAGGTGGGTGTTGCTGCTGCAAGAATTTGATTTAGAGATCAGGGACAAGAAGGGAGTGGAGAACCAAGTAGCAGATCATCTCTCAAGGTTACCAGAGGGTGCAGCAGCATCAAAGGGAATAGACATTGATGAATCTTTCCCTGATGAACAACTGCTTGTAATGTAAGATGCTGCAGCACCATGGTATTCAGCCCTGGTGAATTTTTTTGGCTAGTGGTGTGGTTCCTGCAGACATGAACTCACAGCAGAAAAGAAGATTCTTTCATCAAGCAAAAAATATGTCTGGGATGAACCATACCTGTAAAAGATGTGCCCAGATAACTTGAACAGAAGATGTGTTGCAGATGAAGAGTTTCAGAGTATACTGACCCAGTGCCATGCTTCAGCATATGGTGGACACTTTGGTGGCATGAGAACTACTGCCAAGGTGCTCCAATTAGGTTTATTCTGGCCTACTTTATTTAAATATGCACATGAATTTGTAAAACACTGTGATAGGTGCCAAAGGGTAGGAAATCTGTCTAACAAAAATGAAATGCCCCTGAACACTATTTTAGAAATTGAACTTTTTGATGTGTGGGGTATTGACTTTATAGGACCATTTCCTCCTTCCTTTGGCAACCTCTATATTCTAGTAGCTGTTGATTATGTGTATAAATGGGTGGAGGTTGTGGCTACAATAAAAAAATGATGCTAGGGTGGTGACCAAATTCCTACAAAAGAACATTTTTTCTAGATTTGGCACCCCTAGAGCCATCATAAGTGATGAAGGAACCCATTTTTTCAACCAAGTTTTTTTCCAAACTGCTTACAAAATATGGAGTTAAACATAAAGTAGCCACTGCCTATCATCCTCAAACTAATGGGCAAGCTGAGTTGTCTAACAGGGAAATCAAAAGAATCTTGGAAAAGATGGTTAACCCCACAAGGAAGGATTGGCCCACCCATCTAGATGAGGCCTTGTGGGCTTACAGAGCTGCATTCAAGACTCATCTGGGAATGTCCCCATATAAACTGGTGTATGGGAAGGCTTGCCATTTGCACCTGGAATTAAAAATCAAGGCTTTTTGGGCAGTCAAAAAGTTGAACTTTGATCTTCAGTCTGCTGGAGCAGCTCGTATGCTGCAGCTTAATGAACTGGAAGAGCACAGGCTGTTCTCCTATGAAAATGTTGAGGCTTACAAGGCAAAAACCAAAGCTTTCCATGACAAAAGGATCCATCACAGGTCATTCCATGAAGGAGAACAAGTCATATTATTTAATTCAAGGCTGAAACTCTTCCCAGGCAAGCTCAAATCAAGGTGGTCTAGCCCATTCAAAATTGTGAAGGTCTATCCACATGGAGCTATGGATTTACTAGATACAGAGAATGGCAGAGAGTTCAAGGTCAATGAACAAAGAATCAAACATTACTTTAATGAGCCTTTGGACAGAATGAAGGTTACCACCACTCTTGATGACACTGAATGATGCTACAACATGGCATGGCTGAGGACCATATAAACCAAGTGCTCATGGGAGGCAGCCCATCAATAAATTCAAGTATTTTTTTTGTTATGCTGGAGCATTACATGGTCAGCAATAAATAATTAGGGAGCAAAGGAGGCAAGAATTGAGTTCAAGCTGCAGCATAAGGAAAGGAACTGGTGTGCTGTGGGGCAATGCTATATCATGTCCCAAATTCTGAGTGCAGGGGTTACCATTTGTGGATAATGACTAATATCTAAGGGGAGTACAAGGTGGGGCCCAACACGTTTTGTCTGTTGTGGGTAATGCAAGTTGGACAGTTTTAAAAAAATTCAAATTGAAATAATTAGTGGGATATGGAGAGAGAAACTCACGAGTTCACACACCTCACGACCCAATCGTACGACCTCTTTCTCTCTCCCACTTTATTACCTCCTTTCCCACGCCTCACCTCCATAAACAGCCAACCAACACCCTTCCAGACACATTAAATAGCCCCCTCCTCCCTTATCTCAACCCACTACACTCTCTCTACTAAAACCTTCCTTCTCCCTTGCTCATAAACCCTAACTGCTCTAAACCTTCCCTTAACCATAATCAACCACATCGCCATGACCACCAAGAAAAGAGGACGTGTGAAACACCATGCAGTTAAGACCCCAACACCCACCTCTTCTACAGAAAAGGCCCAACCTTCCTCTTGGACTGACGCAGAGGCTAAGGAGAAATTTGAGATTGAAACCTTGGGTTGTAACCTATTTCCAGAAAGGGTTTCAAATTTGGAAAAGGTACGATTTTTGGGATTCTGCCTGAGGTGGCAGAAGTTGTTAAAGCTCTAAACTGGAGGATATTTGCTCAGCATCCAGAGGGTTTTTGTACCCAATTGGTAAGGTAGTTTTATGCCAACATTGGGTCAGAATCTCAGACCTTTGTGATCATCAGGGGAGGGAAGGTCTCCTTCTCAGCTGCTACCATAAACATGCACCTAGGGCTGGAAGAGGTGGAGGATGAATACCAAGACATCCTGAAAAAGATGACAACCGCCAAGTTGCAGCAAATTAAAAAGGACCTAGTAGTTGCTAGAGCAGAATGGATCCAACATCCATAAGATCAGGTAAAGCTCCCAAGGCCCTTGCTGCAGGCCCTTGCCAAAGTCTGGTATCATTTCCTGGGTCACTCTCTTTCCCCAACTGCACATTTGGAAACAATGGAGAAAGAATGCCTAGTTCTTCTCAACTGTATCATGAGCAAGAAAAAAATCAACATTGGGGGGATGATCAAGGATCAAATATCCACCCGTGGCATGAAGAAGAAAGGTAATTTGATCTTCCCCTGCCTTATAACTAAGTTGTGCACTGAGAAGGGACTGGAGTACAATCCTGGAGAGGGCCTGGAGAAAATCTCTGGCCCTATAGATATGAATTGTATCCTGAGGATGTACTCCAATTCTGACAAAACTGAAGCAAGCGCCAGCAAACCCCCAAGATCAAGCACCCCAGAGCAACAGGATCTCTCTGGGATGCTGCAGCAGAAGATTGACCAACTGACTGACATGCTGCTACAACATGTGCAGCGAGAAAAAGTGTTTTGGGAGTTCTGCTTCATCAAATACCAGTGGGAGAAGCAGACTATGAAGCTAAACAATTGGAAGCTAGAAACTCCCATTCCCTAGTTCCCAAGAGAGATTAGGCCACCTATGCAAGAAATCAACATCAACTCTACCCCTACAAACAGTTCCTCCTCTGACAAGGGATGGATGGGCGTTGCCCCATCCCAACAACAAACTGTGGTTGTGGCCCATGCGCCAAAGCAGAAGAAGGTAACTCCTCAAGGCTCCCAGCAAGATCAAGAGAGGCTAAAAAGGCCTTGAGCTGTAGCACAAGAGAAAGTTCCCTCCTATGCCCCTGTTATAGCAAAAGCTTCCCCTCAAGCCCCCAAACCAGCACAGAAAATCAAAACTACTGTTAGGAATGGGAGTGCTGTGATGAAAATTGCTGCGAAGTATGCTGGTGCAGCAGCTGAAGAAGAAGGGGATGAAATACCTCACTCCAAGAGATTCAAGCCTACTGTGCCCAATCCTGCAATCAAGATTAAGCAAGAGAAGGTTGCAGCATTGCAGGCAGAGAAGGAAGCGGTTGCTGCAACAGAGGCAGCTGAAGATGAAGCTAAGGTAGAAGGAGGTAGTGATGAAGAAGAGGTTGCAGCAGGTGAAGAGGAAGAACAAAAAGAGGATGAAGAGAAATAAAATGAACAATGGAGAGGAGACAACCCCTAGCTGATGTCTTCGCTGCCGAGCTTCCGTCCACTGATATGAGGCAGACCCCTCTCAATATTAAGAGAATATTCCCTTTTTTAGGGTTTTGGAAGGGTCCTTCTCTTTCTATCTTTTGGGCCATCAAAAAAATATTAAAGTAAATACTTGGGCCCATTTCATTAATTGTACTAGCAGAAAACCCATGCATGTGACTGGGCCATGTCGTCAGCTTTTAGGACAGCCCACAAGAGAGAGAAGTGGTCCAGTTTTAGTCCTTTTCTGATAAGGAGTTCGCATCCCTATGCTACAACATGACCAGAGCATTTTCCAGCAGCTTGTTAGGAGTTCATGCTCATATGTTGCAGCATGCCCAGAGCATTTCCAACAGCTTGTCTAAACTTCAACAAAAACCTAACAAAACTCAAGAAACACATTAAGCATATTCCTAGGCACTCAAAAACAGAAAATTGAAAGAAATTTATACAAAGACACATATTACACCAAACTAACTTAAGACACCTAAAACATCCACATAAAATACTTAAAGATTACAAAAACTCAAGCTAAGAAAGAGTAGATAACTCTCATTTTTAAGAGTTATCACACCCCCAAACTTGAATCATTGCTTGTCCTCAAGTAATGGAAAGAAAGACACAACAGAAAAAGACGCACAAAAATCAACAAAGACCTAAACATGCACACAAGAATGATAAACCACAATTTTTTTTCTTCCAAAGCAACATCATGCACCACAAACCAAAATCCCTTACTTCTTCAACATTCATGCATCACAAATCAGCAAATCTTTATGATATCAATCATTTTCAGCCCAGAACAACATGCTACAGCATTATGCACTTTGAACCGTGTGTTCTTCCTCACTCGCACAATTAAGCGGGTTCATTCAATCATTATTCACATGCAACCCTATCATAAGCTTGACAAGCTTCTAAACTCACTAGCACAATATCAAAGCTTTGCACTGCTAGAGGACTTTTATTGGGTTGTAATGGGGCTTAGCTCAGGGTAGGATACATTTTTGGGAAGTGGCTAACACTAGGTGGAGTTCAGAAATGCTTTCCCTACAATGTGTTCAACACCAAATGCTTTCCACTAACCACCACCAAAATCTCAGTACCAAGGATGGGGTACTCCATCTTTTTTTTTTTTTAGTTTCCTTATCCCTTCATTCCTTTCCTAATTACCTTTCTTTTCTTTTCTTTTCTTTCTTCTTTGTTCTTTCTTTTCCTTTTTTTCTTCTTTTCTTTTTTTTCTTCTTTTTTTTTCTTTTTTCTTTTTGAAAAAATAGAGAACAAGTTTCACATTTTAAGGCCTTTGTCCTAATCTTGTTCTTTTTTTTTTTAACAATTTCAATAAACAAAACTCAGCAAAACTTAGTCATTTTACAATACACGACTATGTTGTATAGCACCCTCAAACTTAAAATGGTGCTTGTCCTCAAGCCACCCCCAAATTTATGTACAAGCATATTATCAAGAAAAATGTCCCTAAACTCCACCTAGATAGGACAATTATTGTTTTTCAAGTTATAGGGCTTGTAATGTGGCTGGTAACAGAATAAGGGGCTCAAGCTCAAAGGACTCACACACAAAGTTAAAATCAAAGGGTAGGCTATTTAGGCTAAGGCTAGGATTAAGAAAAATCAAACATGCCTCAAGTAAAAGTGTGTGCAGCAGTGATATGTACAAGCATGCAAGAATCAAGTCAAACTTTACAGAAAAAGCACATGAATGGAACTCATAATCAAATATAACCGTTGAGGCTCAAAATCTCACAGGTTATATGAAAATGCTGCAGAATATGTTTAAGCGTCAAATAATTTCAGTCAATCCAAACTGCTAAAAAGTTCAACAGTCATGTCTAAGGTTCATAAATTAAGGTTGTGGTTCAAACAACTTTATTTACTTTCCAAAATATGCCCAGAGACAAACATACTAAAACATCAAAAAGACAAACACTGTCAAACATAACATAAACTACAGTACTACAAAGAAGAGTGCAACATAAAACATAATAGAAACTTCTAAAACAGCAAAAGGTAAAAAGAGAAAATATCCCTTGTTCTGATGATACCACATGTTGCAGCATCTGGGTGCAGAAATTCTTCACAGCTAGGCCAAATAAGTAGCTCTAGAAATTTTTTGAACTGTTTGTCCTGATGAACCTTCCTCAACCCTTGAGGAAAAGGAGGGGGAGGTCTTTCTGGGACAAGTTTGGGTAGTGTTTCAGATGCTACAGCAGGTTCTGGCTCTATTTTCTCAACAGGTTGTTCAGCACTAGCCTTGTTCTTCTCCAGAGCAGTTTCAGCTTCAGCTTTCTTCTTTTTATCTGTTACAGCATGTAATTCAATCCCACTCCTTAAATGAATAGTCTTGCATTGATCATTTCTAGTAGAACTGGAAGCTTTTGGGATCTCAATAGATGCAGGCAAGGTACCACTTGACCTTGATTTCAGAGCATTAATCAACTGGCCTATTTTATTTTCCAGATTCCTCATTACTGCACCTTGACTCTGAAACTAAGCTTTGTTTTCTGACTTGAAGGCTTTCAACGCAGCCTCCAAGGAGATGTTTTGATTGCTAGATTGGGCTTGTGGTTGTTGTTGAGGTTGCTGCAGGCTCTGTTGTTGGGGTGAGTATCCAGGTGGAGGATTCAAAGTGTTGTGGTTACTATATGAGAAATTTGGGTGTTGCCTCCACCCTAGATTGTAAGTGTTGGAGAATGAATTAGTACCCCTGTTGTTGTTCCCAGCATAATTAGCAGATGCAGGATTTCCAAAACAACTTTCAAATAAGTGCTCCCTTCCACAGTACACACATGATTCAACACCAGTTTGGAAATATTGTTGCTTATTTCCCATAGGCACATTCACTACAGCTTGGGTTGCCGAGATGCTCTGGTTAGCCATGGTTAAAATTTTCACCATGTTTGTCAATGAGGCTAACTGAGTAGAAATAGCAGAAATTTCAGTCCCTTCGTGAACTTTTGCTGCAGCACTTGATTTGATGGAGCATAGCCTAGCAGCGGGCCATTGATGACTATTTGTAGCAATGCTTTCAATAAGGGCATATGCTTCATTATAAGACTTGGTCAGCAATGTGCCACCTGCTAAAGCATCTAACATCATTCTTGCATTAGGCAACACTCCATTATAGAAATGCTCCATTTGAATGCATATAGGAATTCTGTGATGAGGGCATCTCCTTAATAGCTCCTTAAACCTCTCCCAAGCCTCAAACAATGGTTTATCATCCATTTGCTCAAATAAGGTTATGTCATTCCTCATCCTAGCATTTTTTATAGCGGGAAAGTATCTAATGAGGAACTTATCAACTAACTTTGTTCCACGTATCCTCTGAGTTGGGCTCCAAACAATATAACCAAGTTTTAGCCTTCCCACTCAAAATATGGAAACAATCTCAACCTGAAGGAATCATCAGTAACGCCTGGGTTTTTAAAGTTACTAGCCACATCCAGAAACTGTTTTAGATGTAAGTTAACGTCTTCATCGGCAGCTCCACTGAATTGCCCCATTAGTTACAGCAATTGAAACATGACAGGTTTGAACTCAAAGTGAGGGGCTGTGATCTCAGTTCTCACAATCCCTGTGTTCAGAGTTGCTGGATCAAAGAGTGTATATCCTCGGATAGCACTATTCCTATCATTAGCCAATGCAATTCTATCTTATTGCTTTGTTTCAGTCATTTCCACCAGAACAAGTACCTGTCGCTACAGTAATCACTGCAAAAATCAGTTGTCCTAACTAAAAGAACTAATTAATCTGAAAATTGGAATTTAACCACCATTACTAATCCCCGGCAATGGCGCCAAAAACTTGTTGCTCAAAATATACAATGTGCAAGTATACACAATCGTAACAAGTAATAAAGAGTAAGTAAGATATTGTTCCCACAAGGATTAGAATGCTGTAGCAATTACCAAAATTCATATTAATTGTTCTTGGTAGTTAAGATTAAGGGGTAACCAAATAGTGTGTGAAAGTGTTGATTTTCAAATATTAAAAAGGCAGTAATAAGAGAACAAGATAATAAATTGGGGTTGTGAACAGAGATGATAAAACAGCCACAAGTATGATCCCTAGTAATTTCAGTTTATCTTCAATTATGCTTCGCGATGTTGTAGCATTTAGCTCTAGGAAAATAAGTTGTGTTTTCCAATACTTGAAAGATAAAGTTCATTAAATGCCTTCTATTCCTAGATTTATATTAATTACACCCTCTAATTAATAAGCATGTTTCAGCTAGCTTAAGGACTTAAATGATTATTCCTAATCCATTCAACATCCCCTAATTTTCCAATTAGAAACTTAACCCTTTATCTCTTAACCAAATCCACTTAACTTTACTTTTCCAAGTTCAGCAAGCTAAAGTTCTACTTAAGATAGCCAAGCTTAAAAAAAAAAAATAAACACAGATTAAGAGAAAATGCAGAAGCAAAGCATCACATAACAACAACTAACATTCATTACAAGTTCGACATACCAGTGCGCTGCAAAAAAACTAGCTCATACTGAGCTTACAAAATCTAGAAATGAAATAAAAAATGGAAGAAGAAGCCATGGGAGCATGAAAATGAACAATGAAGAGGAGGAAGACAACCCCCCAACTGATATCTTTGCTGCCTAGCTGTTGTCCACTGATATGAGGCAGACCCCTCTTAATATTAAGAGAATACTCCCCTTTTTAGGGTTTTGGAAGGGCCCTTCTTCTCTTTCTTCCTTTTGGGTCATCAAAACAATATTAAAATAAAGACTTGGGCCGATTTCATTAATAGTACCAGCAGAAAACCCATGCATGTGACTGGGCCACGTCGTCAGCTTTTAGGACAACCCACGGGAGAGAGAAAGTGGTCCCGCTTTTGTCCTTTTCTGATAAGGAATTCGCATCCATATGCTGCAGCATGACCAGAGCATTTTCCAGCAGCTTGTCAGGAGTTCGCGCTCATATGCTGCAGCATGCCCAGAGCATATCTAGCAGCTTGTTTAAACTTCAACAAAAACCTAACAAAACTCAAGAAACACATTAAGCATATTCCTAGACACTCAAAAACAGAAAATTAAACAAAATTTATACAACGACAAATATTATACTAAACTTACTTAAAATACCTAAAACATCCACATAAAATACTTAAAGATTACAAAAACTCAAGCTAAGAAAGACTAGAAAACACTCAATTCTAAGAGTTATCACTGCACTAGTGTTTGTTCATCTTTCTTTCCTAACGGTACACAAGATGCACAAATTAATGCTGGACAACGGGCATATTCGGTCGGGTTCGGGTCCAAACGGTCCAATTCGAACCAAACCGACCCCATCATCGCCGAGTTTGGGCAGGTGGCAGGTTGGATGGGTCAGCGGTTGGGTTGGTATCGCTTTACATCAAAGAAAACAGGAGAAGAAAGAGTAGAATGAAAGCATAAAAACAAAGAGGAACAAACCATAAACAAGCAAACAACAAGAAACTCAGAAGTAAAAAAATAGACATATGAAGATCTGAGTGTTATGAAAAATCTGCAAAAAAATTGTTTAAAGAGAAGCAAAATCCAGAAGAAAAAAAACAAACATTCAGCAAAAACCTAATGAAATAAAATTCAACAAAAAAAATGTTGAAACTTGGAAGAGATCTGTCCTATACAAGCAGGAAAAGTGAAAACAAAAGGCTAAGATAGCTAGACTATAGGAAGTACAAAAAAGGTTGAACTAAATCTCCCTAAAACAAGGGTTACCACTTCTTTTTACCTAACCAAAAAGTGTTAACAAAATATCTAATATTAACTCAAAGTATATAGAAAAATTTCAATTTCAAACAGGCAAAGAAATCAAGGTAAATAAGCGTATGGAAGCTGTTCCTATACCTTGGCCTTCCTATCGGGGCCAACGAAAAGAAATCATCTCCTTGGAAGCCAATGGTGGAGGCTCCGAGGAGTAGATTGTCAAGCTGGAAGGGTATGAAGCTCTCCTTAGGTAAGGTGCTTTAGGCATCTGTTTTATTTTTTTTCCTGAAACTAGCTAAGGTGCTTTAGGCATCACAATAGTAGATTAACATCCCAACTATGTTGCCACCCCAATCCCTATCTACCATTTGCAGCACCTCAACAATTTTATTAAAAGAAAAAAAAATAAAAAGGAATACATGCAACATGGGGGAACCAAACCAAAACCCATGTGGAGAGAAAACAACCCTAATGAAATCTATAATAAATACAACCAAACATATTTTGGTTAAAATCGTTCAAAATAAAACAGGGTGGAGAATCCCACCAAGAGCTACAACGACTAGAAACTTCATAAGATGCTAGTTTGTCCGCACACGTGTTACCCTCCCTAAAGACATGAGAAACAACAAATTTCATTTTCTTGGTCAAGTAAACACAGTTGATCCATTTATTTTTAATCTTCCAAGGCACTAAACTAGAATTGGTAAATGTAGCAACAACCATTTGTGAATTGCTTTCTAACCAAAGCATTGGCCATCCTTTTTTATCAGCCAGTTCTATAGCAGTAATCGCAGTAGATATTTCGGCCAACAATGAAGATTGAATTCCCAAGTACATTGAAAAACAGCCCATGAATTCTCCCCTGCTTCCTCTGAAAATTCCAGCAACTGAGGCATGTCCAGGATTCCCCCTTGAAGCTCCATCTGTGTTGCACTTCATCCAGCCACAAAAAGGAGGTAGCCAAGAAACCTGTGTAATCTTTGGAGCTTTGGAAACATGGCCCGAGATGTTGAAGGACCTTAGGATTTCAAATTCTTCAATTGAATTCGACATAGTTCCTGCAGAAATAGAACCAGACAAAACCACAACAGTCGAAACCAAGTGTCTAACAGATTGTATTGAATGCAAATAGTTGTCAAATCTTACTTTATTTATACTAACCCAAATATACCAGAAAACATGAGTAATAGCATATAAAAATAATATCAGCAACTTGAGATGACCATATTTTCTTACAAAAAGAAATTACAAATGCAATGGTAGAGAGATCGATTCATCACATTTTTTTACATTTAAAACATAAGCTAACCAATTCCAAAGTTCAGAAGCAAATTTACACTTCAAGAACAAATGTTCAGTCGATTCATCACATTGGTAGCATAAGCTACAAACTGACACAATATTAATACCTCTCTTTTTTAGATTCTCATAAGTTGAAACCTTGTTGTGTAGCATTCTCCATATAAGGAATGTCCTAGATGGAGGGATACAAGGTTTCCAAATCATCTTGCCCCAAGAAACCACTTGATCATTCCTATTAAGGAAAATGTAGGAATCTTTAAAAGAGGGCAAACCATTCTGCGTTTTTCCAAACCAAACAATCATCAAAGTCCACACTAAATATAACCACAAAATTGATTTGGTTTGCAATTTCAGGAAATTTGTAAGATATTTGTAATGGAATTGACCATTTTTTATCTAATATAAAGTCTGCAACCTTAGCACTGAGTTTTTTTCCTAACATAAAGTGGGATATGCATTAAGTCAGACAAAGAATGATCAAAGGAAACATCATTCCAAAAATGAACTTTGTCACCTTTGCCTATCAGCCAACAACTCTCATTCCTCACAGTTTCCATATGATGCCTAATACCAGGCCAAATTGATGATTTTACACAGTGACCAATTAAAGTATTATGTCTCAAGAATCTTAATCTTAACAGAATTGCCCAATCTTGATCAGAGGACATCATTTCCCAAGCTAACTTATGTAAGGAAGCATCATTAATAGACTTTAAAGATCTTAACCCTAAGCCACCAGCATTAATAGGTGAACAAACCTTCTTCCAGTTACAGTTACAATTCTTTTAGAATATGTCACCAGACCATATAAAATTCTTGATCCATTTATCCAAATTTTTAATTAAGGAACTATGCCACACACACACACACACACACACACACACACACACACACACACACACACACACACACACACACACACACATATATATATATATATATATATATATATATATATATATATGAAAACTATATGCAATCATGCCATGAATGATGGATTTTACTAACTGAACTCTACCCATAATGGATAGAAGACATCATTTCCATACAGCCAATTTAGATTTAATGCTATCAACAATATTTTGGAAATGAATAGATTTAGGCTTACCTTGGAATAAAGGAACCCCAAGGTAGGTTAAAGGTAGCCCACCTGCTGAAAAACCTAGAACATTATTAATTTCCAACCTTCTTTTGGTAGATATAGCTCCTACATATTACCTGCACTTATCAAGACTAAGATGTTGTCCTGATATTTCAACATAGCTCCTAAACAGAGACATCAAAGCTATTAAATTCTTCTTAGTTCCTTTACAAAAAACTAAGATATCATCAGCATACAAAGAATGGGAAGGAACAAGAAGTCCTTTTGAGCCTGACATCTGTTTTAAGACACTAGACTTAACCTTGAGTTATGCCCCTACTTAAAACATCCTCTGCTAAACAAAACAAAATAGGAGATAGGGTCACCTTGCCTTAACCCCTCATACATTTAAAATAACCAACAGGCCTACCATTGACATAAATGGAAATTCTAGCTGACTTAAGTATTACAGCAACCCAATTACAGAACTTTGAATGGAATCCAAAAGCTTTCAAAACATTTAAAAGGAATTTCTAATCCAAGGTGTCAAAGGCTTTCTTAATATCAAATTTAAGCATAATGTTTCCTCCAAAAGATCTATAGTCCAGCATGTTTACAGCCTTCGAGTCTATGCATATACAGTCATGGATATGTCTACCCTGAATAAAGCCCCTCTGTTGATAAGATATAATCCTAGGAGCCATGGAAGCAAGTCTATCAGCAATCACTTTGGTTATTAACTTAAATTGAAAGTTTTTTCAAAGCTATTGGCCTGAAATCAACAATTCTATCAACCCCTTTAAATTTAGGGATAAGAACTAACAAATTCGAGTTTAGGCTAGGCAAGATCCAGGAATCAATAAAAAAATTCCAAGACTGATCTATGCACATCTTCCTTAACAATATCCCAATAATGTTGATAAAAAGCCCCTTCAAACCCATCCGGACCACAGTGCACCTTCTAGATTCATAGAGAAAACAACAAGTCTAACCTCATCTAGAGTGGGAATGTTGGTTAAAACAGCATTATCTTCATCAGTGACCATACTAGGGATGATACTTTCCACTAGGTCATCATCAGAGCAATCATTATTCACAGAAAACAAAGAGCTAAAGAAATCTAAAACATGTCTTTCTATTTCATCTTGGTTCTCTATGATCCTATCATCATGCCTTAGGATAGATAAATGCTTAGAAGAATATTTTACCTTGGCCACCTTATATTTCATCTTTCTATTCCAAAAATGTTTTTGTTCCAAATCCTCAATTGATCCTTTAGATTTCTTAGCTTTTAAGCAAGCACAAACATAGCGTAGCCTATTACATCCTATTTACTATGTCTATCATAAATATATAATTTTATGTCATTTTGCTTTTATAAGCTTGTTCAATTGTTAACTTTACTAAATACTTCAAATTCAATCAACTAACTTTTCAGCTATCAGCTATAAGCTTTCAGCTAAAAATTAGCTTATCCACTATAAGCTAGCTTATCAGTTATTTTTGTCAAAAAGAGCTATTATTATGCCCACAATCTTTGAATACTGGCCTTGATAGCAATATTGAGTAAAAGTTCATAAAGGAGCATATCTTCATGCATCTGCCATCCCCCTCAAGCATTAGACAAAGTCACACAGCTAATTATCTATTCTGATGATATACATTAACCCATTCTTATACATCGTTTAACCTAAACAAGAGTATCTTTGTAGGTACGCCATCCTCCACTCTGCTACCAAGCTCCTGTACAAGAAGGAAACCACCTACGTTCAACAACCCATTACAGATGTGCTTAGGTAGAGTACTTAATTTCACCTCAAATTAAAAAAAAAACATTTTTTTATTTTCAATTAAGGAATGAAAAATAAGTATTTCATTGCTTTTTTTTTTTTACATAATAAGTATTTCCACTACAAAAAAAGGTTGTTTAGCGATCGAAAAATAGCGACCGAATAATACTGTCCCCATTGACGATCAAAACAGCGACAAAAATAGTGCAATTGGGATCTCACATAATTAATGTACTCTGAGACCGAAATAGAGACCGATTATTTGGGTCGCAATCTGAACGGTCACTATTTCGGTTGCCATTCAAATGAATTTCAAAGTCAGTCATGTTGACTATTTTTGCGACTGATTTAGTGACCGAATTAAGTGTAACGGTAATATTGGAGCTCATTTGCGACTGATTTTAGATTCGGTCGCTAAAGCGCGCATTTTTGAATTTTTAATGTGATGAACGACAACCGGCCATTTCGGTCACTAATATTAAAATCCCTAAATCAGCACCCTCCCCTTTCTTCCTCACTTACATGATTTCTTCCCCACTTTTCTCACTTTCTTCTCTTTGCCACCACCTCTGCTCTGGCCGCGCCACCACCACCACCTCCCTCCCCTCCCTCTCTCTCGTGTCCCTCTCTCTATCTCTCTCTCACATGATTCTCTCCCACTTTGTTTCAGGTCCGACCACCATCCCACGCCACCTCTGCTGTGTCACGACCGTCTTCCACCCACACACCCACGCGTCTGTTCGTGCACCTCCATGGCTTTGTTCGCTGTCCACTGTTATATGACGCAACCATTGTTCTGATACCTTTTCACCCTTGTACTCTTTGTTGTTTCATTTTGAATTCCAAAAAAAAATATATGAAATGCATTGCTTCTGAATTATCGAAAATTTGTGAGGGAAATTTGTATTGTTCTGAATGGGTGAATTTTGAGCTTGTGAAGTTAGGGTTCATAGTGAATGAGGTTTATTTCTTGCTGGGACTGTATGTGTGTTGCCATTTGGTCTGTTCTGAATGTGGTTTGTTGAGTTTTGTGATTTGTTTTCAGGTTGATTTTTTCTCTTGTTATTATGTTAGTCATCGGGGATAACTATACAAGCTTTTATATAAGATATACAAGCTTTTTATATAAGATGAAATATGTATGTATTTTGTGCATATTTGATGTGGGTTGTGTTTGGATACAGCTGCAAACTACCATATCTGCTTACACCAGTGTTTATATATAGTGAAATTTGTTTAGGAGAGATTCTAGTTATCAATTTAGAGAAAGAAGTTTCTTCCTTGAATAATGAATATATGTACTCTCTTAGGTCCTCTAGATTGGTTTAAAACAAGGTACAATACGTCTAGAATGAGAATTTGAGTAGAACATAAAGTAGTGTCTAGCCAATTGAAATACAAAGAAATTAAAGCAATGAAGTGTGAGTAGAATCAAAATGTTTAGAGAATAAAAAAAAAATGAAAAGCATGTAAGAAATGTAGTGAAGTACATGGAGTGAAATAGGGTCGAAAAATAACTAAGCAGACAAAAATGCATGAAGAAAAATAATAGAATGCATAAAACATGTATGCTAAGGGTGATTTCGTTGGTCTGCCAAGTCTGAATGAGGTGCTATTTTGGTATTCTTTGGCAAAATCTTAGATAATGAAGGATTAAGTATAGGGTTAGATAAATTGAAGGGCTGGGCATAGTTTGCCAGGCACATGACGTGCCGTCATCATTCAAACATTATTCACATTAGAAAGCAACTCTGTACACAATATTATGAAAGCAGCTCTAGTTTTCTACTCATTTATTTCACTAGGCAATGAAGCTTTCCAGAAATAGTTGTTGATGACCATCCTTACTAGGTTATCAAGGAACTTCCGGTAGGAAGGTCTTCTCTATGACCATCCTTCAAAACCACGTAAAAGCATCCTAAAAACTACTATGTCTGCTAATTTGTAAAGTTGCATTTCTTTGTTCTATTTTAACATGCTAGTCTGCTACATGGATCTTTCCATCTTTGCTTATTATCACTTGATGAAGTTTAGACATATGACTTGTTTTCCTTATCGTTTTATCAAAAAATGGATCCGACTAAATGTTTTGAGCCATCCATCCATTGAGACCAGGTACAGTATCTCATCAAGTTAAGAATAACGATCGAATTCACGTAATGATGATTAAGGCATAAACTAATCATTACTAAATTGTTCGTGTGTATTTGCAGGATTTAATTTCAATTCCGCGATCATTCTACCGTCGTTGGGGACAAGGAATACCACGTGCTGCGACTATTGAAGACAAATGCACAAATCTGTTCAATGGAAATATAGTAATCCATGAGGATCGCCCATATTTTGCAACGGATACACAAGGTATCAGGGATTTGTATTTGCTGTCCGCGGGTGCATTGGCAACGTTTAAGTACCTTGGGGGTTCTCGCTTCTACATGTTCATCCCATTGGAAGATTGATGAATTGAAGAAGTTTTGATGTTTTCATATGTCCAATAATTTATCTATGTGTTTTGGATCATTAATTAGTACTTATTGACTATGATGTTTTGATCGGTTTACATTATTAAACTTGCGTTAATGTAGCTATGTGTTTTCTTGGCCATAATGACTCTGGTGTTTTGGATCGTTAGTACATCATTATCCAAAAATAAATAAAATATTGATGTACTGTGTATATAAGAAATTAAAAATCAATGGTGTCACTAAAAATCAATGGCTTAAGTTAAAAGAAAATAAAAAAAAATCCATGAATAGCGACCGAAACAACGACCGAATATCAGTCACTAAATTCGGTTATTTGATCATGCGACCAACTCTACGACGACCGAAATATATATTGTAGCGATCGAATTACCGGTCGCCAATTTGCGACCGAAATAAAAATTCAGTCGCTAAGCCTGCTACCCCCTTGATTTAGTCGCGAAACAGGATAATGACCAAATTCTTCGATCGCTAAACATGTTTTTTTTTTTTTGTAGTGTTCATTGCTAATGCCTGTAAAACCCTTCATCCAAAATCATAAGTAGTTTGAAAAATCAATTTTTTTTTAAAGTTTCATTAGTCCCAATAAAGGAAAAATATTTCAGTGCACATATAGTTAGAGTTGAGATGCCTAACCCTAACATATAGTTAGAGTTGTTTTCATGTCACAAGTTCGAATTAATAAATGAGCCTCCTAAAATTATATAAAGCATGTCTCCTTTGTTGCTATAGATCCATCATCCACGTTAGGTCAAACTTCACACTATATTATTTAATGTACTTTTTTTTTTTAACATAAAACTCAATTTGTCAATCACATTTCATGATTACTATTGTTTCTAGTATTCCATATTTAACGTTTTTAATACTATATAGTAATACAACATAACCAATATACTTACATGTCACAGGTGGCCCAACACCTACAACACCTACTTAGGCCTAAAACGAATTTTTGAAATATGGCCTTTTTAAAACTAATAACAATATTTTATTTGTTTATAAAAAAAATATTTATTTAAATTATTATATTTTTATTTAAACTTTATCGTTCGAGTTTTTCGGATGCAATTGATAACCATCGTAATTAGAACCTTAGGCTCCCCAGTGGCATCCCGGGTATTCCCACAAGTTTCAACCCTTTGGACTGGCTATGAGACTAATCCTCAGTCAGCTGCTTAAAACAGAGAATTAACCATTGGTTTTCACAACCTCCCTACTAGAGTGTCTCCACAATGATTACTATATACTCCATCCGGACTCAATTATAAACAAAAAAGTACCTATTTTTTGTGAGCTTAAATATAAGCAAAATCCAACCAATTCAATTCTATTTAATGCCATTGTTCCAAAAATACCCTTGGTAATTAATTGTCCTTTTACTTTTCCAAGAGCAATGTATCCTCAACTCTATTAAATTTGATGATTGTTATAAGTAAGGGTAGCTTAATAATTGTAACTTATTTTTTTATATAAATCAAGATAATTAAACTAAATTAACTAACTTTCTTAGCAAGTATGAAGTTAATTAATTTTGCTTATATTTGAATCCGGGGTAGTAATAAATTACTATACAATAACTATTAACTAGTAAGTAATTTTTTTATTTAAAAAAAAACTACCTAATTATATAATAACTGCTAACTAATAATAAGATTTTTTTTTTTGAGGCCTAAAGCCCTTACTTGGGTGGCTTTACCCAACGGCCGGCTCTGAGTCATGGCATGACTTTGAGTCGTTCGTCATGTATGAGAATACTATTACAAATGTATTATCTTTAGTATCTTTATTATCCTTAGTATTTTAAATAAATTAGAGTAAAAGTAAGAATATTTAAACAACTTAAGTACCAAGTTTTTGTAACAAAAAAAAAACATGTTTTTGCCACCAAGGCAGAAAAACCTCACGTGTTTCACCCCTATTAAAATTGCATCTTTCACCCATATTACTCACGTGTTAGTAAAAAAAAATAACGAACAAGTTTAAACAAAATCAACCACAATCTTTCTTTCCTTAACGGGTTGAACCAAAATCAAGTTTCAGGAGACTTTTATAGATTCAAGTTTTCACCCCACGCTAGCAACTAGCGATTGTAATCGAAAACCTCATAGGATTGGAGGGTAATGGTACGAGATTGTACCTAGGAGTGACACATAAACTTGGTGTTCAAGTTGCTAAAATGCGAGGACACGATTTTTTAACGGATTTTTCGTTAAAGATTGACCAAATGCAACATGTGGTAACCATGCACTCTCTCTCACCATACCCAATTCAGTGCATGGCAAATTAGTGAGACCCGGTCACTGCTTCTGTCTCCAATCATCCACATTTAACATGCCATGTTACTCTCCCTCTCTTACTCTATTTCAAGAGTTTTATCATTATTATAACATAATAATAATTATATGCTATTATGCTATATGCTAAGGTCACTCATAATAATGCATGCAGGTGCTGCTGCTCTATCATACTTGTACACTAAATTCATCTGTTCATTGCTTGGCTTTTTTTTTTTTGGTTCTAAGCTAAAAAAGTTCAATTTTTGAGAAGTGGGGTATCTTTAAATTTGTGTTCCTTTCGTTAATTTCTCATGTGTTCCTCCCCTTTGTTAGTAATGTATAGTCGGAAAAACTGTTTCTTTGAAGCTGATTAGTCTTTTACATGTGTTATGTTGCCCTCCCTATGAATGAATTGCATGTGTATTAGTTGATTTATTTTGAGAGGGTAGGATTTTGTTTTTATTTATTTATTTATTATTTTCTGGCTAAATTTTAAGATTTGAGTTTCCAATACTCCTGAAGTGGTACACTGGATTGGGAATTTTCTATGAAGGAATGAAAACAAAGTTTTGTAAATTTGGCAGAGAGATGAGTTTTTTGTGAGTGGATAGAGAGTGTAGAAGGATGAAGGGGGAAATTGATGAGGGCAAGGAAATAAGCCCAATGTTTCCTAGGCTACATGTTAAAGATGCAGAGAAAGGAGGGCCAAAAGCACCACCAAGGAATAAGATGGCTCTCTATGAACAATTTAGCATTCCTTCTCAAAGTTTTGCCTCAGGATCACCATCCTTGTTTCCTCTCCCCCTCAGAAACTGCACAGTTCCTTCAACATCTGGCCATGTGAGTCAAGTAATGTTCTTTGAATCTGTTTTTTTTCTTCCTGTAATCATGTATCTTTATGATATCATAGGATATGGAGAGTATAGACTTTTGATAGAAGTATTAAATATTAATATTAGGCTTGAATGAAGCTATTAAGTTGCATGAAATCATAATCCTTATTTACATTGTCATCAGAAGATAATAGAAATTTTTTTGTATACTGTGTAGTAAAACCTTCTATGAATGAACTTGAAATTATCGATCTTAATTTAAGTAATAGTGATTAAAAAAATACTTTAGCCTTAAATGATATTTAAATGGAGTGCACAACTGTCTTAACAATAGTGAATTACTTGACCTATCTCTTTTCTTTAAACCACTTTCCTTATTCTCCTGTCTTCAAAATTTCTCTATGTTTCCTCTCCCTCCTTTTATGTTTCTCTATCTCTGAACTGTAAATATAATTCTTCTTGTGGGAGATGAGGGAGTAGCAGCTCCTTCCTTTAGTCCTCAAGTAGTTCTGCTTCTGTCTTTCTTCATCTTTTCCCCCCATTTCTTTGGTGGAATGTATGGAGTACTGGGTTGCATAAATGCATAGACACAAACATAATATGTAGTTACATATCTTTGCCATTAGGTTTTTCTTTTGACCTTTTATGATGATTATATTGTGCTGCAGGTAGGTAGCAGTCAAACTATCCAATTTTGCACCTCTAGTGCACCTTCCATTCTGGCTGAGAAGATTCATGCCTTTAATTCCACAAAGATCAACTTAACCAAATTGATGGTCAGTCAGTTAGAACCCATGAAACCTGTAGAATTTACTAAATTTCTTAACTTCTTGTGCTCAATCTCATTTACTTGTATATGTAATTTGTTTCAGCCAGATAATTTCATCAATAGTAAGAATTCTCTGAAAACATTTGATGGTGAAGATGCTTTTATAACTTCTGGTCCTGCTTATGGGAAGAATTCATGCTTTAGCCTCACCCAAAATGACAAAGATGAAGACAAACTTGCTGACTGTAATTTGAGCTTCTCCCTTAAAAGTCTAAGTTCATTAAAAAAGAAGGTCAATTCCCAAGAAACCATAGAACTGAAATCAGCACAATATGGGAAGAACCAGATGGAAGAGGATTCAGAAGTTAGTCAAAATGGTCAGAAGCCAAAGGAAGGGTCTGCTCATCCAATAGATGGTTTTGGTGATATGGAAGATGCATCATTAATCTCATTGGTGAAGGGTAGGAATTCTAAATCAACAAAGAAAGAACATAGATCCTTGAAGGAAGAAATCAGAAGTATTTCAGCAGATAGTTTGAAAACATTGCAAGGTAACAATGGCCAGACACATGAAGAACATGCAGTTTCCAGGGATGAAATCAACATTGAGGACCATTGCATGGAAAAGCCAGCAGTGAGTGATGTCCACAAATGTCCTGATGGGTTAGAAATTGGTAAAAGGTGCTTACTGAGCAAGAGAGACAGAAACAAAGATGAGGAGACATATAGACATTTTGATGCCTTAAATAAACCCAGTTCAGAATGTTTATTGGGTATGGATATTTCCCCTGACAATGTTCTAGGAGTTATAGGTGAAAAGCAATTTTGGAAAGCAAGAAGAACTATCATCAAGTAAGTTTATCTGTCAAGTAATGTGTGTTTATGATTTGGCCTTTCTCTCTTTTTGTTAAACTATTTAAATTTACATTTTGTTATTGTTTACTGATAGCCCTATGAGTTTCTGAGGTTTTAATGTGAGTCAATAAATAGTTGGCATGCCAACTATTTATTGAATTTACTAATATATTTCACTCATTCTTCCTTTTTGATGTTTCCTGTATTTTGCTCCCTACATACCTAACACTGACATTGCTATATTCAGTCAACAGAGAATCTTCATTATGCAAGTGTTTGAGTTGCATAGAGTGATAAAGGTAAATTGCCAGACAATATATTATTGATTGTTTGTTTTGTCAAATATGTATCTGTCTTTCTTGCTATTCACTCAAACTGTAACTACAATATTTCTTAAAAGCAGGTACAAAGATTAATAGCTGAGTCGCCCCATCTATTGTTTGAAGATAACCTTGTACTGAACAAACCACCACTGAAAACATCCATGTTCAAGAAATTACAATCTGACTATGTTAGTGAACAACCATCCTCAATTCTTAAACTCAACAGTAAGTCTGAGAAGCCCCCTACAGCTGATCATGCTAAAAACATTGCAGTTGGCAAGATTCCCCTTCCTTGTGTTAGCAACATAAGCAAAGGCCATGTTAACCAGCTACCAAATTATAGACATCATTTTGGAAACCCTGCATTAGGCCCTTCAGACATCAATATCAAACAGTCCCCAAGCTGTGTCTTCCCACCACCAGGAAACCAGTGGCTAGTTCCTGTCATGTCCCCATCTGAAGGCCTTGTATATAAGCCGATCATAGGGCCATGCCCTCCAAATGCCGGTTTCATGGCACCGGTATATGGCGCTTGTGGTGCAATGAGATTCAATCCAGGAAGCAAAGATGGTCCAGATGCAGTAACTCTTTCTCCAGCTTCTTCTCACCAAAGGACTGGAATCCTTCCTGCTTCATCTTTACCCCATTTCTTACCACCACCATTCATGCATCCATCTATATTATCACCTTCTGCTTTTGAGCACATGGGGCAGTCTAATGGTCCTGAAAATCACCACTCAACTGGAGAGGTCAATTCTGCCACATTGTACCAAAGCTCATCTAACATGTCCAGCCAGACAAGTCAAGCAATGTCAAGAAATGTTACAACTTATCAGTCATTGAAAGATAAAGAATTACAGACTAGTACAGCTACTAGTCCACCCAAGAGAGTGAAAGGAGATGTTCTCCCTTTGTTTCCTGTGGCACCAACACTTTGGCCATCAACAACAGATAGGAACACGGATGTCGAACACCAGCCGCGAGTAATCAAAGCTATGCCTCACAATCCAAAATCAGCAACTGAATCAGCTGCAAGGATATTCAGGTCAATACAAGAAGAAAGGATCAAAGGAAACATTTGTAATTAGTCTATCTCATGTCTATTAAGTCTAGAATCTCTAGATATTCCAATTTTGGCAAATATAACCTTACACTCTAACACTGTATCTATAACCATTTTCTCTGATAAATACACCCCACTATACATTGATAACAAAAATAAAGGCTTTTGTATAAAGATAAGGAATAAACACATGTGGAGAAGCTTAAGCAGAATTGTGAGTTCATGAGACAAAAAGAGAATAAAAAAACTTATGTACCAACAACCACTTCAGGAAATGCAGAAACTTCCATCAGCTACAGACTTCAGCAGCTCTAGCTTTTAGGAAGAGGTCAACAAATTTACCATAAGGTACATCTGGGGAACAAAAATCACATGTCAATATTGATAGGAAAAATGTATCCCTAACATTGATATAACTATGAGTGATACTATAGTAAGGAATTTTGGGCAGTGTTTGTACTATTATTACTGGTTTTATTTTCTGGTGCTGTTAGGAGGATTGCTGATCCTTCTGCTCTGTATTTCTCTTTTTTTTTTCTAAAATTTCAGCAGCCTTTTTTTTTTTTTTTGAGGCCAATGCAATGAATGCATCCTCCACAGCGTATGCAGTCATATAGAAACAAGAAAAGTAAAGAAACCAAATATTGGAAATTGATACTTTTGTTAAGGGTTTAAATATGAATCTAATTCGTTCTTCAAATTAATTTAATCCCTCTAACCATTTTATTAAAATCTTAAAAAAAAGTAGTCGATTTCAGTTTGTAAAATTAAATATATTAATTAAATCAATCAACAATACCAATTAGAATAAAGGCTCAATTTGATCCAAAAAATATTTGGGGATACTTGTACAACATGTGCGAGGCAGCTATGAGTAAGGGGCATGAAACTGACAAATGTGATATGCACTTTTACTTTGAGCATCTTGTGTTGGGTGTTGAAGATGCGGAGTTTGTAAACACAAAAATTATATATACTTATAATTTTTGTCCCTAAAAACATTCCCATGCTACACTAGGGCTCTGCGGGACAACTACATCAGGAAAAAAAAGAAGAGAAAAACGTTTAAAGGTGTTATTGAAAGTGTGTAATTGAAGGTGCAATCCATGCTAAACACGTATCTTTTGATTTTGATTAGGTGCGGTGATGATTTCATTGGTTTTTTATGTTTCCTGATTGTTCCTTTTCATGTTTTTGTCTCTTTTACTGTTTTTTGTTAAGTTTATTTTCAATTATTTTTTTTTACATATTCTTACAAAATTTATTTTTTAGGTTCACTGATTGAGTCAACTTGATGTTTAAGAATGAAACAATTGATTTATTTTTCAAAAGGAAAGAGATAATAGTGCACCGGAAATTGTTTATATTAAAAAGATCTTGGTAAAAATCTATCACAAATATGATAATTGGTGATTTTCACTCCATGAAAAATTGTCATGTACAATTAAAGAATGAAGATTTTAGATATATACTTAAGTTGACTAAAGATCTATTTAAGTAATTTATATTATATTAAGTTGTTAATCATATATCAAATTTGTTTCATTTAATTTGTTTTTATATATTAATTAGATTTTTTTTATATTATGTATATTTAATTTTGGCCCCCACATAAGAAAATCCTAGCTATACCTCCGACTCGAGATGAGGTGATACAGCTGTGGATACTAGAGGTGCTGATAGTAACATTGATGCTGCTAATCCAGACACTTCCAGCCCGTTAGAGCAGCCCACTACAAGGCCCAAGCGTACTATTCAGCTACCAAACAAGTATCAAGACTATATCACTTACAAATGAGAATAAGTTGCCGTTTCTATTTCTTTCATTCTGTACTTCCTTTTGATTCTAGAAATCGTGTGAATCAAAGATTCATTATGATTGCTGAGCTGTAGTATCTAGCACTAGATTTGGATTGTTGCTTTATATTCAGTATTTTCCCTAGTGGAAAGGTATCAATGAAAATTTTATGAAAACATTTCCCCTCTTCCATTATGCTTTAGGAGGCTCTCTCAGACCTCATATATCTGAGATATTATCTTGCTGTCATCACTGGTGCTTTCATCTCGGACCTCGCCTCCATGACTCGCCCTTCCCCAACCACACCAGATCCCGTCGCTGAGCTTACACGTCAGGTTGCTCTCCTCTCCACCCAGGTCGAGCAGATGCGCAAACAGATGAACGATCCCGCTTCCACGGTGTCTTCTTCTTCTACCGCCGATTCTGCAAATCGACCTCGCATGAAGCTCGATGTACCTCGTTTTGACGGCTCCGATGCTCACGGGTGGATCTTCAAGATCTCCCAATTTTTTACTTACCATCAGACGTTGGAGGAGGATCGTATCACAATAGCGTCGTTTTACCTCGACGGCCCAGCCCTTGCGTGGTATCAATGGATGCACCGGAATCAACAAATTGTGTCGTGGACGCAGTTTCTCACGGCGTTAGAGACTCGTTTTGCTCCAACGGCCTACGATGACCCTCGGGAAAGCTCTTCAAGCTCACCCACCCACCACCGTAGCCGCTTACTTGACGGAGTTTGAAGCATTGGCGAATCGCTTGGAGGGGCTCTCACCAATGGATCTGGCTGAGTTGTTTTATATCCGAGCCTCAAGACCGAGATACGCCGTGAAATTCGCGCATTACGACCGTATTCTCTTTCTCAGCGCGGCGGTCTCGCACGCTTACAGGAGGAGAAACAACAAGACATTACACGTTCCAATAGATCTCGTCCTTGGCAACCACCCCTCCGAAGAGCACGCCGATCCATCGGCGCCACCCAAAACCACCGCGGGATTGCTCCCTACTCCTCCAGGGAAACCTCGTTTTAGGCATCTCTCTGGGCCGAGAGATGGATGAACGCAGGGAGAAAGGGCTTTGTTTTAATTGCGACCAACGCTGGTCACGCAATCATAAGTGTGGTGCCCGTATATTCCTCATGCTTACTAATGATGATAATGATGTTGTAACAGGTGATTTGGACTCTGCGGCGGCTCAACTCGATTCCGGGGATGTCGAGGTTGTCTCGGAGGCCGCTCAGTTAAGTTTGCACGCCCTCTTCGGCGACCAGGCCGGCGACACATTCCGGGTCAAAGGCATCATCGGATCCCACTCTGTTAGCGTGCTGGTTGACGGAGGGAGTACGCATAATTTTATCAGAGGTTCTGTTGCTGATAAATTGGGATTGTCTCTTAATCCAATCACCTCCTTCCGCGTTATGGTGGGCAGTGGCCAAGTCCTCCTCTGTTCTCATGCTTGTAGGGAGGTAACTGTGTTAATTCAAGGTCACAAATTTTGCTTGGATTTGTTTGTTCTGGACTTGCGTGGAACAGATCTCGTGTTGGGGGCCCAATGGCTTAAACACATCGGGCCTGTACTGATGAATTATTCCACCATGTCACTTACCTTCCTTTATAATAATTCCACCATAGAATTGCATGGCGACACCACCCCCCACTCTATGAGCCTTCACTCCTTTAACAAACTAACCCGAATTGAACCAGAGGCCCAACTTTTTTCCCTCCACATCTCCAACCCAGATACTAACCTGATACACCCACCCCCTAATACTGAACCCGAACCAATTCCCACCCTTCCCGACTTAGCCACCCTTGAGCCCCAAGTGCAAACTATAATCACCCAATACTCTCATCTCTTCTCTGAACCTTCCGCTCTCCCCCCTCCTAGAATCACTGACCACACCATCCCTTTGGCTCCTCATGCTTCACCAGTCAAGGTGCGACCCTACCGTTACCCACATTCACAAAAACATGAAATTGAAAAACAGGTGGCTAAGCTCATCAGTACAGGCTGGATTCAACCCAGCACGAGTCCCTTTTCCTCACCGGTCCTGTTACTTAAGAAGAAAGACGGCTCTTGGCGTATGTGTGTCGACTATCGAGCTCTTAATGCAATCACTGTTCGTGACCGTTTTCCTTTACCTACAATTGACGAATTGTTGGATGAGTTGGGCAAAGCTCGTGTGTTTTCCAAGCTTAATTTGACCTCGGGTTTTCATCAGATTAGAGTGGCACCAGAGGACGTACACAAGACGGCGTTTCGCACTCACGACGGACACTATGAGTATCGAGTAATGTCGTTCGGTCTTTGCAACGCTCCGTCCACTTTCCAAGCCACTATGAATGACATTTTTCGTTCTCTGCTTCGCAAGACTGTGATTGTGTTTTTTGACGACATCCTGGTATTCAGTTCTTCTATGGATGAACATGCGGGGCATCTCTCTCAGGTATTCTCTATCCTTAACACTCATCAGTTCCATCTTAAGCCCTCTAAGTGCTCATTTGGGCAGAGGCAGATTGCCTATCTTGGCCATATTGTAGCTGATGGGACAGTGGCTCCTGACCCTAGTAAGATTCAAGGGGTTATTGATTGGCCCACTCCTAAGTCCACTAAGAGCTTGCGCGGGTTTTTGGGCTTATCTGGGTTTTATTGTCGTTTTGTGAAGGGATATGCTAGCATTGCTCACCCCCTTACTTCCTTATTAAAGAAAAATTCTTTTGAATGGTCTGTTGGTGCTCAGGATGCATTTGAGGCATTAAAATTGGCTTTAGCTTCTGCTCCGATACTATCATCGCTGACTTTAACATTCCTTTTGTGATACAATCTGATGCGTCTGGTTATGCTATGGGTGCAGTGTTGTTGCAGAACAATCACCCTATAGCTTATTTTAGTAAGTTGTTTTGTCCTCGGATGGCCAAGGCATCTACTTATCTCCGGGAATTACATGCTATTACTTGTGCAGTGAAACGTTGGCGTCAGTATCTGTTGGGCAATTTTTTCATTATCCAAACGGATCACCGGAGCCTCAAAGAATTACTCACACAGGTCATCCAAACGCCTGAGCAGCAGCTTTATTTGTCAAAATTATTGGGCTATCATTATGAAATTCATTATCGTTCCGGGAAGAGCAATGTTGTAGCTGATGCTCTTTCTCGGGGCCCTGAGATTCCTACGGCTGAATTGCAGTTATTGTCTACTCCTCAGTTTCTTTTCATTGAGGAATTGCGCCAAGAATTAGCTGCTGATGTGCCTTATCAGGATCTATGTCGCAAGGTTCTTGCTGAGCCTTTGAGTTTCCCTGAGTACACTTTGCAGAATGGTCTATTATTGAGGAAGGGCAGAATCTGGGTTCCTAGTAACTCACGTTTTAAATTGTTGCTAATGAAAGAATTTCATGAAACCTTGATTGGTGGCCATGCAGGGGTTGTTAAGACTTTGAAGCGCCTCTCAGCTAACTTCTATTGGGACTCCATGCGCAAGGATATCAAGGCGTTTATCGCTAATTGTCTTGTCTGTCAGCAGACAAAATATGTCCCTGCCAAACCAGGGGGTCTTTTGCAGCCTTTGCCAATACCTTCCAATGTTTGGGAGGATATCTCTATGGACTTCGTTACAGGGCTACCACTCTCTGGAGGGTATTCTGTGTTGTTTGTAGTGGTTGATCGGTTCTCCAAATATGTGCATTTGGGTGCCTTACTCCGCTCATTATACGGCGTACAAAGTGGTGAGCTATTTGTCCGCTTAGTTTGTAAGCACCATGGACTACCTCGCAAGCATTGTTTACGACCGTGACCCGGTCTTCATCGACAAATTACGGACTGATTTGTTCAAATTCAGTGGCACTTTACTTAGAATGAGTTCCGCCTATCATCCACAAACCAGACGGCAAACTGAGGTTACCAACCGAACAATTGAGCAATATCTGCGTGCCTTTGTGCATCACAAACCATCTTTGTGGCACCGTTATTTACCTTGGGCTGAATATCACTACAACACGTCCTTCCATTCATCGGCGGGAATGACTCCTTATGAGATCGTGTATGGGAAACCACCTCCCACCATCCCTTGCTATGTGCCGGCTCTTCTGCGATTGCTGCTCTTCTGACCATCGGCCACTCGTGAGGAAATGCTAGCTCTATTGCGGAGGAACTTGGCCAAAGCTCAAGCAAGAATGAAGACTTTCGCGACAAAGAAGCGCAGGGAAGTTTCCTTTGAACCAAATGCTTGGGTATTTGTCAAACTTCAGCCTTACAAACAATCTTCTTTGACCTAGGACAGAAGTATAGCAAGCCGCATAAACGATATTATGGCCCATATCGTGTTATTGAGCGTGTTGTGCGCTGTGGGCTTACAAATTGGAGCTCCCTTCATATTCAAAGATTCACAATGTGTTTCATTGTTCTCTCTTGAAACCTTACCATGGCCCCCTTCCTCCACCCGGTTGAGTGTTACCTCCTCGATGCGCTTGATAATTGTCCATTACTTTCTCCACTTCTTGTCATTGCTTCTCGTTACGTGCAAGTAAATGGACAGAGCGTAAACAAGTCATCGGTGCGAGTGGTTAGGCCTTCCTCCCGATGATACCTCATGGGAAGATTTCCAAGAGCTATGCCAATCTTACAACCTTGAGGACAAGGTTGTTCTTGATGGGGTAAGTATTGATACAAATTGTGGATACTAGAGGTGCTGATAGTAACATTGATGTTTGCTAATCCAGACACTTCCAGCCCGTTAGAGCAGCCCACTACAAGGCCCAAGCGTACTATTCAACTACCAAACAAGTATCAAGACTATATCACTTACAAATGAGAATAAGTTGCCGTTTCTATTTCTTTCATTCTGTACTTCCTTTTGCTTCTAGAATCGTGGAATCAAAGATTCCATTATGATTCTTTGAGTTTGTAGTATCTAGCACTAGATTTGGATTGTTGCTTTATATTCAGTATTTTCCCTAGTGGAAAGGTATCAATGAAAATTTTATGAAAACATTTCCCCTCTTCCATTATGCTTTAGGAGGCTCTCTCAGACCTCATATATCTGAGATATTATCTTGCTGTCATCATGAGGTAGCATTGAAGAGGCAATTTCTAGATTTGACATAGATGAAGATGGTGATGAAGTGTCTTCTGAGGTAGCTGGGTATCATCGTATTCTAAACAGAGCGAGCTCGAGCAATGTGCAGAGTTTTTCCCACTCCAGCTAAGCTCAAATTTGGAGGAAATTTGAACTAACGAAATTTAGGTTTGTAATCTTTAAATGACTAAGTAATTATTATTATTATTTTGTCAGAAACTAAAATGTTCCCAATTTTTTTAGAAACTAAATTAGACCTTTATTCTAGCAATTAACTTAAGTTTGAAACTCATGCAAAAAAAAAAAAAAACTTAAGTTTGAAATAGATATTCAAATTCATTACGTACGTTTTTGTCGGTTATATGTGAATTGGGTATTTGGGATGTGTAATAATTGTTGTTAAAGTTACATGAAAAGGAGTCAAATGTGTGTGTGTTTGGGGGTTTCTTTTCCTTAACTTATAGTAATTTTCGTTCATTATAAAATAAAATAAAGAAACTTAATTTCCTACCAGTAATTTTCTGATTCCCGTTATAGGTAGATTCATTATTAGTAAGTAGTAACCCTATCATTAATGACTTTATTTTTTTTCTTTTGGGTAAAGAAAGTTAATGTTATTTTAAGCAAATGAGAGGTATTATTCTCTAATAAAAATTAGAGAAATTAAATTTGGATCAATATATCTTCTATTAAAATCACATAGACAATATAACCACATCCAAAGGAAAGAAAACGAACAAAATGCAGAAAATAAGATGTGTGCAAGCAAGAATTTTCTTAAACATTTTATTAAGAATTAGACTTAAATAAGTTTTTGCTATATATATGACGGTTTTTGGATTTAACTCTTATTAAGTTTTTATTCCATTTTATTTTCTAATTCTATAAAAAAAAAAAAGTAGTGTGCTTTTAATCCTTCATGACAACGAAAAACACATTATTTTTAATATTTATAAAGACTAAAAATAAATAAAATTAAATTAGAACTAAATTAAAAAATCATTATATTTGAAAACGAGGGATGATATATATTAGGTTTAATTGTATTTTTGGTCCTCCTATTTTACTGTTTGGGCGATTTTGGTCCCCCAGTTTTTTCCGCTCGATTTTAGTCCCCACATTTTAAAAATGTGCAATTGTAGTCCATTTGTATGTTAACATCCAATAATTAACATTCCAAATCAACATTCATTTATGGTACCACTTGTTAGAAAGAGTAAATCAGGTTAGAATATTAAAAGTCACGTTAGATATACCATTAATTATTGGATGTTTACATATAAATGGATCCGAATTGTACATTTTTAAAACGTGAGGACTAAAATCGAGCGAAACCAATAACATAGAGGGACGAAGAGTGCAATTAAGCCTATATATTAAAACCTAAAATTGATGTGTTTAACAATAATTCTGTCTCTGTCTTTTGATGTTATAACGTAACCTTTTTTTGAAAACAATTTCAAAGACAATTATCCCTACTTTTGCAAAAGATAGCAGATGTCAAGCATTAATTAATCAACTGGCATGTCATTTTGTCATTGTCTTCATTTAAGAATCTTAAATTGAACGTTGCCATCATCAACACCAAAACGTTGAAGGAAAGGAAAAGAACAATCTAGCTATAGAACTTAACAGACCGAAAAAGTTTGGTGGTACTTTAATTATTCTACCTTGTAACAATATCATTTGAGAAAAAAATGCTCAGAAAAGAAAAATTCCTACACTGCTCTTTCAACAATAGAGGAACACATCATTGTAAAATGAGATATTTTTATCTATTTTAGAGTATATCACACCACTCACTAGGAAAACAACTCATTGTATCGCATAACCTATATATCATTGGATAAAAATAAATTATTATTAAATTAAATCTAAATGATTATAAAATTACTCAAAGTATTTCAGTAGAATTTCTCGAAGTACAGTATGGATATGATTATTGTTGAAAGAAAAATGTTTTTATGTCACTATCCCGAGAGATTAGTCTCTCACCTATCGGGTGGGAGGATATCCTGAAAAACCAAAAAAATTGAATAGAGTTATTATATATCAATAAGAATGTAGAAGATATTTTGATAAAAAAAATGCAGAAGATATCAATATTTATTGTGTCTTGAAACAAAATAAAAATATTATATTAATATATAAAAATCAATTAAATATTATATCCTGAATATTCAAATAATGAGATTTAAGATAAAAATATTAAAATAAACAAAAAAAAATGATTCTCAAACTATTTGTCTTCTCAAATAATTCTCAAAATACACATTTTTTTTCTATCATATGTGAAGTCGATTCTTCTACTACTTGTTTTTTTTTTTCGAGTTGACATTCCAATCGCAGCCTCCTCTTATTTGCTTTTTTTTTTTAAATTTTATTTAATTGTTACAAAATATGGAAAGTTATGTACAAAAAAAAATTTAAAAGTCCGACTTTTCCATAATTTGAAAAAAGACATGTAATTTGAAAAAAATTTGTATTTTAAGAATTAATTTATTTTTGGGTTAAATATGTTTTTAGTCCCTCATTTTTTTTACAAAAGTTCGGTTTTAATCCCCATTTGGAAAATGTACTTTTTTTAGTCCCCTGTTTTTTAAAATGTGTCAAAAATGGTCCATTCACCATACTTTCGTTTGAAAAATAGGAGACTAAAACCGAATTTTTGTCAAAAATGGGGGACTAAAAATATGTGGCTGTAAAAAATAAGGGACTAAAAATGTGTAATGCAAGGATCACTTCTGACACATTTTAAAAACGGGAGACTAAAAAAATATGTTTTCCAAACGGTGAATTAAAACCAGAATTTTATCAAAAATGAGACACTAAAAGTAAATTTAACCCTTTATTTTTTTGTGTATTTTAATATTTTTGCATAAATTTAACCCATGATAGTGCCATGGTACGAACAAAACTCATATCAGCGACAAACAAAAATGTAAGGGATGTTAGCTTTGTTTCTAATTTTTTGTTTTTATTTCCAACTTTTAGAAACAAAACTATCATCTTATTTTTATTATATTTTTTATTTTAAGAAATCTGTATAGAAAACATAAAAAATAATTTTTTTTTATTTCCGGTGTTTTTTACAAATTTCTAAGTAACCGGAAATAAATCAAACAGCCATGACAAACTTACCTTCACTTTTCGAACAGCCCATGTTATGTTACTACTTTTGTCTCCCGCTTCCTTAAGCACCCGTTTTTAACATTCCTCTATAATTGAGGTTTCAAATTCAATGCGAAATATTTTAGGCCACAAGATTAGGGAAAGAGTGATAACTATTATCATTATAGTTTTTTTACAACGTATAATTATAATTAAATCACATAAATAAAATATTTTTAATTTTTTTATAAGACTTTATTATATGTGAGAGTGTCCACCAAACGAGTCAAAATGAGTTTAATTTAATCTAACTTAATCTAATATTTGTAATTAAATTATGACTTCTCTTCAACAAAAAAAAATTAAATTATGACTTAATTATACTTTTCGCTCCTCAACTTTTTCAATTGTCTGATTTTGGTCTCTCAAAAATTTAATTGTACATTTAATCCTTTAATTTATCTAATTATCCAAAATCAGTCCTTTCATCCATGGTCAATCAACGTATGGTAAGAACTGATTTTACATAATTTGACAAACTAGAGAATTAAATATACAATTAAATTTTTGAGAATTAAAATCACACAATTAAAAAAGTTGACCGATAAAAAATACAATTAAGCCATAAATTATTTGTTTAGACTTGAATCGACTTAATTATGATTTAATAATATAAAAAATATATATTAAGATATATATTTTGTAATAACATATCTCAAAAAGGAACAAATCCACCTCCTCTTCCACGTTTTTGTTTATTTATTTATTTTTTTAGGATACCATCATTATCATACCTCTTCCACGTTGTTACACAGAGTGATGAATGAAAGTGCAGAGCTTGCAGAGATAGCAAAACTTACACTTCCATTGAAATCTGGCGCAATTCAAGAGCAGAGCATAAAAGCGTGGAGGGTCCCTACCACTTTCTTCCTTAAACATCTTTCTTAGCCATTTGAATTTGATTCAACTCTGTATATATAATAACTTGCTTATATATACACCCCAACATGGCATCATGGTAACACGATTTTCTGCTTTTTTTCTTCAATGCTAAGCGAATAAGAAAGGAAAGTGTTGATTTTGTCCAAAATTTCTGGTTTTTAATTTGTGTGGAGCTGATTTTCTATCACTATTTGATGTGATTTCGGGGTTCATTTGGTGTTTTGATCTGTTTTTCCATATGGGTTCTGATTGATTCTGCCAATAATGAAGGATAACGATACCCCATGTGGTGGAATTTTATGACACGTTTGTTTTGATCTGGTTTTGCCATGAAAGTTGAGATTTTTGATGTGTTTTTTGAGATTTGATTATGTGTGAAGGCAAACAAGTACTAAGATCCTAGATTTGATTGGAATAGAAATAGAGGAAAAAAACAATGCAGTCTAGGATGGAAGAAGGGAAGGACCCTGCAGCAACTTTAAGAACTAGTCCCTCTAGGCCTTTCCCTTTGAGACTTCTGCAGTTCTTCTTGCTATTTTTGCTTATTGGCATTGGTGCTTCAATTCTTAGCATGTACATGATTCGGCATTTCGGTATTCATAACGTGCCTTTGGTACAGTCTTCCTTTAATAAGCCTTGCTTTCAGCAGCCAGCTAATACCATTGAAAGTTGGATTAGGCCTCCATCCAGTTTGTTGCATACCATGAATGACACTGAACTCTTCTGGAGGGCTTCTTTTGTTCCGAGGATCAAGAGTTATCCTTTTATGAGAGTTCGTAAGATGGCCTTCATGTTCTTGACAAAAGGACCCTTGCCAATGGCACCACTCTGGGAGAAATTCTTTAAAGGGCATGAAGGGCTTTATTCCATCTATATTCATTCACTGCCATCTTACAATGCTGATTTTTCGCCATCATCGGTTTTTTTTAAGAGGCAGATCCCAAGCCAGGTATAAGCTAACTTTATTTTATTTAAATTTTGTTTTTAAATATGGTTCATGGCATTAGGTGCTATATGATATGCAATCATCAGGAAAGTAACATTATCTGTATGGTTTACCATGTTTCCATTGACATCTCTGTCATCAAAATCCTATATTTTGAGGTATAGCTATACCAGTTGTTTGTTGGTTTCAACCTATCCACCTTCATTTGTTATGTAGTATTATGATGAGTTCTAATTTATAGTCATATTAAATGATGGTTAGATCCCAGTCTTTTGTGTCATATATTGTCAGTTAAACAACAAATCTCAATGTAAGAGGCATATACACCTATCATGCTTTTTATGTCAAACATTTGTTGATAGGCGTTATCCAACATGTGGATCTAAGAGTTGTTTTCTTATACTAAATACTAAAATAAGATACAATTCGGAGATGAAAAATCATATTGCTGATTCTGCATATATGAATTATATCTTGGTAAAAGGGGGAATCGCTTTGCTTTGGCCTTTTTAATAGTTTTTTCTTAGAAAGGAGTAAGTTCCAGCTGTATTATGGTATTAATATTATCTCTATCCTTACAAGAACTACTAGAGAAGTGGTCATCTTTCCAAGGATAGCTTTCTTCAACTGGGGGAATCCATCTCTCATTATGACTTTGTGGCTGTTGCGTTTATGATTCTGCACAAATTTATAATATGTAGTAATTAAAAATAACATTTCTTTTATATGGATTAGTGGTAGAAAGACTAATTATGTTTTTCAGTTCATAGTGGTTATTAATGTCTGTATTTTGTAAAAAGAAAACAGAAGAGCTTTTCAGTTGTGATTTTTCACCACCTCTAGATAGCTTCTTTACCTGCACTTTTTGAGGTATAGTTAAAAAGCTGCTTAATGTTGTATTGCATCATTTTTCAGAGATGTATGAGTGTTTGAATAGGTTATGTACAATTTATTAAAGAATAGTAGTTTCACTTGTAACTATTTTATTATGAGTTAAAATTCTATACCATGAAGACTGTTTTTGGTTATTAGATTCAGTATGCCAGCATTTTAGTTGTACAAAGTACTACATTGACACTAGTAAGAACAGAAAGAAAAGGTTTCTTTGTCATTTCATTGGACTTAGTAAGGGGTGAGGCTAGACTCAAGAAATACTAGCTTGATGGGGAGGCCATCTTAAGATTTAATTTTTTTATTTTTTTTAAAGTAAACTCCTTGGAAATTTTTGAGGGAGGGGGAGGCTGCAGCCTCCCTAGTAAATCATGTAGAAGAGGAAATGAAGATAGTATTGATGGTCTATGGATTTCTTGATGCCAAATGGAAAGAACAATATTTCTGAAATTGGACAGCTTGCAGATTGGGAATTGCTGTGTCTGTGGGAGGGAGGGGTAAGGAGGAATCTTCAACTACTGGCCCTTGGTTCTATTAAACCATCACCACCTTTTTGCCATGATGTATGTGGTGAGACTGAGAGAACCTTTGTTAGGGGTGACATGTAATTTTGGGTTAGCCTTTAAGGGTTATATATATATATGGTTGGTTTTAGGGCTTCTTTGACCTATTAATCCATTGTTTGAATCTTAAATTCACCTATTCAAGTAAATGTTATTCAGGACAAGGTACATGGTGGACTGTCCTATATATTCAATTATAATTCAGTTCACAACCCCCCCCCACCCCCCACCCCCACCACACCCCACCCGCCCCCACCCAAAAATATGAAAAAAAATCTATAATTTCATAAGGCCTTTTCAGCCTCCACTTTCACTTTCTCCTTTCTGCATTGGATAGCAATATGCAGCTAACCAAGATTGCTATTGATTTTGAAATGTGTGGGTTGGAGCGAAGCGTGTAGTAGTGTTCTGCATATCATTCATTATTTTAGTAATTTAAATATAATGCACCAGTTGCCACAGAAAGGCACAGGCTTCATCTTCTTGAAAATATTGATTCTTAACTCTTGTTCTTTGACAAATTGAGAAGCAGTAAACTATCAGCGCGGACAAACCATGTATCTAATAAAAAAGTTAAATAAATATCTTCTTCATTAAGGTTTATATGATTGGGAGGAGCCAGGGGAAATTACAAAAATGCTTACACTAAGCAATTAAACATGTCTGCTATTCTATGGGATTCTTATCACCCTTCGATCCATTGGGAGAATATGCTTCTAAAACCAAACAAGCTTGTCAATATATTCCTTGAAATGTTCCTGGAATATCGCATTCATTTTCGATTTTGATTATGCGATTGTTAGAACGAGATTAGGGAGATATATTTCAGGTTGAACACTTTTCTGTTTTGAAGAAATTACCAAGTAGCTGTTTTCTTCACAGGTGGCAGAGTGGGGAATGATGAGCATGTGTGATGCTGAAAGAAGACTCCTGGCTAATGCATTGCTTGATATCTCAAATGAATGGTTCATCCTCCTATCTGAGTCCTGCATTCCTCTCCAGAACTTCAGCATTATCTACCGTTACATATCACGGTCACGCTATAGCTTTATGGGTGCAATCGATGAACCTGGTCCGTATGGGAGAGGACGCTATGATGAAAACATGGCACCTGAGATCAACTTTACTGACTGGCGTAAGGGGTCTCAGTGGTTTGAAATTAATCGAGAACTTGCCGTTCGGATAGTTGAAGACAACACTTATTATCCTAAGCTCAAAGAATTCTGCATTCCCCACAAATGCTATGTTGATGAGCACTATTTCCAGACAATGTTAACCATCAATACTCCTCATCTTTTGGCAAATAGGAGCCTTACTTTTGTGGACTGGTCAAGGGGTGGTGCTCACCCAGCTACCTTTGGGAAGGATGACATCAAAGAGGAATTCTTCAAGAAAATTTTGGAAGATCAGACATGTCTTTATAATAACCAGCCATCTTCCCTTTGTTTCTTATTTGCAAGAAAATTTTCACCTAATGCTTTGGGTCCTCTTTTAAATATAGCACCCAAAGTTCTAGGAATTTGAAAAGGAAAAAAAAAAAAAAAAGCCTGGCTTCTGAGTTGCATTATTGAAGGAGTGCTGATTGGAGCATGTTAGTTAGCTATCAGTTAACTCCATCTTAGTCACATGATTAATCATGTATTCTCCATATTTTGCAGAAATTTTGAGTTACTACTCTAGTGTTTAGACGTATAGGATGTTGAATCTAAATCAGATTTTATACAAGTATTAGCCAAAATGTAGACTAAGATTTGATTGGATTACTTGTTAATTAAATAAGTATTTAGCTATCTTTTTGGAATATGCCTTACAATTAACAGTAGTATTTTTTTTCTGGCCACTATATGATGCACTGTTACCTACACTTGCATATTATTTTGAGGCTTTGATGCCATCCAGTTTGTGGACTTGGGGGTTGTTTCAATTGGCAGTTTCCATCTCAATATATTTCACTTTCTTTTGAATGGTTGAGATTATTCACATTTCTCACACTTGAATATGAAAACTGAATACTTTTACTTGTATATTATTGAATAGGAGTACAAGATATATATATATATATATATATATATATATATATATATATATATATATATATATATATCTTGACTCTAGACTTGATTCCTAGAACAATAAAAGTCTATACTAAGTCTTGGGAGAAATATACAATGAATCGTAAGAATATAATGGATGGGACTCCACCGTCCACATAAATCCATCGTCCATATATTAATTATATTCAACACTCCCCCTCAAGCTGGAGCATATATGTCTGATGCAATCAGCTTGTCACATATGTATGCTATTCTAGGACCCCGTAAAGACTTAGTCATCATATCTGCAAGTTGATCTCTAGTACCTACAAAGGAAGTCTTAATGATGCCCGAGAGGATCTTTTCCCGGATGAAGTGACAATCAACTTCTATATGCTTGGTTCTTTCATGGAAGATAGGATTTGAAGAAAGATACAATGCTGATTGGTTATCACAAGCAAGTTTCATAGGACTTATCTCACAAAACTTCAACTCTTGGAGCAAATATTTTAGCCATAGGAGTTCACAAGTAGTATTAGCCATAGCACAATACTCTGCTTCTGTGCTTGATCTTGCAACAACATTCTGCTTCTTACTTTTCCATGAAATCAGATTACCTCCAATAAGCACACATTTACCTGAAGTAGACCTCCTATCACTAGCATCGCTTGCCCTATCTGCATCTGTATACCCCATGATATTAGTATGACCCCTGTCCATATAAACAATCCCTTTACCAGGTGATCCCTTGATATATCTTAGGATCCGAACAACAGCATTCCAATGACTGTCACATGGTGAGTTGAGAAACTGACTTACAACACTAACCGGAAAAGCAAGGTATGGTCGAGTCATGGTGAGATAATTTAACTTCCCAACTAATCTTCTATATCTGCCTGGGTCAGGATAGGGCTCCCCCTCATTAGGTAGAAGCTTTACATTTGGGTCCATAGGAGTATCAACAGGTTTACAATCTAGCATCCCTGTTTCTTCAAGAATGTCAAGGGCATATTTCCTCTGAGAAATGGCAACACCTGTTCTTGATTGGGCTACTTCAATCCCAAGAAAATACCGCAATTGTTCAAGATCTTTGGTTTGAAAATGTTTAAACAAGTGTTGCTTCAATTCCTTAATGCCTTCTTGATCGTCACCTGTAATAACAATATCATCCACATACACCACGAGATAAATACGTTTATTCAAGGATGAGCATTTAAATAATACAGAATGGTCTGCGCCGCAACGAATCATGCCAAACCTGCTGGATGACGTTATCGAACTTCCCAAACCAAGCGCGAGGTGACTGTTTTAAGCCATACAAGGACTTCAGAACCCGCAAACAAGATCTGACTCCCCCGAGCAACAGACCCGGTGGTTGCTCCATATAGATTTCCTCCTCCGGATCACCATGTAAGAATGCATTTTTAATGTCCAAATAGTATAATGGCCAGTGTCTCATGGCGGCCATCGACAAGAACAAACGAACGATGCCATCTTAGCAACGGAGAAAAAGTATCACCGTAATCCGGACCATAGATCCGAGTGTGCCCCTTTGCGACCGGGTCGGGCTTTCAAGTGATCCACCCGCCCATTAGGACCAACTTTAATCGTAAATACCCATCGACAACCAACTACTGATTTCCCAGCAGGAGGGGAAACAAGGGTCCATGTATGATTAGATTCCAAAGCCGTCATCTCATCAACCATTGACTGTCGCCATCCTGGATGAGATAGTGCTTCCTGAACATTCTTGGGAATGGTAACAGATGACAAGGCAGATACAAAGGCATAATGGGAAGGAGATAATCGATGGTAACTAAGGAAATTGTAAATGGGATGGGGATTAAGAGTAGAACGATTACCTTTACGAAGGGCAATTGGTAAGTCAGCGGAAGCGACTGGTTGGACCGCAGTAGGAGAAGCGATTGGAGCAGGAGCTGAATCAGGAGGATCAATACTGGGTGTGATCTCAGGAACTTTAAGAGCCCGACGCTCATAAAAAATACCATATCGATTAAACGAGCGGTCATCCTGTGGCTGTGCAAGTTGAGGAATGGGCAGTACCTGAGATGGAGTAGAATCGGAGGTAGCTGATGTGACAAAGTAGGGGGTATCTTCAAAAAATGTAACATCTGCAGATACATAAAAGCGATGTGTAGAGGGACAATAACATCGATATCCCTTTTGAACTTGAGAATACCCAATAAAGACACATTTAACTTTCCGTGCAGACAACTTATCACGACCAGGAGAAAGATCATGGACAAAACAGGTAGAACCAAACACACGAGGGGGAACAGTATAAAGAGAATCGTTAGGAAATAAAATAGAGTGAGGGATTTTATTACCCAAAACAGAAGATGGCATTCGGTTTACCAAATAACAGGCCGTAAGAACAGCGTCACCCCAAAACTTCAAGGGTGCCTTGGCATTTATTAAAAGAGTTCGAGTTGTATCAACAAGATGACGATGTTTGCGTTCAGCAACACCATTTTGCTGTGGTGTGTGAGGACAACTGGACTGATGTATGATGCCATGAGAACTCAAAAAGGATTTAAAAGATGCGGAAAAATATTGTGTTGCATTATCACTGCACAAAATATGATTTTTTTTCCAAATTGATTCTTTATTTGTGAACAAAAGGTTTGAAAGACATCAAATAACTCAGAACGATTTTTCATTAAATATAACCAAGTGCATCTTGAGAAATCATCAACGAAAGTAACATAATACCTATATCCTCGAACAGAAGGAATACGACTAGGACCCCAAACATCAGAGTGGATAATATCAAAAGGAGACATAGTTCGACTACTGGCACTACTAGGAAAACATACTCTAACATGTTTTCCAAGTTGACATGACTCACAGTTCAAGGTATTCAAATGTGAAAGATGAGGGACCATCTGCTTTAATTTTTCTAGACTTGGATGACCTAAACGACGATGTAAGAGATCGACAGACTCTGAAAAAACACATACGGTGGATGAGGAAGATCGAAGGTAGTAGAGGCCCTGTGATTCAGATCTAAATCCAATCGTTTGTCCCGTACTCCGGTCCTGTATAACAAAGGAATCAGAAATAAAGGTTATGGAACAATTTAGAGTGCGAGTAATTTGGCTAATTGAAATTAAATTAAGGGGGACAATCCGGTACAAACAAGACTGAATTTAAAGGTAAGGATGGAAGAGGTGAAGCTTGACCAATACCAGCGGCTTGTGCTTTAGACCCATCGGCAAGAGTAATACTGTGAGATGTTTTAGGGAATGACAATTTAGAGAAAAGAGAAGGATTACCAGGTAGGTGATCAGAAGCACCAGAGTCTAAAATCCAAGATCCAACAGATGCAGATTGAGAGAGACAAACTTTAGAGATACCAGTGTGAGCAATGGTGGCCGAAGGAAAAGACGAAGGAAAAGCCTGTTGAGTGGCTTTAAATTGAAGATACTCCATATACTCACTGGCCGAAAGTAGATGATCTTCATTTGACTTGGTAGTAATAGTGGGGGAACCAGAAATCAAATAGAGGCTCAAGCTCTTCTTTTCTGCCATGGAAGAAGAGCAACAGAATACAAACAGCAACAAGATTCAATGAAGGGGTAGCACAACGGCAGACCCACAAACCAAACAGGGGCGGAACAGAACCGGGAAAGGGCGGCGGAATCGGCGGCACAAACGGAAGCTGGGAAGGTGGCGCGTGAATTACACGCCCTGGAGAGTGAGGACGGCGCGTGAGGGCACGTGACAGCGAATCTGGTGGCGGAGCTTGGGCGGACGTCCGATCAGCGACGTCTGAGGTGAACGGTAGTGTCACTCCGGTCACCAGACAACTTCAAAAACTTGGGCCAGTGTTCACAACAGCTAAAACCCAATGAACATACCAAACAGGAACCAACAAGGCTCTAGATACCAACTTGAATATGAAAACTGAATACTTTTACTTGTATATTATTGAATAGGAGTACAAGATATATATATATACTTGACTCTAGACTTGATTCCTAGAACAATAAAAGTCTATGCTAAGTCTTAGGAGAAATATACAATGAGTCATAAGAATATAATGGATGGGACTCCACCGTCCACATAAATCCACCGTCCATATATTAATTATATTCAACAACCGTCCACACTGTCCATATAAATCCACCGTCCATATATTAATTATATTCAACACTCACTTAATAATTGGGTTTGATAATATTTTTCTACCCAAAAGTCTGCTCTTCCCAAGGTTTGAAGTTCAACATTATTGGGCAAAAAGGATACATTTCATTATGTCTTTCCGATCCATTTCATCTTGAATAAGGAGCTCTTTCACAATTGAATGACTTTGAGCTTGAAGAAATTGATGAAACGCAATGAAGAAATTATCAGAACTACAACTTAAAACGAAACTGAAAAGGTGAAAATTATCAGGCCAAAAGTATATGACGACATTGCAAAGGAATTAAAAATATTGTCAACCAAAAATATATATTTTTTCTTAAATAAAAGAGATCAAATAAGAGTCTTCTATAGAACCCAAAAAAAAAAAAAAATTCTTACCTAGTGTATGCCTTCACATTTGCCCACTATGTCGGATTTGTTTTTCTTTCTTTTCTTCTTTTTTTTTTTTTTTTTTTTGTTTTTTGATCTCCACAGCTAATGATTTTAAAGGTCAAGCACCAAGAAAGATTATATGAATTAAATGTAACACCTTCGCAGGCGAAATTCTATGTATTATAACTCATTATATTCCCCCTCTTCAACTGTTACTTCCTGCTGAAATTTTAGAAGATAACTAGTAGCTAATGATGCATGAAGTGCAGCTCCATAAGGAAGTGCATCTTCATTGATTTTGTAATAGGGTGAGTGTCCTGAGGCAAGCCGTTCATGTGAGGCATCCTGCATTCCTAGTAGGAAGAAGTAGCCAGGTACAACCTCTTGATAGAATGAAAAGTCTTCAGCTCCCATAGATGGTTGCATGATGTCGTTAACTTTATCGATGCCAAGCAAATTCCCTACAACATTTCGAAAATGCTTGTGCAACTCGCCATTGTTTACAGTTGCAGGAAAGAAAGGTTTCTCTTCTTGAAGGAAGTTGACTGTTGCATTACACCTGTGCACAGCAGCTTGACCAGTGATAACCTGCACAGATGAATCAGCCTTAACTCTTGCAGGATTACAGTGAAAGTCAATCATTTTGTAGTTGCAACAGAAACTCTTTAACATGTCTGAAGTGTGGTAAGCTTACACTATCATGGGATCCTAGGAGGGTCAAACTTATGCAGCTTACCATCAGGTCACTAAGTCAGCAATCTTGCTGTTATACTAAGGCTTACCCTCAAACCTTTTATCTACAAAAGGAAAAGGAGCATCTACTAGATTTTGGCCTCATCCCCAATTTTTTACTAATGATCCTTTTGACTGTGCAATACATACACAAAGATTATGCTGGAGCAGCATTTATGTTGTGTTTGACTATTTGTCCCGGAGTTCGATTCTTCTTAAGTAAAGTCTTGTGAATGGAAAAAAATGGCTGAAGAGAGAGCTTTGCCTCCTTAAATGGATCTTCCCAGCTCGACTTAGATTTGTCAGGATCCGAAATGACTTCCGAATATTGAAGGTCTCGGACCAAAAAATATAACTGAAATAAGTTGTGTTTAGAAACTAACCAGTTTTGCACCAAAAAACAGTTATTCTCCATGCAATTATACCATCAATATAAAAGATAACTGTTGGTTCATTTACTTTTTATTAATATATCTAGTGATTTTATTTAACTTACACCCTGATTGAATAGCCTTCTTAATGTCCTATATCAACATAATGAAGCTATTAAGTTCTAACAACCATAAGAAATAAAATAGCTAACAGGTGGTTGTGAGGTCATGATGTATATTAAAAAAAAAATTGAGGCATATATAAAATGAATATATTCTTCTCCATGGCATTCACATACCTGTTCAATGCGCAGTCTCAGTTGCATGAAGCTTTCTTTTGAAAAAGCTCGGAAGGTGCCACCAATTGTGACAGAATCTGGAATAACATTGAATGCACTACCTCCTTGGAAATTTCCTAACGACACAACCTGTGGGTAAATGCTTTACATTAGGCAGACACAGTTATGTCTTCATAAACAAAGAAGGTCCTTCTGGACACAAAGTTCAAACCCTTTGGCCATATTCAATAATCAGAAACTATCACACATAGGCAAGTTAATACATGTGCATAAACACTCAAGCTTACACTTGTGCGCATGCACACACACAAACATGGTCCTAAAGGTCACACCCATATTGTCATGGGTCATTAAGATGGGAACTACAGTTGTGTTCCTCTATCTCATCTTTTCACTGATAGGGGTCTTCAAAGCTTTGCAATTTTCTCTAATTGGTTTCCAAGTCAAAAGTCAAAAATTACTTTTCCCATCCCTTGTGAACAAGACACATAGCAGGACAATTCTGAATGGCAAGTAATGTAGTGGTTTTCAACTCTGGATGAAGCTCAACCAAGCTCAAATTCCCAGCCAAGCTAACCACTCAGAGTTGGTTGCTTAGAAGGTAATACTGTTCTTAGCATATCCAATCCATTAAGAATGATCCCTGCAACTGAAGTTATATCAAATTATTTGTTACATAAAGCTGTAATAAGTTTTTCATTCTACACACAGAATGCAGGACAATGTTTTCCATGAAAAGTACTATTATTTTGCACAGCATAGGCAGTGGTCAAGTCTGAAAAAAAGCGAGATTAAATTAGGAGCAACACTTGCTAGAATCCTCATCCAACCCATCAACCGTGACAAATCTTTAATTGCTAATCCTCAATACTCCAGAAATAGAAATTCTAAGTAGTGTCTAATTTAATGGATTGGTCAATTTTCCTTTTCATATTCTGATAAACCTTATCCATCAAAAGGACAAGTGTCAATGTCATTAAGATTAATTCTATTAATTGAACCTAATCCTTATTCACACTGCTCCATTATGCAGACTCATTACCTACTTGATAATTTATGGCTGTGATAGTAAAATTAATCATACCTACAACCTGGAACCCACTCCATGCCCCAAAACTTGAATGGCTCAACTGCATGGCGCCTCATATTCTGGTTTTGGATTTTTCTTTGAATCCTTCATGATCTATCTTATGACTTATCTACTTCCTATTACACTTCTAATTTTAGCACTATATGCTACTTGTTCGTCAGTAAGTAATACTGTCACTTTTCATGCCTTGGGAATATTATTTATTCGATTAGCATAATTGTAGACGTTATTTTATCAAATAGCCAAAACACCATATAAGACATTGAGAAATGTTATATGAATCATGAAAATCTCATTCCTTGATACAAAGCTTTTAATCTATACATTTATAAAAAGGGATTCCCTCCAATGGATGTCTTTTCCATTTTCTTAAGGAGCCCAATATTTTGTTTCACTATAACCAAAAAGTAAAGACAAACTTGCCAATAAAATTAAACATGCAGGCCCACCACTTTTATGGAAGTTTTCTAAAGCTTTATTTTAATATATTAGAGTTTAAAAGCAGTTTATGTCAAGTTTTAAGCTTTAAAAAGTTAAAAACTGTCACGCTAGTTTTTTCTGTACACAACTTATACCTGCAATGTGGCTTCTAGTGCCTAATACAATGATAAACAAGCCCAAGGTCTCAGATAAAGTAGAGTGAATTAAAGGTGGAGCTGATACTTCATACTTCTAAAGTTTATGTACTTAATATGAACAGGAAAAAAAAAAAGAAAAAAGAACTGAGTGAAACTGTGAAAGCAAGGAAACCCAAGAATTGCTTAACAAATTCGGTACACAGTACGCAAAGTTAATAAGTAAACCCAGTAACTATGTTCTTTCTTATGTTCACATAAGCTTAGGTAAACATTTAGAAGACAGGCTTGAGTGTTTTAACTAGTCATGGGTTCAGAATATGGTACAACCTTAGAAATAAAGAAACGTAATATAAGCGAAAAATGAGTGTGTGGTGGCAAGGGAAAGGAAGAAATGAAAAATTTTACCTGGGAGTCCAGAGGATCAGCCTCGCGAGAAACAAGGTGTTGTAAGCTAACAATCACATAAGAAGCAGCCAATATAGGGTCTATAGAATGTTGAGGAATACCTGCATGACCACCCTTTCCACTTATTGTTGCTTCAAAGAAGCCACTTCTTGCAGACATGAGACCAGACCTAGAGGCCACTTCACCTATTGGAAACCTGGGTGTGATATGCAAACCAAAGATAGCAGTAACATTTTCTAAGGCTCCAGCTTCTACAATTTTCTTAGCCCCTCCACCTCCTTCCTCTGCTGGCTGGAATACAAGAACAACAGTCCCCTATTTACACAATAAAATAACGAATTACATCAGGGGTCTATGAGAAATTGAAAACAGCAGAACAAAACAATTCAGAAAATGTAGCTGACATGAATGACTCCCCTGGGAATGAATATGATATAAGTTAGCTATTTTATCTTCTTTTCTCCCTTCTTTTGGATTGAGTAACAAACTCAAACTAGCAAGAACCAAGGACAAATTGATTTATTTTTTTGAGGGGTTTAAGTTTCATGCCAGGCCTAGATGATAGATATTGATTGTAATATTCAAAGTGGCATAATGGGAGATACTGCCAGTCATAATTTGGTAGCAATTCTCAATATTTTATAAATAGAAGACATGTTTGACTTCCACAGATTGGAATTATATAACAAAAACTTTAAAGAAGAAAAAAGTGCATAATCATCAGAAGGACAAAATTTGTTGAGTAAATGGCAAGGTGGACAGAAGTGACTACACATCATAAATTGAGATAGGAATAAGCCAACCAAACACACACTTTTATCTCTTTTTCATGCTCTTTGAGGATCTTTGCAGCACCTAGAAGCATAGCAACATGAGCATCATGACCACAAGCATGCATCCTTCCAGGTACTTTACTCTTGTGCTCCCACTCCACCTTTTCCTAAAGTTAGATAAAGCAATAAATCAATGAAATTTAGAAGACAAAGATCCAGAAAGCGGAAAAAGAGAAAAGTCAACATAATTTAAGTTAAAAGGCAAAGCACTGTTTTTTTTTTTTTTTTTTTTTGTTTAGTTTTGTATCATGATTGAAAAGTCAAAACCATGGTATTAGCATTATAAGGAAATGATATCTTTAAGGTATATATATCTATCTAGACCTGCATAGCAAGAGCATCCATATCAGCTCTTAGTGCAACAAAAGGTGACCTTCCTGTCCCTATGAAGCCAATAACACCAGTGACTGCAACTGGATATCTATAAGGGATTCCCAACTTATCCAATTCAGATCTTATCAGCTCACTGGTCTCAAATTCCTCATAACCCAATTCTGGATTCTCATGAATCTTCCTTCTGATTTTGACCATCCAATCAAAAACCTCAGGCTTCTTGGCAGAATCTACGAACTTGGTGGAGATTGGTGTGTGTTTGGCTGAGACTAAGAAGACGGTTGTTGAAGGAAAGAAATGAAAAATGATGAAGAGATGGAACCATTTGAAGAAACACATAGTTACTTTGCAAGTGGAAGTGGAAGTGGGGTGAAAGAAGAGAATGATGTGGCACAAGTCCAAGGCACTTTTAAACAGACACTCCCACGTAAAAAATTAGCTAAAGGCTCTCGTTTTGCTCTGACAAAAAGTTTGTGGTGGGTTTTAGTTTCCGACAAAAAGAATTAATCTCTGAGAGATAAATTAGTTTCTAATAATTATTATGAGACATTATACTTTTTAATAATATTTAAAATGTGATTAATTAGTCCCTAATAATTAGTATCGTAAAACAATTTAGTAACGGATGACTAATAGAATCAATATAGAAATTAACTTGTCCCAATTAATTATTATCAGAAACTAACATAATAGTTTTTTTTTTGTTAGGAACTAAAATGACTCATATACTTTTTTTTGTCGGCACCAAAAGGTATCTTCACCTTAAAAAAAAATTAGGTACTTAGTAATCAAGAGAAACACACTCAACGAAAGAAGAGAGCAACAAATTTTCCCTTTCTCTCTAAAAAAGAAATAAAAATTGTTCCTGCTGGCGCTGACATCCCGGCAGTTTGATTAAAATATCAAATCAAATGTTTTTTTTGATCATCTGATGGGGGACACTGGCACTTTTTTTTTTTAGTTGCATATATATAAAGATAATAAAAAATAAGTAGAAGATATAAATAAACGTATACAGTATTATATATGATGTTTATATTTTGATGTTTAAATAACATAACTCATGATGATACATATTTGTTAGACCAATAATGATATTCACAAAATTGACAACAATCACAATCGATTGTCGGTCAATAAGGTTCAAAATCATGGTTGATGGTTAATAAAAAAGCTTAATGGATGATTAATTAGTTATCCAACCTTATTGTACCTGTTAACCTTATCAGCTGATGTCAAATTTATGATGTCCAAATAGGATAAGTGTGATTGAACTTGTACTTCATCTATTTTGCTACCATTTCATGCTCAATGTAAGTTTAATGAGCGTGTGTTTGGATGATGGTTTATTAAATGTTATTTTGAATAAAATTGATTTTATAAAATTAATTTGATTACAATTGAGTTTAAAGTGAAGTAATTTATATTTGAATATTTTCGTTTGAAAGATGTTTAATGTAAAACTTAGTGTAAAATTTTTAACTTAGAATCAGAACTTTGAAAACAAAATCAATTTTTCTTGTACGTTTATCTTTACTAAAATCATGTTTGATAGGGGGCGAACGCAATTTTGTTAATCTGGATCGTGGAACCAAACATCCACTAATATGACACACCAATATTTTTGGATTCAAAATAAGTTTAGGAGAGTTGGATCCCGATGACTCACAAGGGCCAAGACAGGTCTTATAACTCAGGGCATTTATAGAGATATTTACAGATTAGTTATTAACACATCGATAATCATATTCGAACTCACGTCTTTGTAGGATATGAGTTGTATCCTAACCAACTGAAGCAATTTTCATTGATGCAATCATAGTTTTTCCCCTGCATACATCCATCCTCAATTCATTACCACCCATTTATATATTTCAAATTTTATTTCTTATTTCCCTTCTCCACGGGTAGCATGACTTGCCCCATACTATTCCATCCGTCCATTTATGTATATTTCAACAACAAAAAAAATGTCTTATTTTCTTTGTTAAGTTATAAACTAGTATGTTATTAATTCTTTTTTTAACTTTATAATTGGTAGTAATAAAAGAAATTTTTTTAGCATTTTGAGGTTTTAAACAAAAGGTAATTCAGGTAAATAAAATATTAGTTCAATCACATTATTAATTATGATAAATTGTAATAACTAATTATTAATTAATTAATTATAGTAATTATTTATTAATTTATAATATAATTGACCTAATGAACCTAAATTAAATACTTTATATTTACATGTGAGATCTCTGAGATGCATGTACTGTGGTTTAATAAAAAGAAAGTGTTGCTAATTATACAAAGGAAGTGTTCTAAATATCATAATATAAATCTCTAAAAAATTTCTGTGAATTTATCTCATTTACCTACTAGTACTAGATAAGCACGTCTAATTATTTAATAAAATGCAAAACCTTCACACCTAATGATTTTAAAGAGCAAACACTTTATTATTATTTGAACTAAATGCAACACCTTTACAACTGATGTATGTGTCAAGGTAAGTAAACACAGTGCCACACTAAGCTCCAAATAAGTAAGCCAATACAGAGTTCTATATTGATTTAGTGTTATAATTCATCATGATATTTCCCCTCTACCACAGGCAAATCCTGTTGGTACTTTAGAAGATAACTAGCAGCTAATGATGCATGAAGTGCAGCCCCACAAGGAAGTACATCTTCATTGATCTTGAAATAGGGTGAATGTCCTAAGGCAAGCCGTTCATGTGAGGCATCCTGCATTCCAAGTAGGAAGAAGTAGCCAGGTACAGCCTCTTGATAGAATGAAAAGTCTTCAGCTCCCATAGCTGGTTGCATCTCATTAACTTTATTGATGCCAAGCAAATTACCTGCAACATTTAGAAAATGCTCATGCAAGTCACCATTGTTTACAGTTGGAGGATAGAAAGATTTCTTTTCATTGAAGAAATTGACCACTGCATTGCACCTCAGCACAGCAGCTTGCCCTGTGATAACCTGTGTAAATGAATCATACAGCAGAATTGTAGTCATTTTTCTAGTTGCAACAGAAACTCACAAGCTTATCTGAAAAGGGTGACCAAGTGAACAAGGCTCCAACTATTATGAGGTTTGGCTACAATCAGATGCATGAATGCAAGCAACCATACCAAAGGCGAAGAAGAGGTTATTTCCAAGAATAGAATCCATGACAAATAAAAGGTTCACCTTCAAACCCACAAGCTTGTCTGCTAAAGGAAAAAGGTCTACTAGATTTTGGCCCCATTTTTTGTTGGTGGGAAGTTGTGCATCTATTTGCACTATCAAGAAAAATTACCTACAGGAACTAGTTCCCCAAATTTGTGGAATTTATGTATCTACTCAGCAGTGAAGTTGACTAATGTTTTGTATGACGACAAATTAGATGCACAGACGTGATTCTAGTGCAGCATTTATGCTGTGCTCAACTGTTTGTCCTTATATACTGCATTTGCTTATCAATAACTGAAATAAGTTGTTTGACCATATAGGAAACTAATCAATTGCTCCTTATGTAATTTTATAACAGTAATGTTATTTGGACAAGAAAATTTGACAACATTCCGACACCTAGTTAATGACGTTCAAAATCGTGGTTAATGACATGTTGGACTTAATTAATAGGTACATCAAGATGGGTAACTCACTAACCACGATTTTGTACATCATTAACCACGATTTTGAACGCCGTTAACCAGGTGTCGGAATGTTGTCAAATTTTGTTATCCAAATAACATTTCTGTTTTTGTAATCAATTTAAATCCTGACTGTTGATTGATTTAATATTTATTTTCATAATACATCTGGTGATTTTATGTAATAGGCTTTTAATGTCCTATATGATCATTATTAAGGGTAAAAACCAAATGATAAAAAACAAAAAACAGATTATTGTGAGGAGATGATGTATAAAAAGAAAATTGAGATATTAATATCAGTTTATGGAGATAAAATGAATCAATTCTTCTCCATGGCATACCTCCTCAATGCGCTGTCTCAGTTGCTTGATGCTTTCTTTTGAAAAAGCTCGGAAGGTGCCACCAATTGTGACAGAATCTGGAATAACGTTAAGTGCACCGCCACCTTGGAATTTTCCAACCGTCACAACCTGTTGGGACGTATTTTCTCATATTAGGAAAACACAGGATTGTGATAGAAACTGATTCAGATTAGCAAGAGAAATGAACAATTACACTTATAGGTTATTCGAGAGAACCTGATCCCTCCCAAGTCCCAAGACTAACTCACAAAATGCCTACCTTTCCCTCGACTCTCCCCCTATTTATAGGCAACATGCCTTATTTTTCCTAACTCGCTTACTAACAAACCAACTAATTAACTACTTTACTAACAAGGCCTAACATCTATCAGATTGTCACCATAAACAATGAAAGTCCTTTAGGAAGCAAACCTTTTGTCATGTTCCATAATCAGTGATTGTCAGTTTGTCACATAAAGAAAATTAGAAATGTTCATACGCACAGGCCTGGGAACTGGAGTGTCTTTTCATCTATCTCTACCTGTGCCAAGATTTCATAAAATTCACATGGCTTGTTTAGTTCCAGTTTCAAGTTGAAAACGGATATGTTTTTGCAGGAAATGTATCCTGACAGCCTGTCTGTGCAGCCTGGCTATAGAGGTTCGGATGGACCTGATTACAGTGGCATAGTGACATATAGAAGGTAAATTGCACCTCTATCTAGGGTAAAAATCTCAAAATTTAAAAGGGCTCATTGGAAAGTTCATTGCATCTAGAACAGGGCTGTTCATCAAACAGAAAGGAACCTGACAGCATGCCCTATGAACTGCATGCTATGGTCAAAATGATATGGATCTCTCTCTTATACTAATTCTTATACTCTTAGGGCTCCTTTGGTGGCCATGACAAGAGAGACAGGATAGGATAAGCTATCATATCCTGTCTGAAACTATTTGGTGAGCCAGCACGATAGGATAAACCAATGGTGTCACCTATCCTATCCTGTCGTCTATCTAGTTAAAATTCTATCCTGAGGACGGAGCTGGGTTAGAACTCAACGTGATAGGATAAGGTGATTTATAGTATAATAAATTATAAAAATATTTTATATATAAAATAATTAAAGTATAATAAAATATAATATGGTTACCAAAAAATGTATAATAAAACATAAAATTATAAAAATATTAATAATTAATTTAAAAAATTATTTTTATTTTGTCACAAGACTAATTTTATTACTTCACATTATTTTAAAAAACTGAAAAATAAATAAAAATATATTCTAATAATTTAACTATATGTAAAGTAAAAACTAAAAATGAATATTTAAAATTATAACAAAATTAATTTAAGCTAAACAATATTTTAAAAATTTAAAATATTGTATATAATTTTATCACAAGGACAATTTTGTCTTTTTATATAATCTTAAAAAATGAAAAATTTTAAAAAACTAAAATCTAATAAAATATGAAAGCATTCAGAACAAAAATGAAAATTTTAAAATTCGTACTAAAATTACAATGCTATCCGGTTGGTTATCTGGTGGACACCAAACGTCGGATAGGATAACAGTTTATCCTGCTCATATCATATCATACTCCTATCCTGCTCTCTTATCATATCCGCCCCTATCCTTTCCTGACCACCAAACGAGCCCTTAAGAGTTATTTACTTCATTGGATACTGTTTGCACAATATAGAAACCACTTTTGGTGGGATTTTTTTTTTTTTTGACGGAACTATTGGTAGGAATTCGAAAGTTACAATTGGAGTAGGAGATGCTTAAGGGATTGAGAAATGGTATAGACTATAGACTGGAATGAAATCAATTGAAAGTTACAATTCGAGTAGGAGATGCATAAGTTACAATTCTTCTCCACCCATTGACTTCAGCCATTATCTAATCTATTTCCTAAACAACATAGAAGATATAGACTGGATTCATAGATTGAAATAATCATTAGATAACTAGTCTGAAAATTTCCATTATAAGATCCTTCAACTCTAAGTTGACTATTAAAATAAATATCCCTTTGTCATTAAGAAAAATTAAATTTTATAATACTGAATTAAGTAACAACCGTTTGTTCTCTTTCTTGTAGAGAATCGGTCCCAATTTATTTTACCAATAATATTGCCCTATTAACATAAAGATAAAAAAAAAACTTTCCCTATGTAGAATTCACTAAAAACACAGAATAAAAGCTTCAATCATGAGCTTATATCACTCTTGTAATGCTTTAAATCCAGTTCTATGGGAAAGAAAGAAGGTGTCATTGACAGTTTTGGGCAAGACATACATGGGAAATTAAGTTGTGTCAAAACTTTGTTAGAAAAAATAGGAAAATAGCTGTGTCGTTCATGAACCACTGCCTTAAAAGCAAGATTCCGGTAGACCCAAGGTGCAATCTGACAACCCGGCTTGTTCCCCAAGGTTAAGACAGCAGACTCTTGAACTTGTGCACTCAAGGTCAAGAGTGATGGAGTTTACACAATACGATTGCCTAGATCAAAGTATCAAAGAACAAAGTGTGTATATATATATAGAGAGAGAGAGTTATCCCATATACTTGAGAGCTTAAACAAATATATTTCCTGATCATCAAATGTCACGCACCACTCCAATCCCTTATTCTATTCCCTATATATTATCATATCAGCACCTTTTTTATTACATTGAAAACCAATAGGAACATAGCAAGAGCCAAAAGGAACATTGCAACCAAATAAATGATGACACTTTAATTGCATTAAAGTATTTAATCCTTTTATAATCATTTCAATACTCTTTAAAATTAAAATTGAACTGATTAATTGAAATATAAAAGTCGATTAATTTTTACTTGCTGTCAGTCATTATACCAACGAACTTAACTCGGTACACTGAATTCAAGATATACATCTTTATTCACATATAAACAAGTCAGCTCTCCATAGTCTTAGAAATCTTAAAAAGACTACCAGTTATACATAAATATATACATAAAAATTGAAACATAACAAAACTATACAGATTATATTCGAGGGCTCATTATAACATAAGCAACTATTGCATAGTTCGATTTCCTCCTTCAAAGTTTCAGCTGCAACTAACGATAGGAACCCACGTAAGCTAACTGAGAAGCTGATAGAAAAATGCAGAAAAAGAACAGAAGCTTCACTACTTGACTATAAATGAACAGAATAAGGAGATGATCTCCTACAAGGGCTACCCTTTTTCCAATTGGGCCTTTGCTCAGTTATTACAAAGCTAACAATTTTGAATGAAACTAATCCTAACAAACTAACTGCCTCCCTTCTAACCTCTTCTCTCTATTTATCTACCCTCAACCCTTCTAACTAACTCATGTCCCAACCTACTAACTGCATCTGTTCCTATTAGATTTTGGGACTAACTCAATCCCTAGCTCAAAGGATGAGTATTACCCATTACTTGTATACTTTTATTAGACATTATCTCTTGTCAATGTGGGACTTGGGTTTTTCCCAATACACCCGGTCATGCCTAGCACTATTGGGCTTGGTGCGTGGATAACATGGTGGGTGGCCCAACAATGGATCTAGGATAGCTCTGATACCATATTAGATTTTGGGCCTAACTCAATTTCAAAAGCTAACTCATAGGATGAAGATTACCCACTACTTATAAGTTATTATTAGACATTATCTCTAGTCAATGAATTCAGAATAATGTCAACGTCTTGATTTTAGAAATAAAGTAAGGATGAACTAATAAATGAGTTGGTGGTGGGAAGGGAAGACAAAAAATAAACCAAATTTACCAGGGAATCCAGAGGATCAGCCTCGCGAGAAACAAGGTGTTGTAAGCTAACAATCACATTAGAAGCTGCCAATATGGGGTCTATAGAATGTTGAGGAATAGCTGCATGACCTCCCTTTCCACTTATTATTGCTTCAAACAAGCCACTTCCTGCCAATATTGGACCGGACCTTGAGACCACTTCACCTATTGGAATATTAGGTGCAACATGCAATCCAAAGATAGCAGTAACATTTTCTAAGGCGCCAGAATCTAAAATTTTCTTAGCCCCTCCACCGCCTTCCTCTGCTGGTTGGAAAACAAGAACAATGGTTCCCTATTTAGATGACAAAATAATGAATTTATCAAAGATCCATGAGAGGGTGAAACCACTAGAACAAGACAACTCAGAAAAATAGTAGCAGACATGGAAAATGTCCTAGTGTATTAGAATGATAAGGTGGCCAACTATGAAGCACGAACACCTCTTCAAAGTGCCTTGTCGCGTGTCGACCACGCCTCGGACACCGACACTTCTTGGACACGTCTAAGCGGTATCTCGGTGTTAAATGTTTTGGACATACATTAGCCATGTCGCGGTGTCCGCGTCGTGTCGTGTTGCGGTGCCCGTATCAGAGTCGATGCTTCATAGGTGGCCAATGATTAATTAAATCAATGGTTTTTAAGATGTATGCCAGTCCAGATGATAGATCGATTGTATAATTTACAAAGTTGGCATCATTGGAGAAACTGGCAGTCATAATTTGGCAGTAATTCCATAGATTAGAAACAGAGGCATGTTTGACTCTAACATTATTAGTATTATATAACAAACAATTTAAAGAAAAAACATATATAACAATCAAAAAGCCCAAATTTCCTGAGCAGATGTACTGGATAGTAGTGAGTAGTGAACATACTTTTTAAACTGATGTGGGAAGAGCAGTATCTGGGGAAAAATAAATCAGAACACAACATTATATAGAAATGAAAAGGAAATAAAGATGTCAATCAATAAATAAATCACACTTGTAGATCTTTTTCATGCTCCTTGAGAATCTTTGCAGCACCAAGAAGCATAGTAACATGAGCATCATGACCACATGCATGCATCTGTCCAGGTACTTTACTCTTGTGCTCCCACTCCACCATTTCCTAAATTTAGATATAGGAGTAAATCAATAAAATAGAAAAGAAACAGTGTCAATGAAATTTGAGCAAAGACACCAATCCAAACGTAGGAACAAATCCTTAAGTGCCTAAGATGTTGTTTTGTAATAACAAAAATATCATGTATTAGTGTATTACTGCTCATCACTAAAGATATAACAAATGTAATACATAATATACTTTTATTGAAAAAGCTTAATTGCATTTTTGATCCCCATAGTTTCACAAATGGGTGATTTTGGTCTCTAGTTTCAATTGCTCAAATCAAGTCCATTTAATTTCAAAATTTAACAAATCAATTCCCTGTAGTTTCAATTTCTCAAATCAAGTGCATTTCCTTTTAGCGTTCCGTTTTTTAGCTTTTAGTTTTAGTTTTAGCAATTTTTTTCCAACTAATTAAATAAAACTAATCCTACACTAATGTCAAGTCACAAAGGGTTAGTCGAGTCAACAACTCTCGTTAAGCATTGGACTGTAGGTTGATGGCAAGACTAGATTTGTTCGTTTTTGAAATTATAAGGACTAGATTTGAGCAATTGAAACTCCGGGGACCAAAATTACTCATTTGTAAATTATAAGATCAAAATTGTAATTAACCCTATTGAAAAACAGCACTAGAAGCACCTAAGAATTATATCTAAGTTTCCTCCCTAAATAAAACTACATTATGATAAAGCCAAACCCCGGTATAAGCATACAATGAGCACATAAGAAAAGAAAGAATACATAGAATTCAAGTAACCTGCATAGCAAGAGCATCCATATCAGCTCTTAGTGCAACAAAAGGTGACCTTCCTGTCCCTATGAAGCCAATAACACCAGTGACTGCAACTGGATGTCTATAAGGGATTCCCAACTTATCCAATTCAGATCTTATCAGCTCACTGGTCTCAAATTCCTCATAACCCAATTCTGGATTCTCATGAATCTTCCTTCTGATTTTGACCATCCAATCAAAAACCTCAGGCTTCTTGGCAGAATCTAGGAACTTGGTGGAGATTGTCACTGAGAAAATGGGTGTTGCAGCAAACAAATGGAAAATGAGGAGCAAATGGACCCAATTGAAGAATCCCATAGTAAATTTGCAACTGGGTATGGGAGAGATAGAATGAAGTGCTCAAGTTAAGTAAGAAAAACCAGAAAAACAAGAGTAAGCAAGTTGGGTATTTGACAAAAAAAAATCTTAAAACAACAAAAGTACAAAATTTGTGGGACACCCTCCACTCCAGTCACTGGCCACGTGAGAATTTCCATTTGCACGTTTGGTAAATTTTTACGAATATTGTTTTTCCATTGGCCAGTGGGACAGTATCTTCACTTGATTATAATCTTCACGTGATTATAGTTGAAAAGTGAAAACCATCATATATCATATACTCTCTCATGTCCATAATATAAACAAATATTTTTCAATTTTTTTTAAATATAAATAAATTTCAACTACTTCCATCATATTTAATGAAATTATTCTCAAAATATCATTAATTTAATACAAATTTTATTTTCTAATGACTCCTTTTATTCTCAATAACACAAGTCTAATAAATAAGAGGAAGGGTAATTTAGGTAATAAACTCGATTTTTTATTTCTAATAACTCTTTTAAATGAGATTAACTAACTTCCTTAATAAGTATGAAATTAATTACTTTTACTTATAATATCGAACGGAGGGAGCGGCGTGCAACTCACATGGATTTTTTTCGAAATTTTGAAATATTATTAATAAAAATCCAGTTCTAACATCAAAGTACTTGCACTCTCCACCTTTTAAGAAGGGTTGAAGTGCAAGCATCCTATCATGTGCTCTAAACCAGAAATAGCATAACAATTACAACGTGTCTCAAGATACAACCAAGCCGAAAATAAGATAACAAAACATTATGTGTGTTTGGGAAAGATGAAATTTTGTCATTTCAGCTGTTTTTTCCGCTAAAAGTTGTTTCATATAAAAGCTTTTGTGTTGGAGCTTTTAACTTAAACTTTGAAAAAGCTTTTTCTTTGAAAAAAAAATTGTTTTCAAGCATCTCATTGGGAGGACTGGTGGATTATATTTCTACCGATTATTTTCATGCAATGCACGGGATTCCGAGAATGCACTATCGTTCAATTGATTTGCTATTAAAATTTAGAAAGACAAATAAATTTACATAAAAATGGGCCTGTGAAAAGAACTGCACTGCAGTAGCGTGAAGAGGAAGAATGGGACGCTTATTTATTTTTTTAATTTATTTATTTTCTGAGATAATTAATTTAAATTTTTAAGACTTAAGATATATACATTTCAAAAAAATGTAACGTTAAAAGAACATCAAATATTATTAAATTATTATATATTATATAAATGACTTCATACCATTTTTTCTAATTTATTATATAAAAGTGTTTTTTTATACCACCCAAACGAAATAGATTATCTTAAAATCACTTTTCAGCAAACAGATCCAAACAAAAACAGATTCTGATTATAATCGATTATTACAATAATCGATTATAATCGCTTGTGCTTACAAGGATAACTTTGTTAAATGAGAAAATTATAAAATATAGGTTTTTTAATATGTAAACTAAAAAAATTAAAGAAATAATTTTAGATGAATAATAAGTAATAAATACTATGTAACAAATTATTAACATAATGACATAATAAAATAGCACAAGGTAGAAGTTTGTTTAATGTTAAAATTTTATTTAAATGAATTATAATATTTATATAAAAAAGTAGAAGTGAATCTGCTATATTTTTCTCCCCAAAACTATGGACAATTTTGTAAAACAACTAGAAATTGATTAAAATATTTTAGTGACTGGATTTGGGAATGTGTTAACTCTTTGTTAACCTTGTGAAGTGGTAGTAGGTTATTTTCTCTTTCATTTAATAAGGACCCTGTGGACTGTGAATCTGCCTCTTTCTTCAACAAACATTGCTTTTCTTTATGCTCTTTCCTCTTCTCGCGGTTGGTATTTTCATATTCCGTTAATAATTTGTGGTTTTTTCTAACTTTTGTTAAAAAGGGATTAGGAAAGGGGTTTTTGACATTTTGTTTTCATATTTCGTTGTGTCTCCACTGTGGCTTAATCATGTGTGGATCTATTTCTATTTGGATGAGTGTTCACCATGCTTTGCTGCCATTTTTGTTGTGTTTATTTGGTCTTAACATAGTTTGCTGAGTTCTTTGGGTAAGAGAGACATCTTTTTGAAGAATTGCTACTTTCCACGCTATGGGCAATTCTGTAAAACAACAACTAGAAATTGATTAAAATATTTCAAGAGAATAATAATTAATTGCTAGATTTGAGAATGTGTTAACACTTCATTAACCTTGGGAAGTGGCGGTTGGTCATTTTCTCTGCCATTCAATACTTTGGTACAGGGACGCCGTGGACTGTGAATCCGCCTCTTTCTTCAACAACGTTGCTTTTCTTTATGCTCTTTCCTCTTCTCGCGGTTGGTATTTTCATATTTCATTAATAATTTGTGAATTTTTTTTTTTTTTGAGTTTTGTTAAAAAGGATTAGGAAAGGGGTTTTGACATTTTGTTTTCATATTTCGTTGTGTCTCCACTGTGGCTTAATCATGTGTGCATCTGTTTCTATTTGTATGAGTGTTCACCATGCTTTGCTGCCATTTTTGTTGTGTTTATTTGGTCTTAACATAGTTTGTTGAGTTCTTTGGATAAGAGAGGCAGCTTTTTGAAGAATTGCTACTTTTCACGCTATGGGCAATTCTGTAAAACAACAACTAGAAATTGATTAAAATATTTCAAGAGAATAATAATTAATGGCTAGATTTGAGAATGTGTTAACACTTCATTAACCTTGGGAAGTGGTGGTTGGTCATTTTCTCTGCCATTCAATACTTTGGTACAGGGACGTTGTGGACTGTGAATCCGCCTCTTTCTTCAACAACGTTGCTTTTCTTTATGCTCTTTCCTCTTCTCGCGGTTGGTATTTTCATATTCCATTAATAATTTGTGAATTTTTTTTTTTTGAGTTTTGTTAAAAAGGATTAGGAAAGGGGTTTTGACATTTTGTTTTCATATTTCGTTGTGTTTCCAATGTGGCTTAATCATGTGTGGCTCTATTTCTATTTGGATGTGTGTTCCCCATACTTTGCTACCATTTTTGTTGTGTTTATTTGGTCTTAACATAGTTTACTGAGTTCTTGGGGTAAGAGAGGCTGCTTCTTGAAGAACTACTACTTTTCATACTATATCACAAGGTATTGTAGTCTTGCTTTTAATGGATGGCCATGTTGCCTGTTCTACTTTTCTTGAAGAATTGTTTTTTGAAATTTGAATTGACAATCTCTTTCTTTTTGTGCTCTTTCTCTTTCTCTCTCGATCTCATTATTTCTATGTCTTCTTTCTTTTCTCAATATTCCTCCATTTTTGTTGATGAGTGTTTAACTAAGTTTCTTAACATTGCTATCTATGTGAGTTATATGTCCTCTTTCTTTTCTCAATATTCCTCCATTCTTATATGTTGTTTTAAATTATATGGGGTCAAAAATATTCTTAATTGAGTTCCCAAAGATGGAAATATTCAACGAAGATATCGAATGAGAAGTAAAAATGTCGAGGTATTGAATTAGAACTCTGTTTAAATGTATTGCAAAAAGCAATAAAATAAAGATAGAGAATGGAAATGACACAAATCTTTATTGGGAGAGCAATTCATAAATCTAGAAATCCAAAAATCAAAATAAAATGAAAATGATAGCTTTAGGTAGAGACATGCCTAACCAATGAAGCAACAAACAAAATGAAACGAAAATGAAGAGCACCAGGAGAAATGTCAGATCTCAAACAATCATACGAAAATGAAACAAAAAAAACAGAATTTAGGAATTTTAAGGGATTAAAAAATGAAAACACCTAAACCCTTGAAACTTTTGTCTAACACGTAAACTTCTCATCACGACAGATGAACATCTTGTACAAATAAAAAACAAAACCCAAAAAAATGAAAAACAACCACTAAAAAGATGAACAAAGGTGGAGAAAAAATGGAAAAGATTAAAGATTAGGACGTACCAATTGGTAGAACATTTAGAAGAGGGAGTGTAGTAATCATTCTGAGCACGAAAGAGAAAAAACCCAATCTTTCTATAGAAAGGGTGTTAGATGAAGTAAATAAGAAAGAAAAGGTTGGAAAGTTAAGCTTGGAAAAAAACGGTGGAAGATAGAGAAAAAAGAAATCAAAAACCTCCAAGTTGCCTTCAAAAGATGGAGTCTCTGAAGCTTTTAAATGCAAGAAAGAGAAAATACAACTTTCCAAATGGAGTATGTGGCTATGTGCGTGACAGTGCTCCACACGACGGCAAACTGACGATCCCGATGGTTGTTGGCTAAAAACGTGGGAAAGAAAATCAACCAAATAAAAATTGAAAAGTAGCAACACAGTGGTTGGAAAACTTACCGACGGCGGTGGCTCCACCGATGATGGTTATAGAAGGCATGAAGAGAAGAGGAGATCTCTATCATGAGAGGGTTAGGGTGGGTGCGGTGGATAGTGGCGGTGTCATGGCGGTGCCTAGGTTGGGGGTTCCTTCAGGGAGGTGGGAGAGAGCGATGGCGGAGAAGGAGGGAGGAAGATGAGGCTTGTTTTGGTAGTCACAGTGTATTGGAATCATACAACTATTTGAAGGATAATTATTTTCCATACATTGAAATTCTGCAACAATAAATTTGAAATTTGAATCATAAGCTTTGGAAAAGGCTCTCCATAATTACGGGATAAATTATCGTAATATTAGAAATATTTTTAAAATATTTTCATGATCTGATTGGTTGAAGTAAACTGACTTTAAAAATTAACTTGGGTAATATTTCTATTTATAGAAAGTTTCATTTATGATGTCCGATATCCAAATTCATGTAGTGATGAAAAATGTCCAAACTTTCCTCCTAATGGACCTTCTTTTACATATAGTATAGATATAGATTATACATTATATATAAAATAATGGGTTAAATATGTGTTGTAGCATGCGAAATAATTGGCCGAAGTCTTGACTATTTCTGCTAACAAATGATTCCCCTTTTGTGTTCAGGCGATTACACTGAGAAAGAGACTTTATTTCGTAGTTATGGATTCCTAGACTACTTCAAAGAGCGTCTAGTGTAGAAGATTGAACTAGGAAGCTAAAGTTGCATGAAAGTAATAAAGGAGAGCGATAAAAGAAAGTGATAAAGGAAAGTAATAATAAGTAGTCACAACTCTATTACCTTGTTTGGCATGCCATAACCTGGACTTTAAATAAAAAAATTGAGAGGAATGTATGTACCTTTCACAGCTTCCCAGACATCTTTCACAGTTGGAAAGAACATGAAGGGCTTTCAAATTGCTGGTTCCATGGATTAAAGAATTAAAAAAATTCTCAGATTTCCAGAACCTGCAATTTGGATTGCTATCTGTAGGTCTCGGCATGTCTCCTGTAAGAAATCCAAAATTTTCCTTGATTTTCCATTATCAATCTAACTGTCTGGGACCATTATGTGTAGTTTTTCCCAAGAAGTCGTGGATCATTGATTTGAAGGGAATTAGAAAAACCTTCTTGGCGATTAAAATGGTAGTGGCGCCACCTGCACCGTCGACGCCATTTGCGCTGCTGCCTCCTACACCAGCGTCAGTGCCTGCGCCACCGCTTGCGCCCGTATCCGCACGACCTGAGGCAGCGCCTCCTGTTCCGGCAACTGCTCCTGTACCGCCGCCACTTCCTGGGCCGCCTCCTGTCATGTTGCTACTGTGTCCGTCTTCAACAGTGCCTTTAAGGGAATGCTTCCTTGAGTTTGGGCATGCTGCCATGGAGGGGAGAGAAACTTTAACCTAGTGCTGTTGATATCATATAGAAGGCAGTGGAACAAAATTTTGAGATATTTTATTCATCATCCTGAGTCTCTTTTACATAGAGATTACAATAAAGCAATAAAGTCTCTTCCTGTAATTAAGGAAGGAAATAAAACAAAATAAAATCAGAGTAATAAAGATAAAATCAAAGAGAATAAAATCGAGGATATTTTCTGATTCTCCTATAATGGTTATAAACAAACATCTATCAGCGAGCATCAAGCTAAGTTCAAAAACTTTCAAAACATTACTATAGTCTTTTCAAGTTATTACGATCTATTGGTGAAGTTGCCTTCGAAGTGGAATGCTGGTTGAGAGTAAAATTCTTGTTTTTCACGCTTCACAGTTCACGCATTCAACCCTGGGCCATCATTGATTAGCAGGACAACACAACAACATCTTACCCCTAAAGTTCTCGTCTAGTGGGCTGGTCTGTAACACCATGCTTTTTATTGACTTGCCCAATACTATTCCATCCGTCCATTTATGTATATTTCAAAAAAGCAATGTCTCGTTTTCTTGGTTATTTTATAAACTAGTATGTTATTAAATTCTTTTTATAACTTTATAATTGGTAGAAATAAGTGAGAAAAATTATTAGCATTTGAGTATTTAAAAAAAAGGTAATTCAGGTAAATAAAATATTAGTTCAATCACATTATTAATTATGATAAATTGTAATAACTAATTATTAATTAAATAATTAGAGTAATTATTTATATTAATTATTTATTAATTTATAATATAATTGACCTAATGAACCTAAATTAAATACTTTATATTTACATGTGAGATCTCTGAGATGTATGTACGGTGGTTTAATAAAAACAAAGTGTTGCTAATTATACAAAGGAAGTGTTCTAAATATCATAATTTAATTCTCTAAAAAATTTATGTGAATTTATCTCATTTACCTACTAGTACTAGTGTTATCCCCCAAAATAAATCAATTTAGCTGATAGCCAAGTTGATGGGCTAGGATTGAAAGGCATAATTGGGCTAAAGCACAATGGGCCACGAACTGTTGGAAGGAGACTTAGAAACGTGCAAGTGCAAGGATAAGGAAGGAAGTTGTTACCAATGGATGCCACAAAACATGCCGAGAAAATAAGAGTTTAGCTGTTGAGAGGTAGCCGTTGTGGCTATAGCGGTTAAAAGACATAGGCATCTGAGTTGAGGGTAGTTGCATGTATTTAGGAAGTTTAGCCAATTAGAAAGGGGTGGTTAATGGTTAGATTTAGCCTATAAATATCCATTGTATTTACTGTTGAAGACACATGACAAAATCAAATACAACTTTTAAGCTTTGCTTATTTCCACTTGCCTTTACTTTCAGCTCTTTGTTAATTCTGCTTTTACTTAGTGCTATTTAATTTATGCAAGCTTATTTCCTAGCTGATTAAGTCCTTATTCTTTAGTTCTTAGCCTTTTCTTGTTCACCTTGCTACCAAACGCTTTCTTTAGTGAGTTTGGGAACCATTTTCTAGAAGTTGGATTTTACTTCTAGTTCAAATCGCCTGATCATTATTAAAATAAGTACGTGATTCTTGGCTGATTTCTAGATCGGCTGATAACTTATTTTTCACGTTAAACAAATTTGCCACGCCTGGTGGAACTCTCAAAGGAGAACTAATTGAGAAGTTCCTATCTCCAGGTTCAGATCATCATTGGCGTATGCACCTAATGTCCGGCAAGAACCTTTGCAGCATGGATACTAGTCAACCGAGCAAGAAGAACGGGACCAAGAAGACATCAGAGGGGGACTCCGCAGCCTACTCTGGGGATGCCAACAACTCCCCAGCTGGTGGGAACCTCGACATCCTCAACCTTAACCGCTACCCCTGGGGTAGAAAGCTCTGATCAGCCTCAGCCGATGATAATGACCACATCATATATTCGGGATCAGACTGATTAGGGGATGAATGATTGGATGTACCAAATGTCAAGGCAACTATCAGAGATCGTGAAACCCATGGTGCATAATGAATTGCATTTTGTTAGAGAAACTGAGAAAAGACAATCCAATGCGGGTGAGGCTTCGGCCCATTCGGCTATAGCTGGCACTCCTGTTGGTGGACAAACTCAGGTAGAACCACCACAACCAATGGTCTAGCCGAGTTTGGGCATGCCGCAGGTGGTTCCTATGTACCAGCCTCCACACCCTGACAGTAGTGTGGATCTGAACTTACAATTTTGTCAAGTACAAGTGCCCATGCCAGGAGGCCTACTCAAGTAACAAGAACAGTTCGCTTGCCGTGTTTGGCGCCTGACACTTCTGTGGTAGGCGCTAGTCCACAGGTGGCCATGGCTGGGGGCACCATCTACTCAGTTGTTGCAGGCCCTAGTAGGTATATTGCCGATTACTTGGGAGAATTGCCCTGGTCCAATATCCCTCCTACTCTAGTGGGTACTCCTGAAGGGTTTCCTTATGGGCAGACTATTCATGTCAGAATGGATCAGCCATGGGCTAATGTACCCCAAGTGACCCCAATTAAGTTGATTCCTCAGCCATGGATGAATAATCATCCATACCCAAGTAATAACCAGGGGCAATCCCCATCCTTGACTAGCAATATCAGATTCCCTGTCAGCCAGGGGGTGCACCTGCTAGGCCTATCAGACCCGTTCAGCCACCAGTACCAAATTATACAGGTGACAGGGCTCCTCAGCTGATTGATCCAGAAATGATAGCCGAAACTATGAAGAGACATTTTGGAATCCAGCTAAGATTGCTGGATAGGCCTGTGTACAAGAAGCCCTATCCTGAATGGGTGGATAGGATAATGCCTCTGCCTAGGGGATTTAATACTCCTGACTTTACTACCTTCTTAGGGGAGGATGGTAAATCAACTATGGAGCACATCGGCAGGTTTAGCGCCCAGTGTGGGGAAGCCAATCAAAACAAGTTCTATAAGCTCCAGCTGTTCCATTTGTCCTTGACTGGAGCATCATTTACCTGGTATTCTGGTATTCTGCCCTAGCCCCTAATAACCAGTGGCTGATTATTTGGAAAGATTGAGGAAATTAAGGATCAAGTGTGTTGTGCAGCTCCTTGAGGCTGAATAGTCTTCTATGGCCATTAGCAACATGCATCCTCAGCTCAGGGAGAAGCTAGTAGGACAGGATTGCACTGATCTAAGTCAGTTAACTTCCAGGGCCTCCAGAATCGAGCAATACATCCTGGAAAAGGAAAGAATGAGGTCTAGCATGAATAGAGGGCCTCACCTAATCAGTGTGATTGATGTTGAGGATTCGAATTATATATCAGATGAATCAGCCGAGCAATCGGCAGACAACATGGCTGCTGAGTTATTGAGAGGAAAACCATATTCCTGCCCAGCTTTGAGACCCCACAAAGGGAAGGAGCTGCAGACTTCTGAGGGTAGAGTGGAATACTCGTTTGACATTTCTAAGGCAGACAAAATCTTTGATTATCTCCTAAAGGACTAACAGATTAAGCTGAACGAAGGACACCAAATCCCCGCAGCCGAGGATTTGAAGGGAAAGAAACATTGCAAGGGGCATAATTCTTACACGCATGCTACTATCAACTGCATAGTGTTCGGAAAGGCTATACAAAAAGCTATGAAAGAAGGAAGGTTTAAACTAGCCGAAAAGAAGATGATTGTCATTACTGATCCATTCCCTTCAGCTGGGGTTAATATGGTTTCCTTTTCTCGGGAGACAGTATCTGGCTCACCATCCAAAAGATGGAAACAGCCGATACATCGCCAATGGAGTCTAAGGGGGTGTTTGATGAGCCAAATAGGGCTGGAAGAGCTCTAGCTGTGTCTGATTAGTCCAAAACAATAGATCAGAAGCCATATGTGTTCAACAGACTGAAGAGGTCCTAGATAAATAAGAAGGAGGAGGTCAAGAAAGATGTGAAAGCTGAACATAATAGGCCCATATTGTTCAGCAGGTTAGAAAGGGCTCAGCCGATGAGACAAACTAGAGCCAAACATCATTCGACAGATTGTGAGGTATATAGAGACCCAAATGGGAAGACCATTTTGGTCCCAAAAGACAGGGCAAAGAATGCTAAGCCCAAAGTATTTGGTAGGTTGGACTTCTCAGGTGTGAGAAAGGATTTTAAAAGGACAAAATATCCGACACTCGGGTCTGGGGAAGCAACAAATAGGGCTCCATGAAAGAACATAGGAAGAAATGCAGTCGATAAGCATGATGATACTTCGGCTAATGGAAGGCTACCTATAATGTGTTAGACTCAATGATTTAGAGATTTTGATATATGACACATACAACTTAATATTTATGCAAGTGTTTTAGTGTCAAATTGCAAAGACAGGTATCAAGCAGTAATCAACAAGTTCAGTGAGAAATTAAAGGAGAATATTCAAGGAAGAACTTGAAGAAATCAAAAGAGAAACATGGTTGAATCAAAGAGCAAAGACAAAGATCAAGGAATCATCAAGACAAGAGCTTAAAAGAGAAATTAGATTTAAGTCTTAGATGATTTGTAAGAGATGAAATCTCTCTTTCACAAATAGCACATTTGAAAAGATGCATGAAAGAAAATCAATTTTCATAATCTGCATTAAAAGGAATAAGTTTTCGTTAATGAAAATGATTTTTGGAAATAAGAAGCGCTCGTCCAATAAAGTAATAGAAGCGCTCGTCCAACACTGAAGGGATAGAAGCACTTGTCCAACACTTAAGTGATACAAGCGCTCGTCCAACACAAGTGAGACAAGCGCTTGTCCACTAAAGTGATACAAGCGTTCGTCCACTAAAGTGACAGAAACGCTCGTCCACTAAAGTGATACAAGCGGTCGTCCACTAAAGTGACACAAACACTCGTCCACTAAAGTGACAAAAGCGCTCGTCCACTAAAGTGATACAAGCGCTCGTCCACTAAAGTGACAGAAGTGCTCGTCCACTAAAGTGACAGAAGCGCTCGTCCACTCAAGCCTTTGGACTTGCTAAGTTCTTAATGAGAAGCTTCGTCCAATGACATGGCATATGGAACTCGTCTACTAGCTCGTCCGATGTAAAATCTTAATTCAAAATGGCTAGATGGACGCGAATTCTATAAGAACTATCAGAATCTTATTTCAAGAACCAGAATCAAGAAAACAGGTTATGTAAAATCATATCCAACTCTGTTTTGATTGATCCCAATGACTATAACTTGTTTTCTATATAAAGAGGGATCAAAGGAACACTTTTAACAATCACAACTAGATCAGAAATTTTATACGAAATCAATTGTGAAAATCATTCATCATCTTTCTTGAGCTTATTGTGAAAAGAGTGTTTCAATACTCATAAGTGCTTCAATTTGTTTATCTGACTATTGAGTGTTAGGAATCAATTTTTCGTTTTTATTCGATTGTAAAGAGAGAGGGATTCTCTCTGAGTGATTAGGGTGAGGTATCCCTAAGGAAGAACATTAAGGCTCTTCACAAGAGTGTGGTATCTCGAGGTGAAGGAGTGCTCTGTGGTGTAAATTTTTTTCAAGCTACCTGGCCAAAGCTTGTGTGTTAGTGTGTGAAATCCCACAGGTGGAGTGGGGACTGGATATAGGTCACAGTGGAGGTGACTGAACCAGGATAAATCTGGCTGTGTGGTATCTCTAAACTCAAACTCCTTTACTTTCTGTTTATGATCAAGAACCTGTGATTTTGATGTTTAAAGTTCTATATAATTTATGTTCTTGGTCTGTATAAAATGTATTGAAACTTGAGTCCGTTTGCAATCAAGTCTGTGTTATATGCGTTAAAAAATGAGTTGATCAAAACCATTCTTGATTGCTGAAATTGAACTAATACTGAAACTGAAACCTGCAAGTTTGTTCTTGATTGTTAATACTTGTATCTGAAACTTGCATAACTTGTTCTTAATCTTTAAAGGCTTAATCAGTTTTCGAATTCTATTATTATTGAGTTTTGAACTTGAATCTATTAATTCTGAATCAATCTTTCTTATCATCATCACCTTCTATTCAAGATTTTATATAAACCCTTCATTGATTTTGTAAAAGATCCTGAGGCCACAAATCCGTAACTCTGATTTGAAAGGTTTTGTGAAAAGTTTTTAAGCGGGAAAGATTTTAAGAAAACTCAATTCACCCACCCCCACCCCCTCTTGAGTCATTGAAGCCAAAACAACATAGGGTCCGTTTGGTTTAGATTTTGATAGAATTGATTTTGGGGGAATTGATTTTGGAAGAATTGATTTTGGAAATTGGAGTTTGAAAAAATTGATTTGTGTTTAGGAATGATATTTTAAAAGTGGGTTTAGAAGAATTGTTTTTGTTTGGATGATAAAGTAAAATCACTTTTGAAGTGTAAATATGTAGAATTTTGTGGGGCCTACATCTGGAATCAATTATTTTCAACGGAAAAGCTAGAAATTTTTGCTTCCACAAAACTCAGTTTTGACCCACCAGGAATCAATTATTTCTAACGGAGTTTCGTAAACAAACGTATGAATAGTACCAGATGTATGAATAGTAGCCTTGGGACGGTACATTTCTCCGTTTGCGGCAAAAAAATATGAAACAAACAGAGTCATAATGGACGAGGCTCCTATACCAGATAAAGGTAAAAGAGTAGCTCGTTTTGAAGTGGAAAAAGGCATGACTACACTAAAGATTACTGTTAAGAATGTGGAAACTATCAGACCCCAACGTATGGCTAAACCACCAGCCGAGGTGGAAAAAGAACATTGGTTCATTAACAAGTATGCAAAAGGAAAAGATCCTGTGGTAAAGGAACCATTGGTTATAACCAGGACGTAGAAAAGAAGGGCCCAAAGGAATAAGTCACTACAACTAATGAAACAAACCTTGGCCATGTTAGTCGAGGCAAAGAGAATTGATCATGCTGAGATTAAATCTCCTAGGGTGGCTGAGATTCTAGAGGCTGCTTTTGGGCAACCGAAGGGAGAAACGGCTGTCGAGGAGAGAAAGCAGGAACCAGGGCACCAAGATTGTTTGGGAAAGGAAGAACAGGATTTCCAGTAAATTATTAATGAGTTAGAGACATCGAATTGGAATAGGTGCAATCATAATAACAGAAGAGCAAGTTCCCCTAATAGTTGAAGAAATGGAGGAGGAACTTGGGACATGCCTTCTATTAGAAGAATCTGTGTTGGATTCCATACTGGGAGAAGATGGAGACCAACCATCGGCTGACACCAACGTGGTGGGGTTGATTCTTAGTGAGTTCTTGGCTCGGTAGGAGCAACCCAAGTAATTGGAAGGTGATGTATTGGCTGAAGAAGTTGAATGGGTGGACTTAGCTCCCATTCCAGAAGATCCCAAAATGAAGTTTCCTAAACCAACAGGAGAGATAACCAAGCATTTGAAGCCCCTATACATCAGGGCCAAAGTTAATGGTAAAACTATTAGCCGAATCATGGTTGATGGTGAAGTTGACACAGGGAAACACAATAAGGGGGGTTGAATTGTGTTTCTTAACAATTTTTCGAAATAGCATTTTCTTAAACCTTTTTACAAGCAAAACAAAATAAGAAACACATAAACAAGAAAATCTTTTTAGAGAGTTAACAAACTCAGATCCAAAACCCCGCAGTTAGTATAACCAAAAGCTATAAAGGATAGGGATTCGAAAATTCACACAAGAGATTTATCATGTTTCACTCTCTTCCAACCAAGAGCTGCGTCTAGTCCCTTCTACCTGAAGGTTTTATCCACTATTCTCCAAATAGATTACAAGTATTCAACACCTCTTCAGTCTCTAACTCTAACTAAGAGATTTACATATTTGATCTAAGAACTCATTAAGTGTGAGAATATGAAAATTAAAGATCAGTAGGTTTACAAGTAAACTTGTTCAACAGATTTCAGCAGAGTTTTTGACATTTTGATATCAGAGCTTGTCTCACTTCTTTACTGAGATTCTTCCAGTATTTTTAGAAAAAGAGCTTTGTTGCCTTGATCTTCTTCAACGGTCTTCAAATTGTATCCGTTTAGACATAGCATTAAATGCTTGGACTCGTTGAGACCGATAACTTGATATGCTTAATGGAGAAGTGCTCTTGTTTATCAGAGGAATGCTCAAAGTAGAGCTGTCACTTCCCTGTTGTACCGAAGGTTGCTTTCTGACTTTCCTTCTTTGTACTTGGTTTGAACTTTACAGCAATGTAGTTGACAGGGTATAAATGTTTATGTTCTTGATGGTACTATGTTTCTATTCTCAAGAAACAAAGAGTTAAACAAATGAAGCATCAAAGGAAAGAGACATATATTCTCTTGAATTAAATAAACAATCATTTGAAATAAATACGCTTAAGCTTAGACGGGTTTACTTTTAATATCTGGTAGACGCGCAGGTCTTTGGACGTGCATAAATTAACTTATAAGTAAGACGGGCTCGTCTACTGATACTGTGTCTATAGACTCTTGTCTAGTTCCAAGTCTTTGGACGTGCTTTACTCAATGGCTCGTCTACTGACGTGGCGTCTAGAGAGACCTCTCGTCTATTATCAAGTCTTTGGACTTGGTGTTTATCTGAGAATTGTCTATTGGCTCGTCTACTTGTCTTTTCTTAGACTTAGATATTCGTCTAGCTTCTATTATCTTAGCCAATTTTTAAGACCTCGTCCAACGATAACTAAACAGACTCAGAATTTTACCAAAGATTGAAGACTCGTCTAGAGGATCAGATATAGAATCTGATATGATTCCATTAGCAAAGCGAAGATACTTTTTCTAAGTTTCCTTGTCTATTATCATTCAAACAGTCCTGCAAGCTGGAATAAATAAGTTAGATTTTTGACAATATTTTGCCATACAAATTTAACATTTTTTGTTAACATTAAAACTTAAGAGATTATTTAAGCCAAAACCACTTTGGTTCTAACAGATGGGGGAGCAGTCTTGAACATAATGCCTTTAGCCACAATGAAGAAGTTGGGTAGAACTAAGCAAGATCTGATCCCCACTAATATGAAAATGACCAATTTCACAGGGGATGCCACGGCTGCCTTAGGAATTTTGGTAGCCGATAGCACTGTGGGGAGTAAAACCTTGAGTTCTGCTTTCTTTGTGGTAGATTCTAAGTCCATTTACTCCATATTGCTGGGAAGGGATTGGATTCATTCCAGTCAGTGTGTACCTTCCACTCTCCATCAAATGTTGATGTTTTGGGATGGAGACAAGGTAGAGTCAGTAGCAGCCGACAAGAATCCTTTCACGACTGAAGTCAAAATGGTTGACACTATATTCTATTTGCCTCGGCTAGAACCAATAACCATCCTTGAAAAACATGAAGAAGGATCATGGGAATTTTACAACCTTACAGCCGACGGGTTTGCTGTCCAAATTCAACCCAACTTACGTCCTTCACAATTGTACCTCAATGAGTAACAAGACCCAAGTGATTAAGGACCTAAGACATAGGCTAACATCCCTGGAAGTTGGACAAAGGGTTGGTGTGGTCATGTCTATGGAGTTAGAGGAGATCCAAGAAGAAGAGTGCTCGGCTGATATGCCTAGGGGGCATGAACTTGAGGAGAGGTGGGAGTCTTCGATTAGCAGGAAGATTCATACCTTTTCAGCTAAAGATCCGTTGCTGGATGTCAACCTAGGAACTGAGAAGGAGCCGAGAATGACAAGAATAAGTGGTTTACTGAATGGGGAAGAAAGAAATCGGCTGATCGATCCGGTAAAGAATTACAAACACTGTTTTGCATGGGACTATGATGAGATGCCAGGACTTTCCAGAGAGTTGGTAGAACATCAGTTTCCGATTAACGAAGGATTTAAGTCTCATAAGCAAGCTGCAAGAAGGTTCAACCCATAATTAATGCCAAAGATTAAAGAAGAGATGGAACAACTACTTAATGCAGGGTTTATTCGTATGGCCAGATATGTAGAATGACTGTCGAACATTGTTCTTGTAATTAAGAAAAAAGGAAATGTTAGAATTTGTATTGACTATAGGAATTTAAATCTTGCCACTCCCAAAGACGAGTATATAATGCCCATAGTTGACATGCTTGTTGATTATGTAGTCAAAAATGGAATCCTGGCATTAATGGATGGATATTCTGGATATAATCAAATATTCATAGCCGAGGAAGATGTTCATAAGACAGCTTTCAGGTGTCCTGGCGCCATTGGGATATTCGAATGGCTCGTTATGCCATTTGGGTTGAAAAATGATGGCGCCACGTACCAAAGAGCTATGAATGCTATCTTTCATGAGTTGATAGGAAAAAACATGGAAGTTTATATCGATGATGTCATAGTGAAATCTCATGATTTCAATCAACACTTAACCGATTTAGAACAAGCACTTAAGAAGATGAGAAGTCATAATTTAAAAATGGATCCCGCCAAATGCTTTTTTGGTGTATCTGCTGGAAACTTTTTAGGTTTTCTAGTGCATAAGCATGGGATTGATGTAGACAAAAACAAGGCCAAAGCCATTCTGGATGCAAGGCCTCCTCAGAATAAAAAAGAATTGCAGAGCCTGATTGGTAAAATCAATTTTCTGAGAAGGTTCATTTCAAATTCAGCTGGTAAGCTAAAAGCTTTCTCTCCACTGTTAAAGTTAAAGGATGTTGATGAAATGGTGTGGGGAGAAGAACAAAAACTTGCTTTTGAGAAAATAAAACAATGCTTAGCTAGCCTTCCAGTGCTAGTTCGACCAGTGTCAGGGAGGCCGTTAAAATTATATATATCGTCTACCCTAGAGTCAACCGGCTGCCTGTTAGCACAGGATGATGAGGATGGGAATGAAAGATCCATCTATTATCTTAGACGATTGCTCAATGATCCCGAAATAAGATATACTCCATAGAAAAACTATGCTTGTCTCTTTTCCATGCGTGTACTAAGCTGGAATATTACCTCTTGCCGAGAGAAATCCAAGTAGTATGCAAGATCGACCATTGTAAAATACTTGCTTCATAGGTCAGTATTGCAAGGACGATTGATGAAGTGGGCCATCAAGCTAAGTGCTTATGCATTAAAATATGTGCCTCTCAGGGCAGTAAAGGGGCAAGCTTTAGCAGATTTCCTGGCTCGGCATCCCTGTGTGGATATTGTTGATCCCTTAGCCGAGGTGAGCCGTTGTGTTAGCCTAAAGCCCTGGGTCTTAACTTTTTATGGATCTAGAACTAATAAGGGAGATGGGGCTGGAATCACAATAACAAGCCCAACAGGGGAAAACTGGAAATTCATGCATCAGCTGAAGTTAGGACGCTTAAACAACCAAGCTGAGTATGAAGCTTTAATCTTAGGGTTAAAAATATTGTGGTCTATGGGAGCCAAGTACATCCAGGTTATGGGAGATTCCCAATTAGTCATAAAACAACTGTTTGTGGAATACAAGTGCACTAACCCAAACTTGGCAGAATGTTATGAAACGGCTAGCAGTTTGCAAAAACAATTTGCCGATGTTGTGATAATGCATATACCCAGAGGGGACAATGGAGATGCGAATGATTTGGCACAACATGCTTCTGGGTATAAGGAAACCTTTGAAGATATTCAACCTTTTGATAATCGGCTCAAGGAGTTCCTTATTGGAAAAATAGATACAGTTAATGACTGGAGAGCTGAACTAACAAAGTATTTGAAAAATCCTTCCTCCTCTTCAACTTTCCAACTAAGGCAAAAGGTCTTGAAATATACCTTGGTAGATGAAGAACTACATAAGAGAGGATTGGAGGGAATTTTGTTAAAGTGTCCTAGCAAAGTCAAGACCATGAAAATTATGGGGGAAGTGCATGAAGGGATATGTGGTTCACATAGGTCAGGATCTGTGATGCACTGGCTAATACATAGGTATGGATTTTATTGGCCAACCATTAATGTAGATTGCCATGCTTACGCCAAAGGTTGTGATGAATGTCAAAAGCATGGGCCAATCTAGAAGATCCCAGCCGAGGAGATGCATTCTGTTGTTAAGTCTTGGCCATTCCAAGTTGGGCAATGGATCTGATTGGAAAGATATACCCCTCATCTTCCAAAAGACACTCATTCATTATTGTGGTCACTGATTATTTTACTAAATGGGTGGAGGCCCAGTCGATGGTTAATGTTACCCAAGCCGATGTCATCGGGTTTATTAAAAATCAAATTATCTATCGGTATGGCTTTCCAAAAACCATTACAATAGGTCAGGGCACAATGTTCACGGGAGAAAAGATGGTTTCGTTTGCACATGAATATGGGATCAAGTTGATCCAATCTTCACCATAGTATGCACAGGCAAATGGGCAAGCCGAGGCTACAAACAAAGTACTAATCATCTTGATTAAGAAGACCATAGAGGTCAAACCTAAAAGATGGCATGAAATGTTACAGAAACTCTAAGTCTACCGCGACGGGGTTTACCCCTTATCGGCTGACTTATGGTCAGGATGTTGTGTTACCTTTAGAAATTAATGTAAAATCACTATGGGTAGTCAAACAACAATACTTGACTATAGATGAGTACCAACAAGCTATGTTCATGGAGCTAGAATCGGCTAATGAGGATAAGTTAATGGCTTTGGAAAATATTTGAAAGAATAAAGAGAAAGTGACCAGGACATATAATAAACATGTCAAACCTAAAAGGTTTGTCGAGGGGGACTTAGTTTGGAAACCCATTTTACCAATAGGAGCCAAAGATCCTAATTAAGTTAGGAAAATGGTCACCAAATTGGGAAGCACCTTATATAGTTAATCAAGTTATGATTAATGGAGCCTATTAACTAGTGAACATGCATGGTGAAGAAATGGCAAGAAGCATAAATGGTGAGATACCCCATTGTACCATTAATTATTTATTTACCTTTTACTCACGTACTTAACGTTAAACATAACTCGAAAATACGAAGAAATTATAAACTTAAATACAACACATACACTTCTATCCTTTTTCTTAACAAACAACACCGGAGCTCCCCACGGTGAAACACTCGGTCTTATAAACTCTTTCCCCAACATGTCATCCAAATGTTTCTTGGTTTCCGCCAACTCTACTGGTGACATCCGATAAGGCGCTATAGATATAGGTACTTTCCCCGGTAAAAGGTCTATGGTGAATTCCACCTCTCTCTCTGGTGGCAAACCTGGTACATCGGGAGGGAAAACTTCAAGAAACGCTCTCACAATTGGCATAGAATCTATGCTAGGAGTCTCATTAGCTTCCACCGCGAACAACATCACGTACTGCCGAGAATCATCACTCCTCATGGATATTCCTTCATTGACAGAAACTACACTAGAAGACTCAAGAAATGATAAGGTCTTACTAGAAAAATCTAGCATTACATGGTTAGCCGAAAGCCAATCCATGCCGAGGATAACATCTATCTGTTGCATAGGCAAACAGACAAGGTCTACAGTAAATGTCCTATTTTCAACAACTATAGGACACTGTAAACAAACCGACATAGTAGTCAAAGAATCACTAGTCGGAGTAGATACGGTAAGAGTATAAGGTAATTTAGAAACAAACAATTGTAATTGATCTGCACACTCATGCGAAATAAAGGAATGTGTAGCACCTGAGTCAAGTAACACAGACGAGAGTCTACCTGATAGCAAGCACATACCTTGTATAAGATCTGCAGATTGAAAGGATTCAGCTCCCCTCACGGTAAACACTCTTCCAGTGGCCTGAGGCCTAGCCACCTGTGGTCCTGCTACTGGAACTCCTCTTCCAGCCCCACATCTCTGAACATTGGTTCCTCTACGAGCAACTACCAGCTGCAACATACCCCTCTATTTACAATCACGAGCAAAATGACCTGGTTTCCCACAGTTGAAACAACCAGATCCCCCCTGCAATCTCTAACATAATACAGTCCTCCGCATCTGAAACAAACTAAGCCTTGTTGTTGCTGGCCCGTTCCCACCACTTGTGCTGTAGTAACTGGTGCTGGTGTAACTACACCGCACTCGTTCTGCGATATATGGTCCCCGCCTCCACTGGGAACCACTACCTACTCTCCTCTGAAAACCTGATCGAACAGGGCATCCACTCCTCTGTTGTCTCTGTTCAGCAGCTTACCTCTGATCTATGCTTTCAATGACATTACATCTCTCAACCAGCTCCGGAAAATTCTGGATATCGAGAGACACAATTGATCTCTGTAGTTCATGCGGCAGTCCTCTTCAAACCTTCTACACTGCCAATCCTCATCGGGAAATCTCTGGTAGAACTCTGAAAACTGAATCAGAGCCTCAAAGCATGACGCATAATCCCCAATAGTCATGTTGCCCTATTTCAAATTCATGAACTCCCTCTCTTTCTCGCGTAGAACTAGCCGCGAAAAATACTTCTCGAGGAAACAGTCACGGAATAACTGCCAACTAATGAGTCTTCCCTCTGCCTGTAATTGTCTTTTCTTGCCTCTCTACCAAGACTCTACTCCTCATGTCAGCATGGAGGCTGCATAAGTCACCTTCCTATCCTCCCTGCGCATGGTACTGAATATCATCTCTAACTCCTGCACCCACCACTCTGCCTTCTCTGGGTCATAATCTCCTCGGAATTGTGGAGGCTTCCCCTTCAAAAAGGTATCCATCCCAACATCTTCAGCTCAACTTTTGCAGCTTTCCTCTGATCCTGCAGTCACGGTTGTTCTTTGGTCATTTGCAGCATCTCCGTGTTCTGATGTGTTTGTTGTAGCATAGCAGTAGCTAAATCCCTGATGGTCGTGAGAGTCTCCGCTGACTCTCCTCCACCTCCAATATGACCAGTTTCAACACTGCTACCTCCACCAGTTCTCTCAGGTGATCCATCACCACCTCTTGTACCACGTCCTCTACCTCTAGCCATGATCATGTTAAGGAAATCATCAGCTCACATCAATATGACATATAATACCACATTAAACTGGAATATAAATATTATATGTCGTATAAATGTTTGTTATCATGTTCGGACTCATTACCCAACTTCTAAACATAGTAATATCCGATGTGGATTCTACTAGACACAGCCAGTAACAACATCCTAGACCTCACAGTCCGATTAGAATCGAACTGCTCTGATACCACCAAATGAGACACCCCGTTGTGCCATTAATTATTTATTTACCTTTTACTCGCGTACTTAAAGTTAAACATAACCCGAGAATACGAAGAAATTAAAAACTTAAATACAACACATACACTTCTGAAAGTTAAACACACCATCGTTAAATTATATAAACACACCCATGTTTATCCATTACAATACCAAAACTCTGTTTAGAGTATCCTATCAGTAGAATCCCTCACAGGTACTTAATTATACAAACTATTTGCTTTGCGGAAAATAAAAACATCTAACAAGACGCACTGGCCTTATACGCTAAACCATATTACTAGAATCCACTGCTCCTTCCCCTGCATCAGGTTCATACGAAGTTCCATCCAACTCCTCGGCAACTGGTTCTTCCATATAGTCTTCTCTTCGAATAAAGTAAACAAACACAAAATACAGAAATAGGAATATAAGAAACAATTATATCATCATAAGCGGAAAAGAATCATAGCATATAATATAATAACAGTCAAAGACAAGCATCACACATAAAGAACAATCATCCATGAATCATGATATCTCCCTCTACCCTCAATCTCATGCAATTAAACATTTATGCTGACATGGTTATCTCTATTACTGTCACGTTAGTAAGTAGTCCAGAACCGTGCAGTGCAAAGAACTTAGTGCTAGAAACCTAGTATGCCATTATTCCCCCATTGGAAATAGTGCATTATGTCGTCGTGCCAAAGTACGTATGCAGTCGTGCCAAGATACCTGGTATCTCTATCCCAGATAGAATACTTAACGCGACGCATCCAGGACTAGAGAGTATTACGGTAGTCTACCTCGGCCTCAACATCCGTAGGGCACTCACCCGCAACATCCAGTATCCACAATAGGATATCCTGACCTCGTGTGTTCCACTCACACGGCTGTGAATAACAATGCATCTATATGAATCTCACTAAACCGCATCGGATACTACCTAGTGCCTCAACCTTCCATCACAATCTCAACACACATTCCATGTCACATCTAATCTATTAAACACTTTAATTAAGCTAAGCACCTCTAAGTTACATCCATTCTCTCACCCACATGAATATCTCCCGAATAACACATATCCTTGCCTAAAAGACGACTAAGCATATTATCAAACCAGGTAAATCATACATAATACAATAATCATAAAATACTCAAACCAGATAAAACATCACACGCAAACCAGTGCATCACAAACAGTTCAATAATATTAAAGTCATACATCATCGAATATTCTTAAATTATCCTACGGCGATAAAACTACAATCCTCAAATCATCATTGGTACTACAAAGTAGTTTCCAATATGATTTTGGTATTGTCGATTACTCGACCACTAGTAGGGTTTAGGTCGCCCTGCACCATTATTATAAATTATATACTACTTATCCGTTTCGATGATGGAATGGTTCTTTCTCCCACCTAAATTTATCACCGAATTCACGAACTTTCCGATCCTCGTTACTACACCACGGTTATCAGTTAACCTTCAACCAAATGAATATACAAGTACATTAACCAAACACAATCCAACCATGACCATATTATGTTAGGGTTTCGGTCAAAGAGAGTAAAATAGGCTAGAAATTCCTTTTGCTCACATACTCCTGGATCTAGAACCTACACACCTAAGATAGTTCATACAAGTCCTTATCCAAGTAAAGATTGAAGAAAGCTCATCTAGCCTTCATAGGCATAGATTCGACCAACATATGAAAAATTAGTTAGAAATTTCTTTTGTGTTCAAGATATTGGATTAAGAGTATAGAAACCCTAGATATCTTATGACCAACCTCATCTAAGTTAAAAATTGAACAAAATCCCATTTGCCTACACATACATAAGTTCTGCCATATAAGGAAAAGTAGGAAAGAAAATTCTTTTGCTTCCATGCTCTTAGATGACCTACATAGAAGTCATATAGAGTTCATAGAAATTTATTTCACATTAACATGATTTTTATATGAATTTCTAGAATTATTTGAAAAATTAGATATAGGAATTGGATTGTGAAAACTTGATGAAAATGGAAGTTTGATGGATGATTAATGAAGCTAAGAGGATGAGGAATAGGATCCCAAAATTTCAGTGTAACCCTCTACCATAATATAGAGTATGAATATCTTAACCGGTAATACCGTGTACATAAAAAGCAGGGTGTTACAAACGGTAAATACTTGAAAAATTATTATCCATCAGTTTGGGACGAGTAACCAGAAAAAACTTGTTCAAAATGTTGACGGCTACTAGCCAGCCGTCTAGCTTATTAGATAAAAATTAAGCGTAAAAAAAGGGAAACAAGAGTTCTAGGTTTGTGGATCGGCAGAAGACGGAGCAATAGTTGTAGCTTTTGGGGCAGGGAGATCACCAGCTGGAGGAATAGTTGAAGCAGGTTGGCATATTGGAGCATCAATGTTAACAACAGCATTGGCGGCAAGAGGATCTTCATTCTGTTCAGGCTCGGGGGCAAGGGAGGCTTCCTGTTCGGACCGAGTAATTATTGTCTTAGCCGAAGAGGAGGTCTCACCTTTTTTCAGATCAACTAATAGTCCCCTCAGTCTGACCCAAGACTTATTAGTCGACAAAAGCCCTTGCTCGCCAATTAGTAAATCTTTCTCCAGGGCTTCTTTCTGATGCAGCAGGATGGTGGTCTCCTTGTCCAAATCAGAAGATTGATGATACAACTGGAGCCTGACACGTGAGCTTGCAAAAATTTTGTTAGTCACAATGTCTAGCTTGGGGTCAAGGTCGGCAATTTCTGCTTGGATCTTGGCTAGTTCTGCCTTCAATTCCGTCAGTCGAGTGGACATCCTGAGCTGGTCCGCTATGTCTTGTTGGTATTTTGCTTCCACGTCTTGAAAATACAGCTGGAATTGAGCTTTTTGTTTTTGAAGCTCGGCTAGCCTTGAGAAATCCTTTTTGACAGTTGACTTGCGTTTAGAATGTATTTTGAAATTAAAGGAAATGTCCCCCTAATTTGAATGGTCATTTGGCTGTAAGAAACTCGTTGGGAGAGAGTAACCCTGGCAAGTTTCAACAAGGAAATGCGGAGGTCGGAAATAATCTTGAGATCAATAGGGATGTCTTGGTTTAGAATCCCCTCAACAAAGTTGAAATGTTGATTGGGGAAGAGATAGGTGCCACTGCAGCTTGAGGAATGGGTGAATAAAATATGAGGTAGGCACATCATCTGGAATGGATTCAGATGGAGCTGATACATCTGCGGCTGGTGCTTGAAGAATAGAGGAAACATTTTCCTGAAGAGAAAAACAGTATGAGTATTCTTAAATAATTGAGATAAGGATACAAGGTGAACCGGATATAGGATGGTCACCTGAAAGATTTCTTCCCTAACATGTGAGGGCCTTGGGGTGAAAGTGATCAGCCGCTGGCTCATCTAGTTTTATAGCTAGTATGACCGTGGTTTTGTGCTAATTTTATATCATTTTCGCCCAAATTAGACTTGATTGTCTTTAAGTAGCATTTTGAGTCTGTAAATTATTTTTAAGTTAATTTAGTTGATTTAGAGTCAAATAAAGTACTTACTACTATTTACTATTTTCAGGTTAATAAAAGGAAATAATTCTGGAGCTTTCGCCCCGCGAGAAGGTATTCGCCCCGCGAACCTGAAGGTGACTATGCCAGAAAATGCATTCCTTTCTGTCTCGCCACGCGAAGCCATGACTCGCCTCGCGAGTAATCCAACCCTGGAAGACCAGAAGCCATCACGGCTCATCCATGTTGAAGGTCACGGCTGTGACAGTTTGGAATCTGAAGAGTCTCACCTCGCGAATATAAGCTCGCCTCGCGAGAGAACCCAAAAGTTGAAGACTGTTCACATTATTCGCCTCGCGAAGGTGCGTTCGCCTCGCGAGTACGCGGATTCCAGAAGCTCTATATAAGCCTGTTTGAAGGCAGAACAGAAACATCTTATGTTTTTTTATCTTTTGTTTTCTTTTAGTTTAGATAGCTGTTTCACTTCTGTAATGGAGAGCTAGTCTCCTAGATTAATCTACTGTAATTGGTTTCAATTACACTTGAGGTTCTGTATTTCCTATTTTGTTTGCTTTTCTCTTTTCAATGCGATGCTATATGTTTCTGTTTGCTTAATTCAGGAGTGTATGGTGTTGTGTTGATTTGTTTCGGTGATGTTATGTTCCTATATATAATCGCGTTTGCTTAATTCGCGTGTGTTCATTCATGTTCGCTTAGTTCATGAGGGCTTAACCCCGTTTGCTTAATTCGGGAATAGGGACATATATCTGTAGTAGTGGTTTCGCTTGTAAATTGTTGCTACAACCAAAAGGGGATTAGAATCTGCTTAGGGCTTGGAATTTACATGAACCAATGATAGTGGGAAACTGAGAACAGTAGGTTAATCGCTTTAGTTTATTTGTTAATCTCTTTAACTGCTTTGTCTTTATTGCTCTGTTTTTGTTTGTTTTCTTTATTTTATTTCAATCCAAACCCCCCAAAACTGATTTTCTGTTAATAACAACAACACCTAAGAGTCCTTGTGAGACGACATCTGAGTTGTCGCTTCCCTATCTACATTATTTTGTAAACGCTCGTTCTTTTTGGTGCGTGGCGACAGCGCGGCCAAAAGCTTTGGCAGACACATGCTCCTGCAGGTGGTCAGCTAGAGAAGTCTGAACTAAAGGGTTGTTAGCAGGAGTGGTTTGAACAGAAGGAGTTTCGTTGGATTTGGCAGCTTGGGAAGTTTGAATTGAGGAAGCACTAGCTGGAGATTTTTTGGCAAGCTACAAAAAGGAAATATCAGTTATCTAAGAGAACAAAGAAAGACAAGATGAAGGAAAAAGGAGGGATGTAGCTACAAATCTTTACAAGTTTATTTTCCTCTTTTAATGGTTGTTGGGTGGTAGGAGCAGGTTCCCTGATGCGGATACCATATTGCCGGGTAATTTTCTTTTGAAAAGGGCGTGCCGAACTCCGAGCTGGCTCTTCTTCTAGGTTTTCCACATCAATGGCAACATCTTGGTAAGTTCCTAAGAACCAAGATAAATCATTACTAGACAACTAGAAAGGGGGGTCCAGAAATACTCAAAGGAAAAAAAGGAATTACGTGATGCTGGATAGAAGCCCTGATAGAGCTGCTAGGCATACGAACAACTAAAGGAACATGATTAGCCGCATAACCAGAAATCAGCTTTGATACGTAAACAGAGCGAGTAGAAGGAAAGATAGTTTCTACCACCGAGGGCCACCAATTGACAAAAGCAGATGTTTCTCCAGGCAGACGAGGAAATGGAGAGTACTTGAAGTAATTCAACTTCCCCACATTCGCGGCAGTCAAAGATTCAACATCATTAGCAGATAAGGTGGGACGAGCAAAAGGAGTGACTTTGGATTCATAAGGAAGAGGAATGCTTTGAACCTGTCCAAGTTGCCGAGTAAATATATTGGGGTAATAAAACTCGATTGAGGTTTTGTTGTAACGTGTTGTTGGTCTTACCCCACACATTAAGTCCCGGGCTACCAAGGCACTACCCCAGAAGAAATAATGTCAGCCATGAGCCTAGTATCTTCTGTTTTTTCCACATGGGTTCGGCTCTAAAGCAGATAGGAAAGCTTGTCCACCAGAGTAAAAAATTCCTTGGCATGTCGAGTGGATAAGGTGAAGAGTTCACTGACAATCTCGTAAGCCAGTTGCTTACAAATAGAAGTAGCTTGGAGAATCTTGCCGAGGGGCTAATCAGCAGAAGGCGAAGGAAGTTGCTTACGAGAAAGGGGAATAAATTCCGGAAAGTAGAGAAGTATCCAAAGCTGAAGAAACCAGAGAGGTCCTGGAATGTTATCCAGCTTGTCACCCGATCCAAGCTTGGTTACAAAAGGAAAGAGGCATTTGTAAAGAACAGAAAGAAAAAGGGAGCCGAGGGAGAGATTCCTACCAGAAGTGATCAGAGAAATATAATAGGAGTACTCGATGACCACGACTACCGAATTGGTACCTAAAATGAACTTACAGAGCCATAAAAGCAAGAAGGCTTGATGTTCCCCTTCAGACACAATGCCATTGGTTCTAGAGTTCACTGCGATAAAGTTGGAATAAGGAGTGGTGAGCTTGCCAAATTGGATTCTCAACGGATCGCATAAAAGGTGATGAAGGGACGGAATTTCTTCCCCAAAAATAGGAAGTCCAGTAATGGCAGCAACATCTAATAGGGTTGGACTCATCGTGCTAGAACAAAGGAGGAAACCATTAATAGAGGTGGACCAAAAACCTAAAAAGCTGAATAGGAGGTCGGAATTGTAAGGAATATCTTGCTTTGACATCATGATCATATAATAGATGCCCCATTCCTTCCAGTGTCCGTCCCAAGTAGCCGAAACCCTGTCAAGCCAAGTCAGATATTGGGTGTTTGGGTGAGGCCAAGTGCGCATGTCCTTGGGACAACGAGAAATCGAGAACCAAGGAGCAGTAACGGGAAGTGCAAAATTTTCTAGGTAAAGATGCCCTTCCATAAAATATTGGCCCACAATAGTATCAAAGGAACAGGGTTTTAGATCGTATGGGAATGTATGGTTCGAATCAGATAAGGAGAAGAGGCATTCGGTTCTGTATGAGCAGGAGATGATGAAGCACATGGAGGAGTAAGGGAAGATGGAGAAGAGGAGTCATCCCCATATGAGTAAGTTTTATTTTGAGAATCGAAAGCAGAAGACAGGATTGCAAAGCTAAGAGGTTTTTCTGGAAATCACAGGAGCTAGAGGTTGAAGATGAAATCAGCGATGAGTGGGGTTCGACTGATTTAAAATAAAAGGGTAAAATGAATAGAGAATTTGAAAGGGTTAATGGATATAATCGAAATCCTTTATCTTAGTAACCGCTGTAACTCTTGGGAGTTGGCCGAATCCCTGAAGAAATGGTTAGATAGATTAAATGCTAAGTAGTTGAGGCTCGGAGTTCGATAATAGTGGGGGATTTTGTTACATCATTCCAGCTTCAATCCACTCAACTGAAAGATGCAAGGGGGCAATTGTTATCCCACAAAATAAATCAATTTAGCTGATAGCCAAGTTAACGGCTGATAGCGAAATTAGCTGGGTAAAATTCAGTCGAGGATGCCTAGTAATGGATCGGCTAGAGAGCTTCTTGGGTTGGGCCTTGTTGATGGGTCAGGTTTGAAAGACATAATTGGGGTAAAGCAAAATGGGTCATGAGCTGCTGGAAGGAGACTTAGGAACACGCAAGTGCAAGGATAAGGAAGGAAGCTGTTACCAACGGATGCCACAAAACATGCCGAGAAAATAGGAGTTGAGCTGTTGAGAGGTAGCCGTTATGGCCATAGCGTTTAAGAGACGTGGGCAGCTGAGTTGAGGGTAGTTGCATGTATTTAGGAAGTTTAGCCAATTAGAAAAGGGTTGTTAATGGTTAGATTTAGCCTATAAATATCCATTGTATTTACTGTTGAAGACACACGACAAAATCCAATACAACTTTTAAGCTTTGCTTATTTCCACTTGCCTTTACTTTCAGCTCTTTGTTAATTCTGCTTTTACTTAGTGCTATTTAATTTATGCAAGCTTATTTCCTAACAGATTAAGTCCTTATTCTTTAGTTCTTAGCATTTTCTTGTTCACCTTGTTACCAAACGCTTTCTTTAGTGAGCTTGGGAAGCCTTTGCTAGAAGTTGGATTTTATTTCTAGTTCAAATCGACCGATCCTTATTAAAATCCGTACGTGATTCTCGGCTGATTTCTAGATCGGCTGATAACTTATTTTTCACGTTAAACAACTAGATAAGCACATCCTATTATTTTGAAGCATAAACATTCAAGAAGAAGATTTGAATGTTTAAAGAGCAAGCACATTATTATTATTTGAACTAAATGCAACACCTTTACAACTGATGTATGTGTCAAGGTAATACATAGTACCCACTATGCTCCAATAAGTAAGCCAATACAGAGCTCTATGTTGATTTAGTGTTATAATTCATCATGATATTTCCCCTCTACCACAGGCACATCCTGTTGGTATTTTAGAAGATAACTAGCAGCTAATGATGCATGAAGTGCAGCCCCATAAGGAAGTACATCTTCATTGACCTTGAAATAGGGTGAGTGTAATGACTGAAGCCGTTCTTGTGAGGCATTCTCCATTCCAAGCATGGAAAAGTAGCCAGGTATGACCTCTTGATAGAATGAAAAGTCTTCAGCTCCCATCATTGGTTTCATGTCATTAACTTTATTGATGCCAAGCAAATTCCCTGCAACATTTCGAAAATGCTCATGCAAGTCACCACTGTTTACAGTTGGAGGATAGAAAGGTTTCTTTTCATTAAGGAAGTTGACCACTGCATTGCACCTCTGCACGGCAGCTTGCCCCGTGATAACCTGCATAAATGAATCAGCCTTAGCCCTACCAGTACTCAAGTTAAAACTACAGCAGAAGAGCAGTCATTTTTTTAGTTGCAACAGAAACTCACAAGCTTATCTGAAAAGGGTGACCAAGTGAACAAGGCTCAACTATTATGAGGTTTGGCTACATTCAGACACATGTATGCAAGCAACCATAACAAAAGCGAAGAGGTTATTTCCAAGATTAGAATCCATGACCACTAGGCCTCAAAGCAACAAACTTACAGTTTAGCAAATGTTCACCCTCAGACCCACAAGTTTGTCTTCAAAAGGAGAAGGGTCTACTAGTTTTGGCACCATTATTTGTTGGTGGGAAATTATGCATCTATTTGCACTATCAAGAAAACTTACCTACTAGAACTGGTTTCTCAAATTCGTGTAATTTATGTATCTACTAACAGTGAAGTAGACTAATGTTTTGTATGACGATAAATAAGATATATAGACATGATGCTGGTGCAGCATTTATGCTGTGCTCAACTGTTTGTCCTTATATACTGCATTTGCTTATCAATAACTGAAATAAGTTGTTTGACGTATAGGAACCTAATCAATTGCTCTTCATGTAATTTTATAATCAATTTAAATACTGACTAATGACTGATTTAATATTTATTTTCATAATACATCTGGTGATTACTGATTTTATTGAAGTTGCACCTTTATGTAATAGGCTTTTTAATGTCTTGTATGATCATTATTAGGAGTAACAACCAAATGCTAATAATGAGGAGATGTTTAAAGTAGAAATTGAGATCATTAATATCAGACATCAGATTATGGAGATAAAATGAATCTATTCTTCTCCATGGCATACCTCCTCAATGCGCTGTTTCAGTTGCTTGAAGCTTTCTTTTGAAAAAGCTCGGAAGGTGCCACCTATTGTGACAGAATCTGGAATAACATTAAATGCACCACCACCTTGGAATTTCGCAACTGTCACAACCTGGTGGGACATGTTTTCCCATATTAGGAAGACACGGAGAATTGTCACCATAAAAAATGAAAGTCCTTTAGGAAACAAACCTTTAGTCATATTCGATAATCAGCGATTGTCACATAAAGAAAATTAGAAATGTTCATACACACAGGCTTGACCACACACATCCTAAAGATCCAGATCCCGTATTGCTCAGTTGTCATTAAGATGGGAACTAGAGTTGTCTTCATCTATCTCTACCTTGTGCCAATATTTCATAATTTTGAAACAGCTTGTTTAGTACCAGTTTCTAGTTGAAAACAGATATGTTTCTGGAGGAAATTATCCTGACAGCCTATCTGTGCAGTTGAATAGCTTGGGCTATAGAGGTCAGATGAAAACCGACTCATACTGACATATAAAAGGTAAACTGCACCTCTATCTAGACTAAAAATCCAAAATAAGAGGGTTGATCGCAAATTTCATTGCATCTGCAACAGGGGCTGTTCATCGACAGAGCAGAACCCGATAGCGTGTAGTTTAAACTGCACACTATGGTTAGAATGAACCTCTTTTGAGCCTTTGGCAACGGGCTACCCCTTTTACAACTGAGCCTTTGCGCGGTTGTTACAAAGCTAACAATTTTGAATGAACCACCCTTTTACCCTCTTCCCTCTATCTACCTTCAACCCTTCTAACTATATACTGTCCCAGCCTAGTAACTGTCTCAATGAATCCTAACTAACTAACTGCCTCTGGTCCTAACATCTAACGAGCAATTTTAAAAATTAATGAGACTGCAATCTCGGTAAATAACATTCAACAGCAGCTAGCATTGTTAACATTCAATGTAACTGCAAGAGTCTCATTGTAATTAGTTGAATGTTGGAAATGAGCAATAAGAATTCATGCATCCTTGGGAAGATAGTGTCAAAGGAAATAGCTTAGATAGTGACAAAAGAAATAGCTTAAATTCATTATTATTTTCTAGTAAATAGGAAATACATTTACTCTCTTGATATATATAAATATCATACATGCTGAGTGCTACTCAAGCAAGCTCAGAAACTTTTCCTCTAAATTTCTGTGAGTCATCCTCTAACTAAATTCAAGTGTAACAAACATTAAAGTTCAGTGAAGAAAAGAACATGCACAATCTATCTTTCACTCAGTTAGTTAGGAGTTTGAGCTAATTCTTTATGAACTGAGCCTCAATTTCTTAATTTCTTAATTACCAGCTTCAACATGATTTTCCCCTCTTCTCTACAGGTAAATTTTCATTGAACACATATTTTACTTCCTTTGTTCTTTCTGATGCCCATATATAGCTCAAATGAACATGGAGAAGACAGGCTGACTGCTTTGAATAGTCATAGATTCAGAATAATGTACAAACTTCTTGATTTTAGAAATAAAGTATAAATGAGTTGGTGGTGACAAGGGAAGACAAAAAAATGAACCAAATTTACCTGGGAATCCAGAGGATCAGCCTCGCGAGAAACAAGGTGTTGTAAGCTAACAATCACATTAGAAGCTGCCAATATAGGGTCTATAGAATGTTGAGGAATAGCTGCATGACCTCCCTTTCCACTTATTATTGCTTCAAAGAAGCCACTTCCTGCCATTATTGGGCCAGACCTAGAGACCACTTCACCTATTGGAACATCAGGTGCAACATGCAATCCAAAGATAGCAGTAACATTCTCTAAGGCACCAGCATCTAAAATTTTCTTAGCCCCTCCACCACCTTCCTCTGCTGGTTGGAAAACAAGAACAACGGTTCCCTATTTAGATGACAAAAGAATGAATTTATCAAAGATCCATGAGAGGGTGGTGAAACCACTAGAACAAGACAATTCAGAGAATTAGCAGCAAACATGGTAACTGTCCTAGTGTATTAGAATGACAAGGTGGCCAACCTTTTTTACTTGCCCTTTTCTTTTCTCCCTTCTTCTAGATATTACATTAATCAAGGATGAATTAATTTTTTAACTGTTTTTAATATGTATGCCAGCCCAGATGATAGATTGATTGTATAATTTACAAAGTTGACATCACTGGAGAAACAGAAACTGGCAATCATAATTTGGCAGTAATTCCATAGATTAGAAATAGAAGCATGTATTTTACCAAAAAAAAAAAAGAAGAGAAATAGAAGCATGTATGACTTTGACATCATTAGCATTATATAAGAAACATTTGAAAGAAAAAACATATATAGCAATAGCAATCAAAAAGGCGAAATTTCTTGAGTAGATGGCATACTGGACAGCAGTGAGTAGTGAACACACTTTTTAAATTGATATGGGAAGAGCAGTATCAGGGGAAAAATAAAGCAGAACATAACATTATATAGAAATGAAAAGGAAATAAAGGCATCAATCAATATATATGAATATATGTAAAATCACACTTGTAAATCTTTTTCATGCTCCTTGAGAATCTTTGCAGCACCAAGAAGCATAGTAACATGAGCATCATGACCACACGCATGCATCTGTCCAGGTACTTTACTCTTGTGCTCCCACTCCACCATTTCCTAAATTTAGATATAGGAGTAAATCAATAAAATAGAAAAGAAATAGAATCAATGGAATTTGAGTAAAGACAGATTAAACCCATAATTGAAAGAATAAAAGTTATAAACAATTCTTTAAGCGCCTGCGAAAGTGTAAAGTGGACTACGCTCCTTTAAAGTGAATAAAAATGTAAAGTGAGAAAGTAAGTATGTATCCACCTTTGATTATATAAAATAAAAAGAGATTTCAATACACTTTAATTAATCAATAGTAAATACACCCCTACTTTACACTTTTACTCACTTTAGAGAGTCTTTAACCTATAAAAATATAGAAACTAGTAAGCGTAATTCACATCATATTTTATTGCAAAATAACACTAGAAGCACCCAAAGAATTATACCTAAGCTTTCTCCTAAATAAAACTACATTATGATAAACCCAAACCCCGGTATAAGCATATTATAAGTATATAAGAAAAGAAAGAACACATAGAATAGAATTCATATTACCTGCATAGGAAGAGCATCCATATCAGCTCTTAATGCAACAAAAGGTGATTTTCCTGTCCCTATGAAGCCAATAACACCAGTGACTGCAACTGGATGTCTATAAGGGATTCCCAACTTATCCAATTCAGATCTTATCAGCTCACTGGTCTTAAATTCCTCATAACCCAATTCTGGATTCTCATGAATCTTCCTTCTGATTTTGACCATCCAATCAAAAACCTCAGTTTTCTCCGCAGAATCTAGGAACTTGGTGGAGATTGTCTCTGAGAATATGGGTGTTGCAGCAAACAAATGGAAAATGATGAGAAAATATACCCAGTTGAAGAATCCCATAGTAAATTTTCAAGTGGGTATGGGAGAGATAGAATGAAGTGCACCAGTTAAGCAAGAACAAGCAGAAAAATAAGAGTAAGCAAGTTGGGTATAATCATAATCATGTATCACAAAACAAAACCATCTGGGTTTGAGGTTTGACAAACAAAAATCTTAAAACGAACAACAAAAGTACAAGATTTGTGGGACACCTTCCAGTCACTGGCCACGTGAGAACTTCCATTTGCACTTGGTAAATTTTTACGAATAATGTTTTTCCATTGGCCCAGTGGGACCGTATCTTCACGTGATTATAGTTTTTTTTTTTTGTTTTTTTTACTAATTCACGTGATTATAGTTTTTTTTTTTTACTAAAAATATTCCTTCATTCAAATGGATAAAATACATCGAAAATAACACATATCCAACATCGTTAAAAATCGAAAAGGATGAATCTGCGAACAAACTCACAGCACCCAGGTTAATAGCATAACACGACAAAATCAAAATGCCTTCAAAAGTGACAAAATCAAAGTCACCGGAATACCCATGTTTCCGGATTGTAACATTGACGCCCAATTCTTGATGTGATGGAAGGAAGCATATCTGTCAATCTGAACCAAACGAACACCGCACCAAGACGGGAAACCAAACAACGCCTCACCAAGACGACGAACAACAATATCGTCGCACACAAACAATGAAAAACACGAAAAAAAAACAGATCTATGTGGAAAAACCACTTATTTAGATAAAAGGGGAGAAAAAATGAAGTAAATGAGTGATTCCAGATCAAAAAATGCCCAAAACTACCCCTCTAGTGATGGCACATGGCTGTGTGTAGAGAGAACGGAGAGAGTTTAAAGTTAGAGAGAGAACTTCACGTGATTATAGTTGAAAACCATCATATACCATATATTATATTATATTATATTATATAAGATAATGGGTTAAATATGTGTTGCAGCGTGTGAAATAATTAGCCGAAGTATTGACTATTTATGCTAACAAATGATTCCTCTTGTGTTCAGGCTATTACGCTGAGAAATGGACTTTATTTATCAGTTATGGGTTCCTAGACTACTCCAAAGAGCGTCTAGTGTAGAAGGTTGAATTATGAAGCTAAAGTTGCATGAAAGCAATAAAGAAAAGCGATAAAAGAAAGTCACAAAGAAAAGTAATAATAAGTAGTCACATCTCTATTACCTTGTTTGGCATGTCATAACCTAGACTTTAAATAAAAGAAATTGAGAGGAATTTTGAATGTCAGGGTATGTACCTTTGACAGCCTCTCAAACATCTTTCGCAGTTGGCAAGAACATGAAGGGCTTTTCAATTGTTGGTTTCATGAATTAAAGAATTCTCAGATTTATAGAACCTGCAATTTGGATCGCTATCTGTAGGTCTCAGTGTGTTTCCTGTAAGAATCCAAATTCTCCCTTGCTTTCCATGATCAATCTAATAGTTTGGGACCATTCAGTGTAATTTTTCCCATGAAGTCATGGAACGTTGACCTGAAGGGAATTAGAAAAACTTTCTTGGCGATTAAAATGGTAGTTCAGACCACCGTTTACACCACCATCGACACCGCTGGCACCACCTGCACCGCCGACGTCATTTGCATTGTCGCCTCCTACACCAGCGTCGACGCCTGCACCAGTACTCGCACGGCTTGAGGCAGTGCCTCCTTTTCCGGCGACTACTCCTGTGCCGCCGCCACTTCCTGGGCTGCCTCCTATCACGTTGTTGTTGTGTCCGTCTTCAACAACACCTGTAAGGGCATGCTCCCTTGAGTTTGGGCGTGCAGCCATGGAGGGGAGAGAAACCCTAACCTAGAGTTGTTGATACCATATAGAAGGCAGTGGAACAAAACGTTGTGATATTTAATTCATCATTCTGAGTCTCTTTTATAGAGAGATTACAATAAAGCAATAAAGTCTCTTCCTATAATTAAGGAAGGAAATAAAATAAAATAAAATCAGAATAATAAAGATAAAATCAAAGAGAATAAAATCAGGCATATTTCCCGATGCTCCTACAATGGTTATAAACAAACATCTATCACCGGGCATCAGGTTCAAAAACTTTCAAAACGTTACTATAGTCCTTTCAAATCATTACGACCTATTGGTGAAGTTCGAAGTGGAATGCTGGTTGAGAGTAAAATTCATTTTGTTTTTCAGTTTCACAATTGAAACCATGTCGTGATTCTACTCTCAAGCCCCTCGACCTACCCTCGGCTGCATTAGACAACAGTTCACACATTCAGCCCTTGGCCATCATTGATTCACTAGAGGAAAATATGCTTTCTACATCATGGATTCTACACCGGTTGCACTAAAACCATTGATTCACTAGTCCATTGTTACCAGCAATACCAGCGTCTCGAGAATCAAGCTCTCGCCGTTATAAAGCGAAAAGCACTTTCACAATCCCACCCGTAGCTGACCTCTTCTTCCCTTTCCTTATATTCGCTTCCATTTAGTGGTTATTGTTTCAATTGTAAATGCAATGAAGGAACTTCTTCTAAGAAGGCAAGGGAAGAAGAAGATGATGATATTTCAGGGGCAACCATGACTGAGATAATGGAACTAATGAATCATGGTGTGAGCAGGAGATGAAGAAAGGTATCATATGTTCAATTAGTACAGTGGAGAATACATTTGATCTCTTATTTTCTTATTGATTTAATGCCGAAGAAAGGATGTATATGAAAGGGTAAATTGTAAGCATTTTAAGTATAACTACCTGATTTTTTTTGTTTATAGCATTTTAAGTTCCAAGTTATATAACTACCTGATTTTTTTTGTTTATAACATAACTCATGACACCTTTTCACCATTATTTATATGTTCATTCAGCTGAAAAAAAGAGGCAGGTGAAAAGGGTCAAAGAATAAACAGGTACATTATTCTGTTGTGTGACAATTCTATAGCATCTGGCACTGGCGTTTGCTAATTGTGTCACAGTTTGCTAACTTTATCCTTTTTTTGGATGATGGTCTTCTGCAATAAAGTACCTTAGGATAGATGCTAATTTTTATCTTTGTATTGGCGCACTTTGAGAGCATATGATGATCTGATGCAAACTGGGGTATTAGATTTAGATGCTTCTGTGTTTGTTTGATATACTCATTTTATTTTTATATCCCTTTTGCAAATCTACCCTTTGCTCAAAATTTTCCTATTTTCTGATAAATAACTTAAGATAGCGCTCAAAATCCAAGAATTGGAGATACTGAGATTTATTCACAATGGATTTGCAGTTTTAATTTAGATAAAAAAAATATTGCAAGGAATTTCTGGAACACCTTAAAGATGGGAAATAGAGAACACTATGACTGTCATTCCTAAAAAGAGCTAGGTAGATGGCAGGTGATTGTGTTGAATTTATATTGTTTATTGAGACTTCACCTAGCTTTAGAATTTGAGATGTTTATATATATGTTCTTTTTTCTGTGATAGATTGAGGAGTCAAATTCCAAGCTATCCATCTTATGATGAGAATCATTTCCAAGCCATTATGAATTGAAGCTCCCACAGCCTCAGGCTCAAACAACTGAAACAAGAAGAAGATAACAAGAAACCAACTAGACCTCCATCATGATTCATGAATATGAGATCACTTTACTGAAACTGTTTGTTAGGAATTCAAATATGGATTAATGTAGCCGTGTGAGACTATAAGTATGCTTGTGATTGGAAAACAAAATGGAACTTCGAATATGTTTGGGCATTTATTGAGTCAAATCAGTCAACGCAAGAGTTTTCCTGAAGGGGTTGTCAGGGGGATCAAAAACAAATCATGTTGTCTTTCCAACCAAAAGAACAGAGCAAAGAGAGGGTTTGCTACCCACTTCGAGTGATGGAAATTTATTGAGATGATCTAGCAAAATTTATTGAGATGATCTGGCAACTACGATAACATTCAGTTCATGTCTGTAGAAAGTCCTTACTTTCTACATCGAGTCTTTATATAAGGGTTGGTCAATCGATGTAGAAAGTCTTTTTCAACTGTTGTAGAAAGGCTCTTTTGCACTAGTGATTGACAGGACAACACAACAACATCCGACCCTAAAGCTCTTGTCATGTGGGCTGGTCTTTTTCTTGAAGATGCCACTTAGGAGTCACTTCATGTAACACCCTGTTTTTTATCTATGTTGTATTACGGGTAACGATATACGTGCTGAAAAGACATAAAAAAGCTATAGGGTGGCAGATGACTGACATAAAGGGAATTAGTCCTATTATTTGCATGCATATGATCTTATTGGAAGACAATTCCAAAAACAGTATTGAGAGTCAAAGAAGGCTAAACCCTATCATGAAAGAGGTGGTGAAGAAATCATCAAGTGGTTGTATGCAGGGATCATTTACCCCATATCTAATAGTGTTTGGGTAAGCCTTATTCAATGTGTTCCCAAGAAAGGTGGTGTAACAGTGGTGACTAATGAAAAGAATGAGATCATCCCTACAAGAACGGTCAAAGGCTTGAGAATTTGCAAGGATTATAAAAAGCTAAACAAAGCAACAAGGAACGACCATTTCCTTTTGCCCTTCATAAATCAGATGTTGGAAAGGTTAGTTAGGAAGGATTTTTACTGTTTCCTGGATGGTTATTCTGGTTATAACCATATTGCTATAGCACCTGAGGATCAAGAAAAGACAAAATTCACATGTCCTTATGGTACTTTTGCATTTAGAAGAATGTCATTCAGACTGTGTAATGCTCCAGCAACATTTCAGAGGTGCATGATGGCAATATTTTCAGACTTGATTGAAAGGTCCATGGAAGTCTTCATGGATGATTTTTTGTGTTTGGAGAAACATTCCAGAGCTGTCTTGTGAATGTTAGACGAATCTGGGCAAGTATACCCAGTCGTGCAAGTAATACGGTGGTGAGACCGTTTAATCGTTCCCACGAGGACTGCAACAAGTACTAGCACGTACCACTTCAACTACTATCTAAGCGATTCTTGTATTGAAGAGAGTTCTAAACTAATTATCAAGCCCATAAAAGTAAAAATAAACAAAGCAAGAAACACAAACTCTTTTTGTACTTTTCTCAATTACTTGGAAGGCAATAAAAGATGGGTTTCAAATATGATAAAAGGAGTTGGGGTTAGGTTCACTAAACTTCATCCTCATGCAATGAAACACTCACAAACAGTTTCTACTTCAGTTATGACAATCAATCCACTAAACTACTCAAGCCCCGATCTCTCGGATGACAAGAGCCTAATTCCACTAATAGACCCTAATCTCTTAGGTGGCCTAGATTAATGAAATTGCATTAGGATTAAGGATTACGCGATTACTAGTAAACCAAACTCCATCTCTAGATGTAAGGATTACTAGGTGATTAATTTCAGTTCCGGTTATGATACGAACGTCTCCATTACATACCAAAACACTAATCAAGTCATGGGGGTGCTAGACACAACAAGCATTAAGCACAGAAAATTAACCACTCAATAACAAAGTAGAAACTATATTGCAAGATTAAATCAAATACATAAGAATTCAGACATAGTTACCCTAACCCCAACAATGGAGGTTTAGTTACTCATAACAATATCCATAACAAGAGAAAAATGGATAAAGGAGAGAAGGGAGTCCATGGGAGCAATCCTCCACACTCTGCCTCTGGTTCCCAGAGCCTTTTTGCTTTCCAAACTCGTAACCTTTTCCAATTCTCTCTGGCTGTCCTTTCCCATTCTGCCTTAAACAGCTTAAAACAGTGATTCTGATTTCCGCACACTCGCGGGGCGAGAGGTATATCGCGAGGCGAATATTAAACTGCTTGGAACTCTCGCGAGGCGAGACACCGTTCGCTAGGCGACCCAGAAAGGCTTACATTTTCCTGGAACAGTCAGCTCTCAGGGTCGCGAGGCGAGGTGATATTCGCGGGGCGAACCAGAAGGGATGACATTCTGCTGTTTCTGGCTGTCTTCAGTCGCGGGGCGAACATCTTCTCGCGGGGCGAGCATTCCCAGAATTTCATTCTCCACTGTTTCTTCATCCCCTTGGCACTAAATTAACCAGATTTTTCAATGATTCCTGCAAAACAACACACAAAACCACCTTCATCCGTTCCAAGGAAAAATCTAATAAAACTCAACTAAAGAATGCCTAATCTATATGAAAAATGCATGCAAATATGTACAACAAACATCATGTAAAATCACACTGTCAGTGAACCCCGAGCAGATTTTGGACAAATGCGAAGAAAATAATCTGGTCTTGAACGGGGATAAATGCCATTTTATGGTTCAAGAAGGAATTGTGTTGGGACACAAGATATCAAGAAAGGGTATTGAGGCTGACAAGGCTAAAATTGAGGTCATTGAGAAACTACCAGCCCCTGCATCAATGAAAGGAATAAGAAGCTTCCTAGGACATGCTGGTTTTTTACAGAAGATTCATTAAGGACTTCTCAAAAATTTCCAAACCCTTGTGCCAGTTGCTGGAGCATGACAAAACCTATGAGTTCACTACGAAATGTTTGAAGGCCTTTGAACTCTTGAAATCTTCCTTAATTTCTGCTCACATCATAGTCCCTCCAAATTGGGAGAAACCTTTGAACTGATGTGTGATGCTAGTGATTTTGATGTTGGAGTAGTATTGGGGCAGAGGTACGATATGATTCTTCATCATGTGTACTATGCCAGAAAATCCTTGATTGATGATCAGATCAACCACACCATAACTGAAAAGTAATTGCTGGTAGTAGTGTTTGCATTTGAAAAATTCAGAGCATACTTGGTTGGCACAAAGGTAGTGGTCTACACATATCATTCTGCTACCAAGTACCTAATTGACAAGAAGGATGTCAAGCCAAGACTGATCAGATGGGTTCTTCTACTCCAAGAATTTCATCTTGAAATTAGAGACAAAATGGGGGTAGAGAACCAAGTGGCTAATCATTTGTCAAGACTCCCAGAAGGTGTTGCAAAATCAAAGGATGTGGCTATTAATGAAATATTCCCTGATGAACAGATGTTGTCGATGCAACTTGCTACAGCAACTTGGTATGCTGACATTGTAAACTTCCTGGCCAGTGGAGTAGTTCCCCCAAATTTGACTGCTCAACAAAAGAGAAAAAATTTTCACCAAGTGAAGCAGTATCTCTGGGATGAACCATATCTATACAAGATGTGCCCTGACAATTTAACCAGAATATGTGCAGCAGATGGAGAATTTCCTGATATCCTGAAGCAATGTCATTCATCACCATATGGAGGTCATTTTGGTGGCATGAGAACTGCTGCTAAAGTCCTCTTAAAGATGCACATGCTTTTGTTCAACATTGTGATAGATGGCAAATGGTAGGGAATCTGTCCAATAAGCATGAAATGCCCCTGGACACTATTTTGGAAATTGAATTGTTTGATGTATGAGGAATTGATTCATGGGACCATTTCCCCCATCCTTTGGTAATATATATATATATATCTTGGTAGCTGTTGATTATGTTTCAAAATGGGTAGAGGCAATGGCTACAGTTAAGAATGATGCAAGGGTGGTGTCCAATTTTTTGCAAAAAAAAATATCTTCTCTAGATTTGGCACCCCTAGAGCAATCATCAGTGAGGAAGGAACTCATTTTTTAAACCAAAACTTTTCTAAATTACTTGCAAAATATGGAGTTAAACATAAGGTAGCCACTGGATACCACCCTCAAACTAATGGCTAAGCTGAGTTGACAAACATGGAGGTTAAAAGGATTATAGAGAAGATGGTGAATCCCATAAGGAAGGATTGGTCACTCCATTTGGATGAGGCCATGTGGGCATACACGACAGCCTTTAAGACACCTTTGGGTATGTCTCTAGGTTGGTCTATGGAAAATCATGCCACTTATCACTGGAGCTGCAGTATAAGGCTTTCTGGGCAATTAAAAAGCTCAACTTTGACCTGAAAGAAGTTGGAGTAACTCGTATGCTACAGCTAAATGAGCTGGAGGAGCACGGACTGTTCTCGTATGAAAATGGTGAGGCTTACAAAGCCAAAACCAAGGCTTGGCATGATAAGAAGATTCTTAAAAGAACCTTTTATGAGGGTGAACAAGTGTTGCTGTTCAATTCAAGATTGAAACTGTTCCCTGGAAAGCTCAAGTACAGATGATCAGGACCATTCAAGGTGATGAAAGTGTACCCTCATGGTGCTGTGGACTTACTGGATACTAAAAGTGGCAGAGAATTCAAGGTGAACGGGAAGAGAATTAAGAATTATTTTGGTGAACCACTGGAAAGGATGAAGGTCACCACCACTCTAGATGATCCCCCTTGAAATGCTGCAACATGGTCAGGCTTAGGGCCAATTAAACAAGCGCTCATGGGAGGCAACCCATCAATAAGTTATATTTTTAGTTATTCTTTATGTTAATGAAGGAGGATATTTTTGGTTTCTCAGGGTATCCTCCACGTGCAACTGTGGAGACTAATCCCTTGAGCCGGGTAGGACCATAAGGGCAGCAAAGCTCTCCCTCAAGCATGGGCTAAAAAGGAAATGATGATGCAAGCATGGTTTTTGGTAGCAGTAGGTTGTGTTGTTTTTTGGTGCTAAGGTCCATGGTCTGACAAAGGTACATAGGGGCAGCATTTTGTACAAATTGTGTTTTTGTGGGAAAATCAAAAAATGCAAATTTCAAAAAGTTTTGAAAAAAGAATAAAAGAAGAAACTTGGGAAAGGGGTGTTATCTAACAGTTACCAATACAACCCCTTGTCCAATCTGTACACACCTTCTCTCCCCCATTTATTGCCCCACTCGCCCACACCTCACCACCTCTATCACCCAATACAAACCTCACACTGACACATTTAATACCCCACTACCACACTCAACCTCTCCACTCATCAGCTACACTCTATTCTCTTCTTCTTCCTCTCACTCGAACCCTAACTTTTACTCCTCCCTCTAAGATATTCACCCTACTTCTGAAAATGACAACAAAGAAAGCCCGCGTGAAGCAAGAGCTGTGAAGAATACCCAACCTTCTTCCAGTATCGAGATTGACGTGCAAGGAGTATGGGTTAATGCTAAAGCGAAAACCAAGTTCGAGACAGAGACCATCAAGAGGAACCTTGGCCGCGCTGTCGCCACGCGCCAAAAAGAACGAGCGTTTACAAAATAATGTAGATAGGGAAGCGACAACTCGGGTATCGTCTCACAAGGACTCTTTGGTGTTGTTATTATTAACAGAAAATCAAAAGTTAGTTTTGGGGGGTTTTAGATTGAGATAAATTAAAGAAAACAAACAAAAGCAATAAAAACAGAGCAGTTAAGAGATTAACAAATATGCTAAAGAACGATTAACCTACTGTTCTCGGTTTCCCACTATCATCGGTTCATATAAATCCAAGCCCTAAGCAGATTCTAATCCCCTCCCGGTTGTAGCAACAATTAACAACGCAATCGCTACTACGGATATATGTTCCTATTCCTGAAATAACAAACGGGGTTAAGCCCTCATGAACAAACAAACATGAATGAACACACGCGAAATAACCAACGCGATTAAGTATAGGAACATAACATCACCGAAATAAATCAACACAACACTATACACTCCTGAAATAACAAACAGAAATGTATAACATGGCATTGAAAAGAGAAAAGCATATGAAAACAGGAAATACAGAACCTCAAGTGCAATTGAAACCAATCACAGTAGATTAATCTAGGAGAGTAGCTCTCCATTACAGACTTAAACACAAAAGAAAAGAAGAGAAAATAAACTACTACTACTGACTAAAAACTAGCTAACAGCTAGCTCTCACCAGCCAACCATTCAGTTCTGTTTAAAACTGACTTATATACAACTTCTGGACTACGCGGACTCGCGAGGCGAGCACACATTCGCGAGGCGAATAATGCGAACAGTCTGCAACTTTTGATCTTCTCGCGAGGCGAGCATATCATTCGCGAGGCGAGACTCTTCAGATTCCAAACTGTAACGCCCGTGACCTTCAACATGCGCAAGCCGTGATGGCTTCTGGTCTTCCAAGGTTGGATTACTCGCGAGGCGAGCCAAGTGTTCGCGGGGCGAGACAGAATGGTTGGCAATTTCTGGAACAGTCACCTTCTGGTTCGCGAGGCGAATGCCTACTTGCGTGGCGAGACATTCCAGAATTATTCCTTTTTATTACCTGAAAACAAGAAATAACAGTAAGTACTTTATTCGACTCTAAATTAGCTAAATTAACCTAAAAATACTTTATAGACTCAAAATACTGCTTAGAGACAATCAAGTCTAATTTGGGTGAAAATGATATAAAATTAGCACAAAGCCAAGGTTTTTATTAGTTATAAAACCAGTCAACCAGAGGCTCATCAAACCTTCTTCCAGAGAATGGTTTCAAATATGGAAAGGGATCGAACTATGGGCTTATAGGGGAGGTAGCAGAGTAGATTGATGCGCAAAGATGGAAGAAATTTGCTGAGCACCCTATAGGGGTTTGTACTCCACTTGTGAGAGAATTTTATGCAAACATAAGCTTGGAGGCTCAATCCTTTGTGGTGATCAGGGGAGGTAAAGTCTCATTCTCGGCTGAAACAATCAACATGAAATTTGGGCTGAAGAATGATCCAGATGAGTATGGAGCTATTTTGAAGAAGGCCACTAAGAAGCAACTCACGCAGATGAAGAAAGATATCACATTCCCAGGCACATAGTGGATCACCCAAACTGAGGGCCAACTGAAAATCTCAAGGTCAAGGCTAAAACTACTTGCAAAGGTTTGATACCACTTCCTACGCCACAAGATTTCTCCAACATCCCACTTGGAAACTGTTGTAAAGGAGCGGTTGGTACTCCTCCATAGCATCCTTAAGGAGAGAAAGATAAATGTGGGAGAGCTACTAAAGCAAGAAATCAAAGCGTGTGCCATAAAGAAGAAGGGGAATCAAATCTTCCTGATCGCGCTGTCGCGCACGCGCCAAAAAGCGAGCGGTTTGTAAAAATGTAGTTTAGGGAGCGACAACTCGGATATCGTCTCACAAGGACTCTTGGGTTGTTGTTATTAACACAAAATCAGTTTTGGGGGGTTTGGGTATTTGAAATTAAATAAAGGAAACAAAACAGAAAACAGAGCAATAAAAACAAAGCAGTAAAAAGGATTATCAAATAAACTAACGCGATTAACCTACTGTTCTCGGTTTCCCACTATCATTGGTTCATGTAAATTCCAAGCCCTAAGCAGATTCTAATCCCCTTTCGGTTGTAGCAACAATTAACAAACGAAATCGCTACTACAAATATATGTTCCTATTCCCGAATTAAACAAACGGGGTTAAGCCCTCATGAACTAAACGAACATGAACGAACACACGCGAATTAAACAAACGCGATTCAATATAGGAACATAACATCACCGAAATAAATCAACACAACACTATACACTCCTGAATTAAACAAACAGAAATATATAGCATAATATTGAAAAGAGAAAAGCAAATAAAACAGGAATTACATAACCTCAAGTGTGGATGGAACCAAACACAGTAGATTAATCTAAGGAGACTAGCTCTCCATTACAAAGGAAAAACAAAACATATCTAAACTAAAGAGAAAACAAAAGATCAAAAACCCAAAAACTCCTCAGTTCTGCCTTCAAACAGGCTTAAATACAGTTTCTGAATTCCACGATCTCGCGAGGTGAGCTTATCATTCGCGAGGCGAATAACGCGAACAGTCTTCAGCTTTTGGTTCTCTTGCGAGGCGAGCTTATCATTCGCGAGGCGAGACTCTTCAAATTCCAAACTGTAACGCCCGTGACCTTCAACATGGTTAAGCCGTGATGGCTTCTGGTCTTCCAGGGTTGGATTACTCGCGAGGCGAGTAATGTTTCGCGGGGCGAGACAGAGAGGATTGCAATTTCTGGAACAGTCACGCTTCTGGTTTGAGAGGCGAATGCTTTCTCGCGGGGCGAGGAACTCCAGAACTGCTTCACTTTATTAACCTGAAAACAAGAAATAGCATAAGTGCTTTATTTGACTCTAAATCAACTAAATTAACCTAAAAATACTCTAGCGGCTCAAAATGCTGCTTAAAGACAATCAAGTCTAATTTGGGTGAAAATGATATATAATTAGCACAAAACCATGGTCATACTAGCCATAAAACTAGATGAGCCAGCGGCTGATCAAAATACCCCAAACTTAAACTTTGCTTGTCCCCAAGCAAACTAGAACTCAAAAACTCAAAAAGACTCAAGACATGGCAAGCTTAAGGAATTCAATTAACTTTGCACAAATTTCAAGCGAACAAAACAATTTTCCTTGAATGTTTTCCCCCCTTTCAACAATATAATCCCCACATGCATTCACTTTAAACAATTGAGAATTTCATCATTCAAGCAATCACTAATCTAAGCAAGGGATCCAAGTTACAAACAAAAGGGAGATCACCAAATTCAAACAATTGCCTTCCTCACAAGGGCATTTAGTGTTTCACTCAATCGCTCAGTTTTTGTCAGGCTATCAACAATTCACTCAATTTCACTTTTAAAGAACACTTCCCATAAATTTGATTTTCATCTCAAAATGATTCCCACAGAAAACATGCATGCAACATCAAAAGGTCTTTTATGGTTGTAATGGGGCCTGGCTAAGGGTAGGATATACAAAGGTACTAGGCTTAAGTCCCTAGGAACTAAGAGAGCATGAACATTTTACACTTTGAATTTCCACTCAGATTCCTTTTTCCATTTTTTTCTTTATGCTTTGGGTGACTACAGTCTTTTTATTCAAATAGCCTTTTTGACATTTTTTTTCTTTTTTTTTTCAACTTTTCTTTTCTTTCCCCTTTTTTTTTCAACCTTTTTATTATATTTTTTTTCTTTTTCTCAATCCCAGAATGACATGTCATATCCTTGTAGCCACCCCAAACTTAGTTTCTTGCAACCAATCTCTTATAAGATTCCCTGCTCTCCTAATCCTAAGATTGGGTTAACATGGTTTTTTCAGATTTAGGCTCATAACATAGGGTCATCACGAACAATAGGCTAATTAGGCTCAAATGGGCTAACTAAGGAACATGCATTAGGAATTGGTTCTTTTCAGGCTAAGTAGCTGTTTACAAAGAAAATGCCTAAATCATTTGAAGCAAACACATAAACATGCAAACCAAGAAGAGATTCAAGAAAATTCAGAAAAGTGCAACTTGAAAGTGATTCTCACAGTTAAAAACATGTTGGAGGCTCAAATCCTCACCTGGACATTTTTGCAAATTGTTTGACCGAGATTCTATCCCTTAGTGTGTGCTTCCTTTCACCCCAAACTTATCATAAATCATGCAATCACAACAAAATATCTCAAAGTTCAGTTTTCAAATTTTTCAACATGGGGATTAATTTTCAAAAACAAAATTTTTTTCAACCTAAGGGGAAAACAGTCAACTCATAACATGCAATCAATCTATGCAAATTCAATTAAAATCCAATCAAGCTTGCCAACACAAGACTCAACACACATACTCCTGATCTTCTCAAATTATTCAGGAGCTAAAAGAAAACAAAACAAAAATAAAGCAAAGATAATTAAAAAGGAAAGGGTTCAGAGAAAACTCATGGGGGCGGTTCCACCAGGATCCCATTGTCTGTGATACAGGGGCCACGGAATACTCAAAGTACGAAATGATCCTCCCGGATCCCATGGCCTACAGCATAAGTATGAGAGCGGGCGCCTGATAATCATGGTACCTCCGCCAAGTGCGGCGGACTTCTCACTCCCTATCAGGTCACAATTGACCTCTTTCTCAACTTTGTCCATAAAGTCCTCCCAATAAAAGTGGGGTTCAGCCTCTTGGACTGGCCATGGTGAAAAATCCAAAGGCTTGAACTCCATTGCTGGTTGTTCCACAGGGGGAGGTGGCAAACAGGTAGCTGGGGTCTCCGGTGTTGCTTCAATTTCTGCACGATCTTCATCCATTGCTTTACCAGATTCATCACCTGTTAAACCTTCAGAAATCTCAGCACACACAACAGGAAGGTTAGAGTTAGTACAGTTAGTAGATATGTTACAATAAACTGAATCAGTAAACGTCTGAATGTCTGGAAATGGCTTGAGCTCTAAGGAGGGTGGCTGCTCAATGGATGGTGTATTTGGAGTAGCCATGATGTCAAGAACTTCGGCTGAACAAACAGCTTCACTCACACTATCACCTTGCAAAGTAGAATCAAGAAACTCAGCACAAACAACACAAGGGTTAGTGTCGATGACAATCGAGACATGTATAAATATCATCAAAGCCAGAAACAATTGGAAAATCAGAATCAGAAAAGGCTCGAATGTCTGGAGATTCAGCACAAAGTTCATCTACCCCATCACTTTCAACACATGCCTCTAATTCCAAAGGTTCTTCATTATCCTCAAGCTTATTGCCTTGATTGTAAGGATGGAATGTATAGCAACGAGGCAAATAAGACTCTTCTGTCAGAATGGGGCATGCCTCAAACAGGTGCTCAGGCGAGCCGCACATGCCACAAAACCTTGTATGCTGAAACAATTGCTTCAAATAAGTGAGCCTATCCATTCTATTCTCAAGGGTCTGAATAGAAGAAGAGCTATGGACCTCATTCACATCAATCATGTCAAAACCACTGCTATACTCATAACTTCCAGCAAAATTAGGATAATTTATGCATGGTGATGGTTTACTAAAATCAGGATAATATATGCATGGTAGTGGCTTATAATCAACATTAGGCATATCACCAAACAGGATATTATCTACACCAGTACTAAGATTCATAACCAGACAAAGCAGACAAAACTAATTCAGCAAAGAGATTTTTTTTTTAGTTTAATTTTCCGTTAATAACAACAAGAGTCCCCGGCAACGGCGCCAATTTTTGGTCGCGCTGTCACGCACGCGCCAAAAAGCGAGCGGTTTGTAAAAATGTAGTTTAGGGAGCGACAACTCGGATATCGTCTCACAAGGACTCTTGGGTTGTTGTTATTAACACAAAATCAGTTTTGGGGGGTTTGGGTATTTGAAATTAAATAAAGGAAACAAAACAGAAAACAGAGCAATAAAAACAAAGCAGTAAAAAGGATTATCAAATAAACTAACGCGATTAACCTACTGTTCTCGGTTTCCCACTATCATTGGTTCATGTAAATTCCAAGCCCTAAGTAGATTCTAATCCCCTTTCGGTTGTAGCAACAATTAACAAACGAAATCGCTACTACAGATATATGTTCCTATTCCCGAATTAAACAAACGGGGTTAAGCCCTCATGAACTAAACGAACATGAACGAACACACGTGAATTAAACAAACGCGATTCAATATAGGAACATAACATCACCGAAATAAATCAACACAACACTATACACTCCTGAAATAAACAAACAGAAATATATAGCATAATATTGAAAAGAGAAAAGTAAATAAAACAGGAATTACATAACCTCAAGTGTGGATGGAACCCAATCACAGTAGATTAATCTAAGGAGACTAGCTCTCCATTACAAAGGAAAAACAAAACATATCTAAACTACAGAGAAAACAAAAGATCAAAAACCCAAAAACTCCTCAGTTCTGCCTTCAAACAGGCTTAAATACAGTTTCTGAATTCCACGATCTCGCGAGGCGAGCTTATCATTCGCGAGGCGAATAATGCGAACAGTCTTCAGCTTTTGGTTCTCTCGCGAGGCGAGCTTATCATTCGCGAGGCGAGACTCTTCAAATTCCAAACTGTAACGCCCGTGACCTTCAACATGGTTAAGCCGTGATGGCTTCTGGTCTTCCAGGGTTGGATTACTCGCGAGGCGAGTAATGTCTCGCGGGGCGAGACAGAGAGGATTGCAATTTCTGGAACAGTCACGCTTCTGGTTCGCGAGGCGAATGCTTTCTCGCGGGGTGAGGAACTCCAGAATTGCTTCACTTTATTAGCCTGAAAACAAAAAATAGCATAAGTGCTTTATTTGACTCTAAATCAACTAAATTAACCTAAAAATACTCTAGCGACTCAAAATGCTGCTTAAAGACAATCAAGTCTAATTTGGGTGAAAATGATATATAATTAGCACAAAACCACGGTCATACTAGCCATAAAACTAGATGAGCCAGTGGCTGATCACTTCCCATGCCTCATCACTGACCAGTGTCTACAACAAGGGATTGAGTACCATCCCGGAGAAGGACTTGAAAAGAATTCGGGGGAGATTGACATGAACTGCATCCTCAGTTTCTTTTCTAATTCTGAGAAGGTTGTTGAAGCTAGTGTTTCCAAGCTGCAGCATGATGGCGCTCCAAAGCAGTAGGATCACTTTGGAGTGCTAGAGCAAAAGCTAGACCTTCTGACCGATATGTTGCAGCAGCACATTCAAAAGGGCAAGGTGTTCTGGGAGTTTTGCTACCAACAGTTGAGACAACCCGATGTCCCATTAAATAAAAACCAGAAATTATTAAGACCTAATCGTGATATTAGCGTTAAGCGTTGATATGTAAACAGCAGAAGAATTAAAACTTAAATATGAAGCAACCGTCACACACACACACACACACACACACACATATATATATATACACATACATATTTGCATCCATACATCATATCTGCTAAGTACTGTAGAGGAAATCTCATCAGTAGGATCCCAAATATGTACAAGCCTGGTAGAAAGAAAATACAGCAAAGGTCTAACAAAAAGATACCTCGCCGCCACTCAACACCTAGTCCCATCTCTCAAAAGTACATCAAAATCCTCACTCATACCTATGTGATGAGCCTCTGGTTGACTGGTTTTATAACAAATAAAAACCTTGGCTTTGTGCTAATTTTATATCATTTTCACCCAAATTAGACTTGATTGTCTTTAAGCAGTATTTTGAGTCTGTAAAGTATTTTTAGGTTAATTTAGCTGATTTAGAGTTAAATAAAACACTTATGTTATTTTCTGTTTTCAGGTTAATAAAAAGAAATAAATCTGGAGCTTTCGCCCCGCGAGAAGGATGTTCGCCTCGCGAACCAGAAGGTGACTGTTCCAGAAATTGCCAACCATTCTGTCTCGCCCCGCGAAGACTTGACTCGCGTCGCGAGTAATCCAACCCTGAAGACCAAAAGTCAGCACGGTTTATGCATGCTAAAGGTCACGGCTGTGGCAGTTTGGAAATTGAAGTGTTTCGCCTCGCGAATGATAAGCTCGCCTCGCGAGAATACCAAAAGTTGAAGATTCGCCTCGCGAGACAGCGTTCGCCTCGCGAGTCCGCGGAATCCATAAGTAGTATATAAGACTGTTTTAGGCAGAACTGAAGGGGAGTCAGAGGCTAGTAGGCTAGCTAGTTTTAGTCAGAGTAGCTAGTTAGTCAGTAGTTGTAGTTCAGTAGTTTATTTTCTTTTCTTTTGTGTTTATTTCTGTAATGGAGAGATAGTCTCCTAGATTAATCTACTATGATTGGATTCAATTACACTTGAGGTTCTGTATTTCCTGTTTTATTTGTTTTTCTCTTTTCAATGCGATGTTATACATTTCTGTTTGTTATTTCAGGAGTGTATAGTGTTGTATTGATTCATTTCGGTGATGTTATGTTTCTATACTTAATCGCGTTTGTTATTTCGCGTGTGTTCGTTCATGTTCGTTTGTTCATGAGGGCTTAACCCTGTTTGTTATTTCGGGAATAGGAACATACATCCGTAGTAGTGATTGCGTTGTTAATTGTTGCTACAACCGGGAGGGGATTAGAATCTGCTTAGGGCTTGGATTTATATGAACCGATGATAGTGGGAAATCAAGAACAGTAGGTTGATCGTTCTTTAGCTTATTTGGTAATTACTTTTTATTGCATTGTTTTTCTGTTCTGTTTTCTTTATTTAGTTTTCAATCTCAAAACCCCCCAAATTTGACTTTTACTGATTTTACATTAATAATAACAACAACACCAAAGAGTCCTTGAGAGACGATACTCGAGTTGTCGCTTCCCTATCTACATTATTTTGTAAACTCTCGTTCTTTTTGGCGCGTGGCGGCAATGCGACCAAAATTGGCGCCGTTCTTTGGGGACTCTTGTTGTTGTTATTAGCAGGAAATAAAAAAAAAAATCTTTGCTGAATTAGTTTTGTCTGCTTGTCTGGTTGTGAATTTTATTTTGCCCCATGGATAATTATATGCAAAATTATGTGCCTAATGTCTATTATGAGCAACCATGCATGTATTATCCTGATTTTAGTAAACCACCACCATGCACAAATTATCCTAATTTTGTTGGAAGTTATGAGTTTAATAATGATTATGGCGTGCTTGGAGTGAATAATCATTTTAGCCAACAAAGTGGAGGACAGAGCACCTTGGATTAGATTGCATCTCTGATACAACAAATGGCCGAGAACAATCAACGGATGGCAATAAGCCAGCAATATCAGCCTGATCCTACACTAGCCCAACTCAGTCTGGCAGAAATGATACAACAAATGGAAGAGAACAATCAACGGTTGGCACAACAAAATCTTGAATTCCAACAGAGGATGGAGGCAAGTAATCTTGAATACCATAGGAGAGAAGCTGAATCTCAGAAGTTATCCATTCTAATTGATCAAATTGTCGCCAACTCATCCTACTTTGCTAACAACACCACAGCCCCTGGAAGAACATACAGATCACAGATAGTTATTTCTGAAAATACTTCTGATGATGATTTTGATAATACTTCTATTGATGAACTGTGTGTTGAGTCTCCAGATATTGATACCTCCCCTGATTCTATCTATGATAATTCATGTGCTGATTGTTATTGTACTGACACTGCTTTGTGTATAGACTGTTTTGTTGAAAGGTATGTTAAGCAAAGCATCTATATAGAACAGGAGACAGATGAGGTTGAGGGCCATGTTCATACAGAAAATGAGGATCAGGAGGACATATGCTTCACCGTGCTTGAGGATGATGAAGAACCTTTGGAAGTAGATGATTCAATTAAATCAAATGCATGTGTTGAGAGTAATGGAATGGATGAACTAATTGCTGAATTTCCAGACATTCAGAACTTTACTGATTCAGTCTATTGTGATATATGTACTGACTCTACAAACACTAACCTTTGTGTGGTGTATGCTGAAATTTCTGCATGTATAGCAGGTGATGAATTTGTTAGTGCAGTGAATGAAGAAAATGCAGAAGTTGAAGCAGCACCAGTAACCCCAGCTACCTATCTGCCACCTCCCCCTGTGGAACCACCGGTGATGGCGTTCCAGCCTTTGGATTTGTCACTGTGGCCATTTCAAGAGGTTGAACCCCACTTCTATTGGGAGGACTTTATGGACAAAGTTGAGAAAGAGGTCATCTGTGACCCAAGAGGGAGTGAGAAGTCCGCCGTACTCGGCGAGGTCATCATAATTGTCAAGTGCTCACCCCCATATCAAGGCTGCAAGTTATGGAAGCACGGAATGAACTACCACCCTTTGGCTATCACTTGGGCCTTATGTTACAAGCAATGGGATCCTGGTGGAACCGCCCTTCAATGAGTTTTTCTGAACCTTGCTCTTTTAATTTTCTTTTCCTTGCTTTATTTCTGTTTTGTTTCTAATAAAGCTCCTGAATAATTTGAGAAGCTCAGGAGTTGTGTGAGTCTGGTGTTGGCAAGTTTGATGGGATTTGATTAATTTTTACATAGATTGATTGCATGATAGTGTTGACTGTTTTCCCCCTAGGATTTGAAAAAATTTTGAAAAATGATCCCCATATGATTGAAAACTGAACTTTGGGATTTTATTATGATGGCATGATTTATGATAAGTTTGGGGTGATAGGAAGCACACACTAGGGATAGAATCTCTGTCAAAAAATTTGCAAATAATGTCCAGGTGAGGATTTGAGCCTCCAACATGTTTTAACTGTGTGAAATCACTTTCAAGTTACACTTTCCCGAATTTGCTTGAGTCTCTTTTTGGTTTGCATGATTATGTGTTTGCTTCAGATGATTTAGGCATTTTCCTTATAAATAGCCACTTAGCCTAAAATAACCACCCGTAATGCATGTTCCCTAGTTAGCCCCATTGAGCCTAATTAGCCTGTTAATTCTTGATAACCTAATGTTATGAGCTAAAAATCTGAAAAACCATGTTAACCCGATCTTAAGATTAGGAGAGCATGGAATCTTAGAAAGAGAATGGGTGCAAGAAACTAAGTTTGGGGTGGCTACAAGGTGCAATGTGTTATTCGGGATTGGAAAAAAAATGAAAAAAAGAAAAAAAAAGAAGGAAAAAAAAAAGAAAATCGTAAAAATATTAAAAATAAAAGTATTAAAAAAAAAAGAGGCTGTAGTCACCCAGAAGCATAAATTAAAAAAAATGAGGAAAGGAACTTGAGTAGAAATTCAATGTTTTGAAGTGTTTCATGCTCTCTTAGTTCCTAGGGTCTTCAGCTAGTTCTTTTGTATATCCTACCCTTAGCCAGGCCCCATTATAACCCATAAAAGACCTTTTGATGTTGCTTGCATGTTTTCTGTGGGAACCATTTTGAGATGAAAATCAAATTTATGGGAAGTGTTCTTGAAAAGTGAAATTGAGTGCAATGTTGATAGCCTGACACAAACTGAGCGATTGAGTGAACACAAATTTCCCTTGTGAGGAAGGCAGTTGTTTGAATTTGGTGATCTCCCTCTTGTGTGTAACTTGGATCCCCTGCTTAGATTGATGATTGTTTAAATGATGAAATTCTCAATTGTTTAGAATGAATGATTGTGGGGATTGCTTTGTTTGAAAGGGGGGAACATTGAAGAAAATTGTTTTGATAAATTGCTTGAAATTTGTGCGAAAGTTGATTGAGTCCTTGAGCTTGCCAGGTCTTGAGTCTTTTTAAGTTTTTCAGTTTTAGTTTCCTTGGGGACAAGCAAAGTTTAAGTTTGGGGTATTTTGATGAGCCTCTGGTTGACTGGTTTTATAACTAATAAAAACCTTGGCTTTGTGCTAATTTTATATCATTTTCACCCAAATTAGACTTGATTGTCTTTAAGCAGTATTTTGAGTCTGTAAAGTATTTTTAGGTTAATTTAGCTGATTTAGAGTTAAATAAAGCACTTATGCTATTTTCTATTTTCAGGTTAATAAAAAGAAATAAATCTGGAGCTTTCGCCCCGCGAGAAGGATGTTCGCCTCGCGAACCAGAAGGTGACTGTTCCCGAAATTGCCAACCATTTTGTCTCGCCCCGCGAAGACTTGACTCGCGTCGCAAGTAATCCAACCCTGAAGACCAAAAGTCAGCACGATTTATGCATGCTAAAGGTCACGGCTGTAGCAGTTTGGAAATTGAAGTGTTTCGCCTCGCGAATGATAAGCTCGCCTCGCGAGAATACCAAAAGTTGAAGATTCGCCTCGCGAGACAGCGTTCGCCTCGCGAGTCCGCGGAATCCAGAAGTAGTATATAAGCCTGTTTTAGGCAGAACTGAAGGGGAGTCAGAGGCTAGTAGGCTGGCTAGTTTTAGTCAGAGTAGCTAGTTAGTCAGTAGTTGTAGTTCAGTAGTTTATTTTCTTTTATTTTCTTTTCTTTTGTGTTTATTTCTATAATGGAGAGCTAGTCTCCTAGATTAATCTACTATGATTGGATTCAACTACACTTGAGGTTCTGTATTTCCTGTTTTATTTGCTTTTCTCTTTTCAATGCGATGTTATACATTTCTGTTTGTTATTTCAGGAGTGTAGAGTGTTGTGTTGATTCATTTCGGTGATGTTATGTTTCTATACTTAATCACGTTTGTTATTTGGCGTGTGTTCGTTCATGTTCGTTTGTTCATGAGGGCTTAACCCCGTTTGTTATTTCGGGAATAGGAACATACATCCGTAGTAGTGATTGCGTTGTTAATTGTTGCTACAACCGGGAGGGGATTAGAATCTGCTTAGGGCTTGGATTTATATGAACCGATGATAGTGGGAAATCAAGAACAGTAGGTTGATCGTTCTTTAGCTTATTTGGTAATTACTTTTTATTGCATTGTTTTTCTGTTCTGTTTTCTTTATTTAGTTTTCAATCTCAAAACCCCCCAAATTTGACTTTTACTGATTTTCTGTTAATAACAACAACACCTAAGAGTCCTTGAGAGACGATACTCGAGTTGTCGCTTCCCTATCTACATTATTTTGTAAACTCTCGTTCTTTTTGGCGCGTGGCGACAGCGCGGCCAAAAATTGGCGTCGTTGCCGGGGACTCTTGTTGTTGTTATTAGCAGGAAATAAAAAAAAAAATCTTTGCTGAATTAGTTTTGTCTGCTTGTCTGGTTGTGAATTTTATTTTGCCCCATGGATAATTATATGCAAAATTATGTGCCTAATGTCTATTATGAGCAACCATGCATGTATTATCCTGATTTTAGTAAACCACCACCATGCACAAATTATCCTAATTTTGTTGGAAGTTATGAGTTTAATAATGATTATGGCGTGCTTGGAGTGAATAATCATTTTAGCCAACAAAGTGGAGGACAGAGCACCTTGGATTAGATTGCATCTCTGATACAACAAATGGCCGAGAACAATCAACGGATGGCAATAAGCCAGCAATATCAGCCTGATCATACACTAGCCCAACTCAGTCTGGCAGAAATGATACAACAAATGGAAGAGAACAATCAACGGTTGGCACAACAAAATCTTGAATTCCAACAGAGGATGGAGGCAAGTAATCTTGAATACCATAGGAGAGAAGCTGAATCTCAGAAGTTATCCATTCTAATTGATCAAATTGTCGCCAACTCGGCTGCACTGCTAACACCACAGCCCCTGGAAGAACATACAGATCACAGATAGTTATTTCTGAAAATACTTCTGATGATGATTTTGATAATACTTCTATTGATGAACTGTGTGTTGAGTCTCCAGATATTGATACCTCCCCTGATTCTATCTATGATAATTCATGTCTTGATTGTTATTGTCTTGACACTTGCTTTGTGTATAGACTGTTTTTGTTGAAAGGTATGTTGAGCAAAGCATCTATATAGAACAGAGAGGAGATGATGAGGTTGAGGGCCATGTTCATACAGAAAATGAGGATCAGGAGGACATCTGCTTCACCGTGCTTGAGGATGATGAAGAACCTTTGGAAGTAGATGATTCAATTAAATCAAATGCATGTGTTGAGAGTAATGGGATGGATGAACTAATTGCTGAATTTCCAGATATTCAGAACTTTACTGATTCAGTCTATTGTGATATATGTACTGACTCTACTAACACTAACCTTTGTGTGGTGTGTGCTGAAATTTCTGCATGTATAGCAGGTGATGAATTTGTTAGTGCAGTGAATGAAGAAAATGCAGAAGTTGAAGCAGCACCAGTAACCCCAGCTACCTATCTGCCACCTCCCCCTGTGGAACCACCGGTGATGGAGTTCCAGCCTTTGGATTTGTCACTGTGGCCATTTCAAGAGGTTGAACCCCACTTCTATTGGGAGGACTTTATGGACAAAGTTGAGAAAGAGGTCATATGTGACCCAAGAGGGAGTGAGAAGTCCGCCGTACTCGGCGAGGTCATCATAATTGTCAAGTGCTCACCCCCATATCAAGGCTGCAAGTTATGGAAGCACGGAATGAACTACCACCCTTTGGGTATCACTTGGGCCTTATGTTACAAGCAATGGGATCCTGGTGGAACCGCCCTTCAATGAGTTTTTCTGAACCTTGCTCTTTTAATTTTCTTTTCCTTGCTTTATTTTAGTTTTGTTTCTAATAAAGCTCCTGAATAATTTGAGAAGCTCAGGAGTTGTGTGAGTCTGGTGTTGGCAAGTTTGATGGGATTTGATTAATTTTTACATAGATTGATTGCATGATAGTGTTGACTGTTTTCCCCCTAGGATTTGAAATTTTTTTGAAAAATGATCCCCATATGATTGAAAACTGAACTTTGGGATTTTATTATGATGGCATGATTTATGATAAGTTTGGGGTGATAGGAAGCACACACTAGGGATAGAATCTCTGTCAAACAATTTGCAAATAATGTCCAGGTGAGGATTTGAGCCTCCAACATGTTTTAACTGTGTGAAATCACTTTCAAGTTACACTTTCCCGAATTTGCTTGAGTCTTTTTTTGGTTTGCATGATTATGTGTTTGCTTCAGATGATTTAGGCATTTTCCTTATAAATAGCCACTTAGCCTAAAATAACCACCCCTAATGCATGTTCCCCAGTTAGCCCCATTGAGCCTAATTAGCCTGTTAATTCTTGATAACCTAATGTTATGAGCTAAAAATCTGAAAAACCATGTTCACCCGATCTTAGGATTAGGAGAGCATGGAATCTTAGAAAGAGAATGGGTGCAAGAAACTAAGTTTGGGGTGGCTACAAGGTGCAATGTGTTATTCGGGATTGGAAAAAAAATGAAAAAAAAGAAAAAAAAAGAAGAAAAAAAATAAGAAAATTGTAAAAATATTGAAAATAAAAGTATTAGAAAAAAAAAAGAGGCTGTAGTCACCAGAAGCATAAATAAAAAAAAATGAGGAAAGGAACTTGAGTAGAAATTCAATGTTTTGAAGTGTTTCATTCTCTCTTAGTTCCTAGGGTCTTCAGCTAGTTCCTTTGTATATCCTACCCTTAGCCAGGCCCCATTACAACCCATAAAAGACCTTTTGATGTTGCTTGCATGTTTTCTGTGGGAACCATTTTGAGATGAAGATCAAATTTATGGGAAGTGTTCTTGAAAAGTGAAATTGAGTGCAATGTTGATAGCCTGACACAAACTGAGCGATTGAGTGAACACAAATTTCCCTTGTGAGGAAGGCAGTTGTTTGAATTTGGTGATCTCCCTCTTGTGTGTAACTTGGATCCCCTGCTTAGATTGATGATTGTTTAAATGATGAAATTCTCAATTGTTTAGAATGAATGATTGTGGGGATTGCTTTGTTTGAAAGGGGGGAACATTGAAGAAAATTGTTTTGATAAATTGCTTGAAATTTGTGCGAAAGTCGATTGAGTCCTTGAGCTTGCCAGGTCTTGAGTCTTTTTAAGTTTTTCAGTTTTAGTTTGCTTGGGGACAAGCAAAGTTTAAGTTTGGGGTATTTTGATGAGCCTCTGGTTGACTGGTTTTATAACTAATAAAAACCTTGGCTTTGTGCTAATTTTATATCATTTTCATCCAAATTAGACTTGATTGTCTTTAAGCAGTATTTTGAGTCTGTAAAGTATTTTTAGGTTAATTTAGCTGATTTAGAGTTAAATAAAGCACTTATGCTATTTTCTGTTTTCAGGTTAATAAAAAGAAATAAATCTGGAGCTTTCGCCCCACGAGAAGGATGTTCGCCTCGCGAACCAGAAGGTGACTGTTCCCGAAATTGCCAACCATTCTGTCTCGCCCCGCGAAGACTTTACTCGCGTCGCGAGTAATCCAACCCTGAAGACCAAAAGTCAGCACGATTTATGCATGCTAAAGGTCACGGCTGTGGCAGTTTGGAAATTGAAGTGTTTCGCCTCGCGAATGATAAGCTCGCCTCGCGAGAATACCAAAAGTTGAAGATTCGCCTCGCGAGACAGCGTTCGCCTCGCGAGTCCGCGGAATCCAGAAGTAGTATATAAGCCTGTTTTAGGCAGAACTGAAGGGGAGTCAGAGGCTAGTAGGCTGGCTAGTTTTAGTCAGAGTAGCTAGTTAGTCGGTAGTTGTAGTTCAGTAGTTTATTTTCTTTTATTTTCTTTTCTTTTGTGTTTATTTCTGTAATGGAGAGCTAGTCTCCTAGATTAAAATACTATGATTGGATTCAATTACACTTGAGGTTCTGTATTTCCTGTTTTATTTGCTTTTCTCTTTTCAATGCGATGTTATACATTTCTGTTTGTTATTTCAGGAGTGTATAGTGTTGTGTTGATTCATTTCGGTGATGTTATGTTTCTATACTTAATCGCGTTTGTTATTTCGCGTGTGTTCGTTCATGTTCGTTTGTTCATGAAGGCTTAACCCCGTTTGTTATTTCGGGAATAGGAACATACATCCGTAGTAGTGATTGCGTTGTTAATTGTTGCTACAACCGGGAGGGGATTAGAATCTGCTTAGGGCTTGGATTTATATGAACCGATGATAGTGGGAAATCAAGAACAGTAGGTTGATCGTTCTTTAGCTTATTTGGTAATTACTTTTTATTGCATTGTTTTTCTGGTCCGTTTTCTTTATTTAGTTTTCAATCTCAAAACCCCCCAAATTTGACTTTTACTGATTTTATGTTAATAACAACAACACCTAAGAGTCCTTGAGAGACGATACTCGAGTTGTCGCTTCCCTATCTACATTATTTTGTAAACGCTCGTTCTTTTTGGCGCGTGGCGACAGCGCGGCCACTATGCATGCCTAACTGGATAGCACTGGCCCATACCATCACCTACTACTACCCTCGCTGTCACCCCTGAATCTGGAGGACCCTATTACCCCTCTGCTACCACTAGAAGAGCTCATCTCAGAAGACCTCTGAAACAGTTATCGGAAAACTCTACTGTCTCTGGATGACATTCTAGAGGATTCAGGAGCCATTGGTCTAACATCCGGCCTCTATGGAACCTCTGGAGCAAGTATATGATCAACCTTAGGTACTACCTGATCCTCCTCGTGGACTGGCTCAAGCATAGGTACTGGATCGGGTGCGGGTGCAGGTACTAGCTCTGGTTTTGATGCGGGTGCCTCAACCGGCACTGGAAAAGGAACCGGTACCACCTCTAGCATCGGTGGTAACGGTGCATCTGGATAGCCAATCGGGAATGGGAAAGTCTGTCCCACTCGAAAAGTCCCCACCATTCCAAATGGCACGATTCCCTACTCCAGCTGACACCGAGATAAGACCCGTATAAACAGCAAAACGAGTGATTAGGTCCACAAGCCACCCGTTTGCATCAACGAACTCAAGCTCAAACGTCATTGTGAGGGAAAACCCCACCGACTGTTCCATCCACGGATGGTCCCAATGCGCCATCAGTGTGATCCGAGTCTAAGTACAAGTAAAGAAAGAAAAACGGGGATAAGAACCCATTTAACATCAAAATGGAAAAAGGGTTTAGTTACATTTAAATCAATACAACACACAAAACATGCATCACCACATATCTCTGTATATATAGACTACCATCCTCGAAAACATATTATTTTCCTCTACCATTCACCATGATGCAATGCAATGCAATGTGTATGATAATGATATGGCCATCAATCCGGATATCCACATCTCAATCAATCAAACAACACGTCTCCAGAGTCCCCGATGCAAATCCTCACCCGCGATAAGAATGATAATGCAAAGCAATGGCACTATAGTTGAACAGTACACGTCGGTGCACACCCTGGTACCATCGTGAGGGTGCTCATCCAATGCATGAACTATAGATGCAACTCAATAAGAATAATGTCTGGGACGGTCCTGTAAATCCTCTAAAACACGGGTATACACCCCTTTGGAATAAATCCCTATGCATATGAAATATCACCGACCATCTCTTGGGTTGCCCCTAGTGCCTTAACCTCTGGTCACTATCTCATAGATAACCTCAACAATACTCATATCTCACAAGTATCATGAACCCCCACATACATCACCATAGCTCATCGTGTATCAACCCTTATAAAAATCTCTAAATACCAAAAATAACCACCATATCATCATATCCAATCATTTCCAACATATATTAAAATAATAAATAAATATAACAAACAATCAAATGATAATAAATAATTCTAAGCCAATCATCAAATATCAACAGCATACCAAAAACAATCAAGCAGTCAAACCAGTCAACCTCCAATATAATATATTTAACCTAACGGCGATAAACCTACAATTTTAATATCATCATTGGTACCACTAAGTAGTTCCCAATGTCATATTGACATTGCCCGTTACTCGCTCCCTAGTAGGGTTTAGGTCGCCCTACGCCGTTATTGAAATAAATGCTACTTTGTTGTTTCCGATGTTAGATAGCTTATTTCCCCCACTTGATATGTCGTACGATTACCGAAACGTAACAAACGGGTACCTACTCTTCCTTTCCAATTCTTCCACGCCAAGTCTAGGTCCCTGGGCCTCCGAAAAATCACTTGAACATCACATTATGAAGCGTACGTTACAAGGAACCCTAATATGAAGTCGGAATTGAAATCCGATAATCGAAACTAAAGATAAGTCGAATGCCGACACCGACGGCATTTTGACATAAAAAGGGTAAGAATTATCTTCACTGGAAAAGAAAAGAGAAGATGGATAGTGAAGGCGTCGTTTCCACGATCACAATCATGTACTCAGAATCGCGTCTGGACGATCGAATGAGTCGATAACAAAGCCGAGACTCTTTCCCTCTCTAACTTTCCCCCTCTACTCTCTCTAAACTCCCTTTCTACTCTCAGCTGCTTTCTGCCTCTCTTTTTCATTTTGGGTGAAGTGAACTTGAGTTCACTTACACCCTTTTTTATTTTTCAAAATCAGCCACGCCACGCTTGAGTATGGGGTTGCCCACGCTTGAGCGTGGGATCCTCCATGCTTAAGCGTGGGAGGTAGGTAGCGCCGCCGCACATGCAACCAATCAGGTGATGCCACATAGGCTTCTTGTCACACATGGAGTGAACGCCAGAGATGGTCTGGTAGACCTCCATGCTTGAGCGAGGGAAATATTACGCTTGAGCGTTGACCATTGACCAGAAAATGTTTCTTCGCGTTCTGAGTTTGTTCGACGTCCGATTGACCTCAAATTTGAGATATATGCTCATCAAGACCTAATAAGCAACCTCAAACCCTAAAAAATGGCTAATCTCATTCTTAAATCCAAATTTCTTGTTTCACATACTTTCACCTTTTTATGCCATATACAGAAACCCTAGTTTATACGTACGTCCAATTTCACTCCGGTTGGTTGCTTACTTTCCATGCAAAGATTCCTAGACCTCAAATAACACGTTAACTATATAATCCAAGCCTTACACTTAAACATCATATGTAAAACAAATCATAAAATCAAGCCGTTACATTTCTACCCCCTTAAAAGAAATCCAGTCCTCGGAATTTACACACCTGAAAACAATATGGATATTGCTGCTGCATGTCTGTCTCACGCTCCCAAGTAGCATCTCCGGTACTAACATCCCATATGACCTTAACCAAAGGAATCTGTTTACCGCGGAGTTCTTTAACCCTTCTATCTGCAATCTTAACTGGTAACGCCTCATATTCTAGATTCTGACGGAGTTGTATAGACTCAGGCTCAATTACACGAGAAGGATCTGGATAATATTTTCTTAATTGAGAGACATGAAAGACATCATGAAGGCTAGAAAGGTTTGGTGGTAAGGCTATGTGGTAAGCTACTGAACCAATCCGTAAGAATCTGAAAAGGTCCAACAAATCGAGGAGTAAGCTTTCTAGACTTTATAGCTTTGCCAATTCCAGTATTCAGAGTGACTCTCAAAAACACGTGTTCACCTTCCTGGAACTCTAAGGGTCTCATCCTCTTATCACTGTAGCTTCTCTACCTATCTTGTGCTTCCCTCATTTTCTCTCTTATCTTCCTGACCTGTTCCGTTGTCTGCTGTACCACATCAGGACCCAACACTTGAGTCTCACAAGTCTCATACCAACATAATGGAGTCCTACAATTCCTACCATATAAAGCTTCATACGGTGCCATTCCGATACTGTTGTGGAAACTGTTATTGTACGTGAACTCAATCAAAGGTAGGAATTCATCCCAACTGTTAATATGTTCCAACACACAGGTTCTTAAAAGATCCTCCAATGATTGAATCGTTCTCTCTGACTGCCCATCTGTTTGAGGATGATAAGCTTAACTCATCCTCAACTTAGTTCCCAAAGCATTGTGTAACTGTCTCCAAAATCTAGATGTAAATCCAAGATCTCGGTCGGAGACAATACTCGACGGCACTCCGTGCAACCTTGCAAATTCTTTGAGATAGATCTGGGTTAACTTCTCCAAACAGTAACTCTCACCAATAGGTAAGAAGTGATCACACTTCGTTTGTGACACCCTTCTACCCCGCACATTAATATAAAACATTTGCTAAAAAGAAGGATTATAAAAACTTTGCATTTATTTAAATAAAATAAATACTTGGATAAAAAGGTTTAACATCTCAACATATACAACACGGAAAGTGTAACATCCCTGGCTGCTTTATGGATTGACGACCGTCCCCACAAAACCAACACGAGTCTTTTCAGCATGCTTTGTCCTCACTCACACGCATCCTGGGATAACTTCCCAGGAGGTCACCCATCCCAGAACTGCTCCAAGCCAAGCACGCTTAACTGTGGAGTTCTTAAGTGATGGGCTACCGAAAAGAAGATGTATCTTGTTAGTATAGGTAGTATCAATCAATTCATATAAGTCTTCCTCAACTGTATAGTCCCATACCTACACAGTCTCAGGACCCCTCTTATTCGGGTGTGTAATCGGTTCATTCATGTGTCCCTCCGCCTAGAAGCCTGCCAGGAGCCGCTCCTTGTCCGTGCCTTCTTGAACCGGCGACCACTCTCCGCCCTCGTCGGCACCCGAGTGTTACATGCCCACCAGCTTCCGCTTGGTTCGTCCCCGAACAACACCGTACTGGTAGAGGTGCCGCTCTGATACCATTTGTAACATCCTTGGCAGCTTTATGGATTGACGACTGTCCCCACAAACCAACACGGGTCTTTTCAGCGTGCTTTGTCCTCACTCACATGCATCCTGGGAAAACTTCCCAGGAGGTCGCCCATCCCAGAATTGCTCCAAGCCAAGCACGCTTAACTGTGGAGTTCTTAAGTGATGGTTTACCGAAAAGAAGATGCATCTTGTTAGTATAGGTAGTACCGATCAATTAATATAAGCCTTCCTCAACTGTATAGTCTCATACCTACACAGTCTCAGGACCCCTTTTATTCGGGCGTGTAATCGGTTAATTCATATGTCCCTCCGCCTAGAAGCCTGCCAGGAGCCGCTCCTTGTCCGTGCCTTCTTGCACCGGTGACCACTCCCCGCTCTCGTCGGCACCCGGGTGTACAGAAAGAAAACATAATATAAGTTCAAAAGGCATAACGTAACGTAAACATAAACAAAGACATAAACCCTAACCCTGATGTCACATAAAGAGATGGTATAACCAAAAATCAGAAATAACAAATCCTCGGATACAACCGAAACAACTAACTATTAACTAAGCAAAACTAGGAATCCTAAACGAAGGTAGCAGCTCCTCGGAGTCACTCCTCAACGGGCTGATCACCATCCTCTGCATATATACAAAAGGTACATGCAACACAAAACATAACAACAGGGAGTAAGAAACATATATATGAACATAACGGCAAGGAAGCAGTTAGCAAGACGAGCATACAACAAACAAACATGTTATATCAACAACGGTATCGTAAGATCATCATCATAATATGTATGCTATGCTATGAAATGCAATCCTGCTCCACGCCTATACTAAGCATTTGGATCCAATCTATCCCAGGATGAGTAGCTTCGGAGTTAAATATCCACATTGGTCACTAGGCACCAACGTCGGGGCAATCCAACTTACCTTGGTTGGACCTCTTGGATAGCCGACGCACCTTACTCTCGAATGCGCCACCACGGGGGTACAAGGTCCCGCGGACGGCCAGAACGCCTTACTCTCGAGCGAACTCCCCTATGTCGCACAACCTCCCATCAACATCACCAATACGTGAATGCATGACAAACATCATACCATCATGACCTCCACCTCCGCTTGGGTCCATAGGCTACCCAAGTCTTATCACCATCATCACCTCGACCACTAGGCTATCGAGGATTATCGTTTAACATTTATCATTAAGTCTTTTAATCACTCTAGCCATTTTGCACCAGAGGTTACCACCTCGACCACTCGGCTATCGAGGTCCCCTTGACCACTAGGCTACCAAGGTATCATCATTATCACTCTAGCCCCTGATAAGCCTTTGGCTTATCTAGTTTTATGACTAGATGAACTAGGGTTTATGTGCCAATTTATTCGAGTTCACTCTCGTTTTCGCCCAAATTTGCCTTGTTTTGTTCCTAAGTTGGACTTTGACTCGTTTTGCGTCTTTTGTGTAGTTTTTAGGTTATTTTGGATAGAATTACGCTTGTGGTTGCTTGTGTTGTTTTCAGGTCCATAAGTGAAGCTCTAAGAATTAAGGAAAGTCAAGAAATAGTGGAGATTGCCATTCTGGAGATTCTCGCCCCGAGAGGAAGCTTCGCCCCCGAGAGTTTGAAGACCCGGGAAGACAGAGACCATCACGGCCTAGCCGTGATTCACATCACGGCCGTGGATTTGAGGTTCGCGTCGCGAGACGTCCTTCGCGTCGCGAGTGTGTGAACTCCGAAAAGCACCGGAGTCGAGACCATCATGGCCTAGCCGTGATGTATATCACTACCGTGACCTAAATGCCACACAAGTCAGAGATCATCACGGCCTTGCCGTGATGTGTATCACGGCCGTGACCCAAAATCCACACAAGACAGAGAACATCACGGCTATGCCGTGATTCATATCACGGGCCGTGACAAGAAGACTCGCGTCGCGAGACATCCTTCGCGTCGCGAATGTTCAAATTCCAGAAGTGCGCCAGAAGCAGAAGCCATCACGGCCTGGCCGTGATGGCCATCACGGCCGTGACGCGTGGCCTCCTTATAAATAGAGCAGATCAGAACAGAAAAGAGGACTTTTTGGATCAGAATTTTCAGAGACCTTTTGTAACCCTTATTCTGGGATTTCTTCTCTTTTTCTCCTCTCTTAATTCTTAGGCTTAGGATGAATCCCGATTGTACGTGCGTTGTTGTTACGGACATGAGGAACTAATCCTCTTGTCTAGGGGATCGATGAAGCCACCCATGGCGGCATAGTGTTCATGTAATGTAACTCTCTCTCCTTTAATTCAATTATGGTTTTCCAATTCTGTTTTCATTGTGTCGATTATATGCTAGCGTGATCGACTAGTTAAGCGTGTTGAGGCCTAGCGGCGATTCGCGTTTTAGAACTTGAATTGGGAACATCGGTCGAGTATTGCACGAGAGTGAGTAGGAGATCGATGCAACCTATAGGGAACAAGAATTAATAGAATTCGAGATTAGGGTTAAGAGACCTAGCAAGTAATTAACTCAAATCATCGAATACGTCCTAATGAGCACGGAAGTGGATTTAGGAGAATTTAGGGGTCCCGGTTGACATTAAAATTGAACGTAGGGAGGAGAATATCATCACTTGGGTACTTTGTATGATTGGGTAGGTGAATTCGAAACCTTAGATGTTTTTATTTCTGAATTTAATCACCGTAGTGTTATTTGAATCGATTCTTGAATTTGCGATCTCAATCTCTTTCTCTCAACCACCTTCTATTGCTTAACCAACGTATCGGATTTCTTGACAATTTAGTCGAATTGGTAACCCAATCCTTGTGTTCGACCTCGGTAGAATCTTACCGTGTTTTTATTACTTCATGACGACCCGGTACACTTGCCGGAGTCACAACAAGTTTTTGGCGCCGTTGCCGGGGATTGGCACAACCAATTTTTCTAATTTTTAGGAAATTTGATTGATTGGTTAAGTTGATTTTTCATTTTATTTTTCTGTTATTTCTTTGTTATTATTTCTCTACTTCTTTGATTCCACTTGGTCTTGCCGTGTTTTTGTATGCGAGGTACCCTTCTACAAGAGGACTTGCTATTCGATTCAGAGATCACCAGGACCGAGAGGCAATTAAGAAAAGAGGCCAGAGAAAGGAAGAGGTTGGAAGCAGTTAAAATAGAGGGCATGGCTGAAGAAAATCCTCCTCCTCCTCCTCCTCCTCGTCGTTACAAGCCTCTCTTTGAGTACGATCTACCAAGCTTGGTAGATTGTGACTCTTCTATTGTGAGGGGCAACCTGAACACAGACTCTTTCAGAGTGGAAGCCTGTGTCACATACCAGATCCGGGAGAATCAGTTTGATGGGAGTGGCAAACAGGACCCGCATAGACATATCACTCGCTTCCTGGAAGCTTGTGACTTGCAGAAGACCAGGGGAGTTTCTCAGGATGAGTTTCGCTTGCGGCTTTTCCCTCTTTCTCTTAGGGATGTCGCTCGCGATTGGGTTGACAGTTTGGATAGGAACAAAGATCGAACTTGGGAGCAAATGGCACAGAAGTTCCTAACCAAATACTTTCCTCCTCAGAAAGCGGCACAAGCAAGAATAGCCGTCACTTCATTCAGGCAAACGGAGGATGAAACATATAATGAAGCTTGGGAGAGGTACAATGGTTTGTTGAGAAGATGTCCCTCTGCGTTCTTTGACCCCGTTTCCAAAGTACAACACTTCTTTAATGGGTTGAGGGGACGCTATCGATGAATTGTGATGCCGCACTGGCGGTTCTTTTGTATATTTGTCGACTGAGGATGGATGGGCACTTTGTTAGAGAAGATGTCATATAATGATTACAACCGTGGTAGGGAGACCTCGAGTGGAATCGGTTAAGGGACAATGGAAGCCATTTTAGAGCAAAACAGACTTTTGAAGATGCAGAATGAGGCTTTGTCCGGGAACAAGAGGGTTAATGCGATACACGAGGGAATGCCTCCGGGTTGTGCAAATTGTAATGGAGATCATGACACTCAGATTTGTCCGCTAAATTTCCCTCAGGAACATGTGGACTCTTGCCACAACTTTTATGACACTGTGCCCCAGAACAACTATCAGAGGAACAATCAGAATCAGAATAGGGGCTACATGAGAAGAGACCATCCGGGATTTGCTTGGAGTGATGTTAATGGTGGTCTAGCCGGTCAACAACACCCTCAACAGAATTGGCAACAACCTCAACAGGGTCTGAGACCAAACATTGGAATTCAGCAAGCAAGAATACTCGTGAGCTCCTCCGGGGCCTAATCAGTTGCAAATATCAGATGGTGGAAGACAACAGTGGGAGCTGGCTTTTGAGAAGTTGTCAACCTTTACAAGCACATCTTTTGAGAAGGTGAACACTGCCATTGACAAGTTGGCGACTCATACAGGATCGCGAATTCAGAATCTGGAGACACAAATAGCACAGCTCGCGACGCAACTTAATGAGCGTCTTCCGGGGCACTCTTCCGGGTAGTACGAGAACAACCCCAAGGGACAATGCAATGTCATATCTACTAGAAGCGGAAGGGTGTTGGAACCTAGCAGGGGTACCACTAGTTCTCAGGATGACAAGGGCCCGGAACAACTACCAGTTGAGGAAGAGCAACCAGAGAAAGAAGGGTTGGCAAGTGACAAGGGACCGGAGCAAAGGGGAAGGCTGAAACTTGTGGATGAAGAGTTCCGAAGGAAGAAGTGGGTTGAACCCCAAGACCTCCCGCCCTACATGAAGGTTCCGTATCCGGAAAGATTGAAGAAGCCTCAACAGGATAAGCAATTCAATAAGTTCCTTGATGTCTTCCGAAAACTTCAGATTAACATTCCATTTGCGGAAGCCTTGGAACAAATGCCATCATATGCTCGGTTTATGAAGGAACTTCTCACTAAGAAGCGGAAGATTGTGGATGAAGAAACGGTTGCTTTGACCGAGGAGTGTAGTGCCATTCTTCAACGGAAACTGCCTCCGAAGTTGAAGGATCCCGGTTCCTTCTCGATACCATGCACCATTGGGGGAATGACCTTCGGAAAGGCATTATGTGATCTAGGGGCAAGCATCAACTTGATGCCCCTCTCGATGATGAAGAGGCTAGGGATCAAAGAAGTAAAGGATACGCGAATGTCACTCCAACTGGCCGATCGTTCTATCAAATATCCCTATGGAGTAGTCGAAGACTTGCTCGTGAAAGTTGACAAGTTCATATTCCCAGTGGACTTCGTGGTGCTCGACATGGATGAAGATGCTGAGATCCCTCTCATATTGGGTAGACCCTTCTTGGCCACCGGGGATGCCTTGATAGATGTGCGGCAAGGGAAACTCACTTTAAGGGTGAATGATGATAAGGTGGTCTTCAATGTCTTTGAAGCGATTAAGCACCCGGAAGAGAAGTCAGCAGTGTATCGAGTGGATTTGGTGGACCCAACTGAAAAGGTAAAGGCAACTCGAGAAGACCATGATCCTTCACTTGCAACAATATCGATAGAATCTCATGAGGAAGACAGTGAGGAAAAAGGCCCTTCGGGGGATGAAGTCTACCTTGAGTGGCTACGAGACATGGAACCCATACCGAGTCTCCCAAGGGAAGAATGTGCAAGGAAAGAACTCAGCAGCAAGGGAATGAAAAAGAAGGGTAAAGCACCAAGGTTGAAAGGTAGTACAACCGTGGTGATCAAGAAAGACAACAAGTTGATCCCAAAAAAGACCATCGCGGAGTGGAGAGTGCGTGCATATTATAGAAGGATGCTGGACTTAAATGAGCTGTCCGGGAACAGCTTGCGAGTATATAAAAGTGCACAAACCTACAAAGAACAGGCCAAGGAATGGCATGGCAAGCAAGATCTTCCGCCGGATTAACCCTTAGGGGCGACTTGAGTCAGGCTCGGGACGTTAAACAAGCGCTACTTGGGAGGCAACCCAAGCTAGGTACTCTCTCTTTTCCTCACTCTTGTTTTTGTTTTTGTTTTTTGTGTTTTGTTTTGTTTTTGTTTGTCACTCTTGAATAATTTGAGAAGATCAAGAGTTTTTGTATGAAATGTCGTGTCGGCAAGCTTGTTGGATTTTAATTATATTGAGCATAGATGGATTGCTTGAATTATATTCACCATTGATGATTTCCCCTAGGTTCAAGTAATAGAAAAGTTGATCCCCACTTAAGATTGAAAATTGAACTTTGAGATTTATTATGATTGCTTGATTTATGATAAGTTTGGGGTGAGGGGTTGCACACACTAGGAATCATATCTCGGTCAAACAATTTGCAAAATGTCCAGGTGAGTAATTTGAGCCTCCAACTCTGTTTTTGAATGTGAGAATCACTGTAAGTTGCACTTTCCCGAATTTGCTTGAATCTCTATATGGTTTGCATGTTTATATGTTGCATCACATGATTTAGGCAATTTTCTTTGAATTAACTACTTGGCCATAAATTGAACCAACCTTGATGAATGATCCCTAGTTAGCCACATTGAGCCTTGAAGCCTATTGTTCTTGATGACCTTACATTACAAGCCAAAATCTGAAAAACCATGTTAACCCAATCTTAGGATTAGGAGAGCATGGAAATGAGCAAGAGAAAGGTTGTGAGAAACTAAGTTTGGGGTGGCTACAAGGTATGTGTCATATTGGGATGAGAAAAAGAAAATAAAGGTTGACCCAAGGCAAAAAGAAAAGAAAAGAAAAGAAGAAAACAAAAATTGCCAAAAGAAAAGGGGCAAAACAAAAATAATAGCAAGGAAGAGGTTGTAGTCACCCGAGCCCAAATGAAAAATGGAAAAAAAAAAAGGAATTTGAGTGGAAAATGTGTTTAATGCTCATGCTCTCTTAGTTCCTAGGGACTTAAGCCTAAATATCCTTTTATATCCTACCCTGAGCCAGGCCTCATTACAACCTTTAAAAGACCTTTTGATGTTGCATGCATGTTTTCGTGGGAACTATGTTTGAGATGAAAATCAAATTCATGGGAAGTGCTCTTGATAAGTGAAATTGAGTGAAAAAGTTGAAAACCTAGACAAACTTGAGCGAATGAGTGAAATACTAAATGCCCTTGTGAGGAAGGCAATTGTTTGAAATAGGTGATCTTCCTTTGTGTGTATCTTTGAGCCTCAACTTAGAGTAAAGATGGCATGATTGATAAATTCTCAATTGCTTAAAGTAGATGAATGTGGGGATTACATTGATGAAAAAGGGGGGGATCAAAGAAGAAAAACTGTTTTGTAAATTTGCATGAAATTTATGCGAAATTGATTAGATCTTTCAAGCTTGCCAAGTCTTGAGTCGTTTTTGAGTTTTAAGCTTGCTTGGGGACAAGCAAGGTTTAAGTTTGGGGTATTTTGATAAGCCTTTGGCTTATCTAGTTTTATGACTAGATGAACTAGGGTTTATGTGCCAATTTATTCGAGTTCACTCTCGTTTTCGCCCAAATTTGCCTTGTTTTGTTCCTAAGTTGGACTTTGACTCGTTTTGCGTCTTTTGTGTAGTTTTTAGGTTATTTTGGATAGAATTACGCTTGTGGTTGCTTGTGTTGTTTTCAGGTCCATAAGTGAAGCTCTAAGAATTAAGGAAAGTCAAGAAATAGTGGAGATTGCCATTCTGGAGATTCTCGCCCCGCGAGAGGAAGCTCGCCCCGCGAGAGTTTGAAGACCCGGGAAGACAGAGACCATCACGGCCTAGCCGTGATTCACATCACGGGCCGTGACGGGAAGGTTCGCGTCGCGAGACGTCCTTCGCGTCGCGAGTGTGTGAACTCCAGAAAAGCACCAGAGTCAGAGACCATCACGGCCTAGCCGTGATGTATATCACGGCCGTGACCTAAATGCCACACAAGTCAGAGATCATCACGGCCTAGCCGTGATGTGTATCACGGCCGTGACCCAAAATCCACACAAGACAGAGAACATCACGGCTTGGCCGTGATTCATATCACGGGCCGTGACAAGAGGACTCGCGTCGCGAATGTTCAAATTCCAGAAGTGTGCCAGAAGCAGAAGCCATCACGGCCTGGCCGTGATGGCCATCACGGCCGTGACGCGTGGCCTCCTTATAAATAGAGCAGATCAGAACAGAAAAGAGGACTTTTTGGATCAGAATTTTCAGAGACCTTTTGTAACCCTTATTCTGGGATTTCTTCTCTTTTTCTCCTCTCTTAATTCTTAGGCTTAGGATGAATCCCGATTGTACGTGCGTTGTTGTTACGGACATGAGGAACTAATCCTCTTGTCTAGGGGATCGATGAAGCCACCCATGGCGGCATAGTGTTCATGTAATGTAACTCTCTCTCCTTTAATTCAATTATGGTTTTCCAATTCTGTTTTCATTGTGTCGATTATATGCTAGAGTGATCGACTAGTTAAGCGTGTTGAGGCCTAGCGGCGATTCGCGTTTTAGAACTTGAATTGGGAACATCGGTCGAGTATTGCACGAGAGTGAGTAGGAGATCGATGCAACCTATAGGGAACAAGAATTAATAGAATTCGAGATTAGGGTTAAGAGACCTGGCAAGTAATTAACTCAAATCATCGAATACGTCCTAATGAGCACGGAAGTGGATTTAGGAGAATTTAGGGGTCCCGGTTGACATTAAAATTGAACGTAGGGAGGAGAATATCATCACTTGGGTACTTTGTATGATTGGGTAGGTGAATTCGAAACCTTAGATGTTTTTATTTCTGAATTTAATCACCGTAGTGTTATTTGAATCGATTCTTGAATTTGCGATCTCAATCTCTTTCTCTCAACCACCTTCTATTGCTTAACCAACGTATCGGATTTCTTGACAATTTAGTCGAATTGGTAACCCAATCCTTGTGTTCGACCTCGGTAGAATCTTACCGTGTTTTTATTACTTGCGACGACCCGGTACACTTGCCGGAGTCACAACAAGTTTTTGGCGCCGTTGCCGGGGATTGGCACAACCAATTTTTCTAATTTTTAGGAAATTTGATTGATTGGTTAAGTTGATTTTTCATTTTATTTTTCTGTTATTTCTTTGTTATTATTTCTCTACTTCTTTGATTCCACTTGGTCTTGCCGTGTTTTTGTATGCGAGGTACCCTTCTACAAGAGGACTTGCTATTCGATTCAGAGATCACCAGGACCGAGAGGCAATTAAGAAAAGAGGCCAGAGAAAGGAAGAGGTTGGAAGCAGTTAAAATAGAGGGCATGGCTGAAGAAAATCCTCCTCCTCCTCCTCCTCGTTACAAGCCTCTCTTTGAGTACGATCTACCAAGCTTGGTAGATTGTGACTCTTCTATTGTGAGGGGCAACCTGAACACAGACTCTTTCAGAGTGGAAGCCTGTGTCACATACCAGATCCGGGAGAATCAGTTTGATGGGAGTGGCAAACAGGACCCGCATAGACATATCACTCGCTTCCTGGAAGCTTGTGACTTGCAGAAGACCAGGGGAGTTTCTCAGGATGAGTTTCGCTTGCGGCTTTTCCCTCTTTCTCTTAGGGATGTCGCTCGCGATTGGGTTGACAGTTTGGATAGGAATAGCATCAGAACTTGGGAGCAAATGGCACAGAAGTTCCTAACCAAATACTTTCCTCCTCAGAAGGCGGCACAAGCAAGAATAGCCGTCACTTCATTCAGGCAAACGGAGGATGAAACATATAATGAAGCTTGGGAGAGGTACAATGGTTTGTTGAGAAGATGTCCCTCTGCGTTCTTTGACCCCGTTTCCAAAGTACAACACTTCTTTAATGGGTTGAGGGGACGCTATCAGATGAACTGTGATGCCGCAGCTGGCGGTTCTTTTGTATATTTGTCGGCTGAGGATGGATGGGCACTGTTAGAGAAGATGTCATATAATGATTACAACCGTGGTAGGGAGACCTCGAGTGGAATCAGTTCTGGGACAATGGAAGCCATTTTAGAGCAAAACAGACTTTTGAAGATGCAGAATGAGGCTTTGTCCGGGAACAAGAGGGTTAATGCGATACACGAGGGAATGCCTCCGGGTTGTGCAAATTGTAATGGAGATCATGACACTCAGATTTGTCCGCTAAATTTCCCTCAGGAACATGTGGACTCTTGCCACAACTTTTATGACACTGCCCCCCGAACAACTATCAGAGGAACAATCAGAATCAGAATACGGGCTACATGAGAAGAGACCATCCGGGAATTGGTTGGAGTGATGTTAATGGTGGTCTAGCCTGTCAACAACACCCTCTACAGAATTGGCAACAACCCCAACAGCGTCTGAGACCAAACATTGGAATTCAGCGCAAATACTCAAGCAGCTCCTCCGGGGCCTAATCGCTTCAAATATCGGATGGTGGAAGACAACAGTGGGAGCTGGCTTTTGAGAAGTTGTCAACCTTTACAAGCACATCTTTTGAGAAGGTGAACACTGCCATTGACAAGTTGGCGACTCATACGAGGATCGCGAATTCAGAATCGGAGACACAAATAGCACGACTCGCGACGCAACTTAATGAGCGTCTTCCGGCACTCTTCCGGTAGTACGAGAACAACCCCAGGGGACAATGCAATGTCATATCTACTAGAAGCGGAAGGGTGTTGGAACCTAGCAGGGGTACCACTAGTTCTCGGGATGACAAGGGCCGGGAACAACTACCGGTTGAGGAAGAGCAACCAGAGAGAAAGAAGGGTTGGCAAGTGACAAGGGACCGAGGAGCAAAGGGGAAGGCTGAAACTTGTGGATGAAGAGTTCCGAAGGAAGAAGTGGGTTGAACCCCAAGACCTCCCGCCCTACATGAAGGTTCCGTGATCCTAGGAAAGATTGAAGAAGCCTCAACAGGATAAGCAATTCAATAAGTTCCTTGATGTCTTCCGAAAACTTCGGATTAACATTCCATTTGCGGAAGCCTTGGAACAAATGCCATCATATGCTCGGTTTATGAAGGAACTTCTCACTAAGAAGCGGAAGATTGTGGATGAAGAAACGGTTGCTTTGACCGAGGAGTGTAGTGCCATTCTTCAACGGAAACTGCCTCCGAAGTTGAAGGATCCCGGTTCCTTCTCGATACCATGCACCATTGGGGGAATGACCTTCGGAAAGGCATTATGTGATCTAGGGGCAAGCATCAACTTGATGCCCCTCTCGATGATGAAGAGGCTAGGGATCAAAGAAGTAAAGGATACGCGAATGTCACTCCAACTGGCCGATCGTTCTATCAAATATCCCTATGGAGTAGTCGAAGACTTGCTCGTGAAAGTTGACAAGTTCATATTCCCAATGGACTTCGTGGTGCTCGACATGGATGAAGATGCTGAGATCCCTCTCATATTGGGTAGACCCTTCTTGGCCACCGGGGATGCCTTGATAGATGTGCGGCAAGGGAAACTCACTTTAAGGGTGAATGATGATAAGGTGGTCTTCAATGTCTTTGAAGCGATTAAGCACCCGGAAGAGAAGTCAGCAGTGTATCGAGTGGATTTGGTGGACCCAACTGAAAAGGTAAAGGCAACTCGAGAAGACCATGATCCTTCACTTGCAACAATATCGATAGAATCTCATGAGGAAGACAGTGAGGAAAAAGGCCCTTCGGCGGATGAAGTCTACCTTGAGTGGCTACGAGACATGGAACCCATACCGAGTCTCCCAAGGGAAGAATGTGCAAGGAAAGAACTCAGCATCAAGGGAATGAAAAAGAAGGGTAAAGCACCAAGGTTGAAAGGTAGTACAACCGTGGTGGTCAAGAAAGACAACAAGTTGATCCCAAAAAAGACCATCGCGGAGTGGAGAGTGCGTGCATATTATAGAAGGATGCTGGACTTAAATGAGCTGTCCGGGAACAGCTTGCGAGTATATAAAAGTGCACAAACCTACAAAGAACAGGCCAAGGAATGGCATGGCAAGCAGGATCTTCCGCCGGATTAACCCTTAGGGGCGACTTGAGTCAGGCTCGGGACGTTAAACAAGCGCTACTTGGGAGGCAACCCAAGCTAGGTACTCTCTCTTTTCCTCACTCTTGTTTTTGTTTTTGTTTTTTGTTTTTTGTTTTGTTTTTGTTTGTCACTCTTGAATAATTTGAGAAGATCAAGAGTTTTTGTATGAAATGTCGTGTCGGCAAGCTTGTTGGATTTTAATTATATTGAGCATAGATGGATTGCTTGAATTATATTCACCATTGATGATTTCCCCTAGGTTCAAGTAATAGAAAAGTTGATCCCCACTTAAGATTGAAAATTGAACTTTGAGATTTATTATGATTGCTTGATTTATGATAAGTTTGGGGTGAGGGGTTGCACACACTAGGAATCGTATCTCGGTCAAACAATTTTCAAAATGTCCAGGTGAGTAATTTGAGCCTCCAACTCTGTTTTTGAATGTGAGAATCACTGTAAGTTGCACTTTCCCGAATTTGCTTGAATCTCTATATGGTTTGCATGTTTATATGTTGCATCACATGATTTAGGCAATTTTCTTTGAATTAACTACTTGGCCATAAATTGAACCAACCTTGATGAATGATCCCTAGTTAGCCACATTGAGCCTTGAAGCCTATTGTTCTTGATGACCTTACATTACAAGCCAAAATCTGAAAAACCATGTTAACCCAATCTTAGGATTAGGAGAGCATGGAAATGAGCAAGAGAAAGGTTGTGAGAAACTAAGTTTGGGGTGGCTACAAGGTATGTGTCATATTGGGATGAGAAAAAGAAAATAAAGGTTGACCCAAGGCAAAAAGAAAAGAAAAGAAAAGAAGAAAACAAAAATTGCCAAAAGAAAAGGGGCAAAACAAAAATAATAGCAAGGAAGAGGTTGTAGTCACCCGAGCCCAAATGAAAAATGGAAAAAAAAAAAAAAAGAATTTGAGTGGAAAATGTGTTTAATGCTCATGCTCTCTTAGTTCCTAGGGACTTAAGCCTAAATATCCTTGTATATCCTACCCTGAGCCAGGCCTCATTACAACCTTTAAAAGACCTTTTGATGTTGCATGCATGTTTTCGTGGGAACTATGTTTGAGATGAAAATCAAATTCATGGGAAGTGCTCTTGATAAGTGAAATTGAGTGAAAAAGTTGAAAACCTAGACAAACTTGAGCGAATGAGTGAAATATTAAATGCCCTTGTGAGGAAGGCAATTGTTTGAAATAGGTGATCTTCCTTTGTGTGTATCTTTGAGCCTCAACTTAGAGTAAAGATGGCATGATTGATAAATTCTCAATTGCTTAAAGTAGATGAATGTGGGGATTACATTGATGAAAAAGGGGGGGATCAAAGAAGAAAAACTGTTTTGTAAATTTGCATGAAATTTATGCGAAATTGATTAGATCTTTCAAGCTTGCCAAGTCTTGAGTCGTTTTTGAGTTTTAAGCTTGCTTGGGGACAAGCAAGGTTTAAGTTTGGGGTATTTTGATAAGCCTTTGGCTTATCTAGTTTTATGACTAGATGAACTAGGGTTTATGTGCCAATTTATTCGAGTTCACTCTCGTTTTCGCCCAAATTTGCCTTGTTTTGTTCCTAAGTTGGACTTTGACTCGTTTTGCGTCTTTTGTGTAGTTTTTAGGTTATTTTGGATAGAATTACGCTTGTGGTTGCTTGTGTTGTTTTCAGGTCCATAAGTGAAGCTCTAAGAATTAAGGAAAGTCAAGAAATAGTGGAGATTGCCATTCTGGAGATTCTCGCCCCACGAGAGGAAGCTCGCCCCACGAGAGTTTGAAGACCCGGGAAGACAGAGACCATCACGGCCTAGCCGTGATTCACATCACGGGCCGTGACGGGAAGGTTCGCGTCGCGAGACGTCCTTCGCGTCGCGAGTGTGTGAACTCCAGAAAAGCACCAGAGTCAGAGACCATCACGGCCTAGCCGTGATGTATATCACGGCCGTGACCTAAATGCCACACAAGTCAGAGATCATCACGGCCTAGCCGTGATGTGTATCACGGCCGTGACCCAAAATCCACACAAGACAGAGAACATCACGGCTTGGCCGTGATTCATATCACGGGCCGTGACAAGAGGACTCGCGTCGCGAATGTTCAAATTCCAGAAGTGTGCCAGAAGCAGAAGCCATCACGGCCTGGCCGTGATGGCCATCACGGCCTGGCTGTGATGGCCATCACGGCCGTGACGCGTGGCCTCCTTATAAATAGAAGCGGATCGAAACGGAAAAGAGGACTTTTTGGATCGAGAATTTTCGAGACCTTTTGTAACCCTTATTCTGGGATTTCTTCTCTTTTTCTCCTCTCTTAATTCTTAGGCTTAGGATGAATCCCGATTGTACGTGCGTTGTTGTTACGGACATGAGGAACTAATCCTCTTGTCTAGGGGATCGATGAAGCCACCCATGGCGGCATAGTGTTCATGTAATGTAACTCTCTCTCCTTTAATTCAATTATGGTTTTCCAATTCTGTTTTCATTGTGTCGATTATATGCTAGCGTGATCGACTAGTTAAGCGTGTTGAGGCCTAGCGGCGATTCGCGTTTTAGAACTTGAATTGGGAACATCGGTCGAGTATTGCACGAGAGTGAGTAGGAGATCGATGCAACCTGTAGGGAACAAGAATTAATAGAATTCGAGATTAGGGTTAAGAGACCTAGCAAGTAATTAACTCAAATCATCGAATACGTCCTAATGAGCACGGAAGTGGATTTAGGAGAATTTAGGGGTCCCGGTTGACATTAAAATTGAACGTAGGGAGGAGAATATCATCACTTGGGTACTTTGCATGATTGGGTAGGTGAATTCGAAACCTTAGATGTTTTTATTTCTGAATTTAATCACCGTAGTGTTATTTGAATCGATTCTTGAATTTGCGATCTCAATCTCTTTCTCTCAACCACCTTCTATTGCTTAACCAACGTATCGGATTTCTTGACAATTTAGTCGAATTGGTAACCCAATCCTTGTGTTCGACCTCGGTAGAATCTTACCGTGTTTTTATTACTTGCGACGACCCGGTACACTTGCCGGAGTCACAACAGCCCCTTAGGCACTAGAGACTACCACCTTGACCACCCTGCATCAAGGCCCCATGGTCACTAGGCTACAAGGTACAACATATTTTCACTTGTCTTTTGGTCTTCATAATTCGTTGGTATCTTATTTAGTCTTTTAAGCATTTGGGGTAAGAACCCCTAACTCAAATTGTTTCTGTTTTCTGTTCTGGGCAAGGGAGCACGAGCATTCTCCTTACCAAGCACGGTCGTGCTCAAGAGCAGACCGTACTGTTCTGGGCAGCAAGGGTTGTAAACCTTCGCCAATTCCTTCGGAGTAAAACTTGATTCAACCTATTGGCATTACTAAGTCCTTTCATCACAGTCTTATCACTTGGTTTAATCTTTATGTCTTACAGACTTATTTGGAGAATCGATCATTTAATTGGCTTCTCTCAATTTCTCACAAAATCATTCCCTAGGGTCCTTCTAATCCTTTGAACAAAACCTCACAATTATTATTAATATTCATGTCTTATTAACCGAAAGGGAAAAAACCTCCCTTTTTATCATGGTTCACAACGAATAACCCAATCAACCAATAACCAAACATTGTAACATATGGCAGTCATGGCATCATCATTCAACTCATAATAACAATCATATGAACATTAATCATATCATAAACATGTTGAGAAATCATACCATAAACACATATAAATAACTCATATTATCGCATCAATATAAACATATATACATGTTATAAAACAAGGCACATCATCAAACACAGGGTCATGGGTTAACCCTTCGTCTTACGCTACCCCCTATGCCTACATATTCCTATTGTCCCTTCTCCCCATACCTGGCATGAGGTTCGCGTTTCGAAAGAAGAAAGAGGGTCCTCTGGGGTCTCATCTCACAAGCACTTATCTACGACCTCAAGAACAACAAGGAAACATCTTAATTAGACTCTTAGGCCAAGAAATCAAAAGGGAAAGAACGAGAGGGACAAGTTGTACGAATCTTACCTTGTTTGAAGGTTGAAACAACGAATATGATGATCACGTCTTCGTAGCAATGTTCTCCTATCAACGAATGGTGAAGAACGGTGCAAGAACGGGTTCCCTAGGGAGAATTTTCTTGAGACTGTTGATGGAATTTGAGAGAAAAAGATAAGGGAGGCATCTCTGAGTGTTAGGACGTGATAGACTAGGGTTTAGATCGTGTTTTAGGGGTTCAAAACGGGTTGGAATGTGTTTTAGGCTTAAAAAGAACCTAAAACGTGTTTTCTGGTTCTGTACGTATTCGTGGGGCGAGTCAGAGAACCAATTTCTGTCAGTTGGATTCGCGAGGCGAACCCAAAAGCGCAAAGCTGAATTTTGGGTTTTCGTGAGGCGAGGCCGAAACAATCGAATTTGGCCAAAACACATGAAATAAGATTTTTATATAATTGTCTTATATTTCCAACACCACAAAGATCACCTCGATCAGACATCTAGAACTCAAGATATGATCAAAACGGTGAAACAGGTTACTAGGACTTCTAAGACAATTGAACCTTCCTAAGGCTAAACTTTCCCAACACGAACTTATACATCAAAAACAAACCTAACAAGCATATGAAAACATATATATAACATATATAAATGCATTAAACTTATTTATGAAAAACGGGGTGTTACAATTCCACCCCCTTATAAAAATTTCGTCCTCGAAATTTCTATCACCTCAACTGGTTAAACCTTTACCAATTAGGTGCATACCTTGGGTTGAGTCTACGGACTTGGAAGTCCCGTTCCACTATGCTTCCGCTGCACACTGTGATTCCTTCACTTGGTCACCAAGGTAGAAAGATTCAGATCTCCTGATAACAGTTGACTTGCTTGCTTTCACCGCTCTTCCAACCGTAGTCGTCGGGGTAACTCTCAAGGATACATGATCGCCTTCCTGGAATTTGAGCACCTTCTCCCTTTTAACATGGTAGCTCCTTTTACTACTATGTGCAACTCCCACCTTTTCCCGAACCAACCTGATCTTTCCATCTAGTTACTCCTTAAATAGGCCTCCCCTCCTAGGGAACACATACACCAGTCATGAGTCAGAAGCCTAAATTTTGAAGATCTATGGTTGCAAACTTAACACTCTTGCCTATGGCCACTACGAGTCTACTTTCTAATCGACTAGTCTCTACTCGATTCGTGTCTAAACGACTAAGGCCACTAACCTCACTAACATAAAGCTCATAACTATTATCGTTACTTCACCTACCGATGATGAGTAATTGGGGTGACCAGTCCCTCCTACCTGTCCAGCCCAGTAACTTAAGCAATAATAATTTCATGAGTCAATCTCTCTCCACTAGACGGCGATCGGACTAGAGCATTGTCCGATGCATTCCTTGAAGAGGATCCCGCCGAGGGTCCAGACCCTGGGGATATTATTGAGATAGTATACCCTGACGACCGCAAGTGGCAGGTCGACCACTCACAGTTCTTCATGTGTTACGTTGGCCCGATCATCATCTATGTTCGCCTAGGAGGAGGACCTTTCTTCACGTTGCTTGGTACTTACCGCATCTCTCAGTGGTTGCCTTTTTTTTCAAAGCTTTGGATTCCACCCCGCCGTCAGGAGTTTACAGAGGATATGTGGAACCTTGTGGATCGTACTTAGGCTTGCAGCAGAATCAGAGTATTGCAGAGTGACCGTGGGAGGAGGAGCATGCAGACGATGCACCAATACCATCGCAGGAGAGTTGTTATCAGCAGCGATGAGTCCGTAGGGACTAGAGTTTTTAAACGTCATTTCAGCGAAGGTGAGGGTAGTTCCAGACGCCCATATCACCTATGATATGGCACATCGGTAGCTTCTGTTTGGGGAGTGCCTCTGTGAGCATATCTTTATTTAGATTTTTGATGTATTTATGAGAGGCGGGCGGGTATGTGTTGTCTGTTTTAGGTTTTATATCTTCTAGGTTAAAGTAATGTTTTGGTCCCTATACGTGACATCGATTTTCAATTTGGTCCCTATATGTAAAAAATTATCAATTTGGTCCCTATATGTGACACTAATTTTCAATTTGGTCCTCACCGCTAATTGGTCCCTACATAAGAGGACCAAATTGCAAATTATTGTCACATGTAGGGACCAATTCAACAAAAAAAATTGAAATCGGTCCCTACATGTGATAATTATTTTCAATTTGGTCCCTACATGTGACAATAATTTGCAATTTGGTCCTCTTATATAGGGACCAATTAGCGGTGAGGACCAAATTGAACATCAGTGTCACGTATAGGGACCAAATTGATAATTTTTTACGTATAGGGACCAAATTGAAAATCGATGTCACGTATAGGGACCAAAACATTACTTTAACCTATCTTCTATGACCAGTGTGTATGTTATCCTTACTCTTTTTTACCAGCTATGAAGATGGTAGGTTGATGAGTGTGATTACAGCTCATATTTCTTTATCATATTGCATGCATTTTCATGTAGTTTAGGCATTTTTTATTTGATTTGTTAGTTTTTGCCTTGGAACGGGTAAGGCGGTTTTGTGGTGTTTGTGTGGAGGAATTGAGGATTAAAATGCTCAGGATCAACCATGTTGGAGCTTGCATGAAGACGGAGCTTGAAAAGCAAGAAAACTGAGCCAAACAGAGCCCATCACGGTCTTACCGTGACAGCCATCACGGCCATGATCGAGCAAGGATGAAAAGAAAATAATGAAAATGTCAGAACCTGTCATGTCCAAGCCGTGATGGACATCACGGCCGTGACAGGCCATCAATGCCAAGTTTTCCAAGACAGAATCTGTCACGGCCTGGCCGTGACAAGCATCACGGTCGTGACGTGCAATATCTGAAATTTTAATTGTTGATTTGATTTGATTTTGTAACAGCTTGGAATCCAAGTTACCCTACATTATAAATAGGACTTAGAGGCTTGAAAATAGGGATCCCTTGGGCTGCTACCATAGGCAAAAAATTAGGATTTCTCTTCTTCTCAATTTCTTTTCTTCTCTTAGGTTTTCTTACGCTTTTGTTAATCAAGCTTGCTATGAACATGGCAATGCTTGACTAGTTGTTTTTATTTCTAGGAATTGGGGCTATGCCCAAGATTTGTTTTATGTTATAAATTGACGTTTTACTTCTTGTTAATTTCAATTCGCTTTCGATTTGATTCTATTGCATGAATTACTTGTGAATCTGCTGCGCACTTATTATCATGTCATAGATACTCTAAGGAGGAACCTAGCGGTGAACTTAGGTATTGGATCTATAGGGATCAAACTTAGGACTTAAATCACGAGAGTTAGAAGCGGTCCTTCGAGGGTTCATTGAATTGTCATAAAGCTTAAAGGGTTCGATTTAAATTCAATTACCATGAGAGTAGGGATTGGTTTAATTGGGCACGGTTCTTGTGTCCCAAGAGGGAACATTAACTTATTTAGGATAAATTCACCTTCAAAGAAATTTCGATAATTAACAAGAGGGTTAGTCAATTTAGTAACATAAGCAATCTTGTTGGTAACCCAATTCCTGGGAATCTCTTTTGATATTGAAAAATCTCATATTTGATTTAATTTCCTATTTTGTTTGATTGCGTTTTATATATTTGATTTGTTAGTTAATCCTTTAAAAACCAAATATTTTCCTAATCTTTTTTCTAGTCCAGTTTAATTGATTTAATAATTGATAGTTATTTAAGATCACGGTCCCTGTGGATTCGATCTTTTATTACTTGACGACGAAGCCGTTCACTTGCGGATTCGAGCCCATCAAGTTTTTGGCACCGTTACCGGGGACTGTGCTTTCTTGAATTTCAATTTAATTTTTAAATTGATTTTTCTGGACTTTTTTATATATTAAATTTTTCTCTTTTTTCATTTATCTTTCTTTCTTTTTTTAGTGTATCTACCTCTCTCTTTGAGGAATTTTTCTCTCTTATGCAAAGATCCCAAAGTCTCAAAAATCTTATCGAAGTTGACCCCGAGATCGAAAGGACCTTTCATAGACGTGGGAGACTACAAAGACAAAGAGCGAAAGAAAGGTTGATTCCCATTCCACTCATGGCGAATCTACCGGATACCAAACCACTGAAGGACTACGCAGACCCAAATGCTAGGGGTTTGCGAACCGGGATTGCTAGGCCAGAAATTGAGGCGGAGAACTACACTATACCGCCTCTGTTAATTGGCATGATTAGGCAACATCAATTTGGAGGATTGCCCTCGGAGGACCCGACTGATCATGTGGAGACACTCTTGGAGTTCACCGATGCAATAAGAATTCAAGGTGTCCCGATTGATGCTATTCGCTTGAGGTTATTCTCCTCCTCTCTGACTGGAAAGGTAAAAGCTCGGTTGAAGCAAGTGCCCGCTAATACTTTATCAACTTGGGACCAACCGGAGCAGGCATTCTTGGAGAAATTCTTCCCTCCATCCAAGACTGCTTACCTACGAACTCATATCACCGGCTTATTCCAAAAGGACGGAGAATGCTTATCTGAAGCTTGGGATCGTTACAAAGGATTGCTAGAGTCTTGCCCACATCATGGGCTCGAGAGGTGGTTGTTAGTGCATACCATCTACAACAGATTGGATTACTCTTCGAAGGTGTCACTTGATTCCGCAGCTGGTGGAGCCTTTATGAATAGACCTCTAACTGAAGCGTTCAATATCATTGAAAACGTAGCCACCAACTATCACCAATGGGGTTCTGAAAGAGGTAATAACCCGAAAAAGCTTTCGGGGGGTAAGTTTGAAATGAATAACACTAATCTAATTATGTCTAAATTTGACTCATTGAATAAACGCTTTGATAAGCTTGAAAAGGCTAATGTGAGTTCAATAGGTGCTACTAATGTTGTTTGTGAGATTTGTGGGATGCAGGGACATGACATAAAGGAGTGCCCACATGGTATTGCTCCTGGATCTGGTGCTTCGGGGGAACAAGTGAACTCTTGTCACAACTTCTATGACATGAACCCGAAGTTGCCAAATTATGCTCCTCCAAATCCTTACAACCAAGTGAGGAAGAATAATCCTTATCTCTCCTACGGGAACTACAACAACACGTTGAACCACGAATTCCAGGAAGGCCAAGGTAATAGGAAACCGGCATCAGGGTATCCTCAGGTCCAAAAGTCTAAACTTGAGTCTCTTTTGGAAAATTTTGTTGAAACTCAAACAAAGCAAAATGAAGAGTTTGGGCAACAAGGTAGGGCAGTCAATGAGGCAATAAAAGAGTTAACATCTAAGGTAGATAACTTAGTCATCCATAATAAGATGTTAGAAACTCAGATTGCCCAACAAGCTAGTACATATTCTAGAACTAAGGGTACGTTTCCAGGACAACCCGAAGTTAATCCCAATGAGCACTGTAATGCTATATACTTAAGGGATGATAAGCTTGGGGTAGTTGAAAATGATGTGGAATGTGAGGAGGACTTGAGTGAACATGAAGAGATAGAGCCAAAGTATGTCCCTCCACCACCTTACCAACCCCCAATACCTTTCCCACAAAGGTTGGTCAAGAAAAAGCAAGTAGAAAAAGAAACTAAGAGCTTAATTGAGGAGCATGATGCCATGATAAAAACTAATATGCCTCATAAACTAAAAGATCCAGGAAGTTTCTCTATTGCTTGCTCAATTGGAGAAGTGAAAATAGACCAAGCCTTATGTGACTTAGAGGCTAGTGCGAGTTTGATGCCACATACCATCTTTGAGAGGTTATGAACCCAGGAATTGAGTCCACCCAAGTTATCTTTACAATTTGCGGATGAATCAACTAAAACTCCTCTAGGCATACTAGAGAATGTCCCCATAAAGGTAGGGAAATTTTCATTCCTACCGATTTCATGGTGTTGGACATGAACGGAAATTCTAAATTTCCTATCATTCTTTGAAGGCCATTCTTGGCCACAGCTGGAGCAATAATAGATGTAAAAAATGGTAATCTCTCTTTGAATGTAGAGGAAGGTATGATGGATTTTGATTTGACTAACTCATATAACAACCCTCCTTTTGAGAGTCATATGTGCAGGATTGAGATAACGCCTCCAAAGGTAAAGGAAGAGCTTAACATGGAAGCAACTCCCAAACTTTGCATGACAAATGATGCACCAAATAATGATGAAAATGGAGTTGCTCAACATGTGGAGTTAAAACTTCCACCGGAAGGAAGTAAGGCCATAAAAGTCAGTGAAAAGAGCAAAGCGAAAGGGCATGTGGCCATATGAACAAAATAGGCTCTTTGAAGGACTTCCTTGGAAGAAGGGTGTTCTTTCACTTCCAAGCCCAGCTGATCCCGGTTGATTGAAAGAAGTATGGTCAAGCTTAAGACCGTAAATAAGCACTTCTTGGGAGGCAACCCAAGTTTTCTTTCCCCTTTTAATTTGTATTTGAATTTTGTTTCTGAATAATCTGAGAATATTAAGAGAAGAAAGATCACTAATTGATGGTTTTGCTAAGTATTTTCAGGTTATGAAGGCAGGAAGAGCAAAAAGGCATGGAAAAATAAAGTCAGAGGAGATCATGGCCTAGCAGTGACGAGGATCACCCCGTGATGGGCCAGAAGCTGGAAACTAGAAGGCATCACGCCCAGGCCGTGATAGCCATCACGGGGGTGATGTGAAGAAGCAGGAAGTCAGAATTGATCACGGCCCAGCCGTGATGTATATCACGTCCGTGATGGGGACTTGCTTGACACCAGAATTGATCACGGCCAAGCCGTGATGAATGTCACGGTCATGACACGTCTTCCAGCAGCTCTATGACTAGCATCTGAGCCAAAGCCCTCCACTCTAACACCCTACTTTTTATTTTCTGATTTTTATTTTTTTTTCAGTAAAAATATTTTCGTTGTATTAACCGGTATAAAGGTATTCATTTATATTTTTATCCGAGTTCATGGAGATTGATTTTTATGAAATAAAAATCATATTCATACTCTATCTTAGGGAAGAAGCTTAGGATAAAATTTTGGGTTGAAAATTCAGACGGAAATTGGTCTGCGTTTTCACTGACAGTATAATTTTACTGAGCAGAAAACTTAATTTTGACTCGTGAACGAAATGGTTTATATTTAAATCATATTTCCAACGAGTTTGGTTAGTTTGAAAATTTTCAGTAGAAAACGAAATATTACGCTTTTACGCAGGCTAAAACCCTAATCAGGAAACCGACAGAGTCGAAAATGAAGTACAGAGACCCGTCAAGAGATCGGGATAACGAGTCATACATGATGATTCATGGGGATGAGTCACACTTTTAAGTCTAGAAGATTCTACAAGTCAAAGTGACAATTTATGAATTTTACGCTTAGGTCCCTGAACTTTCTATTAATTACACTTTGGTCCCTAAGTTAGTTCCTATGTTTTCCCAAGTCAATTGGGCCAGAATCTTTGTTTCCAATCTATTAATGGACCGTGGCCATGTAGCCCAAATTCCTTGTCCATGGATTAATTCCATAAAGCCCATTAGAAATCATAGAAATTTCCTATGTCATGTTAAGCCTTAAGCATTTTAGTGGGCCCCACATAAATGAATCCAAGCCCGAAAATTTTAAGGCCCATGCACAAGCCCAATATGGAGTAGGGGCTGCCCTTAAACTTGGATGAGCCAAGTTATTCTTGAACCTTCTACAAAGTCCTCAAATATTCTCCAAAGTTCCACACAATTCTACAAAGTTCTCAAATATTCTCCAAGGTTCCACACCATTCTACTACGTTCTCCATCCTTCTAGGTTCTTATCAAAATATCTCCTGAAAGATCAGCCAAGATAAGTCAATATGAGACCACATTTAATGTGGCATATGGTCATCATTTCAATTTATTGGCAATTTGCAAAATAGTCTTTATACTTTTGGAATCTTTGCAAAATGGTCCCTAAGAATTATTTGCACTTTAATCCTTTGAACAAGCCAACTCATTCCTACTAGATCCTTATAAAGTGGAGCAACCAAACCCTATAAATACCCTCCCTCACCATTTCACTCATCTTCTTCATTCTCTTCATCTTCCTCGCCAACTAAGTTACAAAACCATAAGAACACCGAATCCCCACCAAACATATGACCCTCTTCCTTTCTGAAACCCGGAAAACTCTCAACATAAAAGTTGTTCCTCTTTCTCTCTTGTTTCCAAAAAGCTAAAGATAATCAAAAACTGATAAGTGGATTGGGGGATAGGATCAAAATAATGAAACTGGCCAGAATTGTCAGCAACCCACGAAACATCAGAAAGAAGGCCCTTTTCACCTCTGTTATGATCCGAACCAAATGAAACCTTCAACACCAAAGTTTTTCCTTTTCTTCTTATATTTCTATCAAGCCAAAGTTCGTGATTTTTGGATGAGTATATTGTGAGATACACTCACAATACCATCACACCCTCAAGCTGTCCAGTTTTCAACTTAGTGAAGGTTGATCATTTTCTTCATTTCTTCAATCTTCAAGAGTTAAAAGCTCTTCTACTTAATCATATAAGTCTTCTTCACTTATTTTGTAATATCAAGCCATGATCATCAAGTTTTCATAAATTTCCATTTCTAGATCTAGAACATGTAATAATTCTAGAAAATTGTAGAAAAATCATAAAAATGTGAAACCAATTTCTATGATCTCGTTATGTCATCTACTTTCATTATCTAAGAGTGTGTGAGCAAAAACATTTTCAACCTATATGATCTTGATCTGGCCGAAACCCTAACCCTAAAGGTTAGAGGATTTTGTTTCAAATTTTAGTCTTGTATTAAGTAATCTATGTTAGTTAAGACTCTAGTAATTAGGATCCAAAATATGGTATTAAGAAGATAACCCTAAACCTATTTTCTAATACTTGGCCGAACCTAGCCCTAAAGTGTCATAGATGGTTGTTATTTGATTAATTATAGTTATGTTGTTTGGTTCAAGGTGAAACTATTAAGCTGTGGTGTGATAGCGAGGAACGTCGAGTTCAAGATTTCAGTGATAGCTCAGGTGGGGAAAAGAATCAACCTAACGTCGGAATCGATAAGTAGTGGATTATATGATAATTGTGTAGGGCGGCCTAAACCCTACTAATAGTCGAGTAATCGACAAGACCAAAATCTCATTGGAAACCTTTTCTGTAAAACCAATGGTGATTCGGGGATTGTAGGTTTATCGACATTAAGTTGATTTTAAGTATTTGTGGATGTTTGATTTTATGTTATCAAATTTACTGTGATACGCTGGTTGAGGTATTCCATTTGCATGTGACGTATTATTTCGGTGTTTGAATATTTAGTATATTGAGGATGTTCAGTGTCTATCACGGTCGTTATGGCTATCACGGCCAGGCCGTGACAGAGTCTGACTTTGTTATTTATTTGGTTTGATAATTATGAGTTGATTGTGATAAATTGCTTTATATGATATTGAGATATTTGAATATTTTGTTGATTAACGTGTTATGCATGATCTGTCTGGGTTTAATATTGTGTTTAGCTGATTTTTAAGTAAGGATATGTGTTGTTCGGGAGATAATTGTTTGGGTGAGAGAATAAAGGTGATTTAGAGGTTCCTAGCCTAATTAAGTGGTTTTATCTATGAGGAAAAAGGTGTTGAGACTTTGATGGAAGGTTGAGGCACTAGGTTGTTATTGATGTAATTTAGGGAGATTTATTTATAGATGTATTGTTATTCACAGCCGTGTGAGTGGAACACACGAGGTCAGGATATCCTATTTTGGGATATCGGATATTGCAGGTGAGTGCCCTACGGATGTGGATGCCGAGGTAGACTACCGTAATACTCTATAGTTCTTGACGCGTTCGAATGTTCTTGGCACTGGACCGTTATGGAATGATATTCCTTGACGAGTTCGCATGTTCTTGGCACTGGACCGTTCTGGATTGATACTCCTTGACGCGTTCGTATGTTATTGGCACTGGACCATTTTAGACTAATACTTGTTTAGTCTTTGATGCGTTCGAAAGTTATTGGTACTGGACCGTTCTGGACTACTGACTAACGTGATAGGAATAGAGATGGCCACATCAGTATAAAAGTTTAGTTACATTAGATTGGGGTAAAGGATGATACATTATTTTGAGGATGATTTGTTAGTTATGTATGTTGATTGTCTGTGACATATATTGTATAATTTACTATTACTCTTTTCCTCTTTTTGATGATAGAACTGTTTCTTATTCCCTATATCTTTTTGCATGTTGTATTTTATTTCTGATGTGATCGTACGAGAAGACCCGATGGAGGAACCAATTGCTGAGGAGTTAGATGGAACTCCTTACGAACCAGATGCTGGAGGTCGAGCTGTGATTCATGGCGATTAGAGTATAGACATTATGCCCAGTGTGTCTAAGGAGTATTTATAATTCTGCTAAGTATGTATGTAGTGAAGTTTATGTCTGTGAGGGATCCTACTAAGAGGATACCCTCAACAGTGTTTTGGTAATAAATAAACATATGTGTATATATATATATATATATATATATATATATATATATATATATATATATATATATATATATATTACAACCTTGGTATGTTTAATTTGCAGAAGTTATATGATTATTTAACTAAAGTTTTAATTTTTACATACTTTTCAACAATAAGCGCGCGATTAAATAAATAAATAATAAGGTTCTAATTTAATAATACAATGGGGCACAACGGGGTGTCTCATCCACCACCTCGGTGAGTTGTTCCATTTTTCTCCTCTCTCCGACTTGATTATTTGCATTGGGGACAACGTAAGTTTTTAAGCTTGGGGTAGGTATTTTTGCATTATTTTTTTTTTTTTTGCATTTTTGCATATTTCATGTTGCATTCATATAGACATAGTTTTGCATAATCACATGATTAGATTGCCACTTGCTTAGAGTATGCATCCAATTGTGAGAACTTTGTGCCAAATGAATTGAGATAGTGAATTTTTGAACCCAATTTTTGTATTCTTGTGATAGGCTAAAAATAAAAATGCTTGAGATGATCTTCCGATAGTTGATAATTAGCATGTGGTTCCTTAGATTTGTGTTTCTCATTGATTTTAAACTACTAAATGTGAGATTTTTTGAGTCTAAAAGGGGTACTCACTAAATCTACCCCATTCTTTATGATTGAATGTTTTATTCCTCTTGGATTGTGTTCTCTAGAACTTGACTTGAAACCGTTTTGAAACTTAAAAATTTTTTAAAACATATTTGAAAATGATTGAGGCACTAGGTATTTTTCTGGCCTTCTGAGCTTTGACTGATTAAACGCTACCCCTTAGTTGCCCAATTTTGAGCCTAATAGAATAAAATGCTTTTCTTGGTACCTTGATTTATTTTGATGAATGATGCTTGGTATGACACCTTTTAAAGTATTGCAAAAAGGGTAAAAAGTTGGTTTGAAAAATAAATTGTGGGATGAAAAAGTTAGAAAACTATTTCTCTTAAGTTGGAAATCTCTCCTTCTCCAAATTGAAAAAATAAATAAATAAACAAAAAAAATGGAGAAGGGGATGAGAAAAAGAAATTAAGAAATAAAAAAATAAAAAAAAAAGGAGGAAGAAAGAAAGGAAGGTGGAAAAGTGAATCAAATCCCAAAAAGGTATTTTAGAAGGTTGCCATGCTTTACATTGTTTGATATTTTGTTTAGCCTTCTTGAAATTTCGCTTCCTTGATTTCCCCACCTAACAATTAATCCCAAGGCCCCATTACAACCAAAATAAAAGACCTCTTGATTCTTATGTGTTTTCATTAATAAAGTAGAGATTTGGTTAATAGTCAAGCTTATGGTAGGGTACCTTCCTTGAGGAAATTGAGTGAATTGTCAAATGTCCCTAAACACTAGAGTGAGGTGAGAAGAGTGCCCGAATTAGGGAGAGGTATGAATTTAGGGAACATAAGCTTCTAATTGGACTTGAAATTGATTGTCTCTTGGCTTCTTATTGGATATTCCTGTTACTTGGATTTATTACTTGGGTTCTTGGTTCACTGCCCATGCTCTGATTGTTTATCTTTTCTGGCCTTAGTTATTACTTGAGGATGAGCAAAATCTTAAGCTTGGGGTAGTTTGATGAGTGTGATTACACCTCATATTTCTTTATCATATTGCATGCATTTTCATGTAGTTTGGGCATTTTTAATTTGATTTCTGTTAGTTTTTGCCTTGGAACGGGTAAGGCAGTTTTGTGGTGTTTGTGTGTAGGAATTGAGGATTAAAATGCTCAGGATCAACCATGTTGGAGCTTGCATGAAGACAGAGCTTGAAAAGCAAGAAAACTGAGTCAAACAGAGCCCATCACGGCCTAGCCGTGATAGCCATCACGGCTATGATCGAGCAAGGCTGAAAAGAAAAGAATGAAAAAGTCAGAACCTGTCATGGACAGGCCATGATGGCCATCACGGCCGTGACAGGCCATCAATGCCAAGTTTACCAAGACAGAATCTGTCACGGTGCAATATCAGGAATTTCAATTGTTGATTTGATCTGATTTTGTAACAGCTTGGGATCCAAGTTACCTTACATTATAAATAGGAATTAGAGGCTTGAAAATAGGGATCCCTTGGGCTACTACCTTAGGCAAAAAATTAGGATTTCTCTTCTTCTCAATTTCTTCTATTCTCTTAGGTTTTCTTATGCTTTTGTTAATCAAGCTTGCTATGAACATGGCAATGCTTGACTAGTTGTTTTTATTTCTAGGAATTGGGGCTATGCCCAAGATTTGTTTTATGTTATGAATTGACGTTTTACTTCTTGTTAATTTCAATTCGCTTTCGATTTGATTCCTATTGCATGAATTACTTGTGAATTTGGTGCGCACTTATTTGCATGTCATAGATACTCTAAGGAGGAACCTAGCGGTGAACTTAGGTATTGGATCTATAGGGATCAAACTTAGGACTTAAATCATGAGAGTTAGCAGCGGTCCTTCAAGAGTTCACTGAATTGTCACAAAGCTTAAAGGGTTCGATTTAAATTCATTTATCACGAGAGTAGGGGTTGGTTTAATTGGGCACGGTTCTTGTGTCCCGAGAGGGAACATTAACTTATTTAGGATAAATTCACCTTCAAAACAATTTTGATAATTAACAATAGGGGTATTCAATTTAGTAAAATGAGCAGTCTTGTTGGTAACCCAATTCCTGAGAATCTCTTTTGATATTGAAAAATCTCATATTTGATTTACTTTCCTACTTTGTTTGATTGCGTTTTAGATATTTGATTTGTTAGTTAATCCTTTAAAAACCAAATCTTTTCCAAATCTTTTTTCTAGTCCAGTTTAATTGATTTAATAATTGATAGTTATTTAATATCACGGTCCCTGTGGATTCGATATTTTATTACTTGACGACGAAGTCGTTCACTTGCCGATTCGAGCCCATCATAGGTGTACGGTCCCTATGTTGGGATCAACGGTACATTTGGAGACATGGTGTATATAGTATGTATATATGTTGTTTAGCTTTCTCTTCCGATGTGTATGTTTCAAATGTTTTTAAGTTTTGATTTTTATCGCTTCCGCAAGCTTATAATATCGTCGCATGTAATTATCGTGCTAACACTAATAAAACGGCTTAAGGATTAGTTAATTAGGATTGTTCTTTAATGGGACATCGGGGTGTCTCACTATAAGCTCAAATGCTACTTAAAGTAGCGTCTGGAAAAAAAATGCTATAAGCTAATTTTAGAAACGATTGCCAAATGGGACTAATTTTCCATCCACTGCAAGTTATCCGCTATAAGCTAGCAGATTTGGTAAACCAAACAGACTCATAATATTAAGTCTTTTTAAAAATTTCGCCTGAGACCCCAAAATTCCTATACAAGGCCTTGCTTTTAATATTTATTCCCATATAAGGAACCACCGAACCAATAAAACAAAGCTCTTATTGAAAAATGATGCATTCAATATTTTGATAAGTGTTATTTTTAGTGTTTCAAAAAAACTTGCTTTTATTGGAATCTTTTACTAATGCCCTTAGAACATCTTCAATAGCGCAACTCCACTCATTGGAGTTGCTTACTCATCTTTTATGGGTCCTACCATGTCACATCTTCAGTACTTTTTACTCTATATTACTTTAAACAACTCTTCACTTTAATGGTGTAATTCTAAAAAGTTTATTAAATGGGTTTCACAAGTTACTCATATCTTTATTCATATTTATTGTTATTTTAATTTTCGAAAGAAGGTAACTATCATAATTCTCTATTTTTCTCTCTTAATTTTTTTTATTGGAGGTCCTTATATAAGAACCATTTGCTTATATAAGTAACTCTTACAAGTAACTCATGTCCACTTAAACTCACTCGAATGGTACAATTGTTTAAAGAACTATTGCTTGGCTCTATGTAACTCTTTAAGTAACTCTCATTGGAGATCTTCTTACTGCACACGTTAGCTATATAGACATTAGTAAATGAGTTATGATTTTTGAACATCCTCCCCCTGGACACCATATGCATACCGTACGAGTAGTATTTTGAAACTTTGAAATAATTGAGGAGAGAGAATAAATTAATATTTAAGTATAAAAAAGTATAAATATATGATGTTGGGTGTTGAGTTTTGTTGTACAAATTAGGGGTTATCATGGGTCTGGGTAGATCTGGTAACTCAACAATCTGACCCAACCCAACCCAGATTTTATGGATTGGGTCGGGTGATTGGGTTGGGTTGGGTAAAAACACATATAACCCATAGAGTATGGGTTGGGTATTGAGTTTCAGATTTCCAAACCCATTGAACCCAACTCAACCTATAGAATATGGCTTGCTGCTTAGTGGATGGTTTTAGACATAGTTTTGTGTTGATAATTGTTGATGACTTTCACTCTTTCATTGTAACAATTTAAACTTTTAGTTGATGGTTATTGATGATTTCAGTGCAATATTTTAGTTGATGGTTGTAGAATGTAATTCGGTAAACTTTGATGACTTCAATGTAATGTTGTAACTTGGTTTCGGTTGGAGAACATTTTTAGCTGTGATTTTATGTCCTTTTTCATGGTTTTTGTCTTGCCAGACCCGAGGACTCGACCCAACCTAATCCAAAAGTGGAAATCCGCGTGTTTCATTCTAGACCCGAGTACCCAACCCAACCTGTAAGTGATCGGATTGGATTGGTTCGGGTTTCATTTTTTTTTTTTTTGACAAACTCAGCCCAACTCACTCACCTTTGATTGAGTTGGATGCTAAAACCTACTGAATTCGACCCACTGTGGCACTTGAATTTGACCCACCGTACAAATATCATAACCCTTAGCCTGTGTTTGTTATGATAGAAATGGCGAAGAAAGAATCAGAGAAGAGAGAAAGAGAAGAAAAATAGTCATTCTCCCTAGTTTGGTTAGCATCTAAATAAGGAAGAGAGAAAGAAAAAGTGGGGGGCTCATATCCTTTTTTAGTTTCTGTTGAAGTGCGAAGAAAGGGAGGAGAAAAGACTTGTTCTCACATTTCACATTGAATGGTGGTTGGCGGAGAGATTAAAAAGACAAGGGGTTGGTGTTTGCATAAGAGATCAGGCTGAAGGTGTCCTCTACCACCAGCGATGTTTATTGGGTGGAGCCGCTGAGTGAGAGGCAAGAAGGACCGCCAGATCTGATGGAAGAATGATGGATGAAGAGATCTTCTCTGCCGTCAACGAACTTGATGAAGCCGAATCCTTTGGAGTTGTTGAACCATTAGACGATGCCGATGAACCTCTGCTCCGCCATTGGGGTTTAGAACAAACCTTAGAAAGCTGAACATAAACGTTGGTGCCGACAAGAGCGAACAAACCTTATCTTCCAATTTTTTTTTTATAATCTTATTATTTCTTAACAGAAAAAAAAAACGTCAGATTTGTATTATTTGAACACAAATTTTAGACACCACGTGATACCGTATGTTTTTTCTTTCTATCTCCCATCTACTTTTTATCATCTTTGTATATACGCATTTCAAAAATTAATCCAAAATCAAATAAAACACCATACAAAACACATTTCTCAAAACGGCATATGGTATGACGAGGTGTCATAAGAAATTGGGAGAAAAAAAAGATGTTTATTACTTATTAATTAATTTAGTTAAATCAATCAATTAAATTAAATTAAATTAAAATAATCAAATACTTTAAATAATTAATTGACCTAGAATTTAATTTACTATTATCATTTAAAATATAATATCATTTCTTTCATCTCACTTTTCAACGTAATCAAACAAAAACGGAGAGATCTCAATACTTATTTTCCTGATCTTTCTTTTAAACCAAAAAATACTCATAATTCATTATTTTTGTCACCTCTTTTTCTCTTTTCATTTTCTCTCTTAAACCAACCATAACATTAGTAAATATAAATAATGTAAGACAACGCGAAAGAGAATATGTCCTCTGCCAAATTGCTGCAGTGTTATCATTGCACACCACGAATTTCATGCAAGTGCCATGGCATCTGACGGTCCCATTCCCATAATCCAAGAATAGTATGATCTGGAAGTCGTACTTATCTACTCACCCGAATCATGACACTAACAAAAAATAAAACAAAATAATCATCAAATAAAAAGTACAAATATTTACCATTTTAAATATTTAATATTTTCCAGTAATTAAAATCAATGATATATATTATTATTTTTAAGAAGAATGCTATCAAGTGTTTTTAGGATATTGTTTAAGAAATCAAGAAAGAAAAATTTGTATGAAAAATTATGTATTTATTATTTTGAAAAATATTATATTTAATTTTTCAATACAAATTTTTATTTTATGAATTTTTTAATTAATATTCTTAAGATACTTGTTAGTATAAACTTATTTTTAATATTGTCAAAAGATTGTTAAGAGAGAATATGAATGAAGATCAGTTTGTGGTGGTGAATGAGTCACTGTCATCAAAGCAATATTTTAGCAGTCTATTTGAACTTATACACTCAAAATCAATTGAATAACCAGTTTATCTAATGGAGAAAATTAAAGGATAAAATAATATTTTGACCCTATTTGATATTGATTTTTAATTTAGTCCTTATATGTAAATTTTTATCATATTAGTCTCTATATATAACAATCATTTTTAATTTGATCATTACTGTTAAGTGGTGTTATAACACCGTTATATGACAGAGACCAAATTGAAAATTATGTCATTTGTATGGACTAAATTCAATTTTTTTCTTCAAATCAGTTCTATACAGTGACAATCATTTTCAATTTTGTCCCTGTATTTCAACTCCAACAAACGACGTTATAACATCACTTAACGGTGAGGACTAAACTGGAAATGACTATCACATATAGGGATTGATTTGATAAAATTTAAGTATATGGACTAACTTGAAAACCAGTAATGTTATATATTGGGACCAAAATATGGCTTTAACAAAAATTAAAAAAACTAAAATTAGAAAGTAGTTACCAAAATATTGAATGGAGTCGTCCTCGTCCTAATCTAAATTTTTTATTTTATATATATATATATATAGTGCCTTATTCAATTGCATTGAAGTTTTTTTTTTTAAAATAAACTGGAATGAATTGCATTGAAGTTAAAAGTTAGGTGAATTCTCTGGTAACTTTGATAATTTTAGTATAATTTTTACATTGCTTATACGACCCAATCTCAACAAGCCAACTCAATTAATGAATCCATATCAGCACCATATACTATAAACTTTCATTTTTTATGAAAAGATCCCTGTCAACTCTTGCCTTTGTTTTCTGCCTCAAGGGACCATGTTGCAAAATTAATTAATTTAACCTTTCTAGGTTCATCAACGTTCAACCCTTGTGTGATAGCAACAGTTCGACGGTAGAGCACCGTTTGAAGCTTAACGCAACATATCCCCTTTTATGTGTTCGTCCCACATAAACCATTGATTGCATCATTTTGACGTTATGAGAATCGTACGAAGCTTACGACAGTCGTTTGAAGCTGATTAAGGATATCTAGGACCATTTTTTTCATATGTCAAGGATATGCAGCGCCATTTTTTTTTCTCTCACTTAAACAATGCTTTCCCTTTTACAAATATGCTTTTCGTTTTCACTTCAAAAGTAGAAGTGGAGGAACAAAACAGGAAAAAAAAGTACTCTCAATAGATCCGCATGATTTTGTGACCCATGCCCGCTCAATCCCATTGGGCCCAACCTGGATCCGTGACCCATGACCCGTTTCCCTAGCCTTTGTCTGCTATCAAGGGTTGAACGTTGATGAACCAGGAAAAAGTTAAATTAATTAATTTGCAACCCAGTCCCTTGGGGCAGAAAGCAAAGGCAAAAGTTGATAGGGATCTTTTTATAAAAATGAAAGTTTATCCAATATGATGCTGATATGAATTCATTCGTTGAGTCGGCTACGTAAGCTGTGTAAAAACACTAAAATTATCAGGTATCAGAGAATTTCACCAAGTTAATATAAATGAGTACATTGGCAGAATGCATGATAATTGGGCATTCCTCCCTATTCCATATTATTATTATTATTTTTATAAAAAATTCCATATTTTTTTTACCAATTTAATTTAAAGGCTTTGCATTGAAAGCACCAAGCATGTAAGCACGACACGTGGACATCACCCTTTGTTATGTGTCTGTCTTTCGGTGGTTGAACTTGAGCTTCATGCCGAATGGCCGTTTCCTAATACTCCTTCCCAATCTCAATCTCAATCCTCATCGTACTTTCCATTCTTTCTGTTTGTTTCCTTCCATGTTTATCATCTCTTTTTTCAGCCTTTCCTTATAAAACCTCGTTATTTCCGAAACCGTACACATTGTTGCCTGTTCAGCCGTTTCAACAAAACACCCTCATTCCTGAAAATTCTTCATTTTTATGGCCTTTTATAAGACCCCTTTTAGTCAAAAAATGATCTTTATGGCCATTTGAAGCTTAATTTTGATTTTAATAATAATACAAAGAGACCCGTTTGGCTATTTGAATTTTTTGAAAGGGGGAGAGTTTATTATTTGCTTTTTCTAGCGTGCATTGGGTCACTGGGTTTGAAAAATGAAAGAGCATGGAGATGAAGAACCTGCTTTTGAAATTGGGGTGGTGATTCCTAGGAGAGTGGTGCAGGAAAAAGATGAATCCTCTGATTGTGCATACGTCCTTGTAGAGGAGTTTAAGAAAGTTGGGTTTGTAGTTGAGAGAGTTATTGGCATTGCAGATGAGTTCATCAAGGTTAGATTTTGTCAATGTTTCCCTATGTTTAAAGTTTAAGCCCGTTATGTTTCATTCTACATCGGTCTCTATCTTTTATCCAATGTTACGAGGTATGATATAACATAGTGTGGCACAAGTCCTTTTTGTTTTCGAATTTAATTAGAATTCACAATGAGTCTAAACTCTAAAATAATACACTATCAAACAATCATAAATTGTTATTAACTTATTATGTTATTATGTCATTAATTGTATCATAAATTGTTATTATGTTATCATGTCATTAATTGTATCGCACGGAAGATAATTTATGATTGATTGACCTTGTAAACTTTATCCTTACAGAGAATTAAACTCTTTTTTTTTTTTCATGCCTCATAGAATTTCCATTGCATACTAGGTGGCGTTTATGTCCTCAGAAGTAAATTATGGTCCTAGTCTGTTTTTTTATTTTTTCTGCCTGAACAGGAATTTTCTTCTTATTATTTTCTTCTGTCATCTATGCTGTATTGATTTAGTTCCTCTAAACTGAGAATCTATCTGAAGTGAGAAAGTAAGGGTATATCTACCTTTAAGATCATTTAGCGGGTTGTATTCTCTGTACACTTTATCAACCTTAATTTCTCACTTTAAAAACAACTGCACTTTAGGGGAGCCAAATCCTTATTTTCTTGTGTTATACTCAGTTGTGTCTTATTTAAGCCTTTTTGTTGAGTAGCTAAAACTTAGCTGTCATTTGTATAGCTGGCTGCACCTTTGGAGACATTGGGGAGGGCTGCAGTTGAACTACAAATCAAGAAACGGACTCACATTGGTAAATTTATGCAATCCCCAAAAGGGGCATCCATCTGTTCTAATATTACTATTTAAGTTAACTGTGTCATATGGTGCTAACAAGCATGTGACTGATTGTACAATTCTTCTGCTTGTGTTACTGTTTCTATTTCTTTTGCTCAATGCCAGGTATGGATTTGCAATTTGAGGTGGAGGAGGTGGATGCTTTTGTAAAACAACCTGATGGTTCTGTTTTCAGTTGGTGTGAGCGTTTTCAGTGCTACTGTCACTTGATCTATGGAATAGTGAGTTCTAATCTTACTCTATTTGTCAAAATCCCTTTTTTTTATAGAATTTGGCTTCTTATGATGTTAGAAATGCTAATCAGGTATGTGCTTCCTAATTAGCATTCAACTAAACATTTGATTTTCGATTCTTTATTTAGTTATACTTATTACTTGTTACCACTTTCACACATGCCACTTGTTTTATCTTATTCCCAGATTATAGATATTTGGTTTATACTTCAAGACAAATTTATGAAGATGCACTCTTGTGATTCGATGAATGGACAAACAAAAGTTTATGTTCTCCGTTGACTTGTTGTATAACTTTGTAGATATGATGAATATTATTAACGTGAATGTCATGAAATGCAAGTCTTTTATGAATTACTCTGTTGGCATGTCTAAACATTTTTCTTTGCTTGTAATTTGCAGGTAAACAACAGCAAGTCAGCCATAACCCTTAAATTTGATGGGAAAAAAATCCATTGGGAACCTGGGGAGTGTCTGCTCCAGAAGTTGGAATCAGAGAACATTGTTAAGCAAGTCTTTCCTTTGCATGGTGTTTTTACTTACATGTGCCATCAAATTTTTCTCTAGATTTAGTGTCAGTCGAAGTCTGAACTAAAATTGCTTGCTTTTGGTTGATAGATGAAAAGAAGAGAAAGAAACTTCTCAGAAGTTGGGCACTTCATTGGTGGGACCTCACAAATCAGCCAATTGATGAGATATATTCATATTATGGGGCAAAGGTGAATGTGACTATGAGCTTTAGGACATTATTTGAAAATTATATTGTCCAATCTCCTTATCCAATGAAGGAGTGAATAATTTGCAGATTGCAATCTATTTTGCTTTTCTTGGAATGTACACTCGGTGGCTGCTCTTCCCTGCTGCATTTGGGCTTACATTGCAGTTGATTGATTTTGGGTGGGCCAATCTGTCTGTTTATGCTACCACTGCTTCTTTAGTTTTGCATCTAGTTAATTAATTATATGACTTATTATTACATTTTAGGTCATTGAAGTTAGTAGTGTTCCCAGTTTTCTTCATCGTGGTGATACTTTGGGCTGTAATGTTTTCTCAATTCTGGAAACGTAAAAATTCTGCACTTTTAGCCAGGTAACAATTTATGTTACTTCGTTTGGGATCAGCATTCACTTTTCTATGTACTCCTTCACTTTCTGAGATTCTTCTCTTAGCGTCCACACATTTTCTCTCATACTTTGGTATTGCAGATGGCCTATTAGCTCTGCAGTTGCAGAAGACCAAGGATACAAGATTCCAGGCAGGAAGGGATGTTCCCTACAGCCCCCAATGGAACTCATAAAAGTATTTGAGACTGATAAAGCAAAAGGGAAGGAAGTATTTCGGAGGTATGAGTGGTTTGGGCGTCTCATGCGTTTTAGAAATGATGCTATCATTATCTTCAGCATAATATGCCTCCAGTTACCATTTGAGTTGGCTTATGCTCATCTTTTCGAAGTTGTTGGCTCTGATATAATTAGGTAAGGACCTGAATCATTCTTTTCTGTGATTTTAATTTCTAGTGTAAATGAATATTCTGTTATTCCAATAGTTCTTTATTGTTCTATTGTTCTTGACAAAAGGATATTCTTTCCATACAATTATTATTGCTTGCAACATTTATTTTCTCACCATCTTTACTGTCATAGTGTTATCAACCTTGGATTGTTGATTGGCTATGTTTTTTAACCTCCTTTTTTCTGTTTGACTCTTCAGCTCCTCCGCGGTTTCAGTCTTGTTTCTGTCAAGCTAATAAGTTCAAATCAACCTAGTAAAGGAAAACATAACAGCAGCATGCTCCTTAACTTTAGATTTCAAATTTGCCTTGAACATATTATGTGTCTTTCAATACCTGTCATTTTCATTGTTTAATATGTTTTTGCTAGAGGCAATTCATTCCATGATTCTTACATGTCAATCTGGACTTTTTTCCTTTGTACCTGAGTATAACGACTTGAATTTTAGAAATGTTGTGTTCTTTATCAGTGCAACAAGCTTCTCATTCATCCATATATAACTCATGGATCACTTTTTTTGCTAGTAGTGCCAAAATAACTTGGAAATGTTTCATTAACGAGTCTTTTTTTAAATTTTTGGATTCAGGTTTGGGCTCACTGCTATTTATCTTTTCGCCATTCAGTATATTACCAAGATTGGTGGCAAAGTGTCTGTCAAACTTATCAAGAATGAAAACAATGAAAATACAGAAAAAAGGGCTGATAGCTTGGTCTACAAGGTAATAATGGGGGATTAATAGGTCTGATGTGGAATTTTTTTCTTGGTACTAAACATGAAATTTGGGAATTACTTTATCCTGCAGGTGTTTGGTCTCTACTTTATGCAGACATACATTGGAATTTTTTATCATGCCCTCTTGCACCGAAACTTTTCAACCCTTCGCAAAGTGTTGATTCAGCGGCTCCTTGTGTCTGAGGTTGCACAAAAAAATTTCTCGTGTTGTCTTTGTGAACTGTCTCTTCCTTCCCTTTTCTCCCTCTTTTGTTTGGGGTTTTTCCTTTAACTTAGCAAAAGAAAACATTTTTTTCAGGTGTTCGAAAACTTGTTGGAAAATTCACTGCCTTATCTCAAGTACAGCTACATGAAGTTCAGGGTTCGGTAAGATTTTTCATCCACTTAGGCATGGACTACACTTGGATTATTTTTTATACCATATTACCATCATACACATTAATGTATCTTTCATTTATCAAGATACAAGAAGAAGAATGAGAAAGGAGAATCAACAGAAAAAATCCAGTTTACTTCTAGAGTAGAGAAAGAATACCTGAAGCCTTCTTACTCTGCTAGCATTGGTGAGGAGCTTGAAGATGGGTTATTTGATGGTACTTCTGAATCCTTTATACTCTCACATTGCATATGATATTTAATTCTTGAACATACAACAACAACAACCAAGCCTTATCCCACTAGGTGGGGTCGGCTACATGGATCATACGGCGTCATAATGTTCTATCATGAATCATGTTAATAGTTTAATCATTGGCCTCCAAATCTTTCTTAATAGTTTCTCCTATAGTTTTTCTTGGCCTACCTTTGCCTCTAGCTATTGGATTGCCCTCCACCTGGTCCACTCTCCTTACTACAGAATCTAAAGGTCTCCTCCATACATGCCCAAACCACCTAAGTCGAGATTCAACCATATTTCTACAATATGTGCTACCCCAACTCTCTCTCTAATACTTTCATTCCTAAGCCTATCACGTCTAGTTTTTTCGCTCATCCAGCGCAACATTCTCATCTCTGCTACATTGATTTTACTCTTGTGTTGATTTTTTACCGCCCAACACTCCGTCCCATACAACATCGCGGGTCTAATAGCTATACGATAAAATTTTCCCTTTAGCTTAAGAGGTACCTTTTTATCACACAAAAAACCCGAAGCCTTCCTCCATTTCGACCACCCTGATTGAATCCGATGGTTTACATCTCCCTCAATTTCTCCGTCATTTTGTATAATAGACCAAAGATATTTAAACCGTGTGACTTGTGGAATGTTGTGGTCTCCAACTTTCACCTCTAAGCTAGAGGTGTTTCGCCTTTTGCTAAACTTACTTTCCATATACTCCGTCTTGCTTCTACTCAAACGGAAGCCATGTGCTTCTAAAGCTTGTCTCCAAGTCTCCAACCTTCCATTTATATCATCTCTCGACTCTCCAACTAGAACTATATCATCTGCGAAAAGCATGCATCGCGGTGCTAGCTCTTGAATGTGCTCCGTAAGTACATCCAAGACCAAGGTAAAAAGATAGGGGCTTAAAGCTGACCCTTGGTGCAGACCTATGGTTATTGGGAAATCTTTTGTGGCTCCACCTTGCGTTCTCACACTAGTCGTGGCCCCCTCATGCATATCCTTGATAGCTCGAATATAGGCAATCCGAACACCTTTCTTTTCTAGGGCTTTCCACAAAACCTCTCTTGGCACCCTATCATACACTTTCTCCAAATCAATGAAGGCCATGTGTAAATCTTTTTGATCCCTTCGATATTGTTTCATCACTCGTCGTAGCAAGTAAATTGCTTCCATCGTGGACCTCCTGGGCATAAAACCAAATTGGTTTCGGTGATTTTGGTTTCTTTTTTTAGTTTCCGTTCAAGCACCCTTTCCCATAGCTTCATAGTATGACTCATAAGCTTAATCCCCCTATAATTTGCGCAATTTTGTATATCTCCCTTATTCTTGTAAATCGGAACTAAAGTGCATCTCCTCCATTCGTCCGGCATTTTCTTTGACATCATAATCTCGTTAAAAAACTTCGTGAGCCAACTAATGCCTCTACTTCCGAGACTCTTCCATACCTCCACAGTATATTGTCCGGTCCAACTGCCTTGCCATTATCCATCCTTCTCAAAGCTTCTTTTACCTCATGCTCTTGGATTCTACGATAAAATGTTAATTTTGGTCCTCCTCTCTGATGTCAAGCACCCGTGAGCATGATAAAACTTCAAATCCTTCATTAAATAACTTGTGGAAATAATTCTTCCATCTATCTTTAATATCTTGTTCCTTAACCAAAACTCTACCTTCTTCATCCTTAATACACTTCACTTGGTCCAAGTCTCTTGTCTTTCTTTCCCTATTTTTAGCAAGCCTATAAATAGATTTCTCACCATCTTTGGTGCCTAAGGATTGGTACAACCCGTCAAAAGCTTTAGTTCTAGCTTCGCTCACTGCCTTCTTGGTCTCTTTTTTAGCCACCTTATAATTTTCTCAATTTTCAGCATTTTTACATGAAGACCAAGCTTTAAAACATTCCCTTTTAATCCGAACCTTAGCTTGCACACTTTCATCCCACCACCAGGATTCTTTACCCCTGGGTTCGAATCCTCTTGATTCACCAAGCGTCTCTATAGCTACCTTCCTAATCCCCTTGGTCATCTTGTCCCACATATCATTTGCACTTCCGTTTGCCTCCCAAAACCCTCCCTCCAAAACCTTGTGTTGGAAGATCCTTTGTTTTTCACCCTTCAGTTGCCACCACTTGATCCTTGAAACCTTTTCGTGGCCTCTTTTCTTCACACTCCTCTTAACTCTTAACTCTTACATCCATAACCAAGACTCTATGTTGGGTAGTCAAGCTCTCTCCAGGTATGACTTTACAGTCCAAGCAAATCTTTCTATCTGATCTCTTAATAAGTAAGAAATCTATTTGAGAGCTTGTCACCCCACTTTTGTACGTGATAAGATGCTCCTCACGTTTTCTAAAACAGGTATTGGCTATAGTAAGATCGAAAGCAGATGAAAAGTCCATAATAGACTTACCTTCACCATTTACCTCCCCTAGGCCATATCCCCATGCAAACCGTCGTAACCTCTAGATGCCCTCCCTACATGCCCATTTAGATCCCCTCCTAAAAAAATCTTTTCACCTAGCGGTATTTCCTGAATTAGGCCTTCTAAATCCTCCCAAAATTTTATCTTGAAGTGTTCTTCTAACCCTACCTGAGGTGCGTAAGCACTAATCACATTAAAGGTGTCTTGTTCCACTACAAATTTTAGGACAATGATCATATCTCCAACCCCTTTTACATCCACAATATCATTCTTCCAATATTTATCCACAATTATGCCCACCCTATTTCTCGATTTTACTTTGCCAATGGTACCAAAGCTTAAAACCCGAAGAGTCTAATTCCTTTGCCTTTTCTCCCACCCACTTAGTTTCTTGTAGGCACATGAAATTGATCATCCTCTTAATCATAGTGTCAACTATTTTCATTGATTTACCCGTAAGTGTGCCTATATTCCAAGTTCCAAAGCGAATCCTACTCTCGTGAACTAGCTTCTTTACCCACACTCGTTCACAAAAATGTGGGAACCCTTGCTTATTTTTCACTACATCCAGGGCGGCGATGCAATGCCCTTGTTCATTTGACACTTGTACTGAGCTATACAAATAGTTGTTTCCGGGCAACGACCTAGCATTAACATTATTACGTCGTTGATCCATGTCATAGAGATTCGACTAAGTTTTACGTTGGCTGTCGATGGCCTAACACAACCCTCTCCTTTTATCCGGGCTTGAGACCGGCTATGTTTAGCTTTGTCACAAAGCACAATATAGGCAGGATTAATTCTTGAACATATGGAATATAAATAATTACATTTTGGATAAACATGTGTAAGTAACTAAAAAAAGCTTAATTTCTCATGTTCCAGATACATCACAAGACTAACATAGTTTTATCAATTGAACTAAAAATCCTAACCTGATTGCAGATTTCTTAGAGTTGGCACTGCAGTTTGGAATGATTTTGATGTTTGCTTGTGCATTTCCACCTGCATTTGCTTTTGCTGCTCTGGTATAAATACTTTTGTCCTACCTTCTTCTTTTTGAGAAATTCTAGCATGCTCCCGGAGCACAATCAGGGCATGCTTTAAGAAGAATCTCGATGATTGATTTTAAACAAACTTACGTAAGTTTTAGGGTACCGGCTTAAAAATTAAGGGTAGAGATCTTTCCTTCAGCATGCATTAATTGTGCTCCAAGACCTCACACTAATAAATGCTCTTCAATTCATTTTGAGCCTTTGTAAAATGCTGTTATTGACAACTTAGTCCCTCCCTGTTCAGAACAACCTTATGGAAATTAGGACAGATGCATTGAAGCTGCTAGCAATTTTGAGGCGGCCTGTTCCTCGTGCCGCTGCAACAGTAGGAGCTTGGCTTAACATATTTCAGGTATTTATTTTGCAGGACTTTGGAAGTTACTGTCAATTATTTTGGATGATCCCCTTAGTATTACCTATCAATTGAAACACATGTTCAAATAAACTGAAGGTGCATCTACTGAAATTTTCAGCATAATACCAACTTTTGTAAAATCTGCCCTTTCACATGTCACACTATTAACTATACTTGATTTTTAGCTTATACTGATTCAAGGATACCCTTCATTTTGTAGTTTCTTATAGTGATGTCTATATGCACCAACTGTGCACTTTTAGCATGGCTATATGATGAGGAGGGAAAATGGAAAATAGAGCCTGGACTTGCAGCTATTTTAATCATGGAGCATGTTCTCTTATTGATTAAGTTTGGTTTCTCACGCTTGGTTCCTGAGGTGATATTTTCCTCTCTTGCATCTCATACAAGTCATTTCCTTACATGTCTAAAAAGTTGAGATGACGTGCGTTTGGAAGAGCTTATAGAGAGTTTATGAGAATAACTTATTATAACAAACCTAAGCAAATAGTTTGTGATCTTTTCATAAGCTCTTTTTAGCTTATTTCCATAATTGTCAGAGAAGCTTATGAAAATAAGTTGTTTTTAGCTTATTTGAAAAATAGCTTATTGCATAAGAGCTTACTGGTTTCTTTTGCAGGAACCTGCTTGGGTAAAAGCCAACCGTGCAAAATACAACACACAGGCACAGGATATGTGTTCTAAGAAGCTTTTGAGGACAATTTCCGGAGGAAACAAGACTTTTGAAGAAGTGAAAAAGTTGGAGTGAGATTTAATAATACCTTTCCAGCTTATCAGTCACTTTATCATCACTCCAGCTCAAAAAAAGAAAGCTTAAGCTGTATTGTTGTTTTTGTTATCTCTTTTTCCCATGGTTGTGTTGTATATTAAGATAGGATTTTTCTGTGATGAGCATGTTTTTATTTATACCTTCTTTACTGATAAGAAGACTTTACCAACACAACAGAATAGTTCAGTCTTCCCTTTCAATTGTGAATACGAAAATATCAGTGAAACAAGGGCTGTTTCTTTTATTAAGGGCGTTTAACTTTGTGTAATGATATTTGGAATAAAAATGGTGTTCAACACCATATAAAAATACGCCTCCCGCTTATTTAATGTTTTCTTCTCTCTCATCATGTATTTTATTACTCTCAAGTCTCAAGACATTCATGAGTTCTATGATGTCTATATAAGGTGTTCAAATGGTGTGTCCAAATATTTTTACTCTTAACTTTCATTATAGGTGTAGTACTAATTGTCTTGGAGGTATTTTTGGAACTCGGAACTGCACTTTGGAATTTTTTTTCCCGGTGCGTTTTTTTTTAATATTTTGTAACATTTTTGTTTTTCATGAGAAAAGAGACAAATATATTTTGGTATAATTAATGCAATGTAAATACTGTTTTTTTATTTTTTATTTTAAAAAACTTACTGTATTGACACAATGATATTGGATTACTCAGTATGGATACAGAAAGTAGCACATCATGAGTTGCCACAAACCAATGTCTTTCAGATAGTGAAATGTCCAAAAGATAATAACTTAGATGACAAAGGGTAAATGTTAAGGTGCAAGGGTTTAATACTATAATAATAATAAAGCAATTCAATGATTTGACTAGGATCATTTAGATTAAATAAGGTTTTATTTTTAATCTGGATTAAGGAAGTTAATATTTCACATTTCAAGCCACCAACTCCTTTTGTATTTGTAACTTAAGCGTTAAGCTTCTGTGATATATTGTATGGAAAAGATGTTCTTAATGTGTGTATTTGTACAACTCTCTCCATCCTAGAAGGCTTGTACATAAGCTGTTATATGGTAGCAATTTATATATTCAACATTGAATTAATCAAAATTCAATTGATAAACACGGTATGTTTTAATATATAACATAATGATATTAAGCAAACCCAGAATGGAAATTGAACCAAGCTAAGAAGCATGAAGGAAATACAGCTAAGGTGCAGCAGAATTTATATACAATCCATGTTATTAAGATTCAATGTAATTTGGTATAGCATGACAAGGCATGGTTCTTGTCATTGCAAATTTGCAAGGATACAATTTCACCCTCCATTATTTGATCCATCTTGCTTAGCAAAAACATATATACAACAAACAATCCTTTTAACATATGTGTACAACTTTCTCAAGGATACAACCATTTGATGTAAAACTCATCTTCTTTATAGTCCCCCAGCATTTCTTCCATTAACCAAAACACATGTATTCATTTTGATTTGTGCCTGTAGATAACAATGTTGTTATCCCATTAAGTTACAGTGTATTTGGTTTTCCGTTGGAAAAGTCTCAAATAAATGTTGGGGCAAACACTAGTAGCTTTTGCCCAAACGCGCGATTGAACCTTCTCAATTGAAAACCAAACACACAGTTAAACTTGTGAGTTACCAAAACGGCCACTGAGTTGGCGTGCATATGCCACAACAGCCTTAGCCCACCTCTTGATCTCAGCCTTCAGCTTGTTGGAATCCATGTCTTTCAGCTGCTTCCCTGGCTCCAAAGACACCTCCGTCGAAGAGAAACAGCGATTGAAACGCCTGCGTTTCGCAGGTTTCTGGCCCTTAAGGATGGCACTGCCATTGCCACCATTGAAAGAGAGAGATTTTTTAACAGACATGGCTGCTGCTTGAACAGCAGCCAGAATAGTTGGTGAATGATATGTAATACCAAATGAATTATGAAACATTGTATTGTATTTATATCTACTTATTTTTTATAAGGCTAACCAATTACACCAAGACAAGTAACATGGTATTCCAATGCGTGTAATGATTTGCCTTCATTGACTATGGACCTTGTCAAAACTTTAGGATGGATTCCTCAGCAAGTTTAAATTAATTATAATTAGTACCTATACCATATCATATTCTATTTGGGATTTTATTATTTCCTTCCTTTTTTTCCTTTTAATTAATTTTTTTTATAGAACTAATCTCCCGATATGTAAGAAACTAATCTCCGGATCTTTGTCAGGATGCCTAAGTGGGTAAACCCAAACCCTTGGACCAACATACATTGATTTTTTTTACCTTTTGAATAGGATGAACATACATAGTGGTGTAATTTTATTAAATATATAGTAAGCATTACAATAGCTGTAATTTATTGGGGTTGTGTTTACCTTTCAATATTTGATACATTCCTTTACACAAATGACATCATTCATTAGGGATATTTCTGCTAAATAGTAGAGACCGCGTTAACCTTAACTATAAAGAATAATAATTAGAACAAAAGTAGACTTGATTATTTGCAAACTAATAACGAAAGAAGCTCAAGGGTATCAAATTCTTTCCGTGGTTGGATTTGTGAGGCTTCTTGAACACCTTTCTGACTTTCTCTTTCACCTACTTTCAGAACATATTTAATTAGTTAGTAATAAAAATAAACTCTAATATATTCAACATAAAACCGGTTTAAGACTAGTACTAGGATTGTCACGCATGGAGCATAACATTAATCCTGATTATTAGAGATCCAAATGTTACCAACAATAACACATCACCGCATAACAAATAGCAATAAGCCAATAACTACACAAAGGTGACGAAAATAAATGCAAGTTGGCACAACAACATATTATATAAATAACATAAATAAGGGCGCTTGATTTGTCTTTTATTTCCGATTTTCATTTCCTAATTTTAAGAATAAGTATAACACAAATGATTATAAAATTGTTACATTGTTTTTATTTTATTTTCTGTTTTCAAAGATTTATACATGAAACATTGAAAACAATTTTTTATTTGTTTTTATTATTTCTTGTACAAATCTTTAGAAACAGATAACAAAATAAAAACAATATAACAATTTTTTATAATGATTTATGTTGTAATTATTTAAAAAATAGGAAATGAAAACAGAAAACTTCAAACAAACCAAAGCCCTAAGGTTCCCAATCCGATGGATTATTCTTCTCACTGAAGTATCCCATGTACCTTCACAATGTTATTAGATGACAACATGCGTGATTAGGATTGTAAACGAAACAAGAGTCCCACACAACTAATAAGGTGTATTTTATACGAAACCCATTTAGGGGGTAAATTGTGTCTTTTTTTCTACAACAGGATGGTTGGCCCTCAGTACATTATATTTCGTACACAAGAAATAACTAAACTCTCAAAAGTATAAATAAATAAATAAATATACAAACAAGTCTCACTCAAAAATAATAAATAAATATATACAAAAAGCCAATTGCACAATATGCACATCCCTCCTTCAGACTCACTGGTATATATTGACAGCATACCTGAAAACATCCTTAAATGTTTATTCACATTCCTTACTTACCATTTAGTTTTGATTTCTTAAAAAATATGAATGGCTAAAAAATGTGAATGGACAATCTCGAAAGTATCATTAGCAGCACCTATTGAACCCGGGAGTCAACTGGGGGACATGATGGTAAGTGTGCGGGTTCAAACCCACCCAATACGTTTCATCCCTTTCTCATTCTCTTCTCCCTTCTCAATCTCTCCCTCCCCTCCCCTCCCTATGTAATACATGTTATAAACCTCTTCTTGGATAAAAAAAAAACTCCAAGATACAGTGTGGTACTATGATAAAGATGTTACACGGACAGAGTTATCTGCTGATCCAGTCAAGAAAATGGGCAAGGTTGGATTCAAATCCACAGCAGTAATAGGAGTACTAGGATGAAGAGTTATCCAACCACTCAAATGACCCTGAACCTGACACAAGAGAATCATATCATACATTAACATTTTCATATAACTAACAAGATAATCAGAAATGAGATACTAGGTAATACAAGCAATTAAGGATGGCATAGTTTCCTCCATAATTTTAGAAATTAAAATGGCTATTGGCCACACTGAGCTGTGTTGTTTTGCGTTAATTATTTGAAGATGGAGGTGGATGTAAATTAAAGTAACAAATGCCATATCACTCAGCTCTTAATTTTTCCAACTTTTGCTTGATCAAACCAAAAAAGTAAACCCATTTATGAAAAGAGAAAACCTTCCAGTTCATCTATATAATTTTCTTATATTTGGCATGTAAAACAACTTTGAGCCTTATATTTGCAAGAAAAGAAAAGGGAAACATTTAAAGTCTAATCACAAGGTGTCAAACTAGAAAAATACCTACTGCAGCCTCTTGACCAAATGATTTGACCTTGATTTTGCAAAATCCTCTCAAAGATTTGACAACAAAGAACCCATTAGAATAAAGTGTAAAATCCATTTTGCAAGCTGCAAATTATATATAAGAAGCATGTTAATTCTCTAGATAAAGATTAAATTAATAGTACTTGCCTTCCCATCAGAACATAGGCTAAAAATACATGTCTCATCTGGTCCAAAAAGAATAGAGCTGATAGAAGAATCATATCCTCCACAAGATTTTATGTTTTGAAATTGTTAAATGATCAACTCATTGTCAATGTTATTGAACACGTCTCTCTCAATATAAGTCACTAGACAAGTGGTCTAATGTGAGATGAACAAAGAAAGGGAAAAAGTAGAATAGCATGGGTGCAAATTGTGACACCCTTCTACCCCGCATGCTATAAGCGTTTTAAGATAAGCAATTAATAAAATTTAGTCATGATCATACTGGATAAAATAAAGCGTTCGTCCATGGGTAGAAAAGTCCACATGAACTAGTTCCCAAAATCGCGGAAAATAAAACGAGTTTAAAACAATTTAACATAGCAAATAAATAAACCTATCCCAACCCCGATGTCACATACAGAGCTGGTATAACCGTTCCGGAATAAATCCACGGAATACAAACTGAAAACTAACTAACTGAACATAAAAACAAGCCCTAACTATGAGTGGCGGCTCCTCAGAGTCACTCCTCTCCGAGCTGCTCGTCATCCTCTGCAAGGTGCCAAACAGGCCAAACAACAAACAAATAATGGGAGTAAGAATCATGTAATCATAATAGCAAGGAGGTAGGAAGTAAAGTAAAACATACAAGCATGACACCAACGTAAGCATATATCAACAACATGTATAAACATACATCAACCTCATCAACATCAAGCATGTTATGCAGTGCAGTGCGGTCCTACTCCGCTAAACCAACAATGCATGTGGATCCACTAAACTCGGGATGGATGACTTCGGAGTTACATATCCACATCGAGAATCTACTCAACACCGGAGAATCTACTCCTTGGATAGCCAACGAATCAAACCAACGGATGCCTCGTCACGGGGGCGCGAGGAGAATCTACTCCAACCGTGGATGGCCAGATCGCCGTACTCTAGGACAACCTCCCCTATGTCTTACATCCCTCAACAACAACAACTCCGATGCAATGCGTATACAACACAATGACCACGTACAACCACCACCTCCATAACTCCAACGGAATCAACCGAAGACATTAGTTGAATCTACCGCAACACATTTAACCAGCGGAATCTACCGCAGCAGAATCGACTGCAACACCTTATACCCAAACCGTGGAGTCAACCCCCCCCCCCCCCAAACTCTCCCTCCTGGTCCCCTAAGGTACAACATCAATAACACCTTAGACCCAAACCGTGGGGTCAAGGCCCTCTTGGCCATAAGGCACCAAGGTAAAGCTCAAACAACTTGCGGTAACCCAACGGTTACCGACTTAACCATCTTAATTAATCTTTAATTAAGTTATCTAGTCTTCATCATTAATTAACTAAGTCATCATTTATCATTGGGGAAGATTGGGGTTAAAACTCCTATTTAAGTCCTTAATCTCAGATTCAGTCCAGAGGGGTGCTCGTGCTTAACCCTAGCACAGGCGTGCTGCCACTTAAGTGGGGCACGGTCGTGCTTACTGCGCTGCCATTTTACAGAATTCAAACTGGGAGCACGGGCGTGCTCCTTGTTCAGCACAGTACTGTTCTTGGCAGAGTCTCAACACAGTTCCTTAACCAATTTTTAGGGTGTTTAAACCTATTGATCTCTAACTCATTTTAGAACCTAATTTAACCAGTTAAGGTTTTTAACATTTTAACCATCAACTCAACAGTCGTTACATCAACTATACAACCAACATAACATTAACAGCCAACATCGTAATAACAACGACAATCATCATACTATCATGTTCATATTAAGGAAACCAAGATAAATATTAACAACATGCCATGAACATGGAACACATACAAATAACATACCAAAATAGCCAAGAACATACCATCACAAAACAATACAATTAAACATGTTATTCATTCATACACATAGAACAACACAGGGTTATGGGAACCCCTTTACTTTACACTAACCCCAAGCCTATGAATACCCTTCTCCCCATACCTGGAATAGATATCACGATTCAAAAGGGACGCTACTAGAAAAATTGAATTTTCGGACGGAATTTTCGGACGGAAGTGTTTCCGTCAGAAATTTGACGGATTGTGTTATTTTTTATATTTTCCATGATCCGTCCGAAATTTCGGACGGAATGTGCTATTTTTTATATTTTCCTAGATCCGTCTGAAATAATTTTCGGACGGATTTCAGAAGGATTTTGTTATTTTCTATATTTTCCTTGATTTATCTTACATCCGTCCGAAAATTTCGGACGGATTTCGGACGGATTGTGTTATTTTTTATATTTTCCTTGATTTATCTTACATCCGTCAAAATCCGTCCAAAATTTTGGACGGATTCGTGTTATTTTTTTTATATTTTCCATGATCCGTCCGAAATCCGCCCGAAAATTTCGGACGGATTGTGTTAGTTTCTATATTTTCCTTGATCCGTCTAAGATCCGTCCGAAAATTTCGGACGGATTTCGGACGGATTGTGTTATTTTTTATATTTTCCTTGATTTATCTTACATCCTTCCGAAATCAGTCCGAAATTTTTGAGGCGGATTTGTGTTATTGTGTTATTTTTTATATTTCCCTTGATCCGTCTGAAATCCGTCCGAAAATTTCGGACGGATTGTGTTATATTTTATATTTTCCTTGATCCGTCCGAAAATTTCGGACGGATTGTGGTATTTTTTATATTTTCCATGATCCGTCCGATAATTTCGGACGGATTTCGGACGGATTGTGTTATTTTTTATATTTCCCTTGATCCGTCCGAAATCCGTCCGAAAATTTCGGACGGATTTTGTATGGATTGTGGTATTTTTATATTTTCCATGATTCGTCCGAAATCCGTCCGAAATTTTCGGACGGATTGTGTTATTTTTTATATTTTCCTTGATTTATCTTACATCCGTCCGAAATCCATCCGAAAATTTCGGACGGATTGCGAACGGATTGTGTTATTTTTTATATTTCCCTTGATCTGTCTGAAATCCGTCCGAAAATTTCGGACGGATTGTGTTATTTTTTATATTATCCTTGATCCGTCCGAAATCCGTCCGAAATTTTCGGACGGATTTCAGACGGATTGTGTTATTTTTTATATTTCCCTTGATCCGTCCGAAATCCGTCCGAAATTTTCGGACGGATTTCGAACGGATCGTGTTATTTTTTATATTTTCCTTGATTTATCTTATATGATCCTTGAAAAAATATTAAATAATTATCTTATAAATATTATTAAAATATTTGATCTTAATAAATTTAAAAGTAAACAAGAATTATGAAGTGAATTAAACAAGATTTATATTTCTTACAAGATTTATGAAGTGAAGTAAACAAGAAGTACAATTGTTTGATCCTAATAAAACCCAAATGGACTGGTTTGATCCTAATAGAGCCCAAATTGACTTGTTAGGACCTAATTGGGCCAATTGCCCCGATCAGCCTAATTGAACTTCTATGGTCCTAATGAAGCCTAAATGGACTTGTTTGATCGTAATAGAGCCCAAATCGACTTTTTAGGTCATATACGACCTAACTGGGCCAATTTGTACTTCTTTGATCCTAATGGAGCCCAAATGGACTGGTTTGATCCTAATAGAGCCCAATTTGACTTGTTAGGACCTAATTGGGCCAAATGCCCCGATCGGCCCAATTGAACTTCTATGGTCCTAATGAAGCCTAAATGGACTTGTTTGATCCTAATAGAGCCCAAATCGACTTTTTAGGTCATATACGACCTAACTGGGCCAATTTGTACTTCTTTGATCCTAATGGAGCCCAAATGGACTGGTTTGATCCTAATAGAGCCCAATTTGACTTGTTAGGACCTAATTGGGCCAATTACCCCGATCGGCCCAATTGAACTTCTATGGTCCTAATGAAGCCTAAATGGACTTGTTTGATCCTAATAGAGCCCAAATCGACTTTTTAGGTCATATACAACCTAACTGGGCCAATTTGTACTTCTTTGATCCTAATGGAGCCCAAATGGATTGGTTTGATCCTAATAGAGCCCAATTTGACTTGTTAGGACCTAATTGGGCCGATTGCCCCGATCGGCCCAATTTGACTTGTTATGTGGTTTAGTTTGAGTAATTAAATTACTCTCTTCAAATTATTTTATTGGGTGCGTTAGCACTGACTTATTTCAGTGAATGCACGCTTATTAGACAATAATTTACGTTATTGTCACTATTATACCGGTACAGAAAAATATTTTAAATAATATGATTAAGATAAAAATATTTTCATATTCTCATTCTATTTAATTTTAGAGTTGAAAATATTTTGGTTTGACATTAATCGGAGATTAAATTTTGGACTGAGTATTTTCTTAATTGATCAGTTCAATTATTAATCTTTACTCTAAAAAGTAAAAACATGTTTATTTTAGGCTTAATATTTTATCACTCATTTGTGTACATATCACTAAGTGTTAAGTTTAAAACACAAACTCTCCCCTTTTCCTCGTCAGACCCGTAAACATCTCACTTTCTCTTTTCTTTCTTTGCTGTCTTCTTTTTCTCTTTTCTTTCTTTATTTTCTTCTTCTTTCCCTTTCTTTCTCTCTTCTTCTTCCTCCCTCTCAAACTCCATTTCTTCTCCTTCATCTTCTACCTCCTTCCTTCCTTCAAGTCGTGCCGCCCTCCTCAGACCATCGCCGGCCGCCGCTCGAGATGGAAGGACGAAGATCGTGTAACAGCCCGTTTTTATTTACGCTGTTTAGCCGGTTAAAATATAATTACACATGATTATTTAATTTATTTGGATGTTTATGTTAATTTTGTTATGTGGTTTAGTTTGAGTAATTAAATTACTCTCTTCAAATTATTTTATTGGGTGCGTTAGCACTAACTTATTTCAGTGAATGCACGCTTACTAGACAATAAGTTGCATTATTGTCACTATTATTACCAGTACAGAAAAATATTTTAAATAATATGATTAAGAGAAAAACATTTTCATATTTTCATTCTATTTAATTTTAGAGTTAAAACTAAACTAGTTTGACCTTAATCAGAGATTAAATTTGGACCGAGTATTTTCTTAGTTGATCAGTCCAACTATTAATCTTTACTCTAATTTGAATTTCGAAATCATATCTTTATCAATCTTTATTCTTAGATTCCAAAAAGTAAAAGCATGTTTATTTTAGGCTTGATATTTTATCACTCATTTGTGTACCTATCACTAAATGTTAAGTTAAAACAAAAAACACTCTCTCCTCCCCTCATCAGGCCCGTAACCCTTCCCCCCCCCTCCCCCTCCCCCTCCCCCCCTCTCTCTCTTTTTCATCTTCTTTCTTCTTTCTTCTATCTTCTACTCTCTACAACTTAAAAAAAAAAAACCAAAGTCTCATCTCCTCCACTATGCACAACCGCGCGCCGCCCAACCCCGCCAGTCGCGACCCGCACAACAACCGCCGCCAGCCGAGCTCCGAACGCGCGACACCACGCCTGGTTCGCGTCACTGTGCAGGTCGTGCCTCAGTTGTTCCTGCAGCACGAAACCGCGCTCTCCGCCACTGTCTTCGGACTTTCGGCCATCGTCCCGCCACCATCTGGAGAGGAAGACCCAACCACACGTCTCTACTCGTTGTCCCGCACGTGTTGGTCCCTCTGGTTTCTCTGTTTAACGTCATCACCATCGCGAACCACTGTACACCTCCGTCGACCGCCACGCCGGAGGTCCTGGTAGCCACCACCTCTTTCCTCTTCTTCCTTGGGTGAGTGAAAACACTCTATTTTGCTCAGATTCAAGAAAATCCCCAAATTGATTTTGAAACCCTAACCCTATCTCTTTAATTTCATATTATAATTTTGAAATTTAACTTAGTTTTATGAAATTGGGACTCTGAATTAGTGTCATGGTTGTTGTAGGGGAGTGTTCCACCGCCACTGCCACCTCGCCGGAGTTGTGCGCCGCCGCCGCCGTACCCATGGTTGTTACTGCGTCCTCTGTCTTCAAGCTTGGGTGAGTCAAAACCCTCTCATCTCTTCTAGATTCAAAACCCCCTAATGGGTTTTTGAAACCCTAACCCTAACTCTTTGATTTCAGATTTTAATCTTGAAATTTAAGGTTGTTTTATGAAATTGGGACTATGAATTTGTGTTTCCCTAAACCAATTTCATTATTCTGAGTTTTCCCCAAATTGTATTTAGGAGCCCTAAACCCCAATTTGATTTATTTGAATTTGGTTATGTTTTTGTGAAATTAATTATGATTTAGTGTAATTAGGACTCTTAATGGATGATTTCCAAAGTTCTTTTTCATGATCTTTTGATCAAAACAAAGTTTCCTTAAAGGGTATTGGGAAGCGTGAACTTCAAACATGATTTTCTTTGAAAATAACCTTATTTGGTAATTAGATTAAGTGTTTAGATAAAGTTAGAATGTGTGTTTGATCATGTGAAATTGATTTCTTGATTTCTAGTTGTTGGGCGTTGTTGGATTTCCTCTCTGAGACGTTTGACTCGGCTATGCTTGCTTGATGAAGTAGATATGAGCTAACGTGAGCATTAGGAAGAGGATTCTTTACTTGTCTTCAAAGGTAAGGGGAGTTTACCTAGGGATATTCAATAACTATATGCATGTGTGTGTGTGATTTATCTATATGATTAAATTATTGAGACTGGTTGAGGCATGACATACGTCATAGCTTATGTTTTGGAAAACTATTTTACTGAAAACATATGAACACAGAAAAGTGATTTTTAGCTTTCTTTGGAAAGTGGAAAGGAAACAGAAAAGGACTAGATTTCTGTGCTGAGGTTTCAGACTAGATTCTGATTACGGTGAAGTCGGACTAGCCTTCCTCCTGTTAAGGACCTAGAGTTCCAAGACGTCGCACCAGCAAATTATCTTTCAAATATAAATTTCGCATGTGTTACGAAAGTAATGCCGGGGGAGGTTACAACCTCAAATATGATTTTGAAACCCTAACCCTTTGATTTCAGATTTTAATCTTAAAATTAAATCTTGTTTTATGAAATTGGGACTGTGAATTAGTGTTTCCCTTCTTAACAGAGGCGGCAAGTCTTGGAGATTGTTGTCTGGTATATGTTTCTCTGTTATGTGCAGTAGGGGTTGTCTTCGTTTTCTGTGGTGTTGATCTTTTTCTACAGCCGATTTGCTCACCTCCTGGGAGATAAATCAACCGGTCTAGGAGCCTCCCGGCTCTCTAGCAGTTCTCTTTTATTTATTTTGCATTCACAAACCTTTCAATTGTTTATCCTTTCTGTGGCTGTTGTTCTGAATTAGTGATTTTCTCAATGTTTATCCTTTCAGATTGGTTTGGATGGAATTCGTATGTTAGATCCAAATACCAGTCGAACATTGAGAATATATCCTCTTGAGAACATAACAAGATGTGAAGTAAGTTTGTTAGCTTCCTTATTGACATTTTGACTATTTCTTCAAAATTAATTTTTGTAACTAGTCTCAATATAATATGTTTCTAATATAATTAAGCAGAAATTTGATTCATCTACCTTTTCATTCTGGTCAAGGAGCTCGGTGGATGTGGAGCCAGGACGAATCAAATTGCAATCCAATAGTTACACTACTAACACACTTTTGGATACTGTGAATGCTGCTACTATACAGGTATTCTGAGAATTTCATCCTCCTTTTGTGGAAATAGTTTTTACTGAAGAATTAGATTATAAGAATGTAAATTTTATAAATATCTCTTTGGGAGATCTTGGGTGTACTTTATGTTATTGGGGGACATGATTTAGTTTTAGTTGCTTGCCTTGTATGAGTTGCAATGTGTAGTGTACATTCAAGGCCATGTTTTTACTCACGATATGTTTTGTACTATTTGAAGATTCATTATCATTGGATAATGTTTGTTATATTCAGTGCAACTTACCCCATTTCAACCTTTTCTCTCTTATTCACCGAATCTTCTGTTCTTTAATCTTTATCAAATTTAATGATTCCAATATTGATTGTTTGTGTGTCGTTTGTTTTGTGTGTGTGTAGTGGAAATAATGTTGGTTCTTTTGGCTATCCTAATACTCTTGTGCATTGCAGATTTTTTTGTTTAGCCTCAACATTTGACTATCCTTTGAACTAAAGTGTAGTGTATGCTTAGGCCTAGGAATTATGAACGGACATGAGTTAGATAAAGATTCAAACAATTTGAGGGTTTGCTAGCAATAAAGATCCAAAGAATTTGAGGGTTTGCTGGAAAAATCTCTTGATAATTTTTATTATTTGTACTTTCTGCTAGTCGCATCAATTTAAATGCCAATAATTAATAAATAGCCTTCTAATTATGATTTACGTTCGTTAACAATCTTGTGAGATAAAATATGTCCTAAGCATTTAGCACTTTTTAATTGATAAACAATTATATTGCACTTTCCAACTATTGGAAGTACCATCGATCTTACTGATCTGTAGCATGTATATTTGCTCAGACGGCTATACTAAACAGTATAGATCACATGGGCTTCTTTCTCGGCTCAGTTCTTTTGGGGTTCTAGAGTACAGTTGAACACATGTGTGCACTTATTTCTATTTGTTAATTAATTGACTTGCTTGGTTGATGGAAAAGTTCATTCTTTTACTGAATTGTTGGATATAAATCTTTCAGGTGTATCTTGGGGGCATCTCCATTGATGCAAGTCATTCTACTTCTAAAGGGAAAATGTCAGCAAATTTGGAGAGGCTGGATTCGCAGATTCCTCAACTTTTTGGTTCATTACATGACCTTCACAGTTCACAGTGGTTTGATCTTCTGATAGTTTTTAAGTCATGACTTTTGGATTGCATGCAGCAATTGGTATTTGATTTTTAGAAGTTGTATGGTACCAAGACTGTATTTTGTAACAATAGTCAAATTCATGATTTTGTGATTGAATGTGAAACTGCAAATGTTAGTGATCGGTGCCATATAATTCGCATAGATAGTGAAACTGTAATGTAAGCGAAGTGATCTGTCGCGGCCGTGATGAGCATCACGGCCTGGTCGCGGACAACTTACGCCTTGAATGTTGTTTCACTAAATGGTCTGTCACGGCCGTGATGGGTATCACGGCCTGGCCGTGACAGATTATGCTTACAAGGGGTCTGGCTCAATTAACATGTCACGGCCATGACAGATTCTGACTTTTGATTCTTCCGTGGGAAATCCGTCCCAAATAAATAACCAAATCCGTCCGAAAACAAAAATAAATCCGTCCGAAAAATAACCAACAAAATCACAGCATCCGTCCCAAATCCGTCCGAAAACAAAAATAAATCCGTCCGAAATCCATCCGAAAAATTACCAACAAAATCACAGCATCCGTCCCAAATCCGTTCGAAAACAAAAATAAATCCGTCCGAAATCCGTCCGTAAATATTTTCGGACGGAATTTGGGACGGATTTTATAATTTCCCACGGGGCTTTTTCGGACGGGTGCCATTCCGTACGAAATTAATTATCCGTCCGAAATTTGTCCAGTTTTCGTCCGAAATCCGTCCGAAAAAGATGAATTTCTAGTAGTGAGAGAAAGAAGATACCCTTGGGTCCTGTCTCACTAGCGCTTGTCTACAACCTCAAGAACGACAAAGAGACACTTTGGTTCAACTCTAAGATCAAGAACTTGAAAGAAAGAACACAAGATACAAGGTGCACTAATTTTACCTTTTCTAAAGTCCCAAACATCAAAGACAACGAACCCTTATTCGTAGCGATGTTCTCCTATCAAGAAGCAGTAAAGAACGGTGCAAAAACGGGTTCCCTAGAGAGTTTTAGGGTGAAAACCCATAAGGATTCAAGGAGGAAGGAGGGAGGCAGTCTTCTGAGTGTTGGGGTCGTGTAAATTAGGTTTAGGTCAAGTCTAATGGTATATATATGAGTTTAGGTCATAACGGGTTCCTATTTCAGCCTAAACTGTATACATTTCGGTATTTTGACCATAATTTGAACTACCAGATTTCGATTGAGGCGTTCTTGGTGTCCTTAGAAAGCTCAGAAATATCTACAAATTAATATCTAACGATCGAATCCAAAATCGGACTCTAAGATGGTAAAAAGTTCGATGGAAGTTTAGCGATAGATTTGGTAGTTATTCCTCCTAGATAGGATCCTTAGGAGATTATGATAAAATCTTAAGATATAAACAAAAAGAGGATGATCCCATATTAATAAGGACTCAAATCTGATTGGTTGAGGGGCTAAAATCTAAGAATAACACTATCTCTATTTAAATATTAAATCACACGATATCTTATCATATCATTCTTAATCGTTTATTATTAATAAAATCACATATCATATATTAACATATAAAATAAAACATTAAGAAACACAATCTCATATTAATTCAAATAATCATATATTAATATACATATTATCATATGCAATAATATATACACGTATATATAAATATCAAATATATATATGTCAGAACTAACACATATAAACATAAGGGTGCATCTTGAGGTGTTACACAAATAAATCAATAATGGGCGACAAAATAAAAATATTTAAAGTAATTATAATTTGTTTTTAAAAAATGAGGGCACACCCTCAACCTTATAACTCTATTTTTTTGCTTTAGGTTGGTGTAATATCTTTAGTTGCTAAAATTAGTGTTGACAACATGGATACTTTATATATGAGCTTGGGTACCCCTTGTACTCATTCATATATATATATATATATATATATATATATATATATATATATATATATATATATATATATTTTTGCTTATAAAAAAATATTAACAAAACTTTGGACAATATTTTGACAATGATAATTGCAATATCGGTACTAAATACAAAACATGGATATAAGTTCACGATCCTATCTTATTAATTTTGACTAATATTTACAAGTTTTAATTATTGAGTTGGTCCCTGAATTATTAAGGAATTTTTAATTAGGTCCCTGAACAAAAAAAGTTTCTAATTAGGTCTCTTAACTTATATAAAATTTTCAATTGGGTCCCTGAACATAACTTATATAAAATTTTCAAGTAAGCCACTAAAGTAAAAAAGTGATTATATAAAATAAAAAATAATAAAATGATAGATTATGAAATTTAGAGAAAAAAATAATGTTTGACATAATATAATGACAAAAGATGAATAAGAGAAAAAAAAACTCACTATTTAAAACATAATAATAATAATATTAATGATAATAATAAAATGAAAAGTAAAACTTGGTAAGAAAAACTATTGTTTAGCATAATAATTAAATAAAATTAGATAAATTTGGGAGACAAAATTTAATTCTTGAAATGATAATAATAAAATAATAAAATATAAAACTGTGCTAGAAAACTCATATTTTATGACAAATATTAAGAAATATGCATGTGAGTCATTTTCCAAAATATCTCTCATTCTCAATAAGAGTAATGTGGCATCACCTATATTAAGTACTTTTTTTAACTTAATTTTTAATATATTTTCAAGTATACTCCCTGATATTAAATTATTCACTTATTTCCATGTAATTCTTCCCCTTTTTTATGATATAATTTCAAATCTAGTAATTCTTCCCCTTCATGTAACTTATCTAAATTTACTTGTTTTCTTTTCAGGACAATTTTATCTTAATTTCTATTTTTTTTAATATTTGAATTAAAATTTTAGAATTAATTATAAATATCTACTTTTTATATTAAATGTTTTTTATTTTAATTATACTTTTAAAATTTTACTTAAATTAATTATTTATACATTATTACTTATAAATTAAAATATTTTTATAATATTAATGATGTCATTTTATTTTTAAATTAAAACATACCCATTATAATAGATGGGATACTCGCTAATATTAAAAATATTTTATCCAGAACATATGTTAGCACAAATAGAGCTATCAAAACGGGCCAACCTGACTCATTCGGGTTGGCCCACCACGGGTTGAGCATAAAAGTGTGTCAATCCAATTCGGCTTACTTTTTTGTGAGCTATGAAATAGCCAACCCGACTCGACCCACAACAGGTTAGTGGGTGGCTCACCTATATTTAAAAAAAAAGGAAAACTTAGGGAAAAAAAGGAAAATTAAAAAAAATATATACAGAAATCCAAACACTCTTGAAATCCGATACAATAATGATATTCTAACACCAAAAGTTGACACCAACTTTTGACATCTTAGTTAAACGGTACAAATATTTGGTTAATTCATTTCATCATATAGTTAATTACGTGTAAATACTTGGTTAATTCTTGATGACCCATTAATCATATAAAGAACTAAATTAACCAGATATTTGCATGTGATTAATCAAATATTTACATGGTTATGGAAAATAAGCTTCAATGACCCATTAACCATATAATGAATTGAATTAACCAAAAAATTGTATGTGATTAACCAAGGTGTCCACTTGGATGTCAAACCAGATGTTAGAATATCATAACTCAATCGGCTATTTAATAACAAATGCTAGATAATTAAGTTTACAGTTCATAGTCATACGTCGTAGTTCATACCAAACACTCTTGAAATGCGAAAAGTTAAAATCTGATTGAAGAGTGAAAATGATGCATCATATGCAATGGGCGTAGCAGAGTGAAAATACAGAAATGATGGACTTCGTGTTTCAGAGGATGGGAGTAACAGATGAAGATCAAGATGTAGAGTACTTGGATGGGAGTTAGGTGGGCGAGATCGTGTCGGTGGTTGACTCAGACTCTTAGAGGCGAGCAACGGAGGGACTGCGTCATGCGGTGGAGAGACTTCGTATGGTGGCGGCTCATGGTCACGGCTCTTTGCTGCTGCTGTGTTTTGATTTCGAAGGTTCAAGAGGAAAGCTTGAAAGAGACCACAACTTGCGTTTTCAATTTTTCATAGGTTAAAATAATCTTTTTGTCCCTATACGTGACATCGATTTTCAATTTGATCACTATACATAAAAAGTTATCAATTTGGTCCCTATACGTGACACTGGTTTTCAAGTTGGTCCTCACGGTTAATTGGTCCCTATATAAGATGACTAAATTGCAAATTATTATCATATAGGGACCAAATTGAAAAAAAAATGTCACATGTAGAGACCGATTTCAATTTTTTTTTTTTTTTGTAGAATTGGTCCCCACATGTGACAATAATTTGCAATTTGGTCCTCTTATATAGGGACCGATTAGCGGTGAGGACCAAATTGAAAACCAATGTCACGTATAAGGATCAAATTGATAACCTTTTACGTATAGGGATCAAATTGAAAATCAGTGTCACGTATAAGGACCAAAAGATTACTTTAACCTTTTTCATAAGTTGTATTTTTATTTTGTTTTTAAAGTGCAACCCGTGAGCCAAGCCAACTCACCCCGAGTTGAACCCACCCAATCCATGGGTTAGGTGAGCCGAATCAAAATAATCCGGATTTTAGCCAATCCAACCCATCGATGAGTCGGGTTGCCTCACGAATTCCAAGTTATTTTGACAACTCTAGAAACATATGAGAGGTATTATCAGAATCATTTTAAAACATGAAAGCAAAAGAGAGGTATTATAGAATACCTCATTTATGATTATCATCATCATCTTTTCCATCTGTCTACCGGCATTGAACCCTGGTCAATATGAAATTGTTTATAAACAATTACCATACGGACCAAGAATGCCAGTGTTCAATTTGTTGCATCTTTTAATTAAATAGCAAACAGTAAATCTAGTTGAAAGAGAAAAGAGTACAGTGCAAAGACGCCCGACTTTTTAAATAATTTTTTTTTTCAATTTTTTAATCAGTCTCCCTAGTAAGACCGTTCTATATTATTAATTAATAATCATAAACTTCACTGAATAATGTGCCATTTATCTAAGCATTTTCTTTTCCATTAAATAAGATTTAGGAGTGTATTTGATTGAGATTTTAAAAAGTTATTTTCACATAAAAAAAATCTTGTGAATTTTAAAGATTATGTAGGAATATAATGATTTTTAAGTTTTTTTTTAGGATAAGATTTTTTTTTAAAGACTCTTATAATCAAGATTTTATAGTTTGAATTTTAATGGATTTATATCATAACAATTTATAAGATTTGGAAGGATTATATGGATTTATAAAATTTGAAAGGAACACATGGTGGAGAAGTGGTGAATAAACACATAAACTCTAATTACAACATTACAGAGAAAATTCAATTTTATGGTGGAGAAGACAGTATATTCACAGAGTTGTTTTGTTCACATGTTATTATATTTATGTAGTGGAAAAAAATTTATGAACTTAAAACAATTTTTATTTTCATAATGCCACAAATATTGTATCCTATATATTTTTTTTGTTTGATAAAGTTGTATCCTATATTTTTATTACTTATTGTAATTGATATGTTTGCCATAAAGAGTATATAAATTTGGTATGTCATAGCTAAATGTGTACTTACAAACCAATTCTACTATATATTTAGATAGCGTTTGACCCAACTTTTTGGGGTGCTTAAAAGCTACTTTAAAGTTAATATTTTTTTTTGAAAGGTAAAGAATAATATTAAACAAAGTACAAGGGATATCTGAACCCAAAAACAAAATAACTAGCACAAAAGAAGCCAAAGATGCAACACAACCACCAATACATGGCAAGACCCATATGCCTAGCTTAAATTACAGCACATAAAACATTTAAGACATGAACGTTGCATTTGGCTCACACACCCAACACCACCACCCACGAGAACAAAACATGACAAAAGAATTTTAGCACCTGACAACATATTGAAACGAATACAAGTGGCTGCAAAACGAAAAGTTAAGCATTTTAAAAGGAAAGTTGTTATGTAATTTATATTTGGTTCAACGGCAACCATGAGGAGAGAGAGGGGGAGGGAAAGAGGAGAGAGAGGTGAAGTTATAAGATAAAGAGAAATAAGGATTGAAAATCTTGAGAAATCTCATGTGATGAGATTTTTTTTACTAGAAAATCACACAAAAATCATTCAAAGTCCACCTTAAAAAACAAACCATCGAAATCAGGAACCATGACAAGTTGCTCACATGAGAGAGCAGCTTTTTTAAATAAAAAAATTTATTTTTAAGTCTCAAAATTATTACAATTTAAAAAGTTACCCCATCTTCTTCTCTCTCACCCTCCCTCTTTCCTCCTCAGCCACCCCTCCGAGTCCCTCACCCCCTGTTCAATTCAGATCATTGCATTTTCCAAAGACTTCAAAGCATTAAAAATGATAAAGCAAACTCTGCAAAAAGCTTCTCCATCCCTCTGTTTCCTTTCTTTCTCTGTTTATCAATCTTGGGCACCATCACCATCATTATATATGTCAATGGTAGCAGCTTCAAGCCTTCAACTCAAATTCGTTTCCTTCAGCACCCTAACATTACCGTCCCGTCCACAACAACCATTTTCCTCAAACCTCCATTCGCATCACAACCACCTCCTTCAACCCCATACCCATCAAATGCGCCACCACCGCCACCAACCACCCATTCCCAAGATCATGTTTTCAGCTTCACGGTTGGACCTACCACCCTGTCGGAGAACGTTCCCCTCCGTGCCAGTCGAGTTATACACCGTTCTCGAACCTGCCAACCTCCAAATCCTTCTCAAAAGCTCCGCCTTAAAGAGTCTGCCTTTATCCCTCTGTTTCTCTTCAATCGTGTCTCTCTACCTTTCGCCAACACCGCCAACACCTTCCGTCTCGCTTCTTCTGTTCCAATCGGACCTGTGTGATGCCATTAAGAAAGAACAATCAAGGTTTTCTCATGGGTGTGGTGGAGTGGGAGGCTCGGTGGAGGAAGAGAGAAGGGGCAAAAAGTAAATACTTTTTAGCAAATAGGGGCTTTTTTATGTCTCTCATGATGATTATGAATATTAATACACCCTCCTAAAGTTTATGATTATTATGAATATGTGGTTAGTCCGAGTGATAAGAGAATCAAACACCTTAAGCAATTAGTTGGATGTTCAAATCCTGACTCTGGTGTCTATGGAGAAAACCTGGTTAGTAGGAGAGAAGTAACCTTGTGTAAATATATTTAAAATAGAATTTTCACTGAAGTCCATTAGAAAAAATTATGCCAAACTGGAAAAATAAAACGCTAACTCTGCTGCACACAGTAGCTAATACCAAGTGTAGATGGAAGGTTTCCCCCTCTGCTAACATGTGTGGGACTGCATCCGAACTTCCCAAAATCTCGTCCAACATGAAAGGGGTGGCAAAATGATCTATTTGTCTATTATCCATCCAGTTCATTCATGAGAAAATTCATCCAATCCATTCATTTATTAAAAAAAAAATATAAATGGATTGGGTGGATTGGATTATTTTTTTAGTAGATGGTTTATGATCCATCCAATATTTTTTAAAATCCATTGGACAAACAATCAAAAATGTAATGGATCAACTTTTATCCATTCCAAAACCAATTTATTTTTTTCATATTGTTTTTCACCAAATAAAAAAAACATCCATTTGTAACCACAAAAAAAAAACACTCCATCTAATTTTCTCTTTCGTTCCCTATTATTTTTTCTTCACTATTTTTTATTTTATTTATCTGCTTTTTTTTCTTTTTTTGTTACATTAAGTATTAACTAATTAATTGTTCTCAAGCACCAGTTGTAGTCCACGTTATCATATACGTTTTCTTTTTTCATTGCCTTTTTTTTTTGCTGAGAAACTTTAAAAAAAAAGTATTAACTAATTGAAAGCACAGAAAGTCGTAACAAGTTTCTTAAATAATGTCATGGAACGTTGTGGCAAAACAATCTATGTAGATACGCATAATCAATAACTCCCATATAATAATAGAAAAATGGTCGTGATACAAAATGGTCGTGAGATAGAGTGGGGAGAGAGTAAAGATAGAGAGAGTAGGAAAAAAGGGAGAGAGAGAAAGGGTAGAGAGAGGAAGAAAGAGGAGAGCGGGATGAGATAGAGATAATATTTTAATTTTTTTTACAAATTATTTTATTTTTAAAAATATTTTATGGATGGATAAAAGAGATATAAAATTATTTAATTTCTTAAAATAAATTTTAGTGGATGGATAATGGATCGGATGGATTTTATTTAATAGATCAAGGATGTATTGGATTTTTTTTAATGAATTTTTAATGAATTATAATGGATTAATGAATTGTTTTTAATTCATCCATTAAGATCTGAATAAAAATTATTCGATCCATCCATTTGCCACCCTTAGATAAAACTATCCATTGTGTTTATAGCTTATGAGTTCCAAAGACGCGTCTCGTCCAACATGAAGTTACTCATTGTAGCTTACTAGTTCCAAAGGTGCATCTAGTTTTTCCTACCTCAATTCCAAACAAGCATGTGTTTACTCCGCTATTGATTGTTCAATTTCTACATCATAATTCCAAAGGCGCATCTAGTTTTTCCCACCTAGGACCTCGGTTCCAAACAAGCACGCGTTTACTCCTCTATTGATCATTCAATTTCTACATCATAATTCTTTGAATAATGGCTTCCATGGTTGTTGCCCTCCTGATCAACAGAAACGAAGAAAAGAATCTAGATATTCAAACTTCTCGAGTTTGGTTGTATTTGTTTTGTTTTCAGTTTTTTTGAAAACGAAAACAAAATGAAAAAATGATTTTTACACATGGATTAAGAAATCATTAATTTATGTATATTTATATCAAAATATTTTTATTTCTACCCTTAATTGTTTACAAATTCTAATGACATTTACCAATCTAAATAAATACTCCATACTCCACTAAATCATTCGTGAAAGGTTTTGAATATTTTCAAAACAAATCAACTTAATTCTATATAATGATATACATGAAAAAAAAATTGATCAATTATACCTTAGATTTATAAAACACCCATTATTTTAAAAGAAAAACAACAGGAATATGAAAACAAAACAAACAAACCTGTTAAGGGCTGGTAGATTTCCTTCTGATCATTTGGGTTGTAGATAAGCACTCGTTTTTTTTTTTTTTGTGTGTGGAACGGTTTGATTTTTTTTATAAACAAAAGTAAATGTATATTTATAAAGAAATACTCATATGAACAGTTTAATTTTTATTAAATACTTGGCTTCTAAAAATTGAAAACGAAAATAAATTTATTTGGCAGCATTATTTTTCGTTGTTTAAAAAAATTATTCCTGAAATATAGTTTAAATAAAAAAGATGACAACATTCGAAAGTTTTATTCCTGAAATATAGTTTAAATAAAAAAGATTACGAGCAGTGGCAACTTCAGACAATCCACAACCACGATTCATTGAATAATCTAAATAAACACAAGTTAAACTTACACCAGAATGAAAACATTTACTAAGCAGCTTGTGGTTAAAATGTTCAAGGAAAGGTCTACAAAATTACGTTCATGATGCAAACATGACATCAAATTTCCAAAAGCTAGCTCCTCATTGTCAATTGACATTATATCAACATCCATAAAGCGATTATATCAAGACAGAAATCAAACAAAACATGCTAGTTCAAGTTTCATATTGAATACTTAAGTAAAAGCCATTTCAAATAACTCAGGAAATCTAGAAGAGTTTTAGAAACAATAAAACTAAAAAGGGGAGAAAACTGGGGTTGATTGCAATATAATATAACTCTTCTCAATTCAATTTCTTCACTTCCTACCCTGTCTGTTCCTCTTCTTGACACCAGACTTGGCAACTTTGAGGCTTCGGTGAACGGCACTCAACCTTGCAAGAGCTGCCTTCTTGAGATCAGGCCTGTAGTAGTTATCTGCCACCTGCAGCACACGGCGTAAATTGGAAAAAGAGATCAGATATAAGTAGCTACATGGATTGAATATAGTAATAGTAATAACTAACAACTTCAAACACAAAATTCAAAACAAGCATCCAAGGAAAGAATATGAGCAAGCAAATGACTAGAAAATATAAAGAAAAAATGACTACGGGAATGAAAACTAAAGGGAACATCCATGTGACCATGTCAGTTAGTGTAAAAACAGACTGAGCACAGCCCCGTTAGCATTACTCATGGGAATTCACAAGGAAAGGCAAAATACTTGTGGAAATTAAGACCAAGACCGAATATAACTATTATAAGATACTTTGTACGCCTGTATTAGAGGAGAATGATTAAACAGCATAGGAAAGAGGGGCAAGCATTCGTCTATTAACATATAAGGAAGAGATCAAAAGAATACATTCAGGAAAGAATTTCTGAATGATAGAAGCTCAGAAGCCAAGCGTAACATGTGTATTTCATTGAAGACACCCCAACTAGGATTCTTCTTATATGTTAGAGGCTCATCACAGCTGGAAAACTCGGTCTTATAGACAAAGGTTCAAGAAGGTTTGTATTAAAGAAGAATGATTAAGAGCATATAATTATTTAAGAAAAAATGTATAGCTATATTAGAGATGATTAAGACCATGTATAATTATTTCAAGATAATTTGTATGCCTATATTAGAGAAGATTGATTCATTGGCATAGGAAAGAGAGGCAAGCCTTCCTCTAATAACAACTTAATATCATGAAGAGATAAAAAAAAAATTATTACATTCAGAAAATAACTTCTTAATGATAGAAGCTCAGAAGCCAAGCGTAACAGGTATATTTCATTGAAGAAAACCAATAGGGGATTCTTCTTATATGTTATAGGCTCATCACTGCTGGAAAACAGTCTTATTGGCATCAGTTCAAGAAGGTTTGTATTAGAGGAGAATGATCAAGACCAAATATAATTATTTTAAGATAAGTTGTATGCCTATATTGGAAGAGAATGATTAAATTGGCATAGGACAGAGAGGCATGCTTTCCTCTATTAATAACATAATATCATGAAGAGACCAAAAGAATACATTCACAAAACAACCTTTGAATGATAGAAGCTCAGAAGCCAAGCGTAACATGTATATTTCATTGAAGACACCCCAACTAGGATTCTTCTTATATGTTAGAGGCTCATCACAGCTGGAAAACTCAGTCTGTCAAACGTTGAAGAAGGTTTGTAATAGAGGAGAATGATTAATGCCAAATAAAATTATTTTGAGAAAATTAGTATGTCTATATTAGAGGAGACTGATTAATTGGCATAGGGAAGAGAGGCAAGTTTTCCTCTATTAACAACATTATTTCATGAAGAGATCAAAATAACACATTCAGAAAAGAACTTCTGATTGATAGAAGCTCAGAAGCCAGGCGTAACATGTATATTTCATTGAAGAAAACCAAAAGGGGACTCTTCTTATATGTTAGAGGCTCATCACTGCAGCAAAACTCAGTCTTATAGGCAAAGATTCAAGGTTTCATTCTACCGTAAGAAATAGGTCACAGACAACAAGTTCCAGGACAATCCATATATCTCAGCAAACCATCTTACTCGTTTTAGAGTGAAACCATAGATCTCAGCTAACCATTGTACTCATTTATGAGTGCAACACCAGGGGAAATTAAAAAGGAAGCATAAAATTGTTTCATTTATGAAAACAAAATTCCACCAGTAGTTAATTATCAAATGAAAAATACATAGGACTATTTTCAAAAACATTTTTCCCAAAACAAAATAAACAGATTCAAATTTACACTTGGTGTAATTGAATCCAACTGACAAAAATAAATGTTGCTAAATCTAGATAGAAAGATCAAAATAAACAAGATCAGATATCTAAAATATGAATATAATAAAACTTTATGAATTACAACACAAATTGTTCTATACCATTATGTCATTAACATGCATCAATAAGTCAACCAACTTAACCTACAAAACATAAATCAAAGAGACTTTTTAAAATTACCTGATTTTGCACAGCCTTTGCCATCCTCCGGAACTCCTTTTTCATGACAGATTTGTGAACCAAAGCAGCAGGCTTATTCTGTTTCTTAGTCTTGGTTGTAGCCAACAACACAGATTGATCTTTACCAGCAGGCTGAATGGTAACAGTTTTCTTGTTTGCCAAACCTATCATACAAATGCAAAGTGAAATTTAACCACAAAACAATTGAAATGCAAGGATTCTACACATGTTCAAAGTTTCATCAATGAAGCCAACTCTAACATCATTTTCCTCCTCCCATAACCTCAATGGGTAAACACTTTATCATCAAAGTCTCAAACTTTAATACCATCCAAAGTTCTACCTCAACAACACATTTCAAAATATTTATCAAAAACATTAAAATAAAAATTGGTAAACCAAAAGTCAAAAAGATTAATTTTTTGAAGCACCCATTTTAAATTTTCAAAATTAAACACAGAAACGAGATTTGAATCCAACTAAAAATCAAATAACAAAAGAAAATTTGAACATACCAGAGTACTTGAAAGTATTGAGATTGTAGAGATTGTTGGGCTCTCTGCTGAATTCCACGCTCTGAGTGCCCCTTCCAAACTGTTTCACCAAAAACGAGTTGTTCTTCTTCACGATCTCCCACACAAGCTGCCCTGGTACTGTCGCCATTTTCTTCTCTTCACCTGCAGCAATACACAAGGAGGGTTTTCTTTCAGGCTTTATATAGTACAATGGCGAAACCCTAATTTTTCAATTAGACCGGGTCTCGACCCATTTATCCGTTTACAAGATCCATCGGGTTTGGATCTGATTAACACTTGTCGGGCCCATGGTTCAGCCATGAGCCATTCAAGCCAATTAGGCGACTAGAGTTTAATTATAAAAAAAAAAGAGAGAGACAAAAGGATTAGAAATTAAAAAGGAAAACAGCGTACAGACCCTCATCTATAGTTTGTTTGCAAATAAGTATTATCAACTATTGATTCTTCCTAATTAATCCTTAAATTTTATAAATTGGTGAAATTAGTCATTTTGTTAACCCTTCGTTAAATCACTGACGGTGATATAAGTCAGCTGTCCATTTTTCTTAAATCTCAACCGTTGACTATTTTTTTTTATTTTATAATTTTTTTTCATAATTTTGAATTTATAATCTATATCTATATTTATATCTATAAAATCTATTTCTATATCTATATAGAGCCTGTTTGTTTAAGACTAGAAAACAAATGATTTTGTTATAAAATAATGTAGTGATTATTTTTAGAGATTTTTAAAAAAAGCAGAAGCAGATTTGTGTTTGTTTACAATCATAAAAAAACTATTTTTTTAAAGTAGTTAGTTATAAAAACTGATTTTTCCAAAAAGCAAGTGAAAGTTGTTTTTCATTTTAACCCCCAAAATGATTTTTTTTTTCCGTTTTTAATTATTTTCAAAAGCAAAGACAAACGTACTAAAAATGTAAAAAAATGATTTTATGGTTAAAAAATGATTTTTTTTAGCAAAATAAGCAATAACAAACGGGCTCACAATAAATAAGGCATGTCGGATCAAAATAATAATGTGCAAATCTCACAGTTTAATATACAAATAGCATATCATGTCAAAAATTAATTCCCTCATTTCAAAATTTGAATTTAAAAATGCAACTATAATTTAGGTCATCCACTCTCACTCTCTATCGTGCGTATTCCAAACGCCACTACCTTGCTTTACTATGCGCCTTTAATTTGTGTTTTTGTTAATTATTTTCTTCCATCAAAGTTTGTTTATGCATTTGAAATCCACAGATATGTGTGCGTTGCTAATTGGTGATGATTTTCCCGTAGGATGATATTCGTGACTCTTCAATGTAAAGATGATTTCGAAGGTGTTGATTGCAAGAGATTGTTACAACTGTTGGATAATCCAAAACCACATTCTCAATCTCTCTTTCAACGTCATTATATGTGTGTCACTTGACTCCGGTCAACTTTTTCAAGAACAACATTTGTCCATCTTTTAATTTTCTTTTTGTTTCTCTTCTTGATTCTAACAATATTCCTCTATTATTACGTGTTTTCTCTCTCTGACTTTATTCTTTTGTCCAGCTCTTTTCAAATTCAATCTCAATCCTCAAAGCTCGAAATCTCTGATTTGTATCTTCTTTCTCATTTTTTTGGGTGTTTCTTTATGGTTATATGTTGAATATCACTAAACCCCTGATATTTTTAAGTCATATTTTCTCCATCAAATATCGTTGAAAGTCTGATTATTTTTGGAGATTGAATATTTTGATGTAACAACAGTTTTAATCTTGAGGTTATGTTTGGATTGATGGTAGATGATGGAATGGAGAGGCATGGAACATAATGGAATGGAACGGAGCGGAATGTAATTTTTATTCCATTCCATTGTTTGGGAAGTTGATGGAATGAAATGAGTTATAATTTTTGTATTTTCGTATTATTATCCCTACTTTAGTACACTAATATTTATTTATTATTATGCCTTTAATAAAATTAACTCATGCATCCTAACAGAGTGAAACCACAAGTTGCCTTTATTATACTTTTCCGTGGATGTTGAAATCTGAAACCACAATTTGCATTAGAATTACAGGTGGGTTGAACGCATCCTAACTCATCTTGGGAGATTTCATAACCAAGTCTCCAAGTTTGAATAATACACTGTTTGATCAAGAAGTAGTACACTGGATGTTGTCTTAAACACTTACAAAAGTTCGGAAACTGAAAAACAAATACAAACAACGTTCAAACTTCAATCTTCCATATAGCCATTTGAAGATAAGTATTTTACTATATATTCCTCGCTTTAAAACAAAAAAATACAAAAAGAAATAATTGGATTTCTTTCACTTTTTTTCTTGTTCTAATCAAACCCCAATTTGACGCAAAAAAAAAAAAAAATATATATATATATATATATATATATATATATATATATATATATATATATATATATATATATCCACCTCAGAATTAGATCAACTTGCTTATACTTGTGGTTATCTCCTAGTTCATGTTCTGTGGTGAAACTGAAGGTGCAAAGAGGGAGAAGAAGAAGAGTTACAGATATACGAGTTTTCTTCTCGACAGAAAAAAAATATATTAGAATAAGGATAAGTTAGTAATTTTATAATGTTATTAAAGATCAAAAATTTGGTTCCGTTCCATTCAATCCAAATTGGAGGGGAAGAAGAATGAGAGTAACTAATGGAATAGGATGGAATAGATTCAATCGGTTTCCATCCTCTTTCGTACAATCTAAACAATGGAACATGATATCATTTCCTTCCATTCCATCAGATACCACCAATCCAAACATAACATAAGTGTCTAATTTAACACTAGTCTCATACATTGAATAATTTATTTTATATAAGTAAAGAGTAACTAGAATCGTAATAGTAAAGAAGTGTTGCATTGCTAAAGCTGCAACAGATTGATTAGTTGTTTGAATATTACAGCATGTGAGGTATTTATAATTCTGGTGTAACTTGGCAAGCAAGCAACTGAATCTAACTAATCATAACTAACATAACAGACTTCTAACAGATTCTAACTAACTTCTAAGAGAATCGGTAGGTATACATGTATGTGTTCAAGTATTACAAGTATTATACTATACTACTCTGTTAGCCCCCCACAAGGTCAAGGAGGTTGTGGAGAAGCAACAACCTTGAGCTTGTCTCGAAACTCAGCAAAACGACTGGATGGCAAAGGCTTGGTTAGAGGATCAGCAAGTTGATTGGAAGCTGGAACATGTTGCACTGAGAGTAACTTGGCTATGACTTTGTCTCTGACGAAATGGATGTCAAGCTCCATGTGCTTGGTTCTGGCATGCAGAATTGGATTATGTGCTAACATTACTGCACTCAAGTTGTCACAGAGCAGTATCGGAGGATGAAATGGAGTCTGAAGCTCAATGAGCAGAGATTGTAGCCAAAGCAATTCAGAGGTAATATGAGCCATGCTTCTATATTCGGCCTCAGTGCTGGATCGTGCCACTACAGGTTGCTTCTTTGAACTCCAAGACACGAGGTTTGGGCCAACAAAGATGCAAGACCCTTATGTAGAGCGCCTATCATCAGGGTCACTTGCCCAGTCTGAGTCACTATAGGCACGAAGAGAAAGTTTGCCATCAAAGGTTGCAGGCTGAAGTAACAAGCCGTAGTGTGAAGTGCCACTGAGATACCTCAAAATGCGCTTGACTGCACGCCAATGAGAGTCAAGTGGTGAAGCCAGAAATTGACAAACCTTGTTCACACAGTAGGAGAGATCAGGGCGAGTCAAAGTGACATACTGGAGAGCTCCAACAATGGACCTGAACAATGTAGGATCTGGTAGGGAATCTGTGCCATGTCTGCTGAGTTTGCAGTCATGAACCATTGGTGTAGAGATACCATTGCAGTCAGCCATATTAGCCCGTAGCAGCAGGTCTCTTATGTACTTCATTTGAGTAAGAATTATGGATCCATTTCTCTGATACTTGACTTCTATTCCGAGGAAATAATCAGGTTTACCTAGATGTTTCAGGGCAAAATTGGTATTTAGTTTGTTGATCAAGTCTGTAACAAGCTTGGTGGAGGATCCTGTGATTAAAATGTCATCAACATAGACCAAAACATACAGTGTAACACCAGTGCTGCTGTAAATAAAGAGAGATGGATCACATCGGCTAGCTTTGAAACCAAAGCGCAAGAGGGCTTGAGTCAGTTTTTCATACCAGGCACGAGGAGCCTGCTTGAGACCATAGAGAGCATGATGCAATTTGCACACTAAGGTTTTGTCATTGGATTCAAAGCCTGGAGGTTGCACCATATATACCTCTTCCTGAAGATTGCCATTTAAAAATGCATTGTTGACATCTATTTGTTGAATATCCCATCTGTGAGTCAAGGCTAATGTGAGAATAACACGGATTGTAGTAGGTTTGACAACAGGTGAGAAGGTTTCAGTGAAGTCAGTTCCTGGTTGCTGGTGAAAGCCCTTGGCTACCAATCTGGCCTTAAATATGTTGACACTTCCATCAGGGTTCTCTTTTACTCTAAATACCCACTTGCAACCTATAGCTTTTCTGTTGGATGGCAGAGGAACCAGGGTCCAGGTGTTGTTTGTCAGGAGTGCTTGATATTCTGTTTGCATAGCTGCAAAACCATTGGGGATGAGACAAGGCTTGTTTGATGGTTCTAGGCTCAACATGTGCAAGGAACATCCTAGGTTTAAGACTACCAGTTTTGGATCTGGTGACCATAGGATGAGTGTTAGAGGGCTCAGGAGGATCAGGCTTGGAAGTAATGCACGCAGGTGGATCAGGAACTAGCATATTAGGAGACTGAGAGGATGAAGTAGACAGACTAGATGAGGTAGAGGAGTTGTACTGATGAGAGGCATGAACCATGGGGATGGAGGAAGGAAAAGTTGCAGGAATTGAAGATGAAGTTAGAGGTGGTTTGGAGAACAAATGAGAGTAGGGAAATCTGAATTCATTGAAGAGAACATCTTTTGAAATATACACCTTGCCATTGACACTTAAGCACTTGTGACCCTTATGGCTGGGTGACATGCCAAGATATATGCACTCAGTGCTTCTAAAGTCCAATTTGTGATTGTTGTAGGGTCTGGTTAAAGGAAAGCAAGCACAGTCGAAGGTTCTAATGGATAGATAGTCAGGTGATGAGTTGAATAGAGCATGGTATGGTGAAACAAAGTTTGGAAGAGCTGATGTAGGTAATTTGTTTATGAGATACACAGTTGTAGTGAAGCTGTGATCCCAGAACTGAATAGGCATGGAAGCATGTGCCAGCAGTGTTAACCCCATTTCAACTATTTGTATGTGTTTGCGTTCTACAGTGCCATTTTGATGTGAGGTGTGTGGGCAAGTAAGTCTGTGTTGTATGCCAAGCTCATTAAGGAATTTAGTAAAGGGTCTGTATTCCCCTCCCCAATCTGATTGGACAGATTTAATGACCGTGGAAAATTGAGTTTTGACAAGAGAAAGAAACTGTTTAAAGGCTGAAAGAGCATCAGATTTTTGCTTGAGAAAATAGACCCAAGTGAATTTTGTGCATGCATCTACAAAAGCAATATAGTAATAGTAACCACCATGTGATGGTGAAGGGGCAGGACCCCACAAATCTGTATGAATAAGCTCAAAAGCAGTAGAGTGAGTGGTAAGGGAAGGGGGAGCATGCAACCTATGTGATTTTCCCAAGCAACAAGAGTTACAAAAGTCAGAGAACTCTTTATTATGATAAGCAACATTACAAGACTGTAGTACGAGTTTTATTGCATTAGAATGGGCATGTCCTAGTCTTAAATGCCATGTAGAGACAGAATTTACAGGGATTGAAGGGAACACTACTTATAGAACTTGGAAGGCAAGTATTTGTGTACATAACGGGTGCCAAAGTGGAGTGAGGCTTGATGTTGGTAGGCTTGAGCAGCGAGTAGAAGGTCCCTTGAGTAATGAGGAGTTCTTTGGAAGTTGTATAAGCCATCCAGGGCCAAGGGTACCTTTGAGGAGAATTTGCTTAGATGCACGAGATTTCACAAAACACATGTGAGGATGAAATTCAAAGAATACATCATTGTCTTGTGCAAATTTTGAAACCGAAATAAGATTTACGGTGATAGAAGGCACATGTAACAGATTTTTGAGAGACATAAATATATGAGGCTTTATATTTGATTGAATTTTAGATGAGCCAACAGATTGTATGACTAAACCTTGTCCATTGCCCATGTGGACTTGATCAGAGCCCACATAGGTAGAGCTTTGTTGCAAATTGTGGTACTGCGAGGTTAGATGATGTGAGGCTCCTGAATCCAAGAACCAAGACTGTGGATCGGGAATTCTTTGGTCTTTGCCATTTCTTGAGTGTGACTAAAGTTGCCCATGTTGTGTGCAAGGCTTGTGGTTTGCGGATTTTGAGTAGCCACAAAAGCATTTGGCTGAGAGTTCTGTGAAGTATTGTGTGAAGTCTGAGCAGGTGTGCCACCATGTTGTGCATTATCTTCACGTCATCGATTATCTTTGTTCTTTGTGAGTTGTGGTTCTGTACAAAGGACTGATCAAAGCGAAACCAGCAATTGAAGGCATCATGTCCATATTTCTCACATAGTTGACAGGTAGGACGGTTACCACGCCCCCTGCCACGACCTCTTCCTCTGCCATATCTGCCTCTACCTCTTGGATTATATTGGTAGTTGGAGGCATATTGATTTTGTGCTTGATGAAAGTTCTCTGAACCTGAATTGAATTGTTGCTGTGACTGAGAGGCTTGTGCTTTGTTTGCTGAGACATTAGGGATGACTAACTCCTGACGAAACTTTTCAAGATGAGCTTCTTGAACCAGCAATAATGATTCTATATCAAATACTGATGGAGACTCAGGCCTTCCATATATCATCATAACAAACTGATTGTACTCTTCAGGCAATCCTTCTAGAATTGCATCAATTTGATCTTGCTCACTTATGGAGTCTCCAATGGCTGAAAGTGAATCAGCAATGGCTTTGATTCGTAGAACATATTCAGGAATTGATCTAGTTCCTTTCTTTGTGCTCTTTAATTCTAATTTCAATGCCTAACCTTTGCCTTTAATTGTGCATAAAAGAATTTGTGTATTTTATCCCAGACTTCCCAAGAATGTTTGCAGCCAATTACTCTAGGTAAAACTGAATCAGAAAGTATGGATAAAAGCCATGTAAACAACAATTGATCTTGCACGATCCATTTGTCATAATCATCAGATATGGTATTAGATGCACGATCTTGTTCAGTAGTGTATTTCATAGGAATGAGAGGATTTACCACAAAGCGATGGAGCTTATGAGAAGCAATAACTCCTTCAACTTGTTGACTCCACAGCAGAAAATTCTTGTCATCCAATTTGATTGTGAGTGCAGGCGCGAAGGAGAATGTGGTTGTGGAATTTGAGCGGTCATAATCATTGCTGAGATTCGAAGGAGCAGCTGGAGAAGATGAAGAGGAATTCGCCATAGCTAGGATCTTGAAGGTTTGGACCAGGAAAAGAAAAAGGCTCTAGATACCATAAAGAGTAACTAGAATCGTAATAGTAAAGAAGTGTTGCATTGCTAAAGCTGCAACAGATTGATTAGTTGTTTGAATATTACAGCATGTGAGGTATTTATAATTCTGGTGTAACTTGGCAAGCAAGCAACTGAATCTAACTAATCATAACTAACACAACAGACTTCTAACAGATTCTAACTAACTTCTAACAGAATTGGTAGGTATACATGTATGTGCTCAAGTATTACAAGTATTATACTATACTATATAAGTAAATCAAAACTTTTTTTTAAAACATTAATATATTTATATAAAGTGAATAGTATAAAATTTATATAAAAAAAACAAATATAACATGGGATTAATTTTGAAAAACATTTAAAGACACTTATGTTTCTTTTTTACTTTCTTTTTCATATGAGATAACATTGTTATATAATTAGTTGAAATTATATTGACTTGATATTTATAAAATAAAATAGAATAAAAATTATTTATAGATATTATAAAAATAATTCAGTTAAGGTTTTGAAAAAGAAAAATAACTAAGAAACGGAAAGTGTGCTATTCAATTAAAAGTTTTTTTTAAATACATTAAAACAAATTCAAGTCAACAATTCTCAATTTTAAAATATTAAAAATTTCTTTTATATAAATTTAGAAAAAAAAATCAGTACATCTTCATATTAAAAATATTATAAAAATAACAATAATTATTTTCAACAATTATTTTTTTGAATCTACTATTCTAATTTTAAGTTTAGTCAACTTAATTATTATTATAATTATCACTATTAAAATTATATGGTTATATAAATTCTTAATGGTTTATTTATTTTAATTATAAATAAATTTATTTTAGAAACAAATTGTTCCATTATATGATTAAAGCCAAATAATAACTAAAATTATTGTAATAATAACTTTAATTATAATTATAATCATAAGAAATTTTCAATAAATGCCATTAAGTAAATTATTATCATTTCATATTTAAATTTAAATAATTTTGAATGGATATTCAAAACATAACCTAATGTTTATATGTCGATATCATAGAACAAAAACAGGATGATTAGGCAAATATTAATTTGCACCACTAAAAGAAATAAAAGTTGTGCATAAAAGCTGTGCATTAAAATAAATATTTAAATATCTTGAAATATATATTTTGTCACAATCCAAGTGTAATCTATCATAGTGAATAAATATTCAAATTTCAACACTATTTGATTTTAATTGGAATAATTGAGACAGCAAGCATTATTTTTATTTGAACTTTGAAAGCACCTGAGTTAAAAATTTGGCATCAAATCAGCATAATGAATGAAATATTCAAATATCTACACTATTTTGTATATATTATAGATTATACATTATATCTATTTTGATTGTCTGGAATTTTGAAGTGTGAGGTTGTGAGACAGCTTGATAATGGGGCTTGCAGTAGCAATCAGAAGAAATCGAACGTCAAAGTCATTTATTGATAAAGCTCTACAGAAGTTAGCAATGCTTCTAGAGTTTTATTACTAAAAGTTTCTATTTTAAATGATAATGAAGAGCTGTCAATTTCAGAATTTGAGGACGAAGAAGTCGAGGACTTCAAAATGAAGTATGTAATGTTGGCTCTTTGTATTTTCATATTGTGACCATCATAACTCGAGGACCATTTTGAATGATATTATAAGGCTACTTCCAAATCATTTTGTTTGTAGTAAATTTGATAACACTTTCCTTTATCCCATGGATATAACTACCATGTAATTTATTTTGTCAAAGGAGAATTATGATATTATTAAATAGAATAAGTGGCCATTGAGCTTTCATAAAGATAATTAGAAAGAGTAGAAGTTGCATTTGGATATAAATTAAATATTAAATATTTGAGCAGAAGTTTGTCCTTAAATATTATATATATATATATATATATATTATGAATTTAATTAATCATATCCTTTCATATTTTTTCTTATCGATATAGAATTATGTAATATTCTCCATAAATTCATCTCCTATGTGTCATACTCTAAAGCATCCCCTCTAAAAAAAAGCTTGATGTATTGCAACCTCATGCATTTGAAGTCTGCAACTATTGTTTGCAATTAGTCTACCTTTTTTTAAGGGGGAGGTTTTGATTTATTTATTGTATTTATGAAATGTGTTTAATTTACTTGCTTGAATTTGATGCTACGTTTAAAAAAATATGAGAATAATCACTGTAATAATAGTATTTGAGCATCTAATCTTTTTTTTTGACGAAGTATATGAGCATCTAATCAAATTTAAATATTAAAGTAAATATTATTGGTTTGGAAATAAATATAAAGTATCAATGCAAATATTTTTTTTTAATCAAAACCAATACATATGGGTAATAGTTAACTTACATTGGGAAAGGATGAAAAATAAATCAAATAAATTTTCAAGATATAAGGAAAAAATGTGATAGAGAAATATAAATTTCTAAAAATAGTTAAATAATTTCTAGCCCATGGAAAATAGAAGAAACAAATAAAATAAACTTTCAAGAGAAAAAAATGATATATAGATCAATATATATATGTAGATAAATATTTTTTTAAAAGTGATTAACTTTCACGGGGAAAGAGGAGAAATAAATCAAAATATTTCATGAAATAACATTTTTTGTTCATATGATAGATAAACATATTTTCTAAAAATTATTAACTTGCACAATAAATAAAGGTAAATAAATCTACTAGATTGCCAACAGAGAATAAAAAATAATATGATAGGTAAATATATTTTAAAAATAGTTAACCTGCACTGGAAAAATGGATTCACTTCAATAGGAAAAATAAGAGAAAAAAATAAATAGATTCTCAAGAGGGAATAAAAAATAATATGATATATAAATATATTTTCTTCGGGAAAATAGGAGAAATAAATCAATAGATTTTTAAAAGACAATAAATAAATAATGTGATAGGTAAATATATTTTATATATTTAGTTAACTTGCACGAGGAAAAAAGAAGAAATAAATCGAATAGATTTTTAGGAGAGAATAGTGATAATATGGTACATAAATATATTATCTAAAGATTGTTCACTTCAATACAAAAAGATGAGAAATAAATTAAATAGACTTTCAAAAGGAATGAATAAATTTTATATTATTACCAAGATATTGGGAAGAGTTTGGCATTAGAGTTTAAATAAATTACATGTAATTGATAAATAAATAATTAGCTTCAAATATAGTTGTAGCTTTGACAATATATATTTTCTATTAAATATGATATCAAGGTAGTGGAAGAAAGAAACAACATCTTTTTGATTAATCACAATCTTTTTTATTTTGTTTATATACCTCATCTTTTTGTATTATCATTGAATTTAATTTATTTTCAAATAAACCTTTTTTTTTCAAATAATAACATTTTCCTTTATTTTTTTCTTCACATGCCACTAGTGGAAAATATACATTAGATGGGAAAGGTTTACGTCAGTTAACTCAAAGCTAGACGTTAAAAAGGAGGCGGTGGCAGTTTTGTAAATATCAGACTTCATTAATTCAATTTTAACGCCAGTTGTTGTAAGGACCGACGTTAAAAGTGAGTCACTTAACTTTTAACGTATGTTCATTCATCAACAGACGTTAAATGTTATTTTAATAATTTTTTTTAGCTAGTATACGTACCTTTCTGCATTGCCTTCCTCAAAGTTTCAGTTTCACTTGCTTTGATGTTTTGTGTTTCTGTTTTGAAAACTAAAATATATGTGCGAAGTAAAAATGCTATAAGTTGAATCAATAACCCAAACCGGATCTCATTCATGAAGTGTATCAATAATACAATTACAAGATACATTCAAAATTTTAAAATCCTATAAAAAGTTATATTGAAAGGGTTTAAATTCCTAAACATTTGTTGAGGCTTCGTCCCCTTCACGAGTGAGCAAGAGAGGAGAGTAGAGCGACTGAGTTTTCCAAAGTCACTAAGCAAGGGTGCACTCGATCTGTTTTAGCAATGGTCTTGGAACAATCACTTGCTTCCAAAGCTGAGATTTTGGAGTCAGAAGATTCTTCTCCGGAAGGATGATAAGGTGAGCAACTCACATTATGTGATTTACACAACCTTATCACCCATGTTATGTGATTTACACAACCTCAGAAGTTGTTTGACCATCAAGACAAAGATTTTTGAGTCTAGGAATAGGAAGAAAGAGTGATGAAGTTAATCTCCATGGCAGAGCCATATTGTGAAGCAGAAAAATAAAAGGAAGGAAGTTGTTCCTGCCGAGATCCGACTTGCCGGAATCTCGCCGTAGAACGTTAAACCAAGAGTGAACAATGGGGGTTGTTTTAGACTTTGGCTTGACAGAATGTAATATTCCGGTCCTACGTATCCCAATGGGAATCAAAGTCAGACGTAGTTCTAGGTTCAACCCTTGGTGGTACGGTGGTCTCGATCCCCTAATCTTGTATCCGATGGATACCAGCGAGCAAGGACTGTCTCATAGTCTCTTGGTCAAACTAGTTCCTCTAATACGCTTAAAGGAGAGTTACCGGGGTTAATGAAAAAGTGAGTTTCTATCATGGGTACTCCTCCTTTTATAATAAGATTCCCATATCTCTTAGAGACCTGATTTATCTCTTAAATATCTTTTAGAGATCTGTTTTATCTCTTAAATATCTTTTAGAGATATGATTTATCTCTTAAATCTCTTTTGAGATGTGATTCCTTAATTTAAGGGATATTATCTGATTTATCTCTTAAATATCTTTTAGAGATCTGATTTATCTTTTAAATCTCTTTTGAGATGTGATTCCTTAATTTAAGGGATATTATCTCTTTTAACCAGATAAGGTTATTTCAGATAATATCAGGATTTAATATCAATATCCTATCCCTTAATTAAGTGATCTTTAACTTATTATCTTTAACTTCCGGACTGGGCCGGGTATTCGAGCTCGGTGGTCGGGTTTCACTTTTCGACCAGTACACAAGCCCCCCAAGCTTTGAGCTGATTAGGCGTAAAAGCTTTCATGATGTTAGCCGAGCTCAGGAACTCGATTTCATCTTTCTGTCTTTAGGCCAGGCGAGGTGATTGGCCGAGCTTCATACTTTATGTATGCATCCTCCAACTCGGTGAACAGCTCAGGTGACCGAGCTTGATGCTTTCTAGGTGCCGAGCTTTATATCTCGGCGCATACACAAGCCCCCCAAGCTTTGAGCTAATAAAGCGTAAAAGCTTTTTCTCGAAGGAGCCGAGGTTAGCCGAGGTGGGGCTGATTACTCGTTTCCTGTTAAGGGCATACTTTCTCGGTTCCCGAGATGGAAAGGAAATGTTACCCTGTGCGGCGCGTGGCCTTTACGGCCTCATTTCCGAGGCTTGCGCTGTAGTTGCGTGCTCAAACGATAAGTCGAGAGCTGGAGCTCAATCGAGTGGTCGGGAGCCGGGGCTCAACCGAGTGGTCGGGAGCTGGAGCTCAACCGAGTAGGGAGCCTGAGCTTCTAGTCTCAAGTTGCCGAGCTTCACATTTCGGCCAATTCGTAAGTTCAGCGGGCTCGATGGGCGAGTCTAGTAATCATTTTCCTTTGATTGTTTGGGTTTGGTGATCTAGCTTTACTTCTTGTTCAATATTTTAGTTTGGTAGGCTCGGTAGCTGAGTTTAACATCTCGATCAGTATATAAGCTCCCCGAGCTTTGAGCTCAGAATAAGCGAAAGAGCTTTATGAAAGAAGCTGTGATTGTCCTTAGTGTTGATAAAGTACTGGATTTGCATAGATCCTCTTACTTCGGCTGATACCTCTTGGGCAGTAACATGTTCTGAACTGAAGATACTTCAATCTTACCTTTGTTAAGACAAGTTTAGAAGCTGGTACCTGAGATTCGACTTATCAGTGATTCAGGCTCGAACCAATCTTTTGAAGAGTCAAGTTCAAACTCGGTCATTAGGAATTTACCTCAGTGCTTGTATTTCATCCTTTAATTTTTGATGCTTTCAAGATGCTTATCTTGAGAGTTTGAACTTGACTCACCTTTCCCCGAATGTAGCTCGGTCTTTGAAGTTCTTGAGAGCTCTTAACATTTTCTTCGAGTAGCTCATAATCCTTTCATTTGGTGGATTTTGAAATACCCACTAACTTTGAAACTTGACCTCGAATGTCATTATTTTTCCCAATCTTGAAGGTGTGTCTCAGAATAAAATTTCCTAATATCTTCTCCAATTTGTATGAGAAAATAGTTTTCATACAAGTTCTTCGAGCTGTAGGCTAAGGGATATCCTTTCTCTGTAATTTCCGAGAATGTCCTTCCTTTATCACTACTAGCCCCCCAAGCTCCGAGCTTGAAATAAGCGAAAGAGCTTAAATGTCAACCCGCATGTCTTAACACGTTTTTTGGTGCCGAGGACTTCGGACTATGATTCGTGGGAGCATTGCTCGGAAATCTGTTTTTTGTAGAACCAAGCCTTTCTTGGGTTATCGTCTTGCTTGGCCGAGCACTGCTCGAACTTTTGTGCGGAACCCAGTCGTAATTGGGATTCCGGCTTATTTGGTTGAACACTACCAGGATTTCCTTCGAATCCTGGGTCTCTAACATGCATGATCTGCTGTGGACTTTATCTTGGTGCGAAGATGTTGTGCTTGGCCTAGGATTTTTATTTCGAGGAAGGAGACATTGCTCGACCTTGACTTTTTTCGGTGCGTAGTACGAGGGAACATAGCTCGACATCGGCTTTTTGGTGCGAGGGAGCAATGCTCGACCTCGGCTTTCTGGGCTTCTGCCCTTTGTTGTTAGCTAGACAATTTTAACTCTGACCCTTTAGTGGGTTCCCAAGTTATTAAGCCAGCATATGCTCGGCTTTTACTAGAATTGGGCCATGATGCGAGCAGGAAAGCTGCGGTCGCTTATGCTCTTCTAAGTCTCCTCCATTACCTGTTTTTCGAGCCATGAGCTTTCTAATAATGAAAAGTATGAAGGCGGAAGCTGCCCGAACTTTGCGCACTGGGGATGAGCTTGAAAAAGCCATGGTAAAGTGTGAAGAGCGAGCTCGGGTAATTGGTCAATTGAAAGCCCAAAAGGTAGAGCTGAAAAAAGGCAATACCACCCTTATGGCCGAGCTGGAAATGGAAAGAACCGACCGACTCAACCTTCCGAAGGTCGTGGAAGGGCTTCAAGCCGAGAAGGAAGCCAGTCTTGAGCTTCGGAAGTTGCTGGAATCCGAGAAGGAGGAGAATCCGAGGCTCCGTTCTGATCTGGCTGAAGCTGAGGCTTCTATCATGAGGGAGCATGTTAATGGCTTTTCCCGAGCCCTGAAGAAGCTTCATCATTTCAATCCGAATACTGACTTCTCCTGTGCTGACGTGGACAAGGATTTTAACCGAGATGGAATCCTAGTTCCATTTTCCGAGCTGGAGGATGAGGAGGCCGTATCTCAAGGGGAAGAGGGCGAGGGGAAAGCGGTCGAGGAGGGACCCGAAGATGAAGGTGAAGTGGGCCTACCTGGCCAGTCTGCTACCCTCCCTCCAAATGTCGAGGATGACCTTGACTCATGAATTTGTATTAGTAGGTTAGGAAACACGTTGTTTTTGGGCGATGCCCTTTTGATTTTGAAATCTTATGTATTCTGGGCTTGGCCCATGGTTATTGATGGACCGACATGCACCTTACTTTTTGCAACTATTTTTCTAAGTTAGTACTTGTTTAGTTTCAGCGTGTTACGCGATTTAGTCGAAATAGTCAGAATTTGATATGCCTGTAGGTTCTTACCCACCTTCTTAGGCCTTGAAATACCTTTTCAGGCGTTAACGTGTTATTACCGTTGTAGGCTTGGCATTTCGACCTCAACTCGGTCGACTTCAACTTGGCCAGTCTCTTTAGGTAGTAAGTTGTTTTTTACCTTTATAGGCTCGGCATTTCGACCTCAACTCGGTCGACTTTAGCTCGGTCAGTCTCTTTAGGCACTTGCCCCTTTAGGTCCGGCGTCTCGACGGCAGCTCGGTCGATTTTAGCTCGACCACCTTTTCAGGCACTTGCCTTTTTAGGTCCGGCGTCTCGACGGCAAGTCGGACGATTTTAGCTCGGTCACCTCTTTAAGCACTTGCCTCTTTAGGTTCGGCATCTCGACGACAGCTCGGTCGATTTTAGCTCGGTCACCTCTTTAGGATTTATGCACCTTTATAGGCTCGGCACTCCGACCCTGATTGGTCGTAGCTCGGTCATCCTCTTTAGGATTTATGCACCTTTATAGGATCAACACTCCGACCCTGATTGGTCGTAGCTCGGCCAGTCTCTTTAGGATTTATGCACCTTTATAGGCTCGGCACTCCGACCCTGATTGGTCGTAGCTCGGTCAGCCTCTTTAGGATTTATGCACCTTTATAGGCTCGGCACTCCGACCCTGATTGGTCGTAGCTCGGTCAGCCTCTTTAGGATTTATACACCTTTATAGGCTCGGCACTCCGACCCTGATTGGTCGTAGCTCGGTCAACCTCTTTAGGATTTATGCACCTTTATAGGCTCGGCACTCCGACCCTGATTGGGCATAGCTCGGTCAGCCTCTTTAGGATTTATGCACCTTTATAGGCTCACACTCCGACCCTGATTGGTCGTAGCTCGGTCAGCCTCTTTAAGATTTATACACCTTTATAGGCTCAGTACTCCGACCCTGATTGGTCGTAGCTCGGTCAGTCTCTTTAGGATTTATGCACCTTTATAGACTCGGCACTCCGACCCTGATTGGTCGTACCACGGTCAGCCTCTTTAGGATTTATGCACCTTTATAGGCTCGGCACTCCGACCCTGATTGGTCGTAGCTCGGTCAGTCTCTTTAGGATTTATACACCTTTATAGACTCGGCACTCTGACCCTGATTGGTCGTAGCTCGGTCAGCCTCTTTAGGATTTATACACCTTTATAGGCTCGGCACTCCGACCCTGATTGGTCGTAGCTCGGTCAGTCTCTTTAGGATTTATACACCTTTATAGGTGAGTTAGTATGGTGCTTGAGTGCTAGGGCTGGTAGAATTTTATTTTCCAAGGGAGAGCTCGATCTCTATGATTTTTATAGAGGGAGTCTAACTCGGACTCCATAGTTTTAACTTGAGGAGTTTTGACTCGTCTTCCTCTTTGGTGGAATTTTGAGAGGGAGTTTTGGCTCGACCTTTCGGGAGCCGGGGCTGAATGTGAGTTTTTCAAGGGAGCCGGAGCTCAACCACTTTGTAGTCGCAAACTTTGTGACTCTGGGAGTGGTATCAGCCGAGCATCAATTTGCTCAAATATATAAAAAAATGATATGATGCTACATAACACAGCATTAAAGGCGTGGAGCAAAACATATCAAATCATATTAGGTTTAAACTAGATTTAGAGAACAATATCACCTGAGCATTTTGCGGCCTCTGATTCAGGCATTCCCTCAAGCCCATATGGTCGAGCTCTCCTAGACCGAGCTGTGCTGGCCGAGCTCTGTAAGATATCTTCTTCAGCTCTCCGAGAAAAATAATGACATTGGCTGGCCTTCCTGTGGTCCATTGACCCTGATCTTTTTGTCAAGCACTCGATGTGCTCTCCTATCTCCTAAGAACCTGGATGGCTCCGTCTTCCCCCTGTTTTATGCAGATTTCACATCCGCTCCTTATTATTATCATTCAGATAAACCAAGGAAAATAGAGACAACAACGCCAAGGGAGTATGCCCCAATCGCGGTGCTAATGAACTGGCCACCGGTGCGAGAAAAAGCTCCGATTCCGACGATACCAGCGACACCAACAGGAACCCTCAAGAGAAGCGCTTTGGAAGCTCCGGACAAGACAGCATCAGTGTAGAGCCGAAGAGCCCATGCTTTGAAGACGACAGGTCCGAGCAGATGCCGATCGCCGGAGACGGTGTCGCGGAGGGCGGAGTCAACCTGGGAGCGTTCGGGGGGCATTGGGACCCACTTCTGGATCAGCGTCTATTGCTGAGAGAGGAGGGTGTGAAGTTGATTGCAAGCGGATTTCAGTTGGTAAGGGAACACTCCTTCGAAGGCATGCTGCGTCAGAGAGAGGCAGTGAGAGAAAGCTGAGTCGCATGCTGAGTCAAATTGGGACGAGTTCGTCAGAGCCTTCTCCACTCGCTTTGAAGCCGATAACCCCATTTTTGCTTTTTGTTTGTTTGTACAAATATCTTAGTTATGAGAGAAAGTTGAATTGCGTGAATAGCGTTGCTGGTAAGCAAGCATCTGCGACATGTGAATAGGCTTCTTCAGGTAGCACGACGTAGTGCTAGAATGTGAGGCCGAGGGAAAATTTACCTTGGCCCCACGGTGGGCGCCAAATGTTCCTGCCGAGATCCGACTTGCCGAAATCTCGTCGTAGAACGTTAAACCAAGAGTGAACAATGGGGGTTGTTTTAGACTTTGGCTTGACAGAATGTAATATTCCGGTCCTACGTATCCCAATGGGAATCAAAGCCAGACGTATTTCTAGGTTCAACCCTTGGTGGTACGGTGGTCTCGATCCCCTAATCTTGTATCCGATGGATACCAGTGAGCAAGGATTGTCTGATAGTCTCTTGGTCAAGCTAGTTCCTCTAATACGCTTAAGGGAGAGTTACCGGGGTTAATGAAAAAGTGAGTTTCTATCATGGGTACTTCTCCTTTTATAATATGATTCCCATAACTCTTAGAGACCTGATTTATCTCTTAAATATCTTTTAGAGATCTGATTTATCTCTTAAATATCTCTTTAGAAATCTGATTTATCTCTTAAATCTCTTTTGAGATGTGATTCCTTAATTTAAGGGATATTATCTGATTTATCTCTTAAATATCTTTTAGAGATCTGATTTATCTCTTAAATATCTTTTGAGATGTGATTCCTTAATTTAAGGGATATTATCTCTTTTAACCAAATAAGGTTATTTCAGATAATATCAGGATTTAATATCAATATCCTATCCCTTAATTAAGTGATCTTTAACTTATTATCTTTAACTTCCAGACTGGGCCGGGTATTCGAGCTCGGTGGCCGGGTTTCACTCTTCGATCAGTACATAAGCTATTTATAGGAGCAGGGGATGAAGTTACTAGGCGTCGTAAGTTGCTAAAAAATTAAGTTGATCATTAAGAGCATTAGGTTCCAAGGCGCATTGGGAGTTGGCAGTCATATATTATAAACGTGCAGAATAGAAAACGCACGAAGGAATAGGAAGAAATATACCTTTAAGTCCAGGTATAGGAAGAAATAACAAAAGTCTGAGAGCCATATTGTGAAGGAATAGAAAACGCATGGGTAAGTAGCAGAGTAGTCATGGTTAGTAGCACAGTAGCCAAAGGAATGAATGTTTTTTAACGTCAGTTGTTTAATACAAATGACGTTAAACAATGACTTTTAGCGTCAGTTGCTTAAGAGAACTGACGTAAAATGTTGTTTTATTTTTGGTTTTTGATATAACGTTTACACCCGCGCGCCTTCTGTATTTCCCTCTGTACGTCTCTGTTCTTCTCTTTTCATCACGCTCACTCTCAACTCTCACTCTCACTCTCACTCCATATAGTGAAGTTTATTTCTAAACTTTTTTTTAAACAAGTTTATTTTTAATCTTAATTAATTAGCTCGAATTAGTAAACAAATTCTTGTGCAAATTAAAATAAATAAACACTTAACATAAAACAAGTTATATATGTATAATCAAATCGTATCTCATTGAAGCGATTCATAAGTTACAATTACATGATTATAAGATAAAAAATTTCTGCAACATAGCCCTAAAATATAAAAAAGTTTCTGCTTCAACATCATTTTCTTCTCAGTACTGTCCTCAGAAACTCCAATGGATGCATCTCCTCCCTCACTTGAATTCTTTGATGCTCCATCTGAATCCACAGTCACTTGCTGCCAAAGCAGAGTGAAGGGGACGAATGGGATGAAATAAGGTGAGGGAATCACATTACGTGATTCACCCAACCTTACCATCCATGTTACGTGATTTACTCAACCTCAGAAGTTTTTTGACCATTAAGACAGAGACCTTTAAGTCTAGGTATAGGAAGAAATAAAAAAATGTCAAATATGATAGAGCCATATTGTGAAGGAATAGAAAACGCACGAAATATAGAGGAAAAGAAGAGGGGGTGTAATACAGACTGATACAAAAGAATGGTTCTTTATATAGAGAAGAGAGACTAGCTGATTTTCTTGAAAACTGATCTATAAACTTAATGCTCATTAAGAGGATTAAGTTACAATGTGTATGGGTAAGTAGCACGGTAGTCATGGGTAAGTAGCACAGTAGTCAAAGAAATGAATGTTTTTGCAGATACACTTTTAACGTCAGTTGTCTTCAACAACTGACGTTAAAAGTGTTTATAAATAAAAAATATTTATTTTTCACGTCAGTTGTTTAATACAACTGACGTTAAATAAATGACCTTTAACGTCAGTTGTTACAAACAATTGACGTAAAATGTTGTTTTATTTTTGGGTTTTGATTATAACGTTTACACCCGCGCGCCTTCTTCACTTTGCTCTGTACGTCTCTGTTCTTCTCTTTTCATCACGCTCACTCTCACTCTCAACTCTCACTCTCACTCTCACTCTCACTCTCACTCTCACTCTCACTCTCACTCTGCCCTAATCGCAAGCTCATCTCCACCACAACCACCGCGAGGGCTTCTTCGTCACCACCGTGAGGTACACTCTTAACCCTAACTCTGTCTTTCCCGCTCATTCTTTGCAATAACTTGACATCTCTCTTTCCCCTTCCCGCGCACCAACTCTCCTTGTCCCTCTGCTCTCAGTAACCACATCGAACGTTGGCCACCACGCGAGCTCCTATTTCTGGTGAGTCTCTAGGGCACATTTTTTTTATTTTTGGTTTTGAGTGTATGTTGAAACTAGTCTCTGTAGTTGAAACTTGAAACTGTGAGTTTGAGTTGTTTGGAATGTCTCTATTTCTGGTCGTGGGTTTTGTGTTTTCTCTTGTTTTTCTTCTGCTATCATGACCTATTTCAAAATGGGAAGAAATTTAGAGTTGGTTGTAGCATGTGACATCAACTATATATTGCTCATTGGAATTCTGTTTTGTTAATTTATCTTCATCTGCTTATTTCTTTTGTCTTAAGAAACCTGAAAATGGTGTAAATTTGAAATAATTTTTAAACGCCTTGGATATATGTTTTGTATATCTCTGAAACCTATCTAGTTATGGATCGTAGTTGGATGGTTTGTAAGCGCACTAGTGCTGAGTATTTGAAGGGGGTGGGAGAATTTATAGAATTTACTCAAAGGAATGTTCCTAATAGTAATGGAATGTTCTGTTGTCCTTGTGTCAAGTGTTTGAATACGAGGAAATGTACGGTGAATGATATACGTACTCATTTGATTTGTGAAGGGATTTGCTTGAGTTATACAAGATGGATATGACATGGTGATGTGTTGTTGAGTAGTACGGCAAGTGTCTCCCAAAGTGAGGACGTTGACGTAGATATGGAGGATGATTGAGTAGAGGACATGATCCGTGATATCGGACAAGAATCTTTTCATCGAACTCATGTGTATGATAGGTTGTGCGGTGATGCGGATAAGCCTTTTTCACTAGACCTAATAGTGTTTTTACTTGCTTTTTTCAGAAATAATAAATGATGTGAGAGCATGAAAAAATGAAAACCCAATTGGAACATAATGTCATTAACTTGCTGCAGCAACAAGGAAAAGATGAAAAAGGCTGAGAATGAAAAGTTGGATTTAGAGTTGGCTAATGAAAAGGGCCCACATGAAAAGAATTGGATATGGACAAAAGAAAATAACAAGGGCCATGAGACCTTACGTGGAACTTGCTGAACAATAATTTGGAGGCCTTTTAGGAAGAAGCTCCCGGAGGTTTTGGGTCTTTAATTAATTAGAATAAAAAGAAGCATAAAAAGGAATAGGCACAAGGAGGAAAAATAACGCACAAGCAGCGTGAGTAACGTAAGAATTAAAGGTCAGGTGCAGCCCAAACAGTAACGCATGGGGAAATTAAAATACAGACCAGCAGCGTGAATAAGGAGCAGAGCGTGAACCAGAGACTGGAACCGGTGGGAGACAGCGGCGTGGAAACGGTGCTGCCATACTTAGACACTGCTCAACCATCTTTAGTTTTATGCGTTTTTCTCTTATCTCTCTATGTCTGTCTTATTTTATTTTAGGATTTAGTATTTATAGCTAAATTCCTTTTTGTTAGGGTTTTGATGTAATCCTTTTATGATGAAGTTTTATCCGGCAGTTTGGTTATTTTATGAATAATTGTTATTATTGATGTGATGTTTATTGACCTTGCTTATATTTGAATGCTTAGCTACCATTTGTGTTTTGAGGGTTATGTATATGTTAGGAATAGTGATATATAGACATGCTTCTTGTAATCATCACTGTAAATATGGTTAATATAGGAATAGACAACTGCTTAATGTGGGCATTTTACAAATTTCATAGAGCTTTTATCATCATGCCTCCTTAATTAGACCTAAAGAATTATGATAATTAGTGAGGTTTGGTAGAATTGATTCACTAAGGAATTAGGCTTCAATTAATTAAGGGAATTTGTCCTTCAACATATGCCAATTGAGATTAAGACAATTAGAGTGTTGGTAATTCATAGGATTCCTTGTCTATGAAGAATCCAGATTTATAATTGGATGGAATCAAATCCCTGACGCTTTTATTTTTATTTTACTCTCAACCAAAATTCCAAAAATATTTCTTTGCTCTTTTGTTTTATTTTATTTATTTTGGGTTCTTTTCATACCAAATTTTAGTCTAGATAATTGTTTAATTTGTGAATTGGTACTTTGTAACTAATCCATGTGGACGATATCCGGTTCTTACCGATTTTATTACTTGCAACGATTTGGTGCATTTACCAATTTTGGTCATCAGTTGTCTTTTAGAACGACCATCTTATGATGTTTCCTTTAGGACAGATGTTTTAAGGAAGTTATTATAGGTGGTCTTGAAGAGCCTTGTAATGATTTTATAAATTTTAGTACGAAAGAATATTCCATGAAAGTTCATGTGCTGAAGTGTTGTGAATTTATAAATAAACCTAGTTGTTGTGTATTATTAAGCATGACATGATATTATGTTTGTGTTGTGGGCACTATTCCTTTTTGGAAATACTCCGCAGAAAATAAAAAGAAAAAATTTCCGCATATTCTCATACACATGAAAATAATATAAGTTTTTCCAAAAGCAACCAGTAAACTTTCTTTTTAATTTATTTCCGCGTGTGATTAGGAGGTAATGCCCGTGGGGGGTGTTCCAAAACTGATTTCTTTACACCTGGTTTAGAACCGATGACTTGATCTCAAAAGAATTGGCCGTGATGGTCGACGTGACAACAGTAGAAGCACAATCATCCAAGTTAGGACGATCGTACTCATAAAGAGGCATGTAAGATCTTGTTCCGCCATCCCTTCTAGATTGATGGGATGATTGCTTCAAGTCTCTTTTTCTCTCTTTGTTCCTTCCTCAACCTCTTCTTAGTCCTGTCAATATCTGGGTCGTATAACAAGTCTTCCGGTGGAATGGTACCTCACATACAACAAAAACAAAGCAAGACCAAGTGGGATCAAAGAAGTTTTAAGAGATAAAAAGTGCATAAAATTAAAAGAAAAATTCCTTAATCAAAAGATTTAATTTTACCAAAATTTAGAAAATTGGTTGTGCCAATTCCCAACAACGGCGCCAAAAACTTGTTGCGAATCCGGCAAGTGTACCGGTTCATTGCAAGTAATAAAAACATGGTAAGAAATACCAAGGTCGAACACAAAGATTGGGAGACCAATTTAACCAAATCTTTTAAGGAAATTCAAAACGTTTGACCAAGTTAATAGTAGTTGGTTGAGAAGAGAGAGAAAGGTTAAGTAACAAAAGTTATCAAAAACAATTATCTAAAAATGCTAACAGATAACAAGAGATAAAATTAATGATTAAAGCTTCTAAGGTCATGAATCCGCCTACCCAATCATGCAAGCTAAGCATGTGATGATCTTCTATTTCCTATGTTCAATTTCATTGTAAACCGAGACCCCAAATTTCTCCTAAAGACACTACCAATGCTCTAAAGGATGTATCTAAACTATAAATTAATCACCTCCCAAGTCTCATAACCTACAGTTAGACTCTATTAAGTTCTTGTTCGCTATATGGTTGCACCAATCTCCTACCCATTACCAATGCAATAATCAACTGGTGTTCCTGATTCAAGTCCTAAGTGCAAATCACTTACCAAGCCTCATCACACTTGACAAGTCAACCAAGGGCCCATTTGATTAACACAATAAATGCAGAATTAATAAACAAGAATTGGGTTAAGGAAAAGAATATATCACATTGAAATTCGCTATGCCATCAAAGGTGGCTTCATCGTTCCCCTAGAATAGAGGATTAGTTCCTCATGGAGACTGGATCAACGATCAAAGAATTAAAAGAATTCATCCTAAGGGAAGAAAATTATTGAAAAACAAAGGGAGACGCAGCTCCAAGGAAGCTAGGATTATCAATTATCAAAAAGATTCTTAATCTGCCCTAAAACAAGCTATATATAGTGGATTGGGCTACGTGTGCTCGTGAGGCGAATCCTAGTTTTGGTTCCAGTTTGAATTTGAATGCTCGCGAGACGAGCATCTGTTCGCGAGGCGAACCAGAGTGGCCTTCAATTCTCCTGCTTTTGGCTCGTGAGGCGATCACTTCCTTCACGTCGCGAGGCTAAATGACGTCTACTGTTATTCAGTTCTGGTCTTCTGGCTCGCGAGGCGAGCACCTGTTCGCTAGGCGAATCAGTCAAATTTTTCTTTTTGCTTGTTTTATTCAATTTCCTAACTTCCTTAAGCTTCACTTTTAACATGAAAAATAAAATAAGAAATAAAAATCTAAAACTACTAAAAAAACCCAAAAATCCTAAAAATCAACTAAAAGACTCGAAACATTACTTAGGGACAAAAGAAGCCAAATTTAGGTGTTTAGCGAGGTTAAATCGCTCAATTGACATAGAAACCTTAGCCTTCCTAGCTGTAAAACTAGACAAGCTGGAGGCTTATCAGTAAGCCTGAAGAGGTGTTGAATACTTGTAAAGCTATTGGTTTATAATGGAGAAAATCTTCAGGTAGAAGGGGCTGAACGTAGCTCTTGGTTGGAAGAGAGTGAACCAGGATAAATCTCTTGTGTGAATCTTCTATCCCTATCCTTTTACAGCTTTTGATTATACTAATCGTGGGGATTTTGATTTAAGTTTGTTAACTCTTTGAAATGGTATTTTATGTATATTTATTTTCTTGCTTGCAAAAAGATTTCAAGAAAATGTTTTTGAAAAAAATGTTAAGAAACATAATTCAACCCTCATTCTTGTGTTTCCCCATTTCAACTTCAGCTTCTCCTTTTGCTCCAATAGTTTCAAAGCACGATTCAAAATAGTTTGGTCTATCCCATGAAGCTCTGTTCCTTGAGATTCAGTCCCTGAGAGTATTTCTCCTATCGTCACAACACCTTCTTCCAGCCCATTATCTTTCTCAAATTGTAATAATTATCTCCTTAATATATTGATTATAAAAAATTAACAGCTTAAACAACATTAAATAACATATAATTATGATTCCACATATTGATGAGAATAAAAATAAATTAATTATTATAATATTTATTTTCAATATTTCTGTTAAGAATGCTTTTAATATACAAGTATTTTATATTATAATATTACTAAAATACTTGTTTGACTATATTCAACTTTGAAAAGCTAAACTGACACAATTAAACCCACACAGCTCCATTGATGGACAAGGGGATAAGTCGGTGGTACACCACCGCTCCACTTAGGAGGGTGGTGTACCGAAGGCGGTTTTCTAAGATTATAGTGATAACAAAACGTTTCTTTTAAGACAAGAATATGAACCATTTTCAAATTTAAAATATATACAGCATGCCACATGATACAATTTGTTTTCAATTGCCAGTATGAACAAGCAGAGGTTATGGAAAGGGTCTAGAGCAGAGGACATAGATCGAGTCGATCTTAGTTGATGTTAAATTCTACCAGGTTCACAAGCACAGTAACCCCGAAAATTAGGTAACCTTTTCTCCATTATGGTGGTCAACTGAAATTTTGTATCAGAGATATCCGCACCCCAATTTTACTTTTGTACTCTCATTTCACGTGTTATAAATTTAAAATAATACTACTATTTTGAAGTAGCGCAATGGGTAAGGAATGTTAAAGTGATAAGTCAAGCAAAGTGATAAGATATTAAATGTACCCCTGTTAGAGACACAGAGTGGCAAGGGTACAGTGGATTTGGATAAAATATATCAGTATTGCTAATTCAACACACGACTCCAATATCAATACGAGACATCACGTTACTGTAGCAATACTTTCTCGTTTTTTTTTTTTTTTTTAAATTTGTGACTTTTTTTAAAAAGTAAAAAATTTATTTCTCAAAAAAATCCATTCACCAGATAATGAACTGAATTCACCAGATATTTGTACCCGATTCATCAGATATTTGCATACTTAACCAAAAATTTTATTTCTCAAAAAAACGCATTCACCAGATAATGAAGTGAATTCACCAGATATTTGCATACTTAACCAAAAAATTATTTCTAAAAAAAACTCATTCACCAAGCTAATGAAGCGAATTCACCAGATATTTGTACGTGATTCACCAGATATTTGCACATACTTAACCAAAAAATTTATTTCTCAAAAAAACCCATTCATCAGATAATGAACTGAATTCACAAGATATTTGTACCTGATTCACCAGATATTTACACATACTTAACCCAAAAAATTATTTATAAAAAAAACATTTTAAAAAAACTAATTTTTTTTTATAAAAAAAAGACCCACTACAGTGCCGCACAGTACGACACATACGATGTCGCCGTATTGATGTCGGGAAAGTGTATCAAATTAGCATTTTTCAAAATATATAATAGGGTGCATTATTTGTAAGCATAGGGGAGTCCAAGCTTCAAGGAGCTCTCCCTCAATGCGTTAAGGAACGTTTTAATCCAAAATTTTAAGATAAAATGAGCATATGGGTCTTCTTAGATTTCTTTAACATTAGTATGCCCTCTAGGCAGAAGCAGTTCAAGTATTCGTTGGATTGTTAACTAAGACTCGAGTCTTGCCAATGTGCTCCATGACATGGGTTAAGGCCAAATCGGGGTACTAAACAATGTCTTTCAGCTTGCAATTCTGCTATTGACATATGCTGAGTAACATATTTTTCAATTAACATAGCAGCTAATTGGTTGGGAAACTTTGTTTATTGCATAATGTTCATGCGGTTATAACTCACAAGGAGAGAACAAAACAGAAAAGGGAATCTGTATGGTGGGTGGTCTGATTTTGTCAGAGTATTTTGATAGCATTGGATCATTCCTCCTCCGTTGGCACGTGAGTAATGACCATTCTGATCACATCATGATTCATGTTTGCTGTTGGCTATTGGATTGGATGCTTTTGGCATCTCCATTTCCTACGAATTTTTACCATACGTATGCAAATCCAATATTTATATAATGTGAATGAATAGAGCCATGAACAGTTATTATGAATAGTATTACGTTATTCCTTGTGGGGGGATTCAATGACACACATGCTTTACACTTGAACATTAGTTGACTGTTTGATAGCTCAGGAAACATTGTTACGTCATTCCTACCAAGAAAAAATTCAATTATTTCTTGGCCTCAGATTGAGCAATGAAAGTTCAAGAATAGTAGATTTCAGTTGCTAAAGGCAAAAGCACATATACTATCTGTAACCCCAAGGATTGAGTTTTCCAAATGACTCAAACGTCATAGTGCATACACAAAAATTCTAGCTCCACTTTAGAAGCTAGCTCATAGAGGGAGGGATGTCCAAGTTATTATAAATGATTCTTGGCTCATATACTCAACCAATGTGAGACTTAGACACTCCCAACATCGTGGGAGGTTCTGATACCATGTTAGACCTAACTCCACTATATAAACTAGTTCATAGAGGGAGGGATACCCAAATTATTATAAATGATTCTTGACTCATATACTCAACCAATATATGACTTAGACACTTAATACTATTGATTCTATTCCGATACCAAGTTAACGAATTAAGGAATTGGCACACAAGAAATTATAGTTAATTTGGAGATGTCTTTTGGGACCAGGTTGCCTTGTCGTGATTGGAGATTTGAATGATCCATATCTTAGTTGACTTCAGTCAATAATTAAGTAAGTTATGTATTTGGGAAAATTACAAAAATAATTAATATTGGTTCGGAACTTGATGATCTGGTTACTTGATAAGATGGTTATATGAGACAAAACTATTTTTCTCTTCTAAACCCATTTTAACATCACTTAAAATCAAATCTGGAGCAAATCGTATCGATCTCTAAAATAATTATTCGGCCATGAAGCTTGGTTATATGAGACAAAGCTTTTGAACATTGAAACTCAAAACTGGTTTTGTTATAGGCAAAGGCTACGGTGGGAGATCAGGACATGTCTCCCACCATGAGCACGCCCTTACCAGCAACTTTTTTTTTAAAATTCTAAACCTTTTCAAAATTAAAAAGTTGACCCGTATCCTTCTCTCTCATCCCCTATTTCTCACACAACTCCTCCTCCCTCGAACTGGATCTTCATCACCGCCAAGCATTTGAAGAACGTCAACCAGAAAAACGCACCTGAATGGTCAACTCGGCTCGCTGCCGTTTCCCGATGCAAACCATAACAAGCACCACCACTCATCGCTCTCCGATACGCTCCGCACCCACTTCTACGAAACCCGCCCTTACCTCAAATTCGCGCACTTCACCCCCAACCAGACCAGGCCATCCTCAAAGCATTCCAAGCAAGAACCGCATCCGCGTCATTGTCTGGTCCTCCATTCTCACCGCTTGCAACCTCTCCAACCTCCCACACACTGCTCTCTCCATCTCACGCGCCATCCTCAACACCACTTGCCTCCGCCATCCTCAATCGTTTTAAATTCGATTTCGTTGTTGAAGTCGATTTCCTGGACTGCGATGTTATATGGGTATGCTCGAAATGGACGAAAGTTTCAAGCTTTTCAAATGTTTGATGGAATGCTAGATAGAATTTGTTTGCTTGGACAACTATGATTTCTGGGTTTGTAGAGAGCGGGAATGGAATTAATGCGTTGTACCTGTTTGTTGAGATGCAAGGAGAAGTGATTGATATTGTGGACCCCTTAGTTCTTTCAAGCACGGTTGGGGCTTGTGCTAATTTGGCGGTTTAGGAGCTTGGAAAACATATGCATGGTGTTCATGGTATTTTTTTTTTTTGTTCAGGAATATGGGATGATAATGGAAGAAGACGACAGGGATGATAACAGGAGTGGGTGGTCTGGGTGATGGCTGGACGACGGTGGTTGGACAGAGGAGGTGAGAGAGGGGGAGTGATAGAAGAATATGGGGTGATTTTTCAAATTTGAAAAATTTAAAGATTTAAAAATAATAATTTTCTTTTACATTTAAGGACTTGCTCAATGTGAGAGACATGAGATGATCTCTCACGCTAGCATCAGCCTTTTGTTATAAAAATAAGAAAAAATGTGTTGTCCTCCTATCATCACCTCATTCTGTGATGTTTTTACAGGAAACACGGATTTGTTCAGAACTTCATAAACTTGTTAGAGGTGATGCTTTTTGTTTAGGACATATCAGCAAATTGATCTCGAACTTGAAGCCTTTGCAATGACTATCAGGGTGTATGTGATAGATGTTGTAGGGCGCCAAATAACCGCAGGGTCAGGGTGTATCATCAAGAAATTCAGGTGAAGCATTGTGAACAGAAATGACTTTGATGCTAAAGGAGTGGCTGCATGCTAAATTATATATTTGTACTGATGAACAAATATTGCTATCTTGACATCAAGTAAATGGTTTGGAAATCAAAAGTCCTTCATGGCAAGGTCGTTTTAACTTTGATAATTAATTAGCCAAAAAGTAGAATATATAGTGAAAAGAATATCATCAACATGGAGGGTTACAATTGCAATATCACCTTTTTGAGGATAAACATACATGAAATTGTATGATTTACATAATTGAAACTAATAGTTATAGATTAGAGATAACCGGTAGGCTGTTTCACGCAAACAATCTCAAATGAATGATCATACAGGAATGCGTTTTGACCCTGAGTTGAGTTGTTTATGAAAAATATTTTTTTTATACGACATCTATTTAAGATTGAGTGTGTAAGTTTAAATGACATAGCTCTTCCAGGTTTGAATTGTTATGATAGCTACTCAGTGGGAAGGTTGAGAAAACTAAAAGCTAATTCTATGCTCTCAGGACCGTTCTTAAGATTTTGGGTATCATGTACGAACTAAAAAATTAATGTCGTTTTTTATGATATATATATATTGATTATCAAAAGCATACAAAAAGGTGTAAAAAAATTAGTCATTAATTGTTTTAATACAACCATAAATGGAACAAAATATTACTGAAGAAAAGAGAAAAAAATTACAGTAGCAAACTATAATAGAATTATAGCAAAAATAGTTATATTTATATTTATCAACCCGAACATGTTATAACGACATCTCTACATCACCAATATCCTCCACTGATATTAGATGAATGAAGAAAGAACGGAAGAAGCGAGAATGAGAGTGATCACACACATATTTTTATTTTTTAGAGCCAGTAATAATATATTAATTTTCTAATAAAAATAATAATTTTCATACTGTATATTATACAATTAATTGAAATATAATATTGATTGTAAACAAGCCGACCTATTCCTAGCCCTACTTATAATGCTTGTCAAGTTTTAAGCCTGAATTTTAAAAAACAATTGGACCTTCAAGTAAAAAATTTAACTATATAAATTTTTTATTTTAATATATATATATATATATATATATATATTAATACATATATACTAATTAAAACAATTGGTGCCCCTAAAAAATGGGGTCCTGTGTGGTCGCATCACCAAATCATGCTCCGGGCCACTTTGTTCTAAACAGCCTACTGAGGATTAATTTCATAACCGACCTAAAGGGTCGGAGCTTGTGGAGATATACTGAGACATCATTGAGGAGTTAAGACTCTAATTATGATGGTTCATTAAAAAACTGATTGAGCCCTTTAAGAATTCCTTAACTACGAGTCCACTTCCTAGCATTGCATTTGAAGATGTTGATGGTAATATTTTTAAAGTATGCAATTAGGGGTGAGAATAGGTTAAGTCCTTCAATAGGGGCCTATGACCTACCTATTTATGAATTGACTTGACCTGACTTATTTAGTAAAACAGCTAGATTCATGTCTTTTAAAAAGGTTATTCAATTAAATAAGTCAGGCTTAGACTATAAAAAAAACCTATTAAATCGATCACTCCGACCTAATTATATAATTAAATAAATATATATAAATTATATATTACATGCTTAATAAAAAAATAGATTATTAAATATTTATATTTATATATAGCGATATTAAAATAAATAAATTTTAAAATAATAAATTTTTAATGAATTAAAATAATATATATCATCCTTATAAAAAGTTTTATATTAATAATTATTAATATTTTGATATATGTATTTTTATTTTAAAAAGTTAGAAAGAGAAATATCAATAATTTGATTCCTCAAGATTTTATTGGATATGAGTATAAAAATTACTGTTTTGTCCCCTCCGGTGGGGCAAAAAATTGCTCTTCCCTTCGTGTTGTAACCTACGCCGCTCCTGCATCTCCGTCCTGCTCCATCTCCGCTGGTGAGTTCTAATCTCTTATTGCTCTGCTCGAATTGCCAGCTCTGCTAACTAGACTCTGTACTCCTGTCAAAAAAAAAAAAAAAAACTAAGATTCTTGGTAGTCACACTCTCTTGTGTCTTTCTACTTTCTAGTTTCTAACATACATAAAGTAAACGTTGCGGAGTGAGCTACAAAAAGCAAAACCCTAAATTCCCCTACACTTGCATCTCAATCCATTTTCCGTGAGAAAATGCCGGCGAAGGATGACAGCTCCTCCGACAAGGAGAAGTGCCTCGAATTGTTTCTGAAGATCGGATTAGACGAGCGCACTGCAAGAAACACCATTGCCAACAACAAAGTCACCTCTAATCTCACTTCCGTTATCAACGAGGTACCTTCCATTGATCCATTTATCATTTCTATTTTCGTTTGCTCTTCTCACAATCTTCAAATTCCATGTTTATGTAGGCTGGTCTTACCGATGGGTGCAGCCGCACCATTGGAAATCTTCTTTACACGGTAACATAACTGCATGCACTTCATTCCGTGCCACACTCCTTCGATTAATTTCTGTTTTATTCTGCATACTGCGAAACTCAGTGAAATGAATCAAACTGTATAGTACTAAAGAGAAATTATCCGTTTTTATTTTTTGTTTTGAGGCGACTGGCAACACAATGTCTAACACATTATTTCCAACACTCTCTCTTGTTGGTGGTTGAAATTCACGTGGGTCTCACTATTTTGGAAAGGAGTCCCATTAATTGCGGGTTCCACTTAAATTCTGTAGAACCCACGTGAATTTCAACCCATAAGAGGGAGTGTATTGGAAAGAGTGTTGCTAACATTTCTCGTTTTTTATTGTATTTTTTTTTGGGAGTTAATTGTTGACATGATGCTTGCTGTTGATTTGTGTGGCAGGTTGCCACAAAGTACCCTGCAAATGCCTTGCCACATCGCCCGACATTGCTGCAATATGTTGTTTCCTCAAAGGTGCGAACAATAGATTGTTGGTTGCTATCTCATGTTCTAGAATTGTTACGTTGTTATATATCGTGATATTAGATGTTTATTTCATTTTATTGTTATATTATAGGATTCCTTATTATCTTTTTACTTGTATAGCTCTCAAATCCTGTCATAAAATTTGTTGCCAATGTTTGGTTTAGATGAATTCTTTTTAACTTGAATTATTCTCACTGAGATTGTTATTACAGGTGAAAACAACGGCACAGCTAGATGCAGCACTATCTTTTCTTGGTGCTACGGGTTCGGAGAATCTTGATTTGAACAAGTTTGAAGAAGCTTGCGGTGTTGGTACGGTAGAAAGAACTTCAGCCTCATATAAAACTGGCCTTAATGTTCAATCCTTAATTTGATTGATAGTTTATTCTGTATGGCAGTTCATGCGTGTTTAAATTCACCTGAGGAACTTCTGCAACTTGTATTTGCTTCTAATAGTTTTATTTTATTTCACTTTGGTTGGGTTTCAATTTTTAGTTTTGAAGTTATGTAGTGTCTTACCTTCCTTTTGTGAGGCTGAGAAACATATCTTAAACCTGTTGCATATGTGAGCAGGTATTGAGGTTTCAACAGAAGATATCGAACATGCTGTTAATGAAGTTGTTGAAGAGAACAAGGCTACAATCTTGGAGCTACGTTATCGAGTGAATGGTAGGTGTTCGGTTTTGGCTTCTGATGGATTAAATAATTTAATTTTTACAGATTTCATTTCTTTGAATTTAAAACTTAAATGATATAGTGTTATTTGGCTTTCAATTTTACATAATGTATACAGATTTCCGTGCCTACAAATGTTAAACTGTAATACATATTTTAAGTTCTTGCGGACAAGTGATTCTTTTGTCTATTTGTTCAAGTATTCCTTTATTAATGTCTTTCCCCCCTCAATTAAAATTGATGTGATAACTTTCCCTTTTATATTGAATTACCAATTACCAATGTGTTTCAGCACTTACGAATTTTGATAATTTTATTTTTTTCTTGCTAGTGGGTGAGTTACTTGGGCATGTCCGGAAGAGGCTCCCATGGGCTGATGCAAAAGTTGTCAAGGTGATGATGCCTATAAAATGAACCTAATGTGATTTATCGTTGGTTTATTTAGTTCAGGTTTTGTTAATACTGTTTAGTTGCATTGCCTTTTTTCATTTAACAGCAACTGGTTGATGCAAAATTATATGAGCTGCTCGGTGATAGGACAGCAGCAGATGATGAAAAGCCTTCTAGAAAAAAGAAAGATAAACCTGCTAAAGTAGAGGTGAGTTCGTTTATGGTTATTTTTCTCTTTTGGCTTTAGGTTTTATTTTATGACATGGCTTATAGTTTTTTCTTTGTGCAATTCTACTGACATGCTTACACAGGACAAGGCAACACCTGTTGCTACTCCAGAAAAGCCACTTGAAGAAGATCTGAATCCATTCTTGATATTCCCAAACCCGGAGGAAAATTTGAAGGTATTTAATTTCCTTATTTTGATTATTAATTGCATCCCCATTCTATTCTTTTGAACCCAATGCTTTACTCTGTTAGTGTGCTCATATCATATGGAATCATTTCCAGTCTTCTGCTTGCTCATGACATTTATAGGAGTGTTTCCATGCAGTGGTCTGCTTAGTAAACTTAGTGAACCTTTCTGCTCTGAGATATTGATGTCTTGCCAGGCTTTTTAAAATGAAGAATTTCTCCCAAATTCCCAATGCCAGGATTCCTGGTTTAGTTTGAAATTTTCTCTTTTCGTTAACTCACATCTGCAACATGCCATGAGGATCATGTTGGTTTCAGGTGCATACTGAAGTACCGTTTAGTGATGGTAGTATTCTGAGATGTTGCAATTCAAAGGCGCTTCTTGACAAACACTTAAAAGCAACAGGTGGAAAAGTTTTGACCCGCTTTCCACCTGAACCAAATGGATATTTGCATATAGGTCATGCCAAGGTATTGATATGTTTCACTGCGTGATCGTTACACTAATTAAATGTTTCTTTTCTCCAGTTGTTTATTATGTTTTATCAAATAAGTAACTTAGTTTTTGCCCAGGCAATGTTTATTGATTTTGGGTTGGCAAAAGATAGAGATGGAGGCTGCTATCTGAGGTGTGTATCATTTGTTAATCCCTTTCATATATTTATAGTGTCACCAGTGTCCCTTAAGATATTTCATGCTCCTGGTGACACGAAACATTTAGGATTGTGTATAGGTGTTTTAGTTTAGCATCTTGGACATACCAAATTTTAAGTTTGAACTTTAAAATGCTTGATGACTAGGTGATGCATTATGAGTCGTAAAAACTCCTCTAGATTTCCTGTAAAAAATAAAAGCCCCTCTGAATCTCTTCATTATGCACTTGTGTACTGCAATCTCCGTCTTCTGTTTTCTTAGGACCTTAGAACTTAATACTTGCTGAGATTGACTGATTATCTGCATATTTAGGAGCTTTGTAACTGGTCAACAGACTAATGTTGATGTGGCTGTTTGGGGGAAAGCTTGGGCAGACTTGCATGTAGTTTTGTTGTTCTTGCTCCCACTGTAGGAATTAAGTTGGAAGGAAGGAATCCAGGTCACAGAGAGGCTCTTTTTTAAAAATTATTTATTAAGAATAGAAAACCTGGTAGGAATCACGTTCCATTTGTCACTATTTTCCTGTATGGACTTTGTACCACTTGTTGGCTCTCTTAACATCTCTAGCACCAAATTTATCCCTCTTTTTAAATTAGTCTTGTGGCACAGTGGAACTAATGATACTTTGATGAATGTTAATTATAATTGACCAGATTTGACATTTTGTGTATATTTTATAAAATGTTAAGCGTCCATTTACTTGTTCAGAAAATATCCTAGTTAGTTACAATGTCTGTCAAATGGCAGTAAACTTACAAGTGACATGTCATGCCAATGAACGCGTGACCTATTAAAGTTAATTTTGTCATTTTAAAAGGCTAAAGAAGACCAAATTGTCTCCATAGATACCATTTAATCATTTATGATCAAATCAAAGGTGACAGGTCTATGAATGATTAGCATTTTGTGATACATCTTTCAACCAAAAACTTTTCATGTTTAGCTTTTACTAAATTCTATAAAATGCCTAAGAAGCTTCCATATTAGATCTTTGTGATTGAACTTTCAGTATGATCTTTATTGTGGTTGTGGCACTTCCAGGTATGATGATACAAATCCTGAAGCAGAAAAGAAAGAGTATATTGATCACATTGAAGAAATTGTCAGGTGGATGGGTTGGGAACCATTTAAGGTTTGTTTGTTTGTTCTGGTAGCACCTCTTGCATTGTTTCAATCGAGATTTTTTATGTTTAACAGCTTTGTACTTTTTGCAGATTACTTACACCAGTGATTACTTCCAAGAATTGTATGAATTAGCAGTGGAGCTCATAAGAAGGGGCCATGCTTATGTTGATCATCAGGTTGGTATCAATTTTAATGTGTTAAAAATGGTTCATTGGTTCTTCTCTGGGGGTGGATGTAATACAAGAATACGGTCTCATTCAGAGCACTAATTCTTATTCTTTTAGGCTGTGAGAATCTCGATTGCATGAACTTATACCATCCAGGATAAAATAGTTAACATGAAATGACTTATGGAGGATGAGATAATTCATAATTGTATCAAGTTGTTATTCAATGTGTATTGATTTTAACAAACAAAAATGTTATTTACTTGAATGATTTGGTTGTAGACACCTGATGAGATAAAGCAGTATAGGGAGAAGAAATTGAACAGTCCTTGGAGGGATAGACCAATTTCAGAATCATTGAAACTCTTTGATGATATGAGGTGTGGTCTTATAGAAGAAGGAAAAGCGACACTTAGAATGAAGCAAGACACGCAGAGTGATAACTACAATATGTATGACCTTATTGCATACCGTATTAAGGTAAACACACAACCAGATGTGTTTGTGTTAGATATTCGGGTATTACAATCTTTTCTGGTCCAGTTATATTAGTTTGCTTGCTCAAATTGCCAAGGAGATAATGATATCTTATGATATGGATGCTCTCTGCCTTCAGTTTACTCCACACCCTCATGCTGGAGACAAATGGTGTATCTATCCGAGTTATGACTATGCTCACTGCATTGTGGATTCTCTTGAGAATATCACACATTCTGTAAGTTTTCTTCCAATAAATTTCCTCCATGTTGGAGTCCCACATTGAATAGTGATATGGCCTGAAGAGTGCTTATAAGTAAGGGGCAACCCTCACCCACAAGCTAGCTTTTGGGGTTGAGTTAGGCCCAAACCCAAATTCTAAGATGGTATCAGAGCCTATCCTAGATCCGTTGGGCCACCCACAGATGTCCAGTCCTGCAAACTTCACGCTCCAGATGTCCAGTCCTGGGTGTGAGGGGGGTGTGTTGGAGTCCCACATTAGATAGTGATATGGCCTGAAGAGTGCTTATAAGTAAGGGGCAAGCCTCACCTTACAAGCTAGCTTTTGGGGTTGAGTTAGGCCTAAACCTAAATTATAAGACTCAAGTGTTAATAAAGTTTTGTTGCTGGTAACCCGAGTTCTTTTTGTTACCCGCTTGCTATTTTAGCTTTCAATTTGATTATTTAACTATAGATGCCTGAGCTATCCTAATTGTATTACTATATATATATATTAATGCTTAATAGTGATGGTCTTGGTGATGATGTCCCTTTAGTATACAAGATGTTGATATTTGGATATCTTAAGATAATGCCTAGACAGCTAGACTCCTAAGTTGTCTTTCAACGTTCATACATTTATATTTAAGTTTTTGGTAGTATTGTATGGTTATAAAGTTAGACTTAGGAAGATTAATGAGATGAAGTAGTTATGTTTTCCAATGCATGTAGTTCTGCATATAAATTAGTAGTTTCATGTACATATTCTAATGATTTTCAATTTTTAAATTATATTAATCATACTAAGTATACTTAATATAATGTGCGCTTATTTAAACAGTGCGCACATGATGTGCTATTTGCCATAGCAGTTAGAGCCTTTGTTGCTACAAGTGTGCTGTGCACTATTAATGATTATGGTCAATGCAGTGATGTAAGAAATTGTCACTGGTCTTCAGTTCATATAGCTGTATGATCCCCCAAATTGGTTTAGTTTTTGTGTTAGATTGTAGACCTGTTTGTTTCGAACTGGGCTACGTCGATTATTGATAAAGTTGAGGGTGGTTTAATTACATGATCTAATGATTCCAGTTTTACATATATGGTTCACTAACATGTAAGATAACTACTTGTATTTCATTTTGAGCTTGACTTGTTGGACTTATTCATTTATTTTGCTTTCATTAAGGTGATCTATTGCAAATTGTATTGTCCTGCCCTGAGCTCTGAGTGGTTGTTAAAACTGTTTCTCACTAACTGTTCCTTTAGTGTGCTGGCAGTCCTTACCTGAACTTTCTCAAATTTCTTAGTTTAGTGCTAATTGTAATAAATATTATTCTGTAGTTCATATATTGCATGCATCTAGCCTTAAAAAAGTTTGATGCCAAGTTTCTATTTACATTATTTATTGAATGCTCAATGGTTTTTCTGTCTAATAAACTTCACTCCTGGCAAATTGCATCCAGATTTCATTAAATTTACCAGTTGTGTTAATGCATGATATGATTGATGACTTCGGGTTTTTTTTTTGGAGAGTCAAGGGTTTCGATTTTTTAGCTAATCTATGAATATTCCATGCAGCTGTGTACTCTTGAATTTGAGACTCGTCGTGCGTCTTACTATTGGTTGTTACATGCATTGGACATTTACCAACCTTATGTATGGGAGTATTCAAGATTGAATGTCTCAAACACAGTTATGTCAAAGCGTAAGGTGAGGCAATGATTTGGAACATTGTAAAAAGTTGGAAAGGTGTACTGTCATAATGCTTATAGTTTTCCATTTTCTAATTATGGATTATTCTTTGTTGAAGCTAAATTGTCTAGTGACGGAGAAGTGGGTTGATGGGTGGGATGATCCTCGTCTGTTGACACTAGCTGGTCTGCGGCGTAGAGGCATGACTCCAACCGCAATCAATGCTTTTGTCCGAGGAATTGGGATTACTAGAAGGTAGGATATGAGTTCATATTCCGGTACATGTAGAGTTCTACATTTTTTTTGCTCTACCCTTTCCAAGTTATGAAGATGTTAAAGGTTTTGCGGCCATTTGTATTTGGTAATGCTTTATGATTTAGATCAAATTGATTGCTGTTTAATTCTCTTTCAATCCTCATTTTGCTCAAAAAAAGCTATTATAGAGTTTGTGTTTTTAGTTATAAATGAAATAATTCTCTAGATTTACTTGTCAATCCTAGTTCCTTAATTGCATATTAATCATCTCTTGGTCATTTTATTTTAGTGTTGTGTTACATAAAAAAGTTATTTGTCATCTTCACCTCTTCTCCTGTGTGAGAAAATTCATAGGTTTTGCGGCCATGTGTATTTGGTAATGCTTTATGATTAGATCAAATTGATTGCTGTTTAATTCTCTTTCAATCCTCATTTTGCTCAGAAAAGCTATTATAGAGTTTGTATTTCTAGTTATAAATGAAATAATTCTCTAGATTTACTTGTCAATCCGAGTTCCTTAATTGCATATTAATTATCTCTTGGTCATTTTATTTTAGTGTTGTGTTACATAAAAAAGTTATTTGTCATCTTCACCTCTTCTCCTGTGTGAGAAAATTCATAGCATCTAATGCTATCTGTTTCGTGTTTAGTTTGTAAAAATATTTAATTAATATGTCCTTTTGTTTTTGTAACTGTTTTGCCGCTCACAGGAAAGGGTATTAACTATTAAGATGTTGCATCTGTAAAGTGGAAAACAGAAATACCAAACTATTAAATGCTAAATACTGATAGGCATTGAGGAATTTTAGCCAAGTGAGTAATATCATATGGGATTGTTACAACCAGGTGCAGAAATTGAGATACAGAGAAGAGAACAACCAAGCCTTTTCTCAGAAGGTGGGGTTGCCTAGCCCCATGTATGTCATACTCTTTTATTGTCAATCATGTCTGTAGACAAACCGTTGACATCTAAATCCGTCTTAATGGTTTTGCTTATATCAACTGGTGAAAAAAAAATGTAGTTCTTCTGAAGATTACGAGTACCCATTTAGCACTCAAACCCAAATCCTAGTACATCTCTGCAACCTAACTACCAGGTTTACTGTGTGCATGTACTGCATTTTTTTGTGTTGGGTCATATCTCTTTCCAGGTCAAGCCCAAAATTAAGTATCAGCCACTTAATAAATGGTATTAGTGATTAAATTTGAAAAAGAAACTGTCAGTAGACCCCCAATTAAAAAAGTGCATGTTTGGAGGAATAAGGATGGGGGGAATAGAACTTGGTTCTGTAATTACTTCAAGAAGTTAACTGCTGTATTTACAGTCAATAAAACAAGTTGTTGACAGATGTATCAAGAGTTAATTAGTAAGAGATCCTAACCGAATTGGTGGAGAGAGATAAAAGGATTGGGTATAACTGGGCAGAGGGAAAATGATAAAGATCATATTAGTTTCGGGAGTAAAATTGGGAGAGCCAGGACTCCTGAAATTCCTGGGCTGAGAGCATTACCTATTCTGTACACTCTTGTTTCTACCTTTCCTCTTGAGGCTGCAATCACTCGGATTCAGAATCAAGAAAGAGAATGCATTTTCAACGAGAGTTCCTATTTTTTTTCTCAGTTGTTCCTACTCATGTGATCCAGTTCTCACTAGAAACATAACTCGCTTTTGCCAACTGAGCTTTGCTGAAGTTTGAAGCTAAAATCAACTATTGAAAATGACATACATGGGTAGAATAGTTTCAAAAAATACAAAATTACAAATTAGCTGTGATTGCAGTGCTATTGCTTTTGCAAGTTTAGTTTAAGCTAAAAATGATAGTAGTTGTGAAATTATAAGTTAATGAATATAGATGCAAATGAAATTGAAGTTTCTTAGTAGCTAGAGATGCCTTTACTAAATCAATTGAGTTTCTTTGAAGTCTCCAGTCATTATTTAAGCTTTCCATTATCTACATGTTCTGTTAGCCTGCTTTTTTGTTTTCTTTTTTATTCTTCTTCTTTGGTTGTTTAGCGTGTTATGCTAGGAAAGTTGACGTGTGAAGCTTTGACCATTGACTGTCACTCATGCCCCAGAACATTCCCACTAATTTCGAATTAATAAAAAGAGTACCTTATATATCATAACAGTAGTGCATAGTTTCATTAAAACTATTTTCTTCCTTCTGTTGTAGTGATGGCACTTTGATATCTATGGGACGCCTTGAATATCACGTTAGGGAAGAATTGAATAAAACAGCTCCCCGCACAATGGTTGTCCTACATCCACTCAAGGTACATTATCTGTTTGCATTCCTTGTACATGATATTACAGGATACTGTTTGACTTTAACTAGGTTAAAACTGATTGATTCTGTCTTTTAAGGTTGTCATTACTAATCTTGAAGCCAACTCAGTACTGGAGGTTGATGCAAAGAAGTGGCCTGATGCTCAAGCTGATGATGCATCTGCTTTCTACAAGGTGAATTTGGACTTGTGAAAACTGGTATCTTTAGGGAGTAATAAGGTTTTAGGAAACGAAACCATCCTAATTGTTCTTCTAAGTATTAATTCTACTCAATTTTAGCTTTAATATATTGTTAAGCTTTATACTACTTTCTTGATGCCCTTGTCCTTATGTTTTTATGTGTCTGATTTTTGTTTTGTAATGCATTTATTTATTCTTAGATTCCATTTTCCAACATTGTGTATATTGAGCGTTCGGACTTCCGGATGCAAGATTCAAAAGATTTTTATGGCCTTGCTCCTGGTAAATCTGTGATACTCAGGTTAGTAGAAGGTACAGATTCATATTGTGCACGAGAAGTTGTAAGTCCAATAGTCAAATTTTTTGTTGTTTGTGCAGATATGCATTTCCTATCAAGTGCACTGAAGTCATTCTAGCTGATGATAAAGATACTATTCTTGAAATTCGAGCCGAGTACGATCCCTCAAAGAAGTCAAAGCCTAAGGTATACTATGTTAAATCCGTTGGTTAAGGTTAATGTCGCCTAGAGTTTGTAAGATCATACAAAAATTTTGTTTATAGGGTGTTCTCCATTGGGTTGCTCAACCTTCTCCTGGAGTTGATCCATTAAAGGTGGAAGTGAGGTTGTTTGAGAGGCTATTCCTATCAGAGGTTGGTTAGCTTTTATCTTCCAATACACTTTCATATTTATATTCTTGTTTTGTAACGACATTTCCCTGCTCCAATCACTGCAATAGAATCCTGCTGAACTTGACAACTGGCTTGGTGACCTAAACCCTCATTCCAAAGTGGAGATTTCGAATGCATATGGTGTGTCCTCGCTCCAGGATGCGAAAGTTGGGGACAGGTTCCAATTTGAAAGATTAGGTACTTTATTTTGACTACTTATTGTTCCTTAATTTGATCTTTATATATATGCATATCACATCAAAATGCATTGATGCTAGATAATGTGATTTTTTTGTCATTGTTTGCTCAATATATGATCCTTATATCTGCAATTCCAGGATATTTTGTGGTCGACCAGGATTCTACTCCAGAAAAACTTGTTTTTAATCGGACTGTCACCCTAAAAGACAGCTATGGTAAGGTTGGAAAGTAGGATTGATGAATGGAGATTAGAAGTAAAATCAAGGTGGCAGGTAATACTTGTTCAAATAATCACTTATGATATAGAATCTTTGTTTTGGATTTTTTATTTTGGATATGCACAAATTCACTGTAGGCCTTATGGCCCTTTAATCCTGTATATTGTTTAAAGGTTCCAATTAAAAGTTCCCTAGTTATTTAATTACCTCTGATGTGGTTTTGTAGTTTGAAAATTATATTTGTTTACTCTGGTGAAGTAATACTAACATTGATGTTGGTCTCATACCACTTTTGTGGTGTAAAAGTTACACACACCATTTCAATCCCAACCCCTTTACAAGGAGAATGGTTTAAAAAGTGTAAGTAAGTATACAAGAATCATTCCCTTCCTAAGCATAGTATTTTAAACATTTAACTGAAAATTAAGCTAAGTTTTTGCACTGCGTTCATGTGACATGATAAATGTCATTCTGTGATTTACGGTTTGTATACCAATTTGATTTCAAATGTAAGATTCGGCTTATTTTACCTGTATAAATGAATATTGATATACTTGACAACTTTAATATTGATATTCGAGTTGAATTGTAAACACCCATAGTTGTTAGTATGGTGAATGGTTGGTGTGTCGTTTTCATTGATTTCTTGTATCGTATCCAATAATGTATCTTACCATATTCTGACCAAGTATAATCTAAAAATGGAATTGCCATTTGCAACATGAATTCACAAAACATGTTTCCAAGATTATGAGTGCTGGTGCTCCAAATAATTGGATGTGGAACGGAAACAGAAGGAAAATTATCTTAAACGGCATAGCACTGCTTTATAACATCAAGTGATAGTCGTTTCACGGAAACCCTTCGTGTGACATTGGTGAAATTGGACCTTTGGCTTAGAAAGGTGCCCATAAATAGATAGGTTTCCTCAATAGGTTGTCATAATAAGATGGCGATATAAGCTTTAGCTTGGAAATCTACAGTGAGTTCAAAATTTATGAAACTACTCCAAAGTTGAGACTAGTAGAGCCTGAAGGTGTTTGCTTAGAGCATGGCAAAAGAAGTATGACTTGGTTTTGGGAATTTTAAGATGGCCAGGAACATGTCTTCCACAAACCCATATACCATGTTGATACTGTCAACTACTCCCTTTTTGTTTTCTTTCAACCTTTATTTTTACTTCAATGTAATTCTCATAGATTGTCATTGTCAAATCGAGAGATGTCTATAGGACTTTCGTCTGTAAATTCATTTTAATTTTTAGGGGTAGTGTTTGGTCAGGTTATCTTTGCCAGTTGTCTTTCGCTATATACATAACTAGTTTACTTTCCAACTCAAAATAGAGAAATCATTTTCGTTATCATTCATCTACTTTAAAGTGATATGAATGCTAGGTTAACATTTTAGAGACAAATCCTGGCGAATGTGAGCCTTTAATGCGTAATTTGGAGGACTATGATAAGTTTTAAGTTTTGCCTGTTACTTTTTTGGGACTTGACCGATCGGATTGAGAATTGATAAAGTAGTTGCTACTTGCTAGCATTTCTCAATGTAGAAAGATACAGAAGGTTAATTGAGAGAGAAAGGTCTTTTTTTCCAAATTGAAACCTGTTATCACCGGAAGTTAAATCAATTATAGCCGTTGGAAAGTTTAGTCGTTAGGCCAGACAGATTCAGATGCCAGTCGAATAATGTATTGGTAGCCGATTGGAATATAGGGAAGCTGTTGAGAGAATTGTGGAGAATAAAGGGTTGACACGATGATAAAAGGGGGTTGCATTAAACTTGTTCGTTGAGGTGGTGATTTTGGTAGTCGATTGAACGTGCTAACGGAATTCCTAAAAATAAGGAACGAGGTTTCAAGTTTGTTAGCTTAAGTTTATGAGGGAAAGTGCCATTGAAGACAAAAGATAACAAGCTGGTGGTTATTGACGGATGATCATGGAAGGTGGTCTGAAATAATAGGGATGTTAGCTGGATGTGGTTAGCCGTTGGCCACTAAGTAAGCAGGTGGAAATGTAGGAGTTAGTGGTCGTAGGGACATTTTGCATAGATTGTTTGTAGCTTATAAATACCCATTGTACATATTGAGAAAAAACACACATTAATACAATCAAATATTTTTATGCACAAGCTTTATCTTTCCGTCATTTACCGTTTATGCGAATTTATTTTAGTTAACCTCATCTTTCACACCAAACACTCTTTGGAGTAGTTTAGGAACCCATAAGTCAGAAGGCAGAATCCCCCTTCTAGCGCTTTCGACTGATTAAGGGAATCATTGTTATTTAGAGTTAGTCGAGACTATGGCTAATGTTAGTTCACCCGATAACAAATTTGGCACGCCCAGTGGGACCTGTGAAGGTGAACGTATTGGGAAGTTTACCTCTCCTGGTCAAGATTTCAATTGGTGCTTGCATTTGCGTGCCGGAAAACAAGTGAGCAATATGAATCCACAACCAAAACCAAAGAATGGAGCTGGGAAGAATATTGAAGGGCAGCCTACCTTAGGGATGCCAGTATCCTTCCAATCATCACCTAGTGCTCCTGTGGCAAGTAGTGCACCTATCAGCCATACGGCAGGATCATCAACAACAACAGGAGTAGAGTCAGGCCAACCTATTAGGGGTGTTCATCAACCGATCCAAACCGATTCAAACCGCAAAAACCGAATCGAAAAACCGAAAACCGGAAAAACCGAAAACCGAAAAAACCACAATTTTTTATTGGATTGGATCGGATTTTGGATCCTATAGTGAAATCCAATCCAATCCAATCCAAACCGATCTATTATATAAATATATTATTCCTTTTGAAATTATAGTATTACTCGTACTTAAACATTATTCTACATATTTTTATATCCCTCATTCTCTTTAATATTTTTGTTGGAATGACATATATAAGACTATTTAGAATAAATATTAATGTCTTGAAGTTATATTTTACTAAAAGTTTTGATGCATAGCATATATATATTTGATTGAGTAATCATGAAAAATAGAAAACAATTAAGTAAATTTGAAAAATAATTAGCTACAATTTATTTGTAGCTGATTCAAGGAAAAAAAATAGGATAAGTGGGAGTAGATATAGAGAATTAATATAAAAGAACCTGTTAAAAAATATCAATAATTTTTTTCTTCTCAAACTCCCAAATTAAAACAAAGATTATCTTTTACCACTATTAAATAAGTAGAAACATTAGGAAAAAAAAATAAAGTATGGCAAAAATCGAATTATCCAATCCAATCCAAATCTCATTTGATTGGATCAGCTCAGATCGGATTTTTTGAAAGAAGCAAACCGATCCAATCCAAACCGCATGATATTTTCATCATTTTTAGCTCAAAACCGATCCAATCCAATCCGCGAACACCCCTACAACCTATGGTGTTAACCTCCACGTTCATTAAAGATCATATTGACTTTGGACTTAATGAACTCATGAAAGAGATGTCAAGGCAGTTAGCTGAAATCGTACAACCTATGGTACGAAATGAGATTCAAATGGTGGAACTCGGTCTTAGATCCACTCAAAGTTCGGCTACCTCGGTTGTCCCTGGGCAACCGAACTCTTCTCAGACGAATCCTCCTGTAGGGGGACATGCTGGTATGGAATGCCACAAGTTCAGGCAGGACCTTCAAATGCAGTTCAGTCGAACGTAGTGCCGCAGGTACCATCTCCTATTCCTTTATATTTAAACATGACAATGCCTAATGTCAACCCTGTGAGTTATCACACGAAACGTGATGATTTCCATTCTAATGTGTTGCATGGACAGGTTTTGATGGCTATGAGGCCATCGGGAGCCGTCGGAATGTTGGCCATGCCATACTTGGGACCACAGGCTTTGGCTATCGGGACCAATATTCAGTTAGCCGCGCTTGTCCAAACTTTGTATCCAGCCACGAGCTATGGAGGAACACAGATCAGACCGGTCGACAATTATGTGGGGGAGCATCCATGGAACACGATTCCACCTCTCGCAGGTAACTTGCCGTTTGGACAAAATGTGCCAGAACAGCCCCCTTACGGTCATTTGGGTTCAACTCCTTAACGAGGGGTTTTATGCAAAACACCAGGGGAATACTCGAGTGAGCAGACATGGAATTATATTCCACCTCATGCAGGGAATTTTCCGACTGTTCAAGGGATGCATACAAAGTCCCAGAAAGTTACACCAATGAGCAGCAATGGGTTAATAACCCACCTTATGCGAGTAACCTGCCCAGGAATACACACACGCCAGAATACGACTATCAAAGCTCATATCCGGGGGCACCTGTATCTTTCGGGCCGTTGGGGTAACCCCACCTCAAGGAATGGCAGTCGATGGCAGGCCCTGTGGACCTCAGTTAATTGATCCCAACATGATTGCTGAGACTATTAAGAAGTATTCTGGCATTCAATTGAAGCCGTTAGACAGACCTATATATAAGAAGCCATACCCAGAATGGGTGGATAAGATGATGTCCTTGCCGAGGGGTTTCAAGACTCCAAATTTTACAACCTTCTCAGGTGATGATGGAAAGTCTACTATGGAGCATATTGGTTGATTCACGGCTCAGTGTGGGGAAGCAAACCAGAATGAGTATTTTAAATTGCAGCTATTCCCCCTCTCCCTGACTGGGACTGCATTCACATGGTACTCTTCCTTGCCACCCAATTCCGTCCAGAATTGGGCTGATATGGAGAGATGTTTCCATGATAGGTTCCATAGACCCCAGTCGGAGGTGACCGCGGTTGACGCGATGAACTTGAAACAGTTAGTCGATGAACCAATCACAGAGTTCATTGAAAGATTGAGAAAGTTGGGAAGCTGTTGTAGTGTGCAGTTCCCGGAACCAGATTATGCGTCGATGGCTATAAACAACATGCACCCTCTACTGAGGGAAAAGTTGGTAGCACAATGATTCCCGGATTTAGGCCAACTAGCCTCTATAGCCACTCAGGTAGAACAATTCATTATTGAGAAGGAACAGAGGAGGTCAAGCAAGAATATGGGTACTCATTTAGTGTCTATCATGGACACTGAGGGCTCGGATGACATAATGGCGAATTCGGTCGAATCCACGACTGACATTATGGCAGCCGAGATACTCAGAGGAAAGCCTTATTCTTGTCCAGCTTTGAGGACTGCTAAAGGTAAGGAGGTGGATACCCAAGAGCAAAAAACAGAGTATTCCTTTAACATATCGAAAGCCGATAAGATATTTGACTACTTGCTCAAGGACAAACAGATTCGATTAGCTGAGGGCCATAAAATTCCATCGACAGATGAGTTAAAAGGGAAGAAATATTGCAAATGGCACAACTCGTATAGTCATGCTACTGTGAATTGTGTGCTATTCAGGAAGGCCTTCCAGAAGGTAGTAAAAAATGGCAGGTTCAAATTGTCCGATAAGACAGTAGCCGAAATGGGGGTAGATGTTAATCCATTCCCTGACATAGTGATCGGCATGGTCTCCTTCTCTGGTGGGTCTGGCTCACCATATAAGAAATGGAGACAGCCTACTCATTAGCAATGGAGAGTCAATGATACAGCTGAGATACCAAGGAGTCCCAACGGTTTGGCTGAATTAGGAAGCCAGAAGCCATCTTTGTTTGAAAGGTTGGGGGCTCCCAATGTGGTAGCTGTTAGGAAGTCAGTTCCTCAGAAAGTTTCAGGAAATGCATTATCCCATAGGCCCAGTGTCTTCAATAGGCTGATGCCTTCAAAGAGGAATAATGAGGTTGAAGGTTCGAATAGGCAGTTTGAAACGCATACTATACGCCCTAGGGGTATCATCAACCTAGGAACGGGGGCAATGTGTCTAATAAAGGGGAATCACTTAGAACCATGAAGTTGCTGATAATGGATGAGAGTCCCCTTCCAGAAGGAAAATGACATGTGGCTGAAGTAAGCATGAGGGGTGGAATGTCATCTTTGCGGATTGTGGTAAGAAACGAGGAAAAGATGAGACCCCAAAGAATGATCAAACCTTCGGCTAAGGTGGAAGAAGGGAAATGGCATGTGAATAAACAGGCTGAAGGAGATAAGGCTGCAAGTGTTATCCCTCAACAGTTGACACGTATGCAAAAGAGAAGGCAGCAAAGAAAGAAGTCCGTACAAACAATGAGGATGACTTTGCAGTTGTTAGCCGAGGCCAAAGCCAAAGATAAGAAGGAAATTCCATCCAGTGAGGTTAACATAGCACTTGAAGAAGCTTTTTGTTGTCCTCCAGTTGAAGAATTACCAAAACAAGGCTTGGAGGAACATAAAGTCGAAGAAAAGGAGCCATAGATCCAGCCGTTAGACGAGCATGATAGACAGAGTGAACAGGATGAGCATGATGAAACCATGGAGTCCGTCAATGAAGTGAGATTGATGCAGAGTCCTGAGCAAATAGGGGATACCATCCGTTTAGAAGAAAATGGAAAAGCAGGGGTTACTATGGCTAAGGAAGAGATTGACATGATGTCATTCTTTGAAGAGTCATTGCTTGATACGCTTCTGGCTGAGGAGGTTTCACCACCAGCTGAAGTGGACGTTGTGAGCATTTTGCCTAGTGAATTATGGGCAGAGGAGGAACAACCGAACATACTAGAAGGTGATGTATGTGCAGAAGAGGTAGAATGGGCTGTTTTATCTGATGAAGCTTTCTTGAGACCGGTAGGTATGACACTCGACAAGCCAACGGAAGAAATGACTAAACATCTAAAGCCCCTGTATATCAAGGCACGATTTAACGGAAAAGAAATCAGCCTAGTCTTTGTGGTTGGGGGAGCAGTGTTAAATGTGATGCCTGTCAGCACTCTGCGGAAGCTTGGGAAGACCAAGGAAGACTTGGTGTCGACTAACATGAAGATGACCAACTTCACTAGGGAAGCAACAGCTGCTTTAGGAGTTTTGGTAGCCGATGTAACGATTGGGTCAAAGACTGTTAGTTCTGCTTTCTTTGTGGTGGATACAAAAACTACTTATTCGATACTACTAGGAAGAGATTGGATCCATTCAAGTAAGTGCGTTCCCTCAACTTTACATCAGCGGCTGATCATGTGGAATGATGATGGAGTGGAAACAGTGTTGGCAGACAAGAATCCGTTTACAGCCGAGGTAAGAGCGACTGAGGCTCTATTTTATTCACCTTATATGGAACCTATTGTAATCAATGAGAATTATGAAAAGGAGCTTGGGAATCTTGTGATCTAACTTTAAAGGGTTTTGAGGTAAAAATGTTGGCCTACTCACGGCCTTTGAACATTTTTAATGATAGATAAACCCCAAGTCATAAAAGACCTTTTCCATCGGCTGACCAGGTTCACAACTGAAAGTAAGATCGTTGAAGATAATCCAAGAAAATGGCATGAGGCTACCAATAAAGTATTACTTGCCATGATCAAGAAAACCTTGGAAGATAATCCAAGAAAATGGCATGAGACGCTCTCTGAAGTGTTGTGGGCCTATAGGAATTCGAAGTCAACGGCTACAGGCTTGACACCTTATCGACAGACTTTTGGGTAGGATGTTGTGCTACCTCTGGAGATCAATGTGAAATCCTTAAGGGTGGCCAGGCAGCATGGATTGATACTGGATGATTATCAACAAGCCATGTTGATGGAGTTGGAATCAGTCGATGAGGACAGATTGATGGCTCTGGATAATATTCAGCGAAACAAGCATAGGGTTGCTAAAGCTTATAATAAACACGTTAAGAATAAGCAGTTTGCCGAAGGAGACTTGGTTTGGAAAACCATTCTTCCGGTTGGGAGTAAAGATCCTAAATATGGAAAATGGTCATCAAATTGGGAAAGACCTTTTATCATTATTCAAGTTGTTAGTGGAGGTTCTTATCGGCTAGTTAGTATGCAAGGCGAGGAATTGCGTAGAAGCATCAATGGAAAAAACGTAAAATCATATTATCCTTCAATTTGGGAAGGGGTAATTTCAAAATAATGACCACAAGCCGGCCAAGTAGCTTCATGAAGAAAAAAAGAAAAGAAAAGAGAAGAACTACTTAGAAAGTACGTCGGCTACTGCTATCCCTAAGTTTTATAGTTTGGTTAGCCGATGGGTTTTGAGAATCGGATGCAGAAGACATGTTTGAAGAAGGGTTCGAGAGAAGATGGTAGAAGAAAGAAAGCAGAGAGATAGCAAGAAGGTGGTCGAAAGAAGGTAAAGTAAAAGGGAGAAGGAAGCGCTTGGCTAAATATATAAGAAAAAGAGAGGAGATTGAAGGAAACTAGCAGTTGGAAAGAAGTGAGGTGGTTTGTAGGTGCGGATTAAATGCTGGTGTGGCGCTCAATGTGGGAGTAGTTATACCATTCTATCTTCATTTATGAGATAGAATATATAAGGGGGCAAATATTATCACCAGAATTTAAATCAATTATAGCCGTTGGAAAGTTCAGTCGTTGGGCCAGACAGATTCGGATGCCAGTCGAATAATGTATTGGTAGCCAATTGGAATATAGGGAAGCGGTTGAGAGAATTGTGGAGAATAAAGGGTTGACACGATGATAAAAGGGGGTTGCATTAAACTCGTTCGTTGAGGTGGTGATTTTGGTAGCCGATTGCACTTGCTAACGGAATTCCTAAAAACAAGGGACGAGGTTTCAAGTTTGTTAGTTTAAGTTTAGGAGGGAAAGAGCCGTTGAAGACAGAAGATAACAAGCTGACGGTTATTGGCGGATGATCATGGAAGGTGGTCCGAAATAATAGGGATGTTAGCTGGATGTGGTTAGCCGTTGGCCACTACGTAAGCAGGCGGAAATGTAGGAGTTAGTGGTTGTGGGGACATTTTGCATATATTGTTTGTAGCTTATAAATATCCATTGTACATATTGAGAAAAAACACACATCAATACAATCAAACATTTTTATGCACAAGCTTTATCTTTCCGTTCATTTACTGTTTATGCGAATTTATTTTAGTTAACTTCATCTTACACACTAAACACTCTTTTGAGTAGTTTAGGAACCCGCAAGTTAGAAGGCAGAATCTCCCTTCTAGTGCTTTCGACTGATTAAGGGAATCATTGTTATTTAGAGTTAGCCGAGACTACGGCTAATTTTAGTTCACCCGATAACAAAACCACAGCTATCCCTGTTAGTGTGTATTTGGTTTTACGTTGGAAACTTTCAGAATTGATTCTTCCATATGTTAAACGTGATTTTAGTAAAAATGAGATGTTTGGTTATTGTTACGTAAAATTGATTTTGTCTTCAGAACCGATTCTGACTAGAAGCCTACAAAAAGTAGCTTTTGAGTTGAGCTGAGAAAGTTGTACAAAGTTTTACATCAAGTTTGCTTTCAAAATAAAAACATCAAAACATAAATCACTTAATTTCAAACTCAATTCTAACCAAATCAATTTTACAAAATCAATTGTATTTGAAATCACTTTAACAAACGTTCATCTAAACGCACACTTAATCTATTATTATTACCATCATCACCTTGCCACCCTGACCACCATTGGTCATCTCCTTCCCCATTGTTTTACGGCCACAAAGTTTGCTACCACAAGTCTATCGTGATCACTATTGTACTGTTTAGAAAGTATTATTTTGGAAAAATAACGACAGAAATTTATGGTTAATGATGGAGTAAAATGATGTTATTCAAAGTAAAAAATACGTTAGTTATGTCTAAACATGTTATTGTTCTTAATATACAGTTTATCAGAACTTTCTTTTTTTGTTGAATTTTTTTTCCCTCTCTTTTCGATTTGTCTCAGTTCTTCCTGTGGTGTACCGATTTGTCTCAGTTTTAATGTATGTATTAAAAAAGTAGAATGGACTAATCATTGAACCTATGAAACGTGATAAGAGAAATGATTTGTGCCACAAAAAAGAAAAGAAAAAGAAAGAGCAATGATAATATAATTTCATTTTATTCTATTATTCCTATATTTATTCCCACCAAAATCAATCAGCAAACCTAAACATGATCTGCTAATCTATCAGTATAGGGCATCTTGAATCGTATCCCTTTCATCACCTAGAGAACAAATAGTTGATGTGTATTACAGTCAGTTTCTATTCAGAACTTCATAGTTGACAACAATTAATTGTTACAATATGACGGGAGTCATAAGGTGGCTGGAGTGGGGGAGTGAAAGAGTGAAGTAATAAGGTGGTTAGGATTTAAACCCTACTCATTAACAAGATACTAACGTTAACACTAATATTTATCTATCAAAAAAAAAAAATTGTTACAATATGACAGGAGTCTGGTCAAGGTGGTTATGGTGGGGGAGTTAAGGAGTGAAGTGATAAGGAGGTTAAGGGTTCAAACCTCACCCACTAACAAAATACTAACACTAACACTAACACTAACATTTGCCTATAAAAAAAAAAGATAAGGAGGTTGAGGGTTCAAATCTCACCACTAACAAAATATTAACATTAACACTAATATTTGGCTTGTAAAAAAAAATTGTTATAATATGACATCTATCGGTACTTGTTTCACGACCACGATCACGATCCCGATCCTCCCTCTATTTAAAAACATTATCGAAATCAGACTTTTTAAATGTGCCTAATGCATATTCTTAAAACAAACTAGTCAACCTTAAGCAAGCTGCAAGCAAACTAAGAGCGTTGGCAAGTTTGGTGGCATTGCAATTGAGTAAATAGCCAATTTGGTCCCTGAAACTGTGAGATCGTATCAATTTGGTCCCTCAAATTAACGAAATTGCAAAAAGGTCCCTGAAACTGTCAAACGTTGATCAAGTTGGTCCCTCCGTTAGGCAGGGTTACTTGACGTCGTTAATGGCGCTGACGTGGCACGTTAAGTGCCCATGTGGCATGACAGCTGTACCACAGTTTCAGGGACTAATCTGACACTAAATTTCAGGGACCAAATTGACACTCAAAAACCTATATTCTTCTTCCTTCGGCTGTCTTCTTCCTTGCAGCAGGAATCCCTGCCTCCACGGAATCTTTTTATGCTAAAGAACAAAGAATCAGATTAAACTGTTTCGGAATCTATATCCATACAAGCAAAGCAAAATCGAATCATCAGCAAAACAATTATTTAGCACTAGCTTTTGGAAGAAACAATCGCCCGCACGCTCACACCCTGGCCGAAGAAAAAATAACAAGCAATTGGGAGAAAATAAACTCACTCTAAGTTACCTCTTTGGTGGCAATTCGAGGTACTCAATGTATTATAATTAAGGATGGGGATATTTGAATTGGATTATTAATCAAAACAAGTGCAATAAAGGAAAAGATCAATAGAGTATCAGCCTTTAACAAATACAAAGACCAAGGAAAAGATCAATAGAGTACCAGCCTTAAACAAATACAAAAATCTGAACGTGCACCTTACATTTTTAAGGTTCTATGACACACATTAGGCAAGTTCACCCCGGATGATGCGGGCACCGAGAATAGATTCGGATGCAAAAACAAGCAATTACCTTGCACATAAGCACATTGTTATTCTAAGTTAAAAGTCTCTGGAACCGAATTGCATATCAACAGATAAACGGAAAAGGACAACAATGACCCTCGAAGCAATCTGCAGAGCATACACAACTTCATCATAATGGTCCCAGCTATTCTTAACAAATGGCGTTCAAGTGCAGGCACAATCATTTTTCAAACAAAGAACACATGTAGAATATGGCCTCAGAACCTTAAATCAAATTTCTCCATGAAATAAACTTGGTTCTGCTATTTAAATGTGAAAAATTCTCAAGCAGTGTTCCTATTAAACATTGTTTGGTTCTCTCCACCTCGAGCGAGTTTTGGCTATTCACCAAAGTTGATCATGCATATTAGGTCCTCCCTGACCTTGGCTCCAGTTCTGTCTTTGAAGAGGCTCTCTCCTTTCAACCGGCATTGTTTCCCGACGCCTGTCATGCCGTGGCCGAGGTCTGCTCCTACTAGGTTGCCTTTCAGAATATCTATACTGTGGCCTAGGGATTACTTTCCCATCGATAAATAAATCACCTGAAATTCACCCGAAAATGATCAAGACAACCAAAATTGAAAAAACAAAAAGGGATCCAACAATTAATTAATCCCAAACTTATGTCAAATTTCTCCACTCACCTCCATAATCCTTGTTGGGAACATCAAGATAGGAATCTGGTAACACCCAAAGAACTCCAGGCAGCTCTATTAAGGCAGAAAAAAAGTTGCTACACAAATCAATCCAATACCCAAATATCCATAATGAGATGCACATAAATATGTTGTGCCAATTCCCAGTTAGGTCTCAAAAATCACAACAGTAATAATTGATGTTGATCATAAGGGAAAACATAGGGAAGATCGCAAAGACATCCCATAAAATAAAGGCCCCAACTTCCATTGGTATCAATATAGTATGAGAATTCCAAAGAAATAAATGGTAGCACAACAGCATTCAAAATAAAACCTTAATTACTAGTCACGAAAACAACTCATGGCGAAGCAGCAGCGGCGATTTAACCAAAATGAAGGAATAAAGAGAAAGCGTTGAAATGGTTTGTTTGAGAGAGAAATCACCTTTGACTTTATAAGAAAGCTCTTCGGAAATGAGGGCACCAAAACCTGTATATGTAGAAGTGGAAACAGAGTATATCTTCTTTTTAGCCTCTTCCTCACTACAATCAAAACCCATTAAACAAAAAAGCCCCTTTTAGTAGAAATTACTCAATTAGAATTAGAATAGAAAAGAAGTTTGTGCTCGTAGTCACAGCCATCCAAGAGAATCGTCTCCTTGGGAGGGCGGTTGCTCCAATTCGGGGACGGGTTGTTCAATGGGGAGTAACCCGAACCGGATGATTTGGTTCGAACCGAGAATCTGACCGAGTCAGTAGGAAGGGGTAAGGCTTGTTTGGTGGCGAGTAAGGCAAAAGCGAAGCGAGAGCGAGAAGCAGTAGCAGTTACAGAAGATGAAGAGGAGGAACAAAAGGCTCGCACTAGGGCAGATGCTAGGCTGCGCCGGGAGGCGTTAAAGTACGCCATTTCCCACCACTCCAATCACCAACCTCTCTGTCTCTGATCGTCTACAACTCAGAAACAATCTCTGTCTCTTTTTCCACATTGGATGCATTCTCAGCCTCTGGATCCGAAGGTCCTTGCTAAGAAGAACACTGAGGCGGCACCAGCAGTGAAACCAAGGAGTGATTGCTTGTTAAGAGTTCTAGCAGAGAGACAACCAGAGACGTCGAAGGAAGAAGACAAAGAAGGAAGAAGAAGATAGGTTTTTGAGTGTCAATTTGGTCCCCGAAATTTAGTGTCGATTGGTCCCCGAAATTGTGGACAAATTGTCATGCCACATGGGCACTTAACGTGCCACGTCAGCGCCATTAACGGCGTCAAGTAACCCTGCCTAACGGAGGGACCAACTTGATCAACGTTTGACAGTTTCAGGGACCTTTTTGCAATTTCGTTAATTTGAGGGACTAAATTGACATGATCTCACAGTTTCAGGGACCAAATTGGCTATTTACTCCATTGCAATTTTCATTCACAAGCGAAATATATTCTTAAAACGAAGCGAAGGATGATTTAGCGCCTTTCCCTTCGATGGGACCTATCTCCATACCCTACACACCGAAAATGTTCGCTCGTTTACCATTCTCAACCTCTTCCTTTTATCAAGTTCTCTCTCTCTCTTTTTTTTGTGTGTGGGTACATTCCTTTTATTAAGTTCAATTATTAAGTTTTAGTACGTGGGGTCGGTGGCTTTTGTGATTAGGGTCGCAATACCCTACTCCTTGAAATGGATCCCCTGCAATCTTGAAACTGCAGCATGATTTTTTATTTTTTCTGGTAATAAGACAAAATAGAAATATAACTTAATCATATAGTTTTCCATCAACAATAGACAAGCATGAACACAAGGTATAATATACGCCAACAAGTCTATCAATCAACCAATATAAATACCAATCATGTATTTCGTGTTATCAATCATAAGAGTAAATACTCAATTTAATTAATTTTTGTTTTAATTGAAAACCCCAAACTTTAGGAAATAGGTTAATAACAACATGCCTCTTTTTAATTGAAAGTTGCAAGAATCATAGGTTAAAACCCTAAACCCTCACAAATTTTGTTTATTTATTTGGGCTGAATATGATAGACAAAACTTTAAAACAAGGTGATATTCTTGATTTTTAAAAAAAGGTGATATTCTCTCGATATATTTTTATGATTTAATTTTTTTTTTACAAAAAAAGTTTAGGAAGAGGGAAGGCTTCTTCCATTTTAATGTTAGCAAACTATCAACATCAATTAAGATTTACTATAGAATTGTAAATCACCAGCTAACGATAATCTCTTAACTTGAATACAAGCATGTATTTATGATGATGACTAGATTAATCAACGATTGTAGGCAAAATTTAAGAAGCTTATGTAAACTCTTATAAACTCTTTCGGGGAGACCTTGCAACCTTGGTGCCTGTTTTCTTTGTTTTCAGTTTTTTGTTTTAAAAAATAATTATAAAATTGTCACATTATTTTCATTCTTTTTACTGTTTTAAAAAATTTGTACATGAAATACCGAAAATAACTTTTTGTATGAATGTAAAAATAAATATTGCATTTGTGATGCGGAATGCCAATTTGCTAACGTGGTGAAAAGCAATTTCATTTCTCTCTTCATTCCCTCAATCACTCTCTTTCAGTAAATCCAACCAGTTGTTGTCAAGTACACTCTCTTATTATCATTTTTATATTTTCTATCAATTTTACTCTCAGTTCCCTTTATCAATTTTATTGTATGTTACTTTGAACCAACATTTAGGTGGCTGGCTTTGAAGGGAAAGACATGGAGGGAGTGCACAAGACCCACTCTAGAGAATCATTAAAAATGATTTCAATTTTATTTACACAAATGACTTCGTTGTCATTTAAAAAGAGAAGCTTATTATGATAATTGTGGTTTTCTATTAGAATTCAATATAACCATCCTTTAAAGGCCATTTTATTAAAAGTTGCAGTCCAGAGTGATGAATTGAAGAATCTTTTCACAATTTTCTATTTGACAAATTTTCTTTGTTCAAGATCATCACTTTTATTTCTTTCTTCTTTCTTAATCTGGATGATCGTGTACAATGTATTTGTATTCTATCTACAATCTACAATTGAGTTTGCAAGATTCGTTGTAGTTTGAGACTTGAGTTATGGTAGAGTGAATTGAATTGTTTTTTTGGGAGCAAAACTTAACTCATTCAATATATATGTTCTTTTATTAGCATCTTTTTATTTTTTCAATTCCTTCAATTAATATTTCTTTAAGAGGTTATAAACAACTCTATGTTTCAAGATGATAAGTAAATTTATCAAACCAACTTCAATTCTTGATAAGTAATAACTTTTATATTATTATGCTAAATAATAAGTATCAATCTGAATTTCAGAATGCTATAAAAAATATGTCTAAATACGGCAGTGTTCTACAAACATATTAATCATGAACATTATTTGTGTGCTTCTGAAAATGAATAATGCATTCATATTTTAGTTGTGTGAATTTGATAAAAATATTTAAATACAGTTGTTTTCCGATGCATTGAAAAAAAATACAAAAATAAAGATGATAATTAACCAGTTTTTTAACCAACTATTTATAATGCATAACAATAATTAGTAACTTAAAAGTGTTATACTTTATGATTCATAATTAAAATAAAGTATATTTTATTAAAAAAAGTATTGTTTCTTATATGTTGAAGTTAAAAATATTTTATACAAATTTTCAAAAGTCAATATATACCCGTGTATGACACGGGTCCATACACTAGTTTGATATATACCGGTTTATCCGGTTCAACCAGTGACTCACTGGTTCGATCACTGGCCCATTGATCAAGTATCCCAACTGAATCGATGATCGGTCCGATTTTAATAACACTAGCTCAACATCTCTTAAGTAATGTTCTATTCTCTTCACTCTTGGTCAATGATATGCTATGTCTGATTAATGTAAATAATGAGTTTTAATTACTATATTATTTAGGCAATTAAGCTACCTTGCTTAAAGGAAAAACCATTGAGAAGCATCTTTTTAGAAATATAATATTGCCCTTTAAGCTTTAGGCCTCTTTTATTTATTATTTGTTTTTTTTTCTTCTTTATTGTCAAACTAATGTATGGACCCGTCCATGGCACATGGAATATGATAAATTTTTAGAATTTCATTTTGAAATATGTAATTCTTACTTTTATGTTTCGTGATTTAAAAGATTTTGTAGAGAATTAAATATAAAAAATTGTCAAAAAATTATTTTGCTTGAAGTCGATCACAAAGTATAACAAATATTAATATTATTAAGTTTGCTTCTTTCAAAAAAGAAAATAAGACATGTATAAAGAATATATAAAAAAAAGCATAATATTAGAAAAGAGGCATTAAAGTCTTGTTGTAATGTTTTTTTTTAAAAAATTTATAAATTTACGCTAACCATTTCTTCATCCACTACCATAGTATCATACTTTTATGAAAATTTAATAGTAAATATAAATTTTCAACACAATAATTGCATTTTAAGCTGATAAATTATTTATCAATGTAATTTATTTAAACATTAATACTAAACAGGGTTCTAAATTGCGGTCCGCAACCGCTAACGCGGCCGCAATATTGCGGTTGCGGGACTCACCGCAACGGCATCAGGCCGCAATTGCGGTGTGATTCTAAATCACACCGTAACGGCCGCAACGTAACACCGTTTCGTCCGCAACATAACGCCGTTTCGTCCGCAACGGGCCGCATCATACCGCAATCCGTTCAATCTTCTTAAAAAACAAAATTCAGAGAATCAAAGTACATCAGAAAAGATAGATTCTTGCACCTTTACTTTTGGCTTTAATGCTTTATGTCTTTTCTCCAAGTCTTTATCTCTTTTCTCCAAGTCTGCCGAATGACTTTGCCATATGCTGAGTGACTGAGTCTGAGTTTGCTGAGTCTGAGTTTGCTCTGGATCTGCTCAAGAATCAAGATCTCCATTTGGTGCCTCACGCGGTTGTGTGCCTCGCCGGCCTCGGTGCCTCCTCACGTCCGATCTACCAGCCTCACGACCTCACCTAGTCACCCTAGGGTAAGATCTTATCTTCCTCCTCTGCTCTGCTATGGCAGCGAACACTGAGTCACTGTTCAGTCGCTCACTCATCTGTCGAGGTTCAATGGGGGTTGTGTGTGGCGATTAGGTGGTGAGGGAGGGAGGAAGAGTGGCGATTTTGGGGGTGATGCACTGGTGGTCGCGATCTCGCCTGGTCGGTGGAGATTTGGGGGTCGGGTTAGGGTAAGGGTTGGTGGTTTTGAAGAGAAAGGAAGGAGGGGAAGGGGCAGGGTCAAGGATGTGGGGTTAAGAGCGGCGACTCCGTGTGTCTGCCACTGCGACTCCGGTGCGGCGATGCAGAAGCAGATTGCAGAGGGGAAAAAAAGGGGAGAAGCAGGGGGCGTGGTCACAGACTCCATGTCTTGCACTCTTGCTCTTCTTGCCTCTTGCGTTGCGTGTGGGTGGGAGAAAACAGAGGGGGTCAGGAGGGGAAAAGACTGAAAGACCGAAATAGTGAGTGTGATGTGAGTAAGAGTGTGAGACACTGAGACGTGAGTGCCTGAATGGATGGGAAATTGGGAATTTTTGAGGGGAATTTTTGGGTGGGAATATGGTTAGATTTTTGGGTGGGAATATGGTTATTTTAATATATGTTTAGCATTTTTTTTACGCAAATATATGTTTAGCTAGTATTTATTCAAATTAAATGTTAAATTGTTAATAACTAAATTATTTGTGTTTGCCTGATTACTAGTTTATATTAAAATTGTAAGTGATATATTTTTAGTTTTTTTTTTACGCAAATATATGTTTAGCTAGTATTTATTCAAATTAAATGTTAAATTGTTAATAACTAAATTATTTGTGTTTGCCTGATTAGTGATTACTAGTTTATATTAAAGTTGTAAGTGATATATGTTTAGCTTTTTTTTGTTTAGCTTTTTTTTTACGCAAATATATGTTTAGTTAGTATTTATTCAAATTAAATGTTAAATTGTTAGTAACTAAATTATTTGTGTTTGCCTGATTAGTGATTACTAGTTTATATTAAAATTGTAAGTGATATATGTTTAGTTTTTTTTTTTACGCAAATATATGTTTTACTAGTATTTATTCAAATTAAATGTTAATAACTAAATTATTTTTGTTTGCCTAATTACTAGTTTATATTAAAATTGTAAGTTTGGTTGAATTATTGATTGATGTTTATTTATAAATATTGAACAGGTTGTCTAAAATATACACAATGCCACAAAGAGAAGAATTTCCTACACAAAATCGAATATTGGATGGCATTTTGGAAACCCAGTAGTCGGAAGTCGGAACAATATCGAATGCAAACTTTGTCACAAAATAGTAAGAGGTGGCATTACAAGATTGAAACAACATATAGCACATATGAAAGGACAAGTGTCTGGCTGTACTAGAGTGAGCAAATTGGCTAGAGAAGGTATGATGAAGCTTCTTCTTGAAGGAAAAGCAAAAAAAAATGACTCCAAAAAAAGAAAAGAAGAATTTGAAGCACGCTTGAGAGGAGAAGATGAAGATGAAGATGTGGATAACCTTATTGATGAACGAATGAGGTTTGCTACAGAGGAAAGCCTTAGATCACAACGTGAATGGGAAGACAGGCAACAATTTAGACAACATACAGGAGGACATGGAAATACATATGAACAAGGTGGAAGCTCTCATGCGAGTGTTGGTTGGGGTGAAAGGCCTGAAGATATCACTCTTGAGTTGAGATCTACAAATATTGATCTTATGAGGAGAAAAAGCATGAAGCAACCAAAAATCGGTAGGGGTGTCATGAAGACATTGAGGAGGAAGCTAGGAGAGGCAGTAAGCAAGTTTTTTATTTATGAGCGCTTACCTATGAATTTATCTAACTCTCCTTGGTTGCATAATTTGATTGTTACAGCTGATGAGGTAGGTAAAGGGGTTAAATGTCCGACCCCTTATGAAATCTCAGATGTATATTTAGAGAATGAATATAGGGAAATGAAGAAGTGGTTGAACGTATTGAGAGGTACATGGAAAGAAAAAGGGGTGACAATAATGTGTGATGGTTGGACGGACGGTATCAACCATACTCATATTATGAATTTTTTGGTGCATAGTAGTAAGGGGACAATTTTCTTGAAATCTATTGATGCTTCTGATGTTGTTAGTAGAAACACAGATTACTACTTTCAATTATTAGATAAATTTGTTGAAGAAGTGAGAGAAGAGTTTGTTGTTCAAGTGGTTACAGATAATGAAGCAGCACTGAAAGCAGCTGGTCAGAAACTGATGGAGAAGCGGCCTCATTTGTATTGGTCTGCTTGTGTGGCTCATTGTTTAGATCTTTGCTTGGAGGATATAGGAAAAAAGAAAAATGTACAGAAGTTATTAACTGATGCAAAGACTGTGACAAATTTTCTCTATAACCATATATGGACTGTCGACCTCATGAAAAAATATACTGGAGGTAGAGAAATTGTCCGTCCTGGTGTTACCCGATTTGCAACACAGTTCCTACAACTTCAAGCAATTGTACAACAAAAGCAAGGTCTGAGAAACATGTTCAACTCCGAAGAGTTTAGACGATCTAAATTTGGTAAAGCGAAAAATGGACCGTCATATGAAGCAAGAACAATTGTTAATGATAGTGAATTCTGGAGTAAGTCCCAAGACATATTGAAGGTGTTTGAGCCTTTAGTAAAAGTTTTGAGACTTGTTGATGGTGACGAGAAACCAACCATGGGTTTCATATATGAAGCCATTGATAGAGCTAAACAAGCAATTAGACAAAATTCTCGTTATCATTCTAGATATAATGATTTAATAGACAAGCGAAGGAGATACATGCATTCCGATCTTCATTCTGCCGGTATGTTGATATAATTTATAAATTTATTTTTATCATGTAATTTTATATTTATACTTTCATCCATAATAATATATTATCCTTTTTTAGGTTATTTTCTTAATCCGCAATTTCAATACGGAGTTGAACATGGGGATGATGTCTATAAATAAACGTTCGAAACAAATAGAGTCATCTTCAGAATAGAAAGAAACATCGATGATCAGATTAAAGCTCTGAACCAGGTTAGTAATGAATATTTATATTTTTAAACTTATAATTCATTATTTATCAAATGAAGATATTTACGTATTGATATATTATGTTATATTTCACAGTTAGTACTTTTTAGAGATAAGGTTGAAACATTTGGTACTCCTCAAGCTCAAGCAGCTTGGTCTGAGATGAATCCAGGTAAAACAATATTTTTTTATAAATCATTGAACTTTAACTTTATTTTTTAATATATTAACTAATAATTTGTTTACCTTTTGTTGCTCCTTTAAAAAGCTGAATGGTGGTCCTTTTTTGGTGTATGTGCTCCTGAGGTTAAACATGTGGCTATAAAGGTTCTTAGCCAAACAACTTCAGCCACAAATTGTAGAGAAATTGGAGCACATTTAGTTATATCCACACGAAGACAAGGAATAGATTGAAGTATAAAAAGCTGCAAAAGCTTGTCTTCACGCACTACAATATGAAATTGAAAATGAGGCATCAAATGAGAAAAAGTCAAGATGAAATTGAAGCAAGTTTTAATCCTATCAATCTTGACTATATATTTCAAGAAGATGCATTATCTCCATGGATTGAAGAGAGAGAAGATCCACTATTAGATGGAGTACAAAATGCAGAATGGTTGCCTCTAGTGGATACAGATGATGAAGATGTGGAAGTTGTTGATGATAATGATGATTCTAATGAAGATGGTGGTGGTTTAAGTCCACCAAGTAATAATAGTAGTGATGGGGGTGGTAATGTAGAAGCTGAAGAAGGTGGCAGTGATGATAATGATGATGGTGATGATGATGGGCAATTTCAAAATGATCCATCTCAAGATTCACCACATAATAGGCGTTATAGGAGCTTGACTGATATGCCTCCTTCTGGTAGTTCATTACCCAAGAGCAGCAGAGGTGGGTTACATTCTAGGAGAGGAAAAAGAAAACATAATGTTCCACTTGAAGATTCTTCCTCTTCTAGTATTGCACAAAGTTTTAGTGACTTTGGTATTGATGATTCTTCTCAGAGTAGTCAACAATCTCATCCACCTTATTATCAATATCCTTATTTCAACACATATAACACATACGCAAGTGATCAAGCTCCCTCATACTACCAACCATCAATGAATTATCAAGATCCTTATCATCAACAATCAAGTGGTGGATTTTTTGATTATGTCTTTGGACAAGGAGCTACACAAGATGATAGCCAAAGTGAGAATAGAGGTTATGAACCACCACGTCATTCCACCATATGGTAGCAAGTATTATATAAGTTCAATTTTTATTATCTTTCATTCATATATTTGTTAATTATTATTATTAATTATTATTTTAAATTTATTAATTTGTTTACTTTTATCTTCTTCTTTTTTGTAGTGAAGACGTATCTCTAGGTGGTGACAATATGACGTTATTTTAGAATCACAATTGCAGCTGGATGTATTCCTATATGTGACACTAATATTTTTTTATATGTGATTCATATATATTTATGCACTTTTAAGTTTCTGACCTTCTTACTTCTTTGTAATTTTGTACTTATATGTGCTTAAAAGTTTTATTTATAATTTATTTTCACTAAATTAAGTTTAAATTATTTATAAACATAATATAATGTCTTAAAAATGAATAGAAATTTATATAACATCATTAGTAAAAGATATATAAAGAATTATAAAAAAAAATTAATTTTTTTTTCATTTTGTGAATTTTTCAAATCATTTCACGCCGCAGCGGCCGCATTACGCATCGCAGCTACCGCAATGACCGCAATCGCAGTGACCGCAACCGCGACCGCAATTTAAAACCCTGATACTAAATACGTCACAATGAACTTCATAATGATATGAATTTTTAGAAAAAAAATAATTTTTATCTATCATATTATTATTTTTTTATATCTAAAAATATATTTGGTTTAGTTGTCTTCGTTTCATGTGCAAGTCAACCATTTTTCTTAAATCTATTTATCTATCATATTAATTTTCTTCTCTATTAAAAATTTATTTCACTTATTTCTCCTCTTTTACTCATGCAAATTAATCATTTCTAGAAAATATATTTATCTATCATATTAATCTTCTTATTATCTCTTAAAATTCAACTTAATTTATTTGTTCTCTTTGCACAGTGCAAGTTAACAATTTTTGGAAATTATATTTATCTATTTATCTATTATATTATTTTTTCTTCTCTCTTAAAAATTTCTTTGATTTATTTCTCCCCCTTTTCCCATGGAAGTTAACTATTTTTAGAAAATATATTTATCTATCAAATCATTTTTTTCTTCCCCCTTGAAAATCTACTTTATTTATTTCTTCTCTTTGTCCGGTGCAAGTTAACCATTTTTATAAAATAGATTTATCCATCATATTTTTATTTTTATTTTCTCTTAAAAATCTATTTGAGTTAATTCTCCTATTTTACCCATGCAAGTGATCCATACTTTTATCATGAGATTGAAAATTCTTCAGATATCTTTTTTATGGAAATTGATATGATATTTTAGAATGAAATCTGAGACATATGCAACCTGCTTAAGAAACAAAGCCGCAAAATATTAACAAAACAGAGCAATCTTATGAGAGAGAATAGTGATTTTATTTTTTCACTTTTTTTGAATGGATCCTTTTTTCAATGCATCGGAATAATGTGTTGGCATTCACAATGCATTGTAACAATGAAAATATTACAATTTGAACATTCAAAATTTTTCAGATAAAAAAAATTCAACTAGAACACTCAAAAATTGGAATATATACATTAGAAGCTTGCTAACCAAGTCAGTGTTATAACTCATAACCATTTTGGAATACCTCTGTAGGTGGCGTAAATATGGAAAAATATTGACAGGAACAAGATCATCGTTACCCAACCTTACATACCTTACATTCATCCTAATCTGTAAATTTAAGTATGGGGTGGTGTAGCGGTAAGCACCCACATTAGCAGCAACACCAAGAGTACCATGGAGTGGATGACACCCTCTTTCAATAACTTTTCAAACTTGTATAGCAAAGTCTTACGGACAAAAACATGTATCTTATGACTCTGCATCAAAAGAACATGTAACGAATTATCTCCAATATAAAAATAAAATTAATACGGTCAATGACAAAGTAGCTTGCTGTCAATGAGGACCATCTCCATGGAGGAGGACAACTTGTACTTGGAAAAATTTGGCACACAACAAAGCCTACTACCCTCACCACCAAACTGCAGGACCTGTTATTGGGATTAACCTCCGCAATAAAATCATGTCTGGATGCCATTTATCAGAGCTAACAACCTAATAAAAAATGCTAGACTATTATAATTATAATTACAATTATAATATTACAAGTGCAAGCAAAAATTTCTCTCCTTGTGAGAGCGATCTTCTCTGGCTCCCTGTGAGCGTTTCTTCTTTCTATTTCGGATTTCTTTATCCAGTGACATCGTTGTGAGGTGTTTTTCTTCACGCTATGGAAACACAAATGGAAGGTCTGTCTCTTGGTGGCGAGGAGGATGGAGGCTTTGTTATTGATGTTGAAGATAATGGAGGACAGGGGGAGGTGCGTGAGGCAAAGGTTGACCTGTGTTTGATAGGGAGGTTTATGGCGGATAGGGATATCAAGACCCATATTATGTCTGATCGTTTGGCAAAGGTATGGAGGCCGGCGAGGACGGTCAAGATAAAGGAGGTTGAGCATGGTCTGTACTTCTTCCAATTCTTCCATCGCATTGACATGGCGAGGGTGCTTACGGGGGGGCCATGGTCATTCGATAATTACATGCTAGTCCTGAGCCCGGTGAGCGATGGCGTATCTCCACTTGACATACCCTTATTTCATATTCCAATCTGGGTGCAGATTCACGAGCTGCCCATTGGCTTCATGACTCAGAATGTTGGCAAGCTGCTAGGAAACTTTATTGGGGAGTTTGTGGAGTATGACTCCAAGAACAACGAGGGGATATGGAGGTCCTTCATGAGAGTAAAAGTGAAGGTCGACGTCAGAGTCCCTCTGAAGAAGGAGAAAAGGGTGAAAAAACCAGGTGGTGAGTGGAAGGTGGTTGATTTTAAGTGTGAGAGGTTGGGAGTCTTCTGTTTTGTCTGTGGCATAATCGGACACACTGAAAATCATTGTGAAAAACTACTGGCAATGGACTTCGATGATGGTGTTAGGGGGTGGGGATCGGAGCTTAGGGTTGAGGTAAGGTGTCAGGCAGGAGGAGGTGGCGCAAACCCTTGGTTGCGTGGGCAGGGAGGTAGGAGAGAGACAATTCCAACAAACCTAGCAGATCACGGAGTGGATGAGGGAGAGAGATTTGGGACTCCTACCTTTACGGGATCTGATGAAACAAACCTTAATCATGGGAATGCGCTGGTTCTCCGAAATCCAAGGAGTGATGTTGATTCGCTAGCTGTTAATTTGTGTGATCCGTATGCCCCAACGCGGAATGTCAGCTTGGGAGTTATCGGGGGATCCTCAAATTCTGGACAACAGGGACCACTAATTAATGATGAGGATGACAGTGTGGAAAGGAAAAGGAGCCGTGTAGACTTCATGGCGCAGCATGCAATTAATGACAGTGAGAGCCATGCAATGTCTTACGTAGAGGTTGAGCAGCAACATGATAATGGAATGGATTTTTTAACGGCAGGACCTGGTCACCAGGCCTACCGAAAATAATGATTGTCTTAAGCTGGAACTGGCGTGGGCTGGGTAACCTGCGAGCAGTGTCATCCCTAAGGGATCTTACCCGATCTCACAAGCCATATATTCTCTTTCTTTGTGAGACTCTAGTTCAGAAAAGGAAAATAGAAGAGTTGAAGATAATCTTGGGTGTTAGTTGCTGCCTTAGTGTGGATAGAGAAGGTATGAGTGGCGGCCTTGCCATGTTTTGGAAGGATTCCTCAAATATCAGAGTTACAAGCTACTCTCGGAACTTTATTGATCTGGAAATAAATGATGTGAGGCAAGGTTTGTGGAGGCTCACTAGTTTTTACGGACTCCCGGAGACAGCAAGAAGGCGTGATTCCTGTGACCTCTTTAGGAATTTGGCAGGTATGTTTGACTTGCCGTGGTGCATTATTGGTGATTTCATCGATGGGTTCAGAAACACTGTACTTGATTGCAACCTTTCAGATATTGAGCTGGAAGACTATCCGTTTACCTGGTTTCATGCCAGGGTCCGTGTTAATGAGATAAAAGAGAGACTGGATAGAGCAACGATAACTCCATCATGGTGGGAATTCTTTCCGGAAGCTAGACTAAGGAATTTGATTGCATCAATGTCAGACCACTCCCCTATTCTCTTAGTTACTGAAGCTTGCAGGGTGGTGAGGAAAAATAAAGGTTTCAAGTTCGAAAATTTCTGGATGCATGAGGAAGGTTCTGATGATGTTGTGATGGATGGATGGGCAAGGTCTTCTGCTACTGATATTTCAGGAAAAATTCAGAACTGTGTGAAGAGCTTGGAAGATTGGAGTCTTTCACTAGTTCCAAATTTTCGAGCCTCTATTGCTGAGTTTAAAAAGAGGATGGAGATGATTAGGCATAAAAGGGACAGAGCATCAATTAACCATTTTTCTGCCTTGAGGACCAGACTTGCAAAGATCCTAGTCCAGGAAGAGACATACTGGCGGCAAAGGGCAAAGGCTCATTGGCTAAAGGGTGGTGACTCCAACACAATTTTTCCATGCCTCTGCGTTCTCTAGAAGGAAAGTTAATACCACTGAGTCCTTAGTTGACAATGAAGGCGTGGTGGTAAATTCTCAGGGAGGTCTTGGAGTGCTTGCCAAGGAATATTTATCCAACCTCTTGTCTAGCCAGCGGAATGATGTTTCACAAGTTATTGATCATGTTCATAGGAAGTTATCAGGTGAGGATAATGATTTCTTAGTTGCCCCTTTTTCTGTTGATGAATTTAAGCAAGCCACTCTTAGTATGCACCCTGACAAAGCCCCGGGCTCGGATGGTTTCAATGCAGCATTTTATCAGAAGTTTTGGGATTTGTGTGGGAATGATGTTGTCTCAGCTTGCCTCCAATGGCTCCACGACGGTGTTATCCCTAATGATGTCAACGCTACTAAAATTGTCTTGATCCCTAAAGTTGAGTGCCCTGAGTCCCTGAAAGACTTCCAACCTATTTCCATTTGCAATGTTATTTACAAAAGTTTGGCAAAGGCTTTAGCTAATAGACTGGCTAAGGTGGTTGATAAATGTGTTTTAGAGGAGCAATCTGCTTTTGTAGCGGGAAGATCAATTACTGATAATGCCCTTATTGCCTCAGAAATCATTCATTATATGAAGTAAAGTTGACACATGCAAACACAAGATGGGGGGGGGGGTTGAATTGCGTTTGCTAATAAGCACAGAAAATAGATCTTTTAGAAGCTTAACAAAAGCAATATCAAAACCCAACAGTCAGCACAAACAAATAAAACTGTAGAGTTTAGGGATAGAAGATTCACGCAAGAGATTTTATCCTGGTTCACTTTCTTCCAACCAAGAGCTATGTCCAATCCCTTCGACTTGAAGGTTTTATCCACTATTTCTCCAAATAGATTACAACCAAGTATTCAACACCTCTCCAGGCTTACAAGTATTCCTTTCTTACCAAGCCTCTCCAGGCTCTAAATCTAACAAGTAGATTTAACTTATGATCTTCTTAACTCACTATGTGTGAGGATATGAAAGATTAAGATTAGATGAATATTTTCACAATATTCAAACTAAAAGATTACAAACTTTTGCTTTTGGAAGAATGAAAGAATAAGAGCTTGTTCTAGCAAGTATTGTATTGGCAGAAGTTAGGCTAGCAAAAAGTTGTTCTTCAGTATCTGAGGTCTTCTATTTATAATGACCTTTTTCTTCACTTGTATTTCTTCAACGATCATTTTGAATAGTCCCATTTAGAGATAGCATTGAATGCATAATATCCGTTGTGACTGAAGGTTTTATCTTGGCAATGCTGAAATATACTCTTGGTTATCAAGGAGCACGAAATGGAGGCTCACTGTTCTGAGCATTGCAGCTTAAAAACTGTTGTTCCTCCTTTGTGTACAATCCAGTTTTTTCAGTCACAAAGTTGTCATCGTACAAATGGTGTTGCAATTTTCAATGTACTATTCTGCTTTTTGTATTTCTTTGATGGTACTATGATTTTCTCACAAGGAAACAAAGCATTAACCGGATAAAACAAATGGAAAGAACAATATTTTATTGAATTAAATATCAATCATTTGAAATAAATTCATTGTGGGTCAGATTGCATTTATTCATTTTTGGCTTAATTGCACTTCTGGTCCCTCAACTTTTTCAATTGTGCGATTTTGGTCCCTCAAAAAATTTAATTGCACATATAGTCCCTCAACTTTTTCAATTGTATGATTTTGGTCCCTCAAAAATTTAATTGCATATTTAGTCCTCTAATTTGTCGAATTGTGCAAAATCAGTCCTCCTGTCCATGACTAGTCAATGTGCAATTAAATTTTCGAGGGACCAAAATCGCACAATTTTAAAAGTCGAGGGACGAATTGTGCAATAAAATTTTTGAGGGACCAAAATCGTACAATCGAAAAAATTAAGGGACCAAAAGTGCAATTAAAATTTTTGAGGGACCAAAATCGCACAATTGAAAAAGTTGAGGGACCAAAAGTGCAATTAAGCCTTCATTTTTAGAACAACATATACAAAAGAGATAGAAACTCGTCTATTCAAAAATCTCCGTCCTAAGAACGAAGTCTATTCAATCTTTCATTTAAACTCGTCCACTGACGTGGCATATTCTCTCATCTATCAAGTCTTTGGACTTGCTATACCTCAGTGAGTTATCATAATCTCCGTCTGGTGACGTGGCACTTATACCTCGTCTACTTGATTATTTTATTTCTTAGTTTATTCAATTATACCAATTATTCCTGTCTGCTGACATGGCAAACTAGACACGCCTACTTCGAAAATTTTAAGGCTCGTCTACTCAAACTTTTGTCTGTTAAAACAAAAAGAGAGTAAAATTACCATACGTTTCCAAACAGCTTGTCTACATGATTAGACGCGAATTCACTTACTCTTTTCAAGCAGAACTTTATACAAGATATAGCTTAAGTAATTTCAAATAATCCTGCAAAACTGAATAACCTTTGTTAAATAACAACTAACACTTTGCCAAACAAATTTAATCATTTTGTAAACATCAAAACTTAGAGATTAATTAAATCCAAATCACATTGGTTCCAACAATCTCCCCCTTTTTGATGATGACAAGAACTAATTAAATTTTAGTCGCAAAGTCTCAGAGAGCTTATGTAATGCCCCGATTTTCTGTTTCTTGTTAATCTGTGCTTAAGTGTGTGCTTGTCAGTAATTGATTTTAAAGTTTTAGAGATTATTTTGAAAAACTAAAATCATTTTCATAACTTAGTCAATCTTAGGAAGCTCCAATAAAAATATCAGTTGAAAATTCAGACGAAACCCCGTCTGTGTTTTCTCTATTAGTACAAGAGAAGCTCCAATAAAAATTTCAGCTGAAAATTTTAGGAAGGTGAGCATGTATTCCTAAGAGTCACCCCTTCCACAGGGATAGGCAAAGTCATAAAATCCAGAAAACTTACCCCAAAATTCATCGGACCTTATCAAATCCTCTGTCGTATTGGTCCAGTAGCCTATCAAATTGCCTTGCCGCCTTTTCTTTCAAATATCCATGATGTGTTCCACGTTTCTCAATTGAGAAAATATGTTTCCGATCCATCGCATGTAATTGAGCCCGATGAAGTACAGTTAAAAGAGAACCTATCTTATGAAACTACACCGGTATGGTTCGAAGACAGAAGGATTAAGCAACTCCGGGGAAAACAAATTCCCTTGATCAAAGTTATTTGGGATAAAGCAACAGGAGAAGCAACTTGGGAGTCTGAAGAGAAGATGAGATTACGGTACCCCGATATTTTTCCCGGTACGTAATTTCGAGGACGAAATTTATTTTTAGTGGGGTAGTAATGTAACGCCCCGATTTTCTGTTTCTTGTTAATCTGTGCTTAAGAGTGTGCTTGCCAGTAATTGATTTTAAAGTTTTAGAGATTATTTTGAAAAACTAAAATCATTTTCATAAATTAGCCTATCTTAGGAAGCTCCAATAAAAATTTCAGCTGAAAATTCAGACGAAACTCGGTCTGCGTTTTCTCTATCGGTACAAGTTTACTGATAAGAAAATGAAATTTTTCCTCATGAACGAAACAATTAGGCTTATAATTACGATATCTAATATTTCCAATATTTTAAAATTTTTCGTTAAAAAAATTTATTTTATTGATTTTTCGGGTACGATTTTCATTAGAAATACAATCTATTCGGTGTAGATGTTTAAGCGGAACGAAACAAAAATCAAAGGAAATAACTTGTATCAGATTTTGGAGTGTTGGGTAAGGAAAATCTGATTTTTTGTAAGGTGAATAGTAATTTTATGACACAAAATCATAATTATCATAATAAATTATTATATTTCAAAATTTATATTAAATATAATTTTAATTTTTTTTATTTTTCTCTCTTTTCTGCTGAAACCAGTACCTCTCCCCCTCTATATATATACATGTTCCCTTCTCACTTCATCACTTTTTCCTCTCATTTCCACAAAACCATTTCTACTACACACTTTCATTTTCTCTTGTTTTTGAGAAAACTCAAGTCTTGCTTCCAAGCTCTCAATTTCTGCAGCACCTAGGTATAATATGTAGTTATTATATTTCAAGTTCTTGCTATTTTAATCTTCTTGTACATGCATGATGAGTTTGTTCTTGCAAAGCTTGTTCATTTTTATTTTTTTTTAAAGTTCTTTTATTTCAAAGTTCTACTCATCTTCACCACCATTTTCAACCTTTGCATGTTGGAATAAACCCTCCTATGACCATTTTAATGGGGTTGACCGAAACCCTAAGGAGGAGAGGTTGTGATTCTTCAACATATTTTTCACATGCATGTTAGTTTTACTATGATTTATGCTTATAGTTTTAACTTGAAATCAATAAGAAATCATCTTCCTTTACATGCAAAAGATTTTACCACTTCTTGCTCATCTTTATTCTCATTTTAAATGGCTTTCATGTGAATAGAAAATCATCCTCCCTATGATCATGGTGTAGCCGAAACACCAAGAGGGAGAAATGATGAGTTTTTGCAAAAATCTCACATGCATGGCTTTAGATCTTTGGTTCATGATTTTTTTTTAACTAAAGCATTTTTTTTGAGACTATGTATACCTTCTTGTGATGGTTCGATGGCCAAAAATCTAAAATTTTTAAGTTAGTGAGGCCTAATTTTTAATCATTTGGAAGGTTGCATGGTTGATACACTATGTTCTTTACATTAGTAGCTTAACAATGGTGCTTGAAAAATTTTAGTGTTCCTAGCCTTGTTGGCTTGTGGTAGCTGAAACTCACTTGATGAGTTGATGAAGCTTGTTCAAATTTTTTTAAGCAAAATGATGCCTAGAACACTATAAAGTTTACATGCATAAAATTAGATTGACGAAAAATAATACTTTTCCACCATTTCTTGATAAGACCGAAACCCATGGTTCACGAGGTCAAGATTATAAAATTTTATTTTCAAGTTTTAAACTTTTATTTTACCTCCTTGATGCTTAAGGATCATGGATCTAAAAGTTTGTGAAAATTTAAAATTTCTAGCATGATTTTCTAAGCATGGCCGAATGCATGCATCAAATTAGGGTGATTTTATAATTTTTTTTACTTATATTAATCACTTGTTTTTGTATAGATTTGCAATCGTAACACAAACCGAGTCGTTCCTCTTTTAAAACCACAACCGAGTTTCATTATCATCTTACTCTGAGGTAAGGAAAGACAGCCTGAGGGATATTAATTTGTGAAAACTATGTGTTACCTATTGTTGTTTGATGATGCTTGATTGATATTTTGCCATGATGTTTGGTTGATGGTTGATGTTTGATGTTGGTTTGTATTGATATGCTGAGTTTGATTGGTTTTTCATGAACTATATGTTGGTTTACTTTATAAAATGCTTATGATGCTGTGAATATGTTGAAGTGACAGTTTAATTGTTGAGTTGTTGCATGAGAAGCCTAACCTTGGGTTAGAGCTCAACTTAATAAGTTAAGATAAAAGTCTTAACAAAATTATGAAAGAAGTTTACAAATAAATAATGTTTTTGAAAAAAAGTTTAATTTTGTTTGAAAAAGAGAAGAAAGTTAAGATTATATTTCAAAATTTGTAATATTAGAAATTTTATGAAAAAGCATATTTTGAACAAAGAAATTTCATATCATTTTGAATAAAGAAAAGGATTAGAATTTTTTGGAAATATTTAAAAAAGAATTTTCAAATTAAATTCTTCAATTAAAAGAATTTTTTTAGGAAAATAAATTCGGTTTTATTGAAAAAGATTGAATTTAAAAAAAAAATCAAGGTGATTTTTGAAAAATGAATTTCAAATAAAATTTTTTACTTTTCTCAATACAATATTCCAATAACTTAGATAAGTTATGGAGTTTTAATTTTGTTTTGTTTTTCACTGAACGAAAAATAACGTTGAAAAGTGGTCCTAGTAACCGAGACGTCGGGCTACTAGTGTAAGTAAACACGTTGATCTATGATCCGTGTCACGTTGTTGTGGACTGTGTGTCCTACATACATTATACAAACGTGGTAAAAGCAGTAAAGGTGAAAAGTTGATTTCTACTACCACAGAGTCTTAGACTGGTGCATCGGTTTAAGACTCTTGTTATTGAACACTCGGACTCAAATGTCTGTGTTCACAAAATTTAATACACTGAAAAATTATGGAGGTCGTGAGCCTTTGAGCTTCGACAAGGAAAGAAGTACACACAAAGAGAAGTTGCGAAAATAAAATGTTTTTCATACATTTGGCAGACGTGCTCAATGTTGTTTTGTGTGAGTACCTTGAAGGGCAGGGTATTTCATGCCACGTTGTATCATTGTGCCTTGATGGACAATGAAATCCATATGCCTTGATTACTATGCCTTGAGTTGGATAGTATGTTATGGATATCCACGCACGTTGCACACTGTGCCAAGAGTTTTGGACAATGTAGTGGACTAGCACATTGTGCCTTTTATGGCAAAGATTTTGGGCCTGATCAGCTCATTTTAAACAAAATGAAGTTGGGGTCTCCGGAGATTAGGATAGACATTGAATCATAGAAGTGCCATGGTTTTCAAAAAGCAATGATTATCTCTTGATAAGCAGTTTTTAAAATAATATATTGTTACTTGTATATGTTACTGTGTGTTTTGGATGCACATAGTTGTCATAATTATCCATATATTGGTATCTTACCTTTACAATTTCCTTCATGTATATATGTATGTATCCTGTTATGTTGAGACTAGATGGACCCAGCTCTGCCTCTCGTGCACTCCTGGGTGCTGACGATCATGTTTGAGGATGCTGACAACCCTGGGTCTTGGGTGATTCATCCGGGGAATCACATGGCCAAGTACACTGGCCCGGTTTGCACTATAGAAGGAACACAGGAGGGAGGTCCAGAGAGGAGGATTCATACCGTGGAGACCATCTAGATATCACTTCCGCCAGCATAGTTGTATGTACATCACCTAGCAGACTTAGGACAGCTAGTGTTGAATCCACCACATCTGAATGTGGTACCAGCTTCACCCATAGAGGAGGATCCGGAGGAATTCATGATGAGGAACCTCAGTATCATCCTATGAGCAGTGATGATGATGATGATGCACCTGGCGAGGGAGCCGGGGTGGAAGTATCCTTTTCTGACACTTCTTCTGGAAATGAGGGAGACTTTCGTGGTCTCCCGAATGGGTCTCACTAATTGTCTTGACCTGCTTAGAAAGTCTAGTTTTATTTTGGAGTAGTGATGTTGGATGGATCTTGTCAGTCGCATGCTTTATTTTGTCTCTTTAAACTCTAGTGCAATGTAGTGTTTTGTTTAAGAAACTTGGATGTACACTAAAGGAAACTTTTGTCAATGCACCTGTCACTAAGAAGGTGTTTGTTATCAATGTGAATATTTATGTATGTTTTTCTATGAATGTAAGTTGATCTTTTAAATTCCATGTCTTAAGTTGAGTTTTATTTAATAATGAATTACTAATTAAATGTTGACATTCCGAAAGAAATCGACATGTCTTCTAATAACGTTAATATTAGTAAAAAGGATTAATTAATGTAATGCCCGGGGGAAGGGTGTCTCAGCTTACAAAGCTGGGAAGGGTGTCTCAGCTTACAAAGCTCCCCCCTAAGACAAAGCAATCAAATATTTTATATCACATCGGGATAGTATCATAACAATTACTTATCATATTAAACAGAGTGAGAAACATGTAGACTTGGAATTTATCAGATCAATAATCAAATTATTGCCAGACAAAAAGGTAAAGGAGTGGAACATCATTGTCAAAAAAAAAAAAAAAAACTAAGATGAGGGTGGAGGTGGAGGTGGAGGAGGAGGGTTTTGGTTCTGGTTTGGGTTAGGTGGAGGAACAGGAATATGAGTTGGCAAGTTCTGGCTTTGCTGAAAGCTGAGCATGATGCTCATCATTTGGTTCATCATCTGATTTGTGGGGACCAAGGCTTCTGCAACATGTTCTCCGACTTGTTCTTTGACCTTACTTTCTACTTTTTCATCTATAATTCTGCCAGTTATGTTTTCAAAGTTTGGAGGCAGTGAGAGTGAGGGTCTTGAGCTTTCACCACTATCTTGAGCATGTGCATGACTAGGCAGGGTGTCCAATGCTCTTGATTGTTGAGGTTGATCTTGTGGGTGAATTATTGTGAGAGCCAGAGGTTGAGATGAGTGCTTATCTGAAGTGCTTTGTCTGGGAGTAGACTCAGTAACTTCCTCATGCTCATTTATCAAATTAACTGCATCACGCTCTACAACAGGATCCTCAATAGTGATTTTCTTTTCTATGTGCTCTGATGGAGTTGTAGAAGGTGATGAAGTAGCAGGTTCCAGCATTGGTTCAGGTAATTCCTTGAACCATTTAATTTCATCTTCATTTTCCAGGTGAATACTGATGACAAGTAGTCCAAAAATGTCATTGATTATGATGAACTTGCAGTCTGAAATGCTACACCTTCCTCTGACAGTTGGAATGACTTCCTTCTCTTCATGAGTTAGACCAGAGGTAGAGGCTTCTCTTGTGCAGTGAATAGCATGTGATCTCCAGAAATCAACTGCAGGTTCTTTTTCAGATACATCTTCAATAGAAAGTGATTGCCAAAATTTTAGTAGAGTATAATCAAATGGTTCAAAGTTGAGGTCTAACATGATTGGCTCATACTTTGGTTTCTTTCCTTTGAAAATTCGTCTCTTATTGTCTTTGTCCTTATTGAGATCCAGCATGGGTAGCCTAGGGCAGATCATGTATGGCCTGATCCTAATCTTGGTTTTCTCATTATGTCTTAGCCAGGTTGGAGGGACAAAGTTTGTAGCTCTTTCAATTCTAAAGTGGCTAAATTCTCACTTCAGCATCTCATATATCAACTGATCAACAAAATCAGCAGCTCTGCCATAGGTACTGGGAGGCTTGAACGTTTCCCAGCCAGTGTTTCTGTCCACGATGAAGGGGACATGCCTGTATGATCTGGATCTCTTGCAGGTTTTAGAGAGATCCTTCTTGGCAGGTTCAGTGTGCCAGTCTGAAATGATGTGCCTTCGAACTCCTTCAGTGAAGGGTTTGAAGGGTGGAGATTTAATCAGATTGGGGCAAATCTTTCTAGGTGGGAATCTCTTTTGTGGTAAATGGGTGAGAAGAGGTCCAAAGGAGTTGAAATGGTCCAGCAGGTGTGTGTGGTTCAGGGTTAACCCAATATGAGCAGATATTTGCAGGTTCATACTCATATTCTGGTAAAGGGTACCATCTGGTTAGAATAGGTTCAGGTTCAGTTTGGTAGGTGTGGAAAAGAATCTTCCAGTCCCTCTTGACTTTTGCCTAATTCTCAGCTTTTCCCTCATATAATACTGATGGATCAGTATAGGGAAAGTTGATTTTCTTGATTTTTGGAAAGGGGGCACAAGGGCAAACTCCATCATCAGGATGGTTGAACCAAGGGTCATCGGCAGGGATAATGGGTTGGAAAGTTGGTTTAGGAGGTAAGGTTATTTGTGGTTGGTCAGGAAGGTTTGTTTGTAGTGAGAGGGGTGTGGGAATGTACGCATCATTTTGATCAGCAATCATAAAGGATCCAGTATCATCGACGCTATACTCAAAGCTAGAAACTAAGGCATCTACTGCTAACTTAACAGGGTCATTAGCAGGTAGAGTTACCTCAGTTTCAAAGACAACTTTGGCTTTCCTCTGTGGTTGCCTCCTTCTGGTTGGAATGGCAAAGGGGGCAGCATCAGCAGCAATAGTCTTTTGCTTCTTTAAAACAGAACTGATGAGAATTCTATCCTCATCATGCTCATCATCATCTTGTGACAGAACCAGATTTCTTGTCCTCTTTTGGGAAATGGCAGGTTGAGGGGGCAGCAGTAGTAGGCTCCCTGATGACAATTCCAGTATGCTTTTTAGACATTGGCTTCCTGGCAGTAGTGGTCTTTTTCCTGATATTCTTCTTTGGCTCCATAGTCTCAGCCATGTTCTGTTCCACCATTTCTTCTTTAATCTTCATCAATTCCTCAGTCTTAGCAATAGCAGCATCATATGTACTAAGGTTCATGTTTGCTATGTTCATTTTTCCAAAGTCAGCAGCTGACATTGGCTTTTCAATCATAATTCTGGCTTGTTCCTCAGGAGTCCTTGCAACAATATAGTCATGAATTCCTTGTGCCTTGAAGATTTTTGAAAGAAAGTGACAGTAGGGAAATGCTGATAGTCTATCATTGTTCATCACAGCATCCCTAATCTTCCATACAGAATTCTTGGAAGATTGATCTTTGTTTCAGTCATGAGGTGGTAGAGGCAGAACTTGTGCAGAGAAGAGAGGTTGACCTTGGATCCAAGCTTATGAAGAACTACCTTATTAAGTAGCTGATGAAGGATTCGAACAATATCCTTCATTTCAACAGCCTTCCACGAGTGATTTCTGACAGTGTATTCTTTCATTAAATAGACTTCAATAGTCTCAGAACCACCCAAATGAGCTTCCCAAGTCTCCGTAAGAATCAACCCTTCTTGGGCGCAGAAAATAGCATCAGCAATGGTCTTTTCTGAGACTACAATCTTCTTTCTCAACACCATAGAGGAGAAGTCTGTATCAGAAATTCGAACATTCCTCCAAAAGTCCCTAATCAGGTTTGAAAAAATAGAGACTTTCTCTGTGAAGAGTCCTCCCTAGCCAACAGCATTAATATACTTGCTAATATCCAAGTTATAGTCTTGCAAAACTCCAAAGTTGAAATGATGCTCAATAGCCAAGTTGAGTTTATCTACGTTAAAGGTTGAAGAAGAAGCCATTTTTGAGGTTTGAAGGTTAGGGTTCTGATAATCCAATGTCTTATCATGTTTTATCTATTATTTTAGAGCGGATTTCATCAATTAAATTTTGTTGAATGCTTGATTTAGCCCAAATTAGACTTTGTTTTCCTATTTTGGTTATTTTAGAGTCAATGTGTGTATTTAATTAATTTTAATTAGATTTTGATTAATTTTCTGATATTATTCTTATATTTTATTTTTAGGAAAGTATCGAGGAGAAAAGAATGGAAATCAATTAAATTGAAGATTGCTAAGTAAATTTCAAGGGCCCATATGATTGATTTGAATCCAAATCAATTTGGATTTTAATTATTATGATTAAAAGATAATTCAATTGGTATTGAGATAAAAGATTGGATCCAAATCAATTTGGATTTGGATAATAATTGCCTATCACAACAATAAAGGATATGATAAGATTTAGCAATTAATTTGGAGATATTGATTTGGATATGAAGATTAAAATGCTCAAGACCAATTATGTTGAAGTTTGCATGAAGGAGGAGCTTGAAATACAAGAAAAAATGAGCCAAACAGAGCCCATCACGGCCTGGCCGTGATAGGCATCACATCCATGATCAAGCAGGGCTGAAAAAGAAAGAAGAACACAAAGTCAGAACCTGTCACGGCCAGGCCGTGATGGCCATCACGGCTGTGACAGGCCATCAGTGCCAAGTTTTCCAAGACAGAATCTGTCACGGCCTGGCCGTGACAGGCGTCACGGCCGTGACGTGCAATATCTGTAATTTTAAAACCTGATTTGATCTGATTTTGTAATTACTTGGGATTCAAGTTACCCTACTCTATAAATAGAGCAATTAGGCTCGAAAATAGGAGGAACTGGGCTGCTACCTTAGGCAAAAACTAGGATTTCTCTTCTTCTCCAATTTCTTCTTCTCTCTTAGGTTTTCTTATATGCTTTTGTTAATCAAGCTTGTTATGAAAATGACAATGCTTGAGTAGTTGTTTTTGTTTCTAGGAATAGGGGTTATGCCCAAGATTTGTTTTATGTTATGAATTGACGTTTACCCTTTGTTAATTTCAATTTGCTTTCGATTTGATTCCTATTGCATGAATTACTTGTGAATCTGGTGCGCACTTATTTGCATGTCATAGATACTCTAAGGAGGAACCTAGCGGTGAACTTATGTATTGGATATATAGGGATTAAACTTAGGATTTAAATCACGAGAGTAGAAGCGGTCCTTCGAGGGTTCGTGAATTGTCACAAAGCTTAAAGGGTTCAATTTAAATTTAATTACCACGAGAGTAGCTAGGGGTTGATTTAATTGGGCGCGGTTCTTGTATCCCGAGAGGGAACATTAACTTATTTATGATAAATTCGCCTTCAAAGCAATTTTGATTATTAACAAGAGAGGTAGTCAATTTAGTAACATGAGCAGTCTTGTTGGTAACCCAACTCCTGGAAATCTCTTTTAATTCAAAATCTTAAAAATATTTGATTTGATTTTATTGTTTCTTTTATTTTCTTGAAATCTTTTCACACCTATTTCTTAGTCTAAATAGTTGTTTAATTTGTGAAGTGACACTTGGTTTCCCAATCCCTGAGTTCGATACTCGGTTTCTCACCGTTTTATTATTACTTGCTTCGATCCGGTACGCTTGCCGGAGCCCATCAAGTTTTTGGCACCGTTGCCGGAGATTGGCAATACCAATATCATTAGTAACAAAGGAGGCAACTACTTTAGTCTTTTTAATTTTTATTTGTATATATTTGACCTTTTCTTTTGAGTTTTGTTTGTGCAAAGTTGATGAAACACATGGACTATCGTTACTATCCAACTTGGGAATATCAACTTGATTGGATCGTGTTTGATGGTATCACTGATAAGCACGTGAAGATATACTCCAAAGAGGAATGGAAATCCTATTTTTCATTTTTGCAACCACCACCATACTTCGAGCTGGATCGATTCTTTGGGATATAGATGCTTATACTTTGAGCTTGAGCATAGAGCGTAGCAAAGAGGAAGTTAGTTCCATGATTCAGAGGGCTGAACAGCGAGCAGGGAAAAATGCTAGTAAGATAGTGGCATCGCTAAGTGACAACTTTCAGAAGTTAGAAGAACAAGCTAGTGAATTTTCTAAATTGCTAGCAGAAAAGCAACATGGAATTCAAATTGAAGAGAATCTATTTGCTAGCATGGACGTGAATGAAGATGAAGTGGTGGTGGAAGATGATTCAAGAGGATAGGATCATGAAGAGGAGTGCAAGGAGGAAATATCTCCTATTGTTCCTTTGCAAGGGACAAAAGAGACCAATCATGTGGAAAATACTTCTCTCACCATTCCTATTGAGGTGCCTAAAAATTCTGAGTTGGATAAGTATGTTGGTTTGCATGCATGTTTGGATATAACAAAGTTGGTACCTTCTATTTGTCTACAACATTACTTTGTGAAAATACCAACTTTGGAGTTCAAATCATTGCCTGAGAATTGGGAGTTTTCATCAACAGCGGCAAAGGCTCTAAGGTCGCCGCAAAAAGTTATGGTTCTAGTGCTTCATGGAGAAACTAATTACATAAAGGTCATTCTTGGAGTATGTGACTTACCATTTGACCCAGGAGGAAGTGAGCTCACCATATCACTTAAAGAAGTCAATGGAATCTCATCACACTTGCTTCTTCCATCTCCACTCCACAAGCCATGGGATCCAGGAGGAAGGTCTTACATCTTGGGCATCTCTTGGTCTTTTTACCACAGGCTATAGGATCCGGGTGGAAGCGTCTTCAATGAGTTTTTATAAACCCTTCTCTTTTTAATTATTTTGCTTTTCTTTACTTGAGTCATATGTGTATGAGTCTTGTGTTGGTAAGCTTGAAGGAATTTAATTGAATTTAGCATAGATGGATTGCATGATATATGTTGATTTTTGATGATTTCCCCCTAGGTTTTGAAAATCTGAAAATTGATCCCCATGAAAAATTGAAAATTGAACTTTGAGAATTTTTGTTTGGAATGCATGATTTATGACAAGTTTGGGGTGAAGGGGTGCATACACTAGGGATTGTATCTCGGTTAAATAATTTGCTAAAAAATGTCCAGGTGAGGAATTTGAGCCTCCAACATTGTTTTTAAATTGTGTGAATCACTTTTAAGTTGCAGTTTCCTGGATTTGCTTGAATCTCTTCATAGTTTGCATGGTTATATGTTTGCATCAAATGATTTAGGCAATTTTCTTTGAAATAGCTACTTGACCTAAAAAGAACCATCCATAATGCATGTTCCCCAGTTAGCCACATTGAGCCTAATAGCCTATTGTTTCTTGATGACCTTATGTTATAAGCCAAAATTCCGGAAAAACCATGTTAACGGATCTTAGGATTTAGGAGAGCACGGATGCTTAGCAAGACAAGGGTTGAAGGAAACTAAGTTTGGGGTGACTACAAGGATATGATATGTTGTTTTGGATTGAGAAAAAGAAAAAAATATAGGTTGAAGCCAAAGGAAAAGGGAAAAAGAAAAAGAAGAAAAATAAAAAAAATGCCAAAAAAGGACAAAATAAAGGGTGTCAAAGGAAATAGGTTGTAGCCATCCAAAGCGTCAAAAAGAAAAATGGAAAAAGGAATTAGAGTGAAAATAATAGTGTACAAAGCTTCATGCTCTCTTAATTCCTAGGGATGTAAAGCCTAGCACCTTTATATATCCTACCTTTAGCCAGACCACATTACAACCTATGAAAGACCTTTTGATGATACATGCATGTTTTCATGGGAACTTTGTTTGAGATGAAAATCAAATTCATGGAAAGTGCTATTGAAACGTGAAATTGAGTGAAAGTTGACAGCCTAGACAAATTGAGCGAATGAGTGAATTATTAAATGCCCTTGTGAGGAAGGCAAATGTTTGAAATTGGTGATCTCCCTTTTGTGTGTAACTCGAACCCTTTGCTTAGATTAATAATTGCATGAATGATTAAATTCTCAATTGTTTAAAGTAAATGAATGTGGGGATTACATTGATGTAAAGGGGGGAAACGTTGAAGAAAAATTGAATTGATAAAATTGCATGAAATTTGTGCGAAATTAATTGAGTCCATTGAGCTTACCCAATTCTGAGTCTTTTTGAGTTTTAGTATGCTTGAGGATAAGCAAAGTTTAAGTTTGGGGTATTTTGATAATCCAATGTCTTATCATGTTTTATCTATTATTTTAGAGCGGATTTCATCAATTAAATTTTGTTGAATGCTTGATTTAGCCCAAATTAGACTTTGTTTTCCTAATTTGGTTATTTTAGAGTCAATGTGTGTATTTAATTAATTTTAGTTAGATTTTGATTAATTTTCTGATTTATTCTTAATTTTGATTTTTAGGAAAGTATCGAGGAGAAAAGAGTGGAAATCAATTAAATTGAAGATTGCCAAGTAAATTTCAAGGGCCCACATGATGGATTTGAATCCAAATCAATTTGGATTTTAATTATTATGATTAAAAGATAATTCAATTGACATTGAGATATAAGATTGGATCCAAATCAATTTGTATCTGGATAATAATTGCCTATCACAACAATAAAGGATATGATAAGATTTGGCAATTAATTTGAGATATTGATTTGGATATGAAGATTAAAATGCTCAGGACCAATTGTGTTGGAGTTTGCATGAAGGCGGAGCTTGAAATACAAGAAAAATGAGCCAGACGGGGCTAAAAAGAAAGAAGAACACAAAGTCAGAACCTGTCACGGCCAGGCCGTGATGGCCATCACGACCGTGACAGGCCATCAGTGCCATGTTTTCCACGACAGAATCTGTCACGGCCTGGCCGTGACAGGCGTCACGGCCGTGACGTGCAATATCTGTAATTTTAAAACCTGATTTGATCTAATTTTGTAATTACTTGGGATTCGAGTTACCCTACTCTATAAATAGAGCAATTAGGCTCGAAAATAGGAGGAACTGGGCTGCTACCTTAGGCAAAAACTAGGAAATAGAGAGCTCGAGAGTTTGAGAGAGATAGTTGTCAGGGAAGATGGGTAGCGAAAGGTTTTTCAGAGGGAAAGAAACTTACTTAAAAAAAATTTGAATTTCAAAGGTTTTTCTTTTGGAAATTAATTAAAAGAAATTGACAAGACATGTCATAACGAATAAAACGACGTTGGTATTTTGAAACTATAAAAAGGTCTTGATGAGATTGATGGAAGTTACTGACTCAGCAGAGAGAATATATTAGATAAAGATGTCTATAAGACAAAATAAATGTATAGACACGTTCAAGTATAAGCAAGTATAGACGCGCATATAAACATACAATGGATGCGGCAAGCAAATATAGTGGACATGATATGTATATTAATCATACAATGAACTTGAAATGCTTTAGAGGCACATGCATCAGTAAAAGATTCTCTAGGCTAGACGCCTTAATCAATCCACACATAACATATTAAGATGCTTCCTATTGAAAATAAATCTGTCATCTGCAAGAGGTTTAGTAAAGATATCTGCCCATTGATGGTCAGTATCTATAAATTGTATATCAAATACACCTTTTTGCACATAGTCCCTAATAAAATGATGATTAATCTCTATGTGCTTAGCTCTATAATGCAAAATTGGATTCTTAGATAGATTTATTGCAGCCGTATTATCACACATAAGTGGAATACTATTTACAAACACATTGTAGTCCTCCAATTGATGTTTGATCCAAAGAAGTTATGAGTAGCAACTAGCAGCTGAAATATACTTAGCTTCAGCAGTTGATAAAGCAATGATACTTTGTCTTTTGCTTGACCATGAGACAAGGTTAGCTCCAATGAAGTGACATCCTCCACTGGTACTTTTTCTTTCAATTCTATCTCCAGCATAGTCAGCATCACAGAATCCAACTAATCTGTAATCTTCATTTTTCTTAAAACACAAACCCAGATTAGTAGTACCTTTTAAATATCTAAAAATTCTCTTAACTTCTGATAAGTGAGATTCTTTAGGATCAGATTGAAATCGAGCACACAAACATACACTGCACATAATATTAGGTCTAGACGCAGTAAGATATAAAAGAGTTCCTATCATACCTCTATATACCTTTTGGTCTACCTTTTTCTCTTTATCATCTTTGTTTAGTATGGACGTGGGGTGCATATGAGTGTTCATTGGTTTGCAATCATCCATGTTGAACTTCTTCAGGAGTTCCTTTGTATACTTGGTTTGGTGGATGAACACCTCGTCCATAGTTTGTTTTACTGGAAGTCCAAGGAAGAATTTGAGTTCTCCCATCATGCTCATTTCAAATTCTTTCTGCATTAACTTAGAGAATTCCTTGCACAGAGATTCATTAGTAGCACCAAAAATAATATCATCAACATATATTGGCACAATTATGAAATTAGACTTAATTGACTTTCTAAATAGGGTTGTATCAACCTTTCCTCTATTAAATCCATTTCCCATTAGAAATGAACTTATCCTATCATACCATGCTCTAGGTGCTTGCTTAAGTCCATATAAAGCTTTCTTAAGCTTGTAAACATGTTCTGGATGGGTTTCGCTCTCAAAACCCGGAGGTTGCATTACATATACTTCTTCATTAATAAAGCCATTTAGAAAGGAACTTTTAACATCCATTTGAAAAAGTATAATACTATGATGTGCAGCAAATTAAAGTAAAATTCTAATAGCTTCTAATCTAGCAACATGTGCAAAGGTTTCAGTATAGTCAATACCTTCTTCTTGAGAGTAGCCTTGAGCAACAAGTCTTGCCCTGTTTCTCACCACCTTACCATTTTCATCAAGTTTGTTTCTGTAAACCCACTTTGTTTCTATAACTAATTTGTCCTGAGGCAGGGGAACCAGAGTCCAAACTTCACTTCTTTCAAACTGATTAAGTTCTTCTTGCATAGCCATAATCCAGCCATCATCCAATAGAGCCTCGTCTACTGTCTTTGGTTCCAACTCAGAGACTAATGCAGAGTCTTCTTGCTCTTTGAAGGTTGATCTGATTCTTAGCCTATCATTGGGGTTTCCAATGATCTGATCTTGTGGATGATAATTCTTGTAGTACCAAGATTTTTGAACTGTATCATATTGAGAGGTTGAGGAGTCTGGTTGTTGAGTGGGGTCGTCCACTTGATCATCAGCCTTAATTTCAATTTTATCTCCAGAAATATTTAGATCAAGATCTGCAAAAGCTTCATCAAGCTCTGATAATTTCTTATCAGGATGCTTGTCATCAAACTTGATATGAATACATTCTACTACCACTAAAGTTTTAGAATTATAAACTCTAAATCCTTTTGAAGTTTCAGAATATCCTAATAAGATTCCATTATCTACTTTTGCATCAAACTTGCCAAGTTGATCCTTAGTGTTTAGTATATAGCATTTACAACCAAAGGGTGAAAATAAGATATGTTGGGTTTTTGTCCTTTCCACAGTTCATAAGGAGTCTTGTTCAGGATAGGTCTAACGTATATTATGTTCTGAATGTAGCAGGCAGTGTTAACAACTTTAGCCCAGAAGTGTCTAGGGACAGAGTTGTCATTGAGCATAGTCCTAGACATCTCTTAAAGAGATCCGTTCTTTCTCTCTAACACACTATTTTGCTGTGGTGGTCTAGGTATTGAGAAGTTGTGAAGAATATCACTTTCTTCACAGAACTTATGAAATAGCTCATTTTCAAACTTTCCCTCATGGTCACTTCTGATAGAAGATATACACATGCCTTTTTCATTATGTACACATTTACAGAATAAAGAAAATACCTTGAAACACTTATCCTTGTGAGCTAGGAACATAACCCATGTCCATCTAGTGTAGTCGTCTACTATGACAAGACCATATTTCTTACCACTGACAGAAGCAATCCTTGTTGGATCAAAGAGATCAATGTGTAGCATTTCTAGTGGTCTATTGGTATTAACAACATTCTTAGGTTCAAAATAACCTTTGACTTGTTTTCCCTTTGGACATGCATCACAGAGAGTATTAGATTTGAACTTAAGGTTTGGTAATCCTCTTACGAGGTTATGCTTATTTAGCTTTGAAATTAATTTCAAGCTTGCATGACCTAGCCTTTTGTACCAAATCCATCGCTCATCTTCAACAGACACTAGACATGAGACACTTTGATTTGAGAGATCCTCCAAGTCAATCTTATAAAGGTTGTTTTGCCTCTTAGTAGTGAATAAAAGTGATCCATCATCTTTTTTGACATTACACACGTTCTTATCAAAAGAAACAACATATCCACAATCACATAATTGACTTATGCTCTGCAGATTATGTTTTTGGCCACTTACTAAAAGAACATTATCAATGGAGGGAAAAATGGTGTTTACCAATTTTACCTATACCAATAATCTTTCCCTTTTGATTTCCTCCAAATGTAACCCAGTCGCCATCTTTGTGCCTAAGGTCTTGGAGCATACACCTTTCTCCAGTCATGTGACATGAGCACCCACTGTCCAAGTACCAAGATGTTTGTTTCTTTCCTATTGTTAAGCAGATCTGCAACAGGTATTATCTTATCTTTAGGTACCCAAACTGACTCGGGTCCTTTCTTATTAGTGGTCACTGGACGAGTATGCTTAGCATGTTTATTGTGTATGCATCTAGATGTAATATGCCCACTTGCAAAAGGTGTTGGACGAGCTAGACTTAGCTTTAGCATATTTATCTAGAACTTTTGTAGCTCTATGCTGTGTATGTAGTTTTGACTTTTTGTGAGATGCTTCTCGCTTCTCTTTGTCATAACCAAGACCAGATTTATCATGTGGTGACCTAGAGTACCTTAAAATGAGACTAAGCTTATCTGAGCCACCTACAAGCTTTGACGAAGAGTCTGTCAGTCAGGCTCACTCCATTTTGTCAGCTAGACTGACATTCACTGATTTTAGTATGTCATTTTCATCTTTAAGGTTTTGTTTCTCAGTGCAGATCCTATCATATTGTCTAGATAGTTTAGAAAATTTCTTTTTTAGACTCCTATACTCTCGAGACAGTATGGACGACTCATGCAACAATTCATCAAAAGTATTTTGAAGAGTGGACGGGTCAGAGTCCATTACCTCAGCATTAGTGTACTCACTTTCTGATTACGTGTCAGCCATGAGACAAATATTTGCCTCTTCCTCAGCATTATCTTCTTCATCTTATGAAGACAGATCAAGATCCTCCCATGTAGCCATAAAACCTTTCTTCTTTTTGAAGAATTTCTTTTTATCCTTCAGCTCTGGACAATCAGCTTTGAAATGACCAGGTTTCTTGCATTCAAAGCATAAGGGTGGACCTTTTTCTTTGGAATCTGACTTTTCCTTTGAGAATTTCTTGTTGAACTGTTTCCTTCTGAAACCAGCTTTCTTTCTCCACTTATCTTGAATCTTCTGGAGATGAAAGACAGTTCATCGTCATCTGACCCTTCATCATTATCAGAAGGTCCGAAATCATCTGATGACTCAGCAGCTTTGAGAGCTTTTGATGAACTTGTTTTCTTTGCCTTTAGGGCAATAGATTTTCCTTTTTTTTTTGAATTTTCTTCTTTATTAAGTTCAAGTTCATGAACCTTGAGAGATCCAAAAAGCTCTTCCAGAGAGAGTGTATTCAGGTTTTTAGCTTCCTGAATAGCAGTAACTTTAGGTCTCCATTGCTTGGATAAGCTCCTCAAAATTTTTCTGACATGATCTCTACTTTCATATGTTTTCCAAGAGATCTGAGACTGTTGGTGATAGTCTGAAATCTCCCAAACATTTGATCTATTGTTTCATGATCAGTCATCCTAAACAGTTCATACTGGTGAACCAACAGGCTTATTTTTTATTCCTTTACTTGGGATGAACCCTCATGAGCTAGGGCAAGAGTATCCCAAATTTCTTTAGTAGCATTGCAGCTATGAACTTTGTCATGTTCGGATATGGTAATAGCACACATGAGATAGTGCTTGGCTTTCAGATTCAGCTGATGTTGATTTTTCTGCTCTTGAGTCCATTGGGCTCTAGGACCAGCAGCTCTAGTTTCATCTCTTGGCTCGGTGTAGCCGGCTTCAATAAACTCCCAGATATCTACATTCAGTGCATCCAAGAAGGTCATCATCCTCTTCTTCCAGTAGTCATAATCTGTTCCATCAAAGAGAGGAGGCATGTTGATAGCTTGTCCTTATGCATCCATGGTTGTTGGATCGTACTCCCTCAGCACTTGTTAGATGCTCAACCCTTTTGAGACTGAGCTCTGAATCCAACTGAAGTTGACACAGGCAAACACAAAAGGGGGGGGGGGGGGGGGGTTGAATTGTGTTTGCTAAAATTTTTCGAAAACAACCTTTTCCAAAGCAGATTTCTCACACAAAAAGATTAACACAGAAATAAGCACACACAAATAGATCTTTTAGAAGCTTAACAAAAGCAATATCAAAACCCCACAGTCAGTACAAACAAATAAAACTGAAGAGTTTAGGGATAGAAGATTCACGCAAAAGATTTTATCTTGGTTCACTGTCTTTCAACTAAGAGCTACGTCCAGTCTCTTCGACTTGAAGGTTTTATCCACTATTTCTCCAAATAGATTACAACCAAGTATTCAACACCTCTCCAGGCTTACAAGTATTCCTTTCTTACCAAGCCTCTCCAGGCTCTAAATCTAACAAATAGATTTAACTTATGATCTTCTTAACTCACTATGTGTGAGGATATGAAAGTTTAAGATCAGATGAATATTTTCACAATATTCAAACTAAAAGATTACAAACTTTTGCTTTTGAAAGAATGAAAGAATAAGAGCTTGTTCTAGCAAGTATTGTATTGGCAGAAGTTGAGCTAGCAAAAAGTTGTTATTCAGTATCTGAGGTCCTCTATTTATAATGACCTTCTTCTTCACTTGTATTTCTTCAACGATCATTTTGAATAGTCCCATTTAGAGATAACATTGAATGCATAATATCCGTTGTGACTGAAGGTTTTATCTTGGCAATGCTGAAATGTACTCTTGGTTATCAAGGTAGCACGAAATGGAGGCTCACTATTCTGAGCATTGCAGCTTAAAAACTTTTATTCCTCCTTTGTGTACAATCCAGCTTTTTCCAGCCACAATGTTGTCATCGTACAGATGGTGTTACAATTTTCAATATACTATTCTGCTTTTTTTATTCTTTGATGGTACTTTGATTTTCTCACAAGGAAACAAAGCATTAACCGGATAAAACAAATGGAAAGAACAAATATTCTATTGAATTAAATATCAATCATTTGAAATAAATTCATTGTGGGTCAGATTGCATTTATTCATTTTTAGAACAACATATACATAATAGATAGAAGCTCGTCTATTCAAAAATCTCCGTCCACACAGCTTTGTGTAACAACAAAGTATATTCACTCTTTCATTTAAACTCGTCCACTGACATGGGATACTCTCTCGTCTATCAAGTCTTTGGACTTGCTATACCTCAGTGAGTTATCATAATCTCCGACTGGTGATGTGGCACTTAGAGCTCGTCTACTTGATTATTTTATTTCTCAGTTTATTCAATTCTACCAATTATTCCCGTCTACTGACATGGCAAACTAGACACGTCTACTTAGAAAATTTTAAGGCTCGTCTACTCAAACTCTTGTCTATTAAAACAAAAGGAGATTAAAATTACCATACGTTTCCAAACAGCTCGTCTACACGATTAGACGCGAATTCACTTACTCTTTTCAAGCAGAACTTTATACAAGATATAACTTAAGTGATTTCAAATAATCCTGAAAAACTGAATAACGTTTGTTAAATAACAACTAACACTTTGCCAAGCAAATTTAATCCTTTTGTTAACATCAAAATTTAGAGATTAATTAAATTCAAATCACTTTGGTTCCAACATGAAGTGCAAGAGAGTGGGAAATTCGGGTGATATTGCTATGAAGTTGGATATCAGTAAAGCTTATGACAGAGTGTACTGGGACTACCTCTGTGAAATCATGCTCAAGCTAGGTTTTAATGACCAATGGGTAAACTGGATCCTAATGTGTGTCTCTTTAGCTCATTACTCGGTTCTTATAAACAATGCTAGCTTGGGTGTGGTGGTTCCTAGCTGGGGTCTTAAGCAAGGGGACCCATTGTCTCCCTCATGGTTGTCAAACTCGCGAGTTGACTCTTAGAATCGTCCGAGTCTACGTTTCTAGGTCGGCAAAACTGGTTCACTCGCATGCAGAATCGGTTTCATAGCAGACTCGGTTAAACTTGGTTTGACTCGGTCAAACTCGCGAGTCTAGGTTGAGTCACCGAGTTTGCAACACGACCTGAATCTCCACCGCGAACAGAGCCGCAAACCGGCACGCCACCTCGGACCACCACTGCGTGAAGCTGATTCTCCCCATCCCTGCGAGTTTGTCACAAGCGACCATGTCTCTGCTAGCTTCCTGCTGAGCCTGTCGCGAGCCCACCGTCCCTCACCTATGCAAATGCGGCTTGAAGGGTTGGCCTCTCATGCTGTGCGCCGTTTCCGTCTTTGTTGGAGATTAGGGTTACTTTTTCTGTCTCTAGGTCAGGGAAGAAAGAAGAGGAGGGTTGGGCCTTTTTAAACTAAAGGCCCATCTAGTCAAAATTAAAAACTATGGCATCAGCAAATAGTTTAGGCTTGGGTTGGTAAACTCTATAGGTGCTATTACATAGTAGTTTATTTATTTAGATAAAAGGAGTCCTATTACATAATAATAATAATAATAATAATAATAATAATAATAATAATAATAATAATAATAATAATAATAATAGTAATTACTATTTTATGATTATGGTGTTAGCTGAATTTGGATTATGATGTTACTGTTTTATGTTATGTATATATGTCATTTTTATATATATATAGATCTTTTTATATTAGGTAGACTTTTACGAGTCTACAAGTCGAGTCTACGTGTCGAGTTTACGTACCCTCCACAAGTCTACGTAGACTGCGAGTCTGACAACCTTGGTCTCCCTACCTTTATATCCTATGCACGGAAGGACTCTCCTCTTTGATTAAGACCTCTTTGGGAAGCGGACAGCTACATGATGTGAAGATATGTAGGGGAGCACCCATTGTCTCCCATTTTCTTTTTACTGATGATAGCTTCCTTTTCCTAAAAGCAAATGAGCAGGAAGCAAGGAATATGAAGGAGATTTTGCTTAAGTGTGAGACTGCATCGGGTCAAGTCATTAATTTGGAGAAGTCTGAAATCATGTTCAGCTGTAATGTTGCTCAGCATGTCCGTTTGGCCTTGATTGATATTCTGGGTGTCCAGGAGAGGCTCGGTGTAGGAAAGTGCTTAGGCCTCCCCTCGATGACAGGGAGGAATAAAAAAGAGGTATTTTGTTATGTAAAAGACCGAATTTGGAAGAAGGTGAGCTCTTGAAAAGGAAAAACTTTATCTATGGCCGGAAAAAAGGTTCTTATTAAATCCGTAGCTCAAGCGGTTCCCTCATACATCATGAGTATGTATCTCATCTCTCCCTCTCTTGTTGATGACATTCAAAAAATGCTAAACTTTTTGGTGGGTGGTATTAAATGGCTATCTTGGGACAAACTTTCAATACCAAAAAAACATGGCGGGGTTGGGTTTAGAAATTAACATGCTTTCAATTTAGCTATGTTGGGAAAGCAAGCATGAAAGTTTATTATGCATCCTAATTCTCTTGTGAATAGAATTTTCAAAGCTAAATATTTTTCGAGTTTTTAAGATGCTAATATTGGCCACAACCCATCATATGCTTGGAGGAGCCTTTGGCAAGCAAGAGCACTCCTCAGACAAGGAATTCGATGGAAGATTGGTCAGGGAGTCAATATTTCAGTTTGGGACAATTTTGGTTGGGCTCGTAATGATAAAGGGGTTAGCCAAATTATCCAATTCGCTCCTACTAGCCATACTGGTCTAGAAACCTTGAGAGTCTGTGATCTCTTTCTTCCCCAAACGTGATTGTGGAATGCACCCCTTATAAGGCACCTGTTTCATCCTGATGTGGCTAGCATGATCCATCAAACGCGTATTAGCTATAATGTTGACAGGGATGAGCTCATTTGGTCCCCTAGTACAAATGGCTGCTTCACGGTCAAAACTGCTTATCATCTAGCCATGAACGAATTGGTTGATTCCTCCCATTTGCGTGATGATGGGAGCTAGCTGGATATTTGGAAGATGCACATCCCTCCAAGAGTCAAGTTTTTTCTTTGGAAAGCATGCAGAAATTGCACACCCACGAGAATGAACCTCATGTCCCATGGCATGTGTGGTGTGCAACCAGGACGTGGAGACTTTGTTCCACATTATCCATGCAGATTCATTCAAGGACATCTTCTTCAGAGCTGCACAGAGCTGCATCTTTTCTAACTGAGTGGTTGCAAGCAAAAAATGCTGAATCTAGACCATGCAGCCATGCAGCGGTCGTCCAACAATATTCCTGGTGTGCTCCTCCCCATGGTTTCCTTAAATGCAACGTGGATGCATCTTTAAACAGGGACCTTGTGTGTATTAGGGATGAGCATGGTCACTTTGTCATGGCTATAACTGATTGGGTTCCTTTGTGTCTCCCAGTTATTGAGGGAGAGGCTACTGGCCTTCTGAAAGCCATTGCCAAGTGGTTGCTGATGCAGTTCGCAAACCAAAGGAGGACATCTCTGAAGTTGGCTCTATTGCTAAATCTTGTTATGAACTTATTTCGTTTTTATCAAACTCCGGTGTGAGTTATGTTAGGCACAAGCAAATAACGTAACCCATACTCTTGTTAATGCGATATTGTTTTCAGCTAGTCCCACTGATTATTATTTAGCATCCGTGTGTATTGTTTCTTTGATTATAATTGAAATACAGGAAGTTTTTAATATCTAAAAAAAAAGTGCAAGCATGCAAGGAACGACCAATCTGATTATTCCAAAAACTGGGAGACCATATTTATAGAAAACATATTATGAATTTTCATATTGATAATTACCTTTTATCAATATGCGGATAAATTAAGACTCAATCAAATCAATCAAAACTAAAAATTATTTTTTGAATGCTATGATTTGAATATTTCTATTTCTATGCGCATACAAAATTTAAATCAATATGTAAATTTATTTGATTAGGTCCAAAATATTAACTGAATGCTAAAAATATGGAATAACATAAATGGTCCCAAATAATATTTTGACTATTTTAAGCTGAAAATTTATTATCATTGTTTGCATGCACGACGATTTGACTATTTCTATGCGTAATTTGTTCAATTTGAATGATCATTAATGTTATTGAAATTTTTTTTTTTAAAAAAGAAAAGTAACTTGTTATTATTACTATTGAAATAAATTAGTATTATTTTATTTTTTTACAAAATTAATTAGCATTCAGAATTGTCATTATTACTATTAACCATGGTATTAAATAACTTCCTAAAATCAATTTAGATAGTCAAGATCGTTATAATTAATAATAATGTTGAAAATTTATTGTCATTATTCGGATTTGATTGATTATTAATGCTATTGAAATAAATTGTTATTCTTACTATTTGAATTTTGAAATAAATTTATATTCAGATTTAATATATTTTCAAATTAATGTGAGCATAACACGTACATTATTTTTGGAGGGAAGACTTGTGGTGAAACTACATGTATAAGAAAAATGACTCCACATATTGACATGTGGAAGTTTTCACTTTGAGATTATTCTCAAATATATATTATATAGATATAGATATAGATTATTCCAAATTTAAGACAATAAAATTCTAAAATAAAATTGTAACACGGGACACCATCTAGTATAGATTTCTGGTCCTCCTTCTTATCTATGGGATAGTTCCTCTTCCTCCGCCTTTTTAATTATTCTAATCTAGACTACGATTTCTTGGTAGGGTAACAATGTTAATTTGGTCAACAATCAATACCAAATATAAATCACAAGAGAGAAAATTTGCAACATATTAACTAATAAAAGCACAGGCACATATGTCCTGATTAATCATACAGCATTATTATTTTTTTAATACATGAAAGACAGCAGAATGGAAAAGGTATATGGTGTATCAACTGCTAGCTGCTGTAAAACCAAAAGAGGCATAAGAAATAGAACCAAGATCCCAACTATCATGGATAACTTTGGCCTTGGAGTTTTCACCAGCAGCCCCCATAGCCACATGCAATGGGAAGAAGTGATCAGGCCAGGGATGAGCCTGTTTTGCATATGGGGCCTTCTCTTCAAACTGATTTACTTCCTCATATCTACAAGAACCATAGGTTGAACACTTGCATCAGAAGATAGATCAAAGGATTATTGTTGTCTTTTCAATCAAATCAACAAGTTTTATGCTAATGAAGTCAAAGTAATATAACTAATCGTATATTGTACTTAAAAAAAAATAAATCAAATTCTGCACATATACACATATATACTATCACTCATACATGTGGCTCAAGCAGAGTTTGAGTGAAAAGAGTTCATCAGAGACAACCTAAAGAACTATCTATGCAGTTATGCAAGTTGAGGAATGCGAGTTATGCAACTACAGCTAGCATTACCCATCTACAATGGGATCCGGATTCCCAGCTAGGAGCACGCATTTACACGCAATAAACAATCTCGGTCATTAATTTGAGATTGGGTGACTCACATTACACATTCATTAAACCAGTTTTAAAAAATATTTGTTATTGAGCTGTAACTGCGTCACACAGTTACAACAGGGAATCCGTTTCCTCTACATTCTACAATCATATTGGGGTAGTATATTTCCAATATCTTAGAAATAATTAGGACCTTGCAAAGATGAATAATACTTTCAATTCTATTCCTGGCTTAGCATGGTTATGCTTTATGCTCATGCCAATTTATTTATGAATATGAAAGTGGAAAACAAAGCAAACATATATACATAATTACCTTCCTTCAATAAGAGAGCTTTTTAACCAGGAATCAAATGCCACAGCCCAGGGAGGAGAAGGGCTATTATGAGATCCAAGTGCTCTCAAGTTATGGGTGGCACTCCCTGACCCAATGATTAGGACACCTTCATCCTTAAGAGGGGCCAATGCCTTCCCCAAGTTATAGTGATAAGTAGCATCTCTGTGAGATGAAACTGAGAGTTGACAAACTGGGATGTCTGCTTCTGGGTACATCAATATGAGAGGCACCCAAGCACCATGGTCAAGCCCACGTTTTCTATCTTCATCCACTCCGCTGAAACCAGATGCTTGGAGTAGTTCCTTCACCCTCTTTGCAACTTGTGGAGCCCCTGGTGCTGGATACTTGATCTGGATATAAAGGGAAACAATTCAAAGAGATAGCTAAGAAATGGATCTATAACCTCTTTTTTTGTTGTTACATTTAGTGTTCTTTGTGGATACAGACAGAAAAAATGTTGCATTAGAATTATTTGCCAACTTACATGTTATTAGGCATAGATTTAAGTAGTACAAAGGAAGGCCATACCCAAATTAGGATACAAATTCACAGTTTTCTAATCATATAGCATAGAAGTACACTGGATAACAATTCAAAACTGATGAATTAACATTGTTTACAAGAATTGAAAATCTCCACCAGCTAAGAAAACAACAAAATAAGAAAAATACCGCTTTCTAATTCATTTAATTCAAACCCACTTTTTAGCAAAATCAAGTTTCAAAATCGGACCCGGATTTTCTATAGTGAGGGATTCCCTACATTCACATAGTCATCTTAATCTACTGTCAAGGATTTCATGCAGCCATTTTTGCATTAATATATTTGTCATATACAAAACTAATTCAGAATGTCATGCAGTCATTTTTTTATGGCAAAAAAAAAAAAAAATCATTTCCTGAAAAATCTAATCAAACACACATAGTTTTTATTGATTTCACATCACAGGGACTCTATGTCATTGATCATGTATAAACAAACTTTTGAAATTAATGACCGGGGATGTGTAAGGTATAAGGAATTATACCAACCAGAAACTAATAGAAAGTGTAATAGAAAATAGAAAAACACTCCTTCGAGGGGAGCAACCTCCTTAAGCAAACGCTTCCTTCAATATTCTTCTTATTTTTCATTGCATTCATTCATTACATATATAGCATTCTTAATAACAAACCCAACAAACTTAGTAGTGACTCATCATAATGACTCACCATTATTCTAGACTCTTCCTAAATGATGCGACTCATCATTATTCTAGACTCTTCTAATCTAGGTGCATTGTCACATTTAAAAGGGTTAAAACTACTCGAGCTTAGTATTGAGGAAATTGGGTCTACTTGTCATATTTTGGGTCATTACACTGGTTCGGCCACGGCGAAGAAATGGCTCCCCGTGGCTATGGGCTCAGTGATGATCTCCTTCACCGTCGTTGTCCCTTCTTCATTCCTTGCTTCATCCACGGGTGATTCAGCATGTCCTTTGCCCAAATTCAAAGGTGCCATAGAGTTTTCAAATCGTTTGGTGAAGGCAGAGGTTGCAATTTCTGTGACTGTATGTGAGTTCACAATGCCTTCGACACTCTTCATTGTCGGCAGGAAGAATGGGTTGGCCATAACAGAGGGCTTTGGAATCAATAATTTGGCTTCAATTTGTTGTGCCAATTGAAAGGCTTGAGACACGAAGTAGGGGCGAGGGTGCAGTAACCGCATCTCACTGCGGATGACATCCCGGAGGCCGGAAATGAAGCATTCAAGGTGGTCAGCTGCAAACATGCACATAACATGCTGGGAAACATTGTCAAATTGTAGGTAATAATCCGATATCGAGCACCTGTTTGTTTTATCTGGCTGAGAGCATATTGGTGAGTAGGGTCCAAAAATGGTGTGTAGCCATGGTTGAAATAGAGGTTGGATGATGGGTTGTAAATGGTGGTGTTGTTGGTAGTGAAGGTGGAAAAAAATGGAGGCATGAGAGGGTCAATGAAAGCACCAATGTAAGGTATAAGGAATTATACCAAACAGGAACTGATAGAAAGTGTAATAGAAAATAGAAAAACACTCCTTCGAGAGGAGCAACCTCCTTAAGCAAATGGTTCCTTCAATATTCTTCATGTTTTTCATTGCATTCATTCATTACACATATAACATTCTTAATAACAAACCTAACAAACTTAGTAGTGACTCATCGTAGTGACTCACCATTATTCTAGACTCTTCTAAGATGATCTGACTCATTATTATTCTAGACTCTTCTAATCTAGGTGTATTGTCACTCCTAAGAGGGTTAAAACTACTTAGGCCCAGTATTGGGGAAATTGGGTCTACTTGTCATATTATTGTGAGGAGGATATGATTGTAATTTGCAATTGTTATTACATGATATTTGCATCAAAAATGCTAAGAAAACACTCTTTATCACACTTTTCTACACACCCATTATTATTGACTGGATTTCATGTAAGACCCACCAAAACACAGGGTCCACTCAATGATAGAGGATATGTTAAGAAAAGTGTGATGAAGATTGTGATACTAGCATTGCACTACTCAGGGACAGACCCAGAAATTTTGGTTAGTATGGGTAAAAAGATAATCTAAAAATATTTTTTTAAAAAAAGAATATTAATACTAATACTAGTTCGATTTAGAAATAATATTACTTTTACCGTTTTTCTATCGTTTACGATTGTCTATTCGGAATACTCTCCTTGAATACATTTTTGTCTATAAAAAAAAAACATTCTACTGTTAGTTTCTCATAGGATTACACATTTTATTCTTCACAGATGAGTGGGCATGATTTGTTATATGGGGCCACATCTAATTTTTTATGAGGGCAAAAGCAAATTAATATATATATATATATATATATATATATATATATATATATATATATATATATATATATAGATCCGTCCTCCCTGCTCTACTAACATTAGTCATGAACAAAACTTGCATCTGCAACAAAAGGATGTAACATGACATGAGACAAAACTACAAACCTTGTACAAGGCCTTGGGGAAGCCATAGAAATCATAGATGGTGTCGTTGTGATCAACAACGTTGACGGTGGGAACATCGGTGTCCCAGTGACCAGAGATGATAAGAATGGCAGAGGGTCTCTGAGGAAACACCTCCTTCCACGACGTCAAGAACTTCCGCGCAGGAATTGTATCATCTATGGCCAGTGTTGGTGCTCCATGTGATATGAAAAACGTCTCCTTCAATGCCATCTTCCCTTTATCTTGTTTTTTCTTCGCTATAAAATTCACACTTTCTCCTTTAGTGTAGAATGAACCGTGCTATGAAAAAAATCTGAATATGGTATTCATTTATATATAAGAAAAAAGGAGGGTTTAGTCAAAAATAAAATAAAATAAAAGGAGGGATTCATAATATATCAGCAGAGGAAAATAAGAAGAAAGGTAAAAGGTTTGGAATTTGTATTATCTTATAGCCTAAGCTACGCGTAATTATATTTGACATTTGACCAAAAGTTTCCCTGGTTTATTCTTTTTTTTTATTGCCTGTTTTTTTTCCATTGTCCATTTCTAATATTTAAAGGGAGATAGATCTTGAGCCCCAAAATGATGTCTCATTTTCTATCTCATTCACTTAAATTGTGCCATGACATTTATAAAGAGGGGAATTCTCCCATGCCTTCCATAATTTTAGTGTAACTTTTACACTATCGCTTACATTCTGGCAACTCATCTAAAATAACACGTTGATGACACCTCATTATCTTTTTTTTTAAAAATATTTTAATCTTTTTATTTAATTTTAGATTCAAAAGACCTATTTTCCCTTTCATCCCTTCCTTCGCTTGTACCACTTTTATTCGGTGACCATTGATAGCATGAATCTGCAAGTGTACGGCTTCGTCGTCAAGTAATCTTGAACAACAATTAATTATTAAATCAATCAAACTAAACAAGGAAATATTTGGTTTTTGAAATAAGAATCAAGTAACAAATCAATTATTAAAAGCGCAATCAAACAAAAAAAGGAAAGTAAATCAATTTGGGGTTTTTCAAATTAAAGAGGAATTTCCAGGAATTGGGTTACCAATAAGACTGCTTATACTACTAAATTGACTACCCTATGTTAATTATCAAGATGCTTTGAAGGTGAAATTATCCTAATATAGTTAATGTTCCCTCTCGAGATACAAGAAGCGTGCTCAATTAAACCAACCCCTACTCTCGTGGTAATTGTATTTAAATTGGACTTATTGAGGTTTGTAACAATTCAATGAACCATCGAAGGACCGCTTCTAACTCTCGTGATTTAAGTCCTAAGATCAATCCCTATAGATCCAATACCTAAGTTCACTTCTCAATTCATCATTAGAGTATCTATGACATGCAAATAAGTGCATACCAAATTCATAAGTAATTATAACAATATGAATTAAATCAAAAGCAAATTTAAATTAACAATGGGAAAACATCAATTCATAACATAAAACAAGTCTTGGGCGTAGCCCCAATTCCTAGAAATAAAACGACTACTCAAGCATTGTCATGGTCATAGCAATCTTGATTAAAAAGAACATAAAAATCCTAAGAGAATAGAAAAAATTGGAGAAGAAGAGAAATCCTAAATTAACCCTAAGGTAGCACCCCAAAGATGTTATTTTCGAGCCCAAGAGTCGTATTTATAATGTAGGTTAACTTGGGATTTAAGCAATTACAAATCAAATCAAAACAGAAAATCAGAATCCCAGATTTTGCGCGTCACAACCGTGATATCTGTCAAGTCCAGGCCGTGACAGGTTCTGACTTGGAGAATTGCTTAACTAATTGGCCTATCACGGCCGTGATGGCTGCACGGCCAGGTCGTGACAGCTTCTGACTTTTGCGTTCGTCTTTTTCTTCAGCCCTACACGATCATGGCCGTGATGCTTGTCACACCCAGGCCGTGTTGGTCTCTGTTTGGCTCATTTTTCTTGTTTTTCAAGTTTCATCTTCATGCAAACTCCAAATCAACTGGATTTACGCATTTTCCTCATCAATTGCTGCATACAAACACCACAAAACCACCTTACCAGTTCCAAAGTAAAAACTAACAAATATCAAAATAAAATGCCTAATCTACATGAAAATACATGCAAAATGATAAATAAATATGAGGTGAAATCACACTCATCAAACTACCTGAAGCTTAAGATTTTTCTTCTCCTCAAGTAATAACCAAGGCTAGAAAAGATAAACAATCAGGGCATGGACAGTGATATGATCAAGACACAGATCACTAACATTTTATGATCTTTCTTTGATTTCAATTGCTAAAAATTCAAGATCAAACACAAATAAGAACAATAGAATAAACTTGATCTTCAAGTGAAGAATCAAGAGAAACAAAAAGGAGTATGAGAGAATAACAATTGATATATGAACTAGAAAGTAAATTGCAAGAAGTAAATGACATGAATTAAAGAGCAAAAATTAAAGAAAAAAATAGAAAATGGAAGAGGTAGAGAAGAAGGAGAATGATGCCACAAAGTCATTCTTCTTGGAGAAGAAAATTGAATTTGATAAGCCAAGGAAGATCCACCACTCGAACATGGAAATTCAAGATAAGAATCAATGGTTCAACTCATGAACCAAGAAGAGGAGACTCTCAACTCTCTCTAGCAATCTCAAGTGTGAGAAAACTCAATCGTATTCAAAACTTGAAAACAGATTTACATGACATCTATTTATAGGCTCATCCTACTTAAGGTGCAAGCTAGACTAACTTGAAGTGCAAGTTACCCTAGCTTGGAGTGCAAGTAGCACCCTTTTCCTTCATCCACCCAAGTGTGAGCTTTTTTTTGGGCCTAATGACTTCTACTATTATGCTATGGCCTAATAGGCCCAAATCCTAGATTAGTCCTAAGTGCTTCTTTTGAATAAGCACTTTTTGTTACATAAACTCTACTCTATACAAGGTTCCTAGTCCCTACCTTTATTACATGAAGTCTAAGCTAAACAAGGGTCCTAGGTCCTATCCCTAACTAGGTGGTCAATAGCTTAATGCACAAGAGGTTCAAGGTGAAGCCCTCTTCATATGGTTGCCTATGAGTCAAATGATTGACCACCACCTTCTTCAATGAGCATTGGATTCTTCTAAGCATTGCCCTTGTTAAGGGTCCATGTAGGTCTTCAATGCTAGGTCCTTGGCTTTGATTGTCCATGCTCATATCATCCCCTCCTTCGTGAAGCGCATTCGTCCACGAATTGTGTTGATCATCATTTGTGTCATTTTCAAAAAGACTAAGATCATACACATTAAACGTGGCAATCACATTATAATCACCAAGGAGATCTATTTTATATGCATTATCATTTATTTTCTCCAATACTTGGAAAGGTCCATCACCCCATGGTAGGAGTTTGGACTTCCTTTGTAAAGGAAACCTCTCTTTTCTTAAGTGCACCCATACCCAATCACCCGGTTTGAGTAACACTTGTTATCTTCCCTTATTTACTTGCCTTGCATTGTACTCCCCTTGTTTTTCAATATTCAATTTTACTTGTTCATGGAGCTTTTTAACAAATTCGACCTTGGCAAGCCCATCTTGATGCAACAAAGATTGGTCAATTGGTAATGGAAGCAAATCAAGTGGGGTTTGTGGATTAAAACCATAGACTATCTCAAAAGGGGAGTGCTTAGTAGTAGAATGTTGCACACGGTTGTATGCAAACTCAATGAAAGGTAAGCACTCTTCCCAAGACTTTAGGTTTTTCTTGAGGATGGTTCATAGGAGTGTAGAAAGAGTCATATTAACCACCTCGGTTTGCCCATCCGTTTGTGGGTGGCAAGTAGTCGAAAAGAGTAATTTAATTCCAAGCTTGCCCCACAAAGTTCTCCAAAAGTGACTTAGAAACTTTGTATCTCTATCGGATACAATGCTTCTAGGAATCCCATGTAGTCTAACTATTTCCCTAAAGAAAAGGTCGGCTACATGGCAAGCATCATCACTTTTGTGACACTAAATGAAATGGGCCATCTTGGAAAACCTATCCACAACCACAAAGATTGAGTCATTCCCTAGCCTAGTCCTTGGTAATCCTAACACAAAATCCAGAGATATCAATCCAAGGAGAAGAAAGACTAGGTAAGGGAGTGTACAACCCATGAGGCTTACTCTTTGACTTTGCTCTCAAACACTCAATGCATTTTTGACATAACTTTTGGACTTGAATTTTCATGTTTGGCCAAAAGAAATTTTCATGCAAAACCTCTAAAGTCTTGTGAACACCGAAGTGCCCTATTAAGCCCCCTTGATGTGCTTCTCTTACCAATAACTCTCTAATAGATTGCCTTGGCACACAAAGTCTTTTATCTTTAAAAAGGAACCCTTCACTTATGAAAAATCCTTTACGTGCCATGGACCCTATTTGAGTGTAAATTGTAGAGAAGTCCGGATCATTTACATACAATTCCTTTATGTGATCAAACCCAAGAAGTTTTGTTTCAAGAGTTGATAGTAAGGCATATCGACGTGAAAGTGCATCTGCCATAACATTGCTTTTATCTTGTTTATGTTTAATCACATAAAGAAATTGTTCTATGAATTCCACCCATTTGGCATGTCTCTTGTTTAATTTTCCTTTCCCCTTTAAGTGTTTTAATGACTCATGATCACTATGAATGACAAATTCCTTGGGCAAGAGATAGTGTTGCCAAATTTTGAGACTCCTTACTAAGGCATAAAATTCTTTATCATATGTGGAATATTTCAAATGTGCCCCGACAAGTTTCTCACTAAAGTAAGCAATGGGGTATCCTTCTTGAAGCAAAACGGCCCCAATTCCTACATTAGAAGCATCACACTCTATCTCAGGAGATTTCACAAAATTTGGAAGCGCGAGAATTGGTGCATTGGTCAATTTTTCCTTTAGTATATTGAAGGAGTTTTCTTGTCTTTGGTCCCAATGAAATGACACATTTTTCTTTAAAACCTCATTTAGAGGACTTGCCAAAGTGCTAAAGTCTTTGACAAATCTTCTATAAAAACTTTCTAATCCATGGAAACTCCTAATATCTCCAACATTTTTAGATGTTGGACAACTTTGGATGGCCTTAATTTTCTCTTCATTCACTTGCACACCTTGTGCACTAACAACATAGCCTAAAAATACCACTTTGGTGGTGCAAAATGTGCATTTCTCAAGGTTGCCAAATAGTTTTTCATTCCTTAATACTAACAAAACATACTTCAAATGTTCATGATGTTCATCAAGTGTTTTGCTATATATTAAGATATCATCAAAATAGACAACCACAAATTTACCAAGGAATTCCCTAAGGACATGATTCATGAGCCTCCTGAATGTATTGGTGCATTAGTGAGTCCAAAGGGCATCACAAGCCATCCATAAAGTCCATACTAGGTTTTAAAAGCGGTTTTCCATTCATCCCCTTCTCTTATTCTTATTTGATGATAGCCACTTCTTAGGTCAATTTTTGAAAAGATTTGTGACCCATGTAGCTCATCCAATAAGTCATCTAACCTTGGGATTGGATGTGTATATTTGATGGTTATGTTATTGATGGATCTACAATCCGTGCACATTCTCCATGTACCATCTTTTTTTGGTACTAAAATAACTGGCATTGCACATGGAGAAAGTGATTCTCTTATCCATTCTTTTTCCAAGAATCCTTCAAACCGCCTTTGAATTTCTTTTGTTTCTTCGGGATTGCTCCTATAGGCCGGCCTATTAGGAAGAGATGCACTAGGAATTAAGTCCATTTGGTGCTCAATCCCCTCATAGGTGGCAAACCTTTAGGAAGCTCTTTTGGAAAAACATCTTTAAACTCATCCAAAAGAAACTCAAAGGGTTTTGGTAAAGAAAGAGATGGAGTAGAATTTTCATCATTATTTTTTGTGTAAAGTAAATATATTGGGTGATTGGCCAATAATATTTTCTTGACTTCCTTTTCTTTTAGAAATAATCATTCATTGCCATCTATTTCTTTACCTTTATTTTTTTTAAAAAAAATTTGCTCACTTGTGCCATTTACCTTTTTCATATTCTTTTGTTGCACATTATTTTCTTTATTTATTTCTTTTGCACTCTTGGCTTTTCTCTCTCATTTTCTTTTGATCCTCACCAATTTCTTTAGGAGAGAGGGGTACAAGAGTAATCTTTTTGTTGTCGTGCATGAAAGTAAATCTATTGGAAAGGCCATCATGTATGACTTTCCTATCAAATTGCCATGGCCTTCCTAGCAACACATGTCCTGCCTCCATAGGCACCACATCACATATTACTTCATCATGATAAGAGCCAATGGCAAAACCACTAGTGGAAAATATACATTAGACGGTAAAGGTTTACGTCAGTTAACCAAAAGCTAGACGTTAAAAAGGAGGCGGTGGCAGTTTTGTAAATATCAGACTTCATTAATTCAATTTTAACGTCAGTTGTTTTAAGGACTGACGTTAAAAGAGAAGTGACTCACTTTTAACGTCAGTTCAATAAACAACTGACGTTAAAGTGAACCTTTAACGCTCGGCTTCTTCATCGAATCGACGTTAAAAGTGCCTCACTTCACTTTTAACTTCTGTTCTTTCATCAACAGACGTTAAAGGTTATTTTAATAATTTTTTTTATCTATTATACGTACCCTTCCGCATTGCCTTCCTCAAAGTTTCAGTTTCACAATTGCTTTGATGTTTTGTGTTTTTGTTTTGAAAACTAAAATATATGTGCGAAGTATAAGTTGATTCAATAACCCAAACCGGATCTCATTCATTGAAAGGGTTTAAAATCCTTTAAAATCCTATAAAAAGTTACATTGATAGGGTTTAAAATCCTATAAAAAGTTACATTGATAGGGTTTAAAATCCTATAAAAAGTTACATTGAAAGGGTTTAAAATCCTAAACATTTTGTTGAGGGGCTTCGTTCCCTTCACGGGTGAGCAAGAGAGGAGAGTCGAGCGACCGATTTTTCCAGAGCGGCTGAGCAAGGGTGCACCCAATCTGTTTCAGTCTTGGAACAGTCATTTGCTTCCAACGCTGACGTTCTGGTGCTGTAGCTAGCTGCCGATTCTCCAGAAAGATGATAAGGTGAGCAACTCACACTATGTGATTTACACAACCTTATCACCCATGTTATGTGATTTACACAACCTCAGAAGTTATTTGACCATTAAGACAAAGACCTTTGAGTCTAGGAATAGGAAGAAAGAGTGATGAAGTTAATCTCCACGGCAGAGCCATATTGTGAAGCAGAAAATTAAAAAAATGGAAGGAAGCTATTTATAGGAGCAAGGGATGAAGTTACTAAGCTATTCTGATTTTCTTGAAAACTGACCTATAAACTTTAATGCTCATTAAGAGGATTAAGTTACAAGGTGCATGGGTAAGTAGCACAGTAGTCAAAGGAATGAATTCTTGCAGAAACTTATACACCTTTAACGTCAGTTGTTTAAAATAACTGACGTTAAAGGTGTTTTTAAAATAAAAAATATTTATTTTTAACGTCAGTTTTTTATACAACTGACGTTAAAAGTGTGGTTTTTACTTCAGTATAATAAATAGCTGACGTAAATAATCCTATAAATTATAAACGTGCAGAATGAATATTGGAAATAATGTAATATACGGAAACTTGGCAGTCATAAATTAAGTTGACGTTAAAAATGAGGTGGTGGCAATTGATTGGCAGTCATATTTATTTTTAACGTCAGTTTTTTATACAACTGACGTTAAAAGTGTGGTTTTTTACTTGATATAATAAATAGGCGACGTAAATAATCCTATAAATTATAAACGTACAGAATGAATATTATAAATAATGTAATATACGGGAACTTGGCAGTCATAAATTATGTTGACGTTAAAAATGAGGTGGTGACAATTTGTAAATATTAAATCACTATTTGCGTCAGTTGTGTAAAGAACTTGTGTAAATACTAAACAAGTTTATTTTTAATCTACATTAATTAGCTTGAATTAGTAAACATATTCTTGTGAAAATTAAAATAAATAAACACTTAACATAAAAGTGTTATATGTATAATCAAATCGTATCTCATTGAAGCGATTCATAAGTTACAATTACATGATTAAAAGATAAAAAATTTCTGCAGCATAGCACTAAAATATTAAAAAGTTTCTGCTTCAACATCAATTTCTTCTCAGTTCTGTACTCAGAAACTCCAATGGTGCATCGATCCCCTCCCTGCTCATTTGAAGTCCTTGATGCTCCATGTGTGCTTTATCCACAGTTGCTTGGGGAGGAGATGGAATAAAGTGAGGGAGTCATATTATGTGATTTACACAACCTCAGAAGTTTTTTGACCATTAAGACAGAGACTTTAAGTATAGGTATAGGAAGAAATAACAAAAGTCTCAAATGTGATAGAACCATATTGTACAGGAATAGAAAACGCACGAAATATAGAGGAAAAGAAGAGGGTGTATTTACATACTGATACAGAAGAATGGCACTTTATATAGAGAATAGTCTCTCTCTGATTTTCTTGAAAACTTATCTATAAACTTAATGCTCATTAAGAGGATTAAGTTTCAAGGTGCATGGATTAGCACAGTAGTCAAAGGAATGAATTTTTTTGTAGATATACACTTTTAACGTCGCTTGTCTTCAAAAACCGACGTTAAAAGTGCTTTTAAAATAAAAAATATTTATTTTTAACGTCGCTTTTTATACAACTGACGTTAAAAGTTTTATTTTTACTTCAATTAAATAAATAGTCAAAGGAATTAATGTATTAACGTCGCTTTCTTAATACAATCGACGTTAAATATATGACCTTTAACGCCGGTCTTTACAAACAATCGGCGTCAAATGTTGTTTTATTTTGGTTTACACCCGCGCGCCTTCTCGCACTTCGCTCGCATCGTCTCTTTTCTCTTTTCATCACGCTCAACCCTCACTCTCACTCTCACTCTGCCCTAATCGCGAGCTCATCTCCACCGCAACCACCGCGAGGGCTTCTTCGCCACCACCGTGAGGTACACTATTAACCCTAACTCTGCTTTCCATTCATTCTTTGCAATAACTTTACATCTCTCTTTCCCCTTCCCGCGCACTAACTCTCCTTGTCCCTCTGCTCTCAGTAACCACATCGAACGTTGGCCACCACTCGAGCTCCCCTCCCCACCACCACGCGAGCACCTATTTCTGGTGAGTCTTTAGGGCACATTTTTTTTATTTTTGGTTTTGAGTGTATGTTGAAACTGTAGTCTCATGAGTTGAAACTTGAAACCGTGAGTTTGAGTTGTTTGGAATGTACGTCTCTATTTTTGGTTTTGAGTGCATGTTGCTCTGCTGGTTGATCTGTCACGGCCGTGATGCTCATCACGGCTAGGCCGTGATCAGTTCTGCCTGTGATGGTCTGGTTCAGTTGGCACGTTACGACCGTGATGGACATCACTGCCAGGCCGTGACCAGTGCTTGGCAATCTTCAAAAACTATAGTTTTCAATCTCCCGTATTGTCCTTATATTGGATATATGTTTTGTATATCTACAGGACCTATCTAGTTATGGATCGTAGTTGGATGGTTTGTAAGCGTACTAGTGCTGAGTATTTGAAGGGGGTGGGAGAATTTATAGAATTTGCTCAAAGGAATGTTCCTAATAGTAATTGAATGTTCTGTTGTCCTTGTGTCAAGTGTTTGAATACGAGGAAATGTACGGTGAAGGATATACGTACTCATTTGATTTGTGAAGGGATTTGCTTGAGTTATACAAGATGGATATGGCATGGTGATGTGTTGTTGAGTAGTACGGCAAGTGTCTCCCAAAGTGAGGACGTTGACGTAGATATGGAGGATGATCGAGTAGAGGACATGATCCGTGATATTGGACAAGAATCTTTTCATCGAGCTCATGTGTATGATAGGTTGTGCGGTGATGCGGATAAGCCTTTATATCCAGGGTGTACTACTCATACACGGTTGTCGGCGGTGCTAAAATTGGTTTGTGTGAAAGCGAGAAATGGTTGGACCGATAAAAGCTTCACGGAATTGCTTGAAGTGTTGAAAGACTTGCTTCCGGAGGACAACACATTGCCTGACCGTAACTATGAGGCCAAGAAGGTATTGTGTCCTATAGGTATGGAGTATAAGAAGATACACGCATGCCCCAATGATTGCATATTGTACACCGGTGTTCATGAAGACAATCACGATTGTCCCAAATGTGGGTTATCACGATACAAAGTGAAGGGTGGTGATGATGATGATGATCTTGATGATGTGAGAAAAAAGGGTCCTCCTGCGAAGGTGTTGTGGTATCTTCCAATAATTCCAAGGTTCAAGCGATTGTTTGCCAATGCGAAAGATGCGAAGAATCTTAGATGGCATAATGATGAGAGGAAACGTGATGGAAAGGTTTGTCATCCTGCTGATTCTATTCAATGGAAGAATATCGATACTATGTTTCTGGATTTCGCCGATGAGCCAAGAAACCTAAGGCTTGGACTTGCTACGGATGGAATGAATCCTTATGGTAATATGAGTAGTATTCATAGTTCATGGCCTGTTCTGTTGGTAATTTACAACATGCCCCCTTGGTTGTGCATGAAGCGCAAATACATGATGTTGTCTATGATGATTTCGGGCCCAAAGCAACCGGGAAATGACTTAGATGTTTATCTAGGTCCCTTGATTGAAGACTTGAAAACGCTATGGGTGGAAGGTGTTGATGTAGTTGATGGGTATTCTCATGAGACTCTCAAGCTTCGTGCCATGTTATTTTGCACCATCAACGACTTTCCAGCATACGGTAACTTGTCCGGGTACAGTGTCAAGGAGCATAAAGCATGCCCTATATGTGAAGAGGCACATGCTACACTCAGTTGCATCATGGAAAGAAGACGGTTTACGTTGGGCATCGGAGATTTCTTAGACGTGATCACCCATATCGTAAGATGAAAAAAGCTTTTAATGGATGCCAAGAGACAGAAGAAGCGCCGGCGGCCTTAATTGGAGAGCAGGTTTATCAGAGGGTAAAGGACATCAATGTTATATTCGGCAAGTCCAAAAAGAAAGGTAAAGCTACTGAGAAAAACATATGGAAGAAGAGGTCGATATTCTTTGATCTTCCATACTGGCGCAAGCTTGATGTCAGACACTGCATTGATGTGATGCATGTGGAGAAAAATGTGTGTGATAGTGTGATCGGGATGCTTCTCAACATTCAGGGCAAGACAAAGGATGATGTGAATGCTCGTCTCGACCTCGTTGCTATGGGTATACGAGAGAAGTTAGCTCCAGTTGTTGAGGATGGTAAGCGGACTTATTTGCCGCCAGCATGTCATACTTTGTCAAAAAAAGAGAGACAAAGTTTCTGCGGGTGTCTTCAGGGCATCAAAGTTCCACATGGTTACTCTTCAAATATGAAGAGGCTTGTCTCTAGTGATCTTAAATTGGTTGGCTTGAAGTCTCATGATTGTCACATCTTGATGCAACAACTTCTGCCCATTGCTATTCGTGGTATTGCTCCAAAAAATGTGAGACATGCCATTACTCGGTTGTGCTCATTCTTCAATTCTATATGTAGCAAAGTCGTTGACCCCCGTATGTTGGATGACTTGGAAGTTGAGGCTGCTACAATCTTGTGCCAATTGGAGATGTATTTTCCTCCTTCCTTTTTCGACATAATGGTTCACTTAATTGTTCATTTGGTGAGGGAGATTAGATTATGTGGGCCGGTTTTTCTGAGATGGATGTACCCAGTTGAGCGCTACATGAAGATCTTGAAAGGGTACGTGAAGAATCCTCATCGTCCGGAAACATCTATTGTTCAAAGGTATGTTGCAGAAGAAGCTATTGAGTTTTGTTCGGACTACCTTCATAACACGGATCCTATAGGGGTTCCTAAGCCTCGGCATGATGAGATAAGATGTCAAGGTAAGGGTACACATGGCTTAAGAATTAATAGGAAGGATCGGGAGGAAGTGCTTCAAGCACATTTGTATGTATTGAACAACATCGAATGTGTTCAGCCTTTCTTATTTGAACATAAAAGAAAAGTCAATCAAGAAAACCCTCGAATGAGCGAAAGGTGGTTGTTGAACAAGCATAACAAGACTTTCTTACCATGGTTCAAGGAAGAAATGCTTAAGGATGGTAGTACTGCTTCTGATGACGTAAGATGGCTAGCACGTGGGCCTAGCTTCAACGTCATATGTTGGAGCGGATACGACATAAATAACTTTTCCTTTTATACAAAGGAACAAGATAACAAGAGTACCATGCAAAATAGTGGGGTTATGATCGTGGCCGAAGCAATGCACTTCTCTAGTGCAAAGGATACAAAACCCGTTAAAGCACCGAGACCTTACTTTGGATATATTGAAGATATTTGGGTGCTCGATTACACTAAGCTTACGGTGCCGGTATTTAAATGTAAGTGGGTTGATAGTAACGGTGGTGTACAAACCGACGAATTGGGGTTCACATTGGTAGACCTCAACAAGTTTGGTCATATAAATGAGCCATTCATAATGGCTTCCCAAGCAAAACAAGTGTTCTACATCACTGATCCTTCTAACAAAAGGTTGTCCGTGGTTCTCCAAGGAAAAAACATGTATAATGGTAGTGATGAAAATGAAGATTCAAATCTTGATATTCCTGAGACTCCTTCTTTTTCAACAAACATGCCTACTATAATCGAGGAGACACAGGTGGACGATGTACATCGTGATGATCATCACGAAGGAATATTGATATAGGTAGTTTAAACTTAGTATACATTTATTTTTATTTATATTTCTGTATTTGTTTTGAGTTGTAACCTATGTTAATAAATATATATTGTTTCTGAACAGGCATACATATGGATCATTGTTCCATTTTTCCTTTTCAATTCTGTAATGTGTGTGATATTCTGTGTTACTGGGATATTTACTGAATGCAGGGATAGCTGAGGGGAGTGATATTTTAAAACTGAATTTAAAAAAAAAATACTATTAACGCCGGCTAGATGAAACAACTGACGTTAATAGTATTTTATAAAATATACAGTACACTATTAACGTCAGTTGTTTATTACAACTGACGTTAAAATTAAGACCTTTAACGTCGGGTCTTAATAACAACTGACGTTAGTTTTAACAAAATTAACGTCAGTTCTGAACAAAATTAACGTCAGTTGTTTTAAAGAACTGACGTTAATTTTGACAAAATTAACGTCAGTTGTGTTAAAGAACCGACGTTAATAGTTATAGATTTAACGTCAGTTTTCAACTGACGTTAAAAGTTTAACTTTTAACGTCAGCTGTATTTACGTCAGTCGGTATTCTGACGTAAAAACTCAATTTTAACTGACGTAAAAAACACTTATTGCACTAGTGAACTCAACAAGACTTGTTGGTTTACCAAGATTTCACCCTTTTTCACTTAGCCATTGTGACTTGTATGGCCTAGGGTGTGGATTGGTTTTGAGACCAAGTTTGGTCACCAATCTTTGACTAGCCACATTGGTGCAAGATCCTCCATCTATGATTAGTGCGCACAACTTTCCATGCACCATGAACCTAGTGTGAAAAATATTCTCTCTTTCACTCTCATCCTCTTCTTTAACCTTGACTCCTAAGAGTCTTCTCACCATTAACAAGTCTCTTTAAAGTGGGAGAACTTCGTTTTCCTCACTCTCCTTAGAAGACTCACTAGAAGAGGCACTAGTGACCTCAATCTCATCATTACATCTAGAGATCATTGTTCTCTTGTTCAGACATTGTGATGCAATATGTCCCTTTCCTAAGCATTTAAAATATTTAATGTCTCTAGCTCTAGAAGAAGTGGGGTTAGAAGTAGAAGGTTTAGAGTTAGAAGATGCCGACTTGGATCCACCTTTACCATAACCATCTAATTGTTTGAATGAGTCCCCCTCCTTCTTGGAATTGTCCTTCCAAGATGAATTGTTTTTGTTGAAGAAAGGTTTCTTGAAAGACTTCTTCCTCTTGACTTGAGCTTCAACCTTGATTGCATGATGCACCAAGTCTTCTAATTTGACATAGTTGTAAAGTTCAACCACATCTTGGATGTCTTGGTTGAGTCCACCCAAGAACCTAGACATAGTTGTTTCTCTATCTTCTTCTATGTTTTCTCTAATCAATATGACCTCCAACTCTTTGTAATATTCTTCTGCACTCATGCTTCCTTGCCTCAATCTTTGTAGCCTATGGTGTAGGTCTCTAGTATAGCTTGAAGGAAAATATCTCTTTCTCCTGACTTTCTTCATCTCTCTCCAAGTACTAATGGGTTCCTCATCATACTTTTTTCTCTCTTTACATAATCGATCCCACCAAATCAAAGCATAATCTTGAAATTCTAAACTTGCTACTTTTACTTTTTTTTTCTTCACTATAATTGTAACAAGAAAATATATGTTCTAGTTTGGTTTCCCATTCTAAATGAGCATCGGGATCACTCTTCCCATGGAAGCTAGGGATCTTCACCTTCACATTATGCAACTTGTCATCCTTGTCATGTCTTCTTCCTCTATGCTCATGTCTAGGTCTCCATCTATCAAATCTAGGTCTTTCCTCATGGTTGTCTTCAGAATGTGATGAACCTCTATGAGAGTTGGTATGCCTTGATACTTCTTAGTTCTCTAGTATTTCCAATATTTCAAACATTCTTTCCATGTGGTTTGTCATTCTATCCAACTTCCTATTCAAGTTCCTTGTTCTTGATGATGATGTAGGAGAATCTTCAATGTCTTCTTCATGTATGGAAGTCATGGTGCACTTAGAAATTCAAAAATTACATACAAAATCCAGCAAATGAAAAATTACACAAAACAAATGAAGATTACACCATTGAGAATAATTACATCACCAAAAATCAAAAGAATTAAGTACAAACCAAACTAGTGACAATTACACTTAAAGAACAAAGAATTATAAGAAAAATGAAAGTACAAGGACCTCACCACTCACTCGCCATTCACTCAAATATGGTCACTCATGTATATCACTCAAGTTGACTTTTACAAGATGATTTCACTCTTGTCTCTTTCCGCTCAAGAGTTTCCTCCTCATGGGATCTACAAATTGAAACAAGATTCTCAACTATTAGTCCACAAACAAGTGATAAAGCAACCAATAAGCAAATCAATTTCAAGAGGTCAAGAAAGTGTGAAACAACTAACACAAAACTAATGGAGTTTAGAAGACAAGCATGAAAAGGTTCAAGAAGAATTGCACACTCAAATTGATGTGAAGAAGACAAGTTGTCAACAAAGTGTAATTCAAATTTAATCAAAGTGTTTGTGAACAAGTAATGATCATAGTGAATTGTGCTACACCAATATGTGAAGGATCAATACAAATATAAGCATGTGGAATGGTGGCAAGTCTTTTACCTTTGCTGATTTTCTTTTCAGATTTTGCACTTTTGTCCCAAAACTTTGTATATTTACGGTTTTGGCACACTTTTTCTTTTAACATCAGTTTTTTTTAAATTGCAGCCATTTGACTTTTCCTAATTACAATTCCACAACAATTACAATGAAAATTTCGAATTAGAAAAAAAATCCTTCAAGCATGAATAAACTCGAACAACATTGGTATAATACTTGGAAATATGAACAATTGGAGTAGTGTAAAATAAATTTCCAAGTAATGAGCACAAATCAAGAGATTAGAGACCTAGATCTTTCATTCAAGTGGATGATAAACACATCATTTCCACAATTTGAATTTCATGAAGATCTCTGAGGTTCTAATAATATGAAATCATTGAAGCACTTTTAATTATAATTTGAATCAAGCTTACTATTGTGAATTGAAATTGGAATTTTAATTTTGTAATTGTTCAAATTCACAAAGTAAGTAAAATATTTTTATGCTTGAATTTTCAAGAAGCAACCAAAATTCAAATGTAATCTATGAATACATTAAAAAAAAATGGAGCCTAAAAGCAAGAGGTGAAAAGTGAAGGGAAAAAAAATTCACAAAAATTCAAGCAAAATCAATTCAAACTCATTTCAAATTCTAGATCCATGATCACATTTGGATTCAAATTGAATTTCATCATCCAAATTTCAATGACTAATGATGCCAACTACATGTGAATTTTAAACATGAAAATGGCACCAACTCAAAGATCATCATAGAATTTGAAAATTTTGATCAAAAATTCAAAACAATTGAAGATCAAAGAACTAGATCTAGATACCACATGATATGATCAAGACATAGATCACTAACATTTTAGGATCTTTTTTTATTTCAATTGCTAAAAATTCAAGATCAAACACAAACAAGAACAATAGAATAAACTTGGTCTTCAAGTGAAGAATCAGGAGAAACAAAAAGGAGTGGGAGAGAATAACAATTGATGTATGAACTAGAAAGTAAATTGCAAGAAGTAAATGACATGAATTAAAGAGCAAGAATTAAAGAACAAAATAGAAAATGGAAGAGATAGAGAAGAAGGAGAATGGCGCCACAAAGTCATTCTTCTTAGAGAAGAAGATTGAATTTGATAAGCCAAGGAAGATCCACCACCTGAATATGGAAATTCAAGATAAGAATCAATGGTTCAACTCATGAACCAAGAAGAGGAGACTCTCGACTCTCTCTAGCAATCTCAAGTGTGAGAAAACTCAATTGTATTCAAAACTTGAAAACATATTTACATGACAGCTATTTATAGGCTCATCCTACTTAAGGTGCAAGTAGCACCCTTTTCTTTCATCCACCCAAGTGTGGGCTTTGTTTTGGGCCTAATGACTTCTACTATTATGCTATGGCCCAATAGGCCCAAATCCTAGATTAGTCCTAAGTGCTTCTTTTGAATAAGCATTTTTTGTTACATAAACTCTACTCTATACAAGGTTCCTAGTCCCTACCTTTATTACATGAAGTCTAAGCTAAACAAGGGTCCTAGGTCCTATCCCTAACTAGGTGGTCAATAGCTCAATGCACAAGAGGTTCAAGGTGAAGCCCTCTTCATATGGTTGCCTATGAGTCAAATGATTGACCACCACCTTCTTCAATGAGCCTTGGATTCTTCTAAGCATTGCCCTTGTTAAAGGTCCATGTAGGCCTTCAATGCTAGGTCCTTGGCTTTGATTGTCCATGCTCATATCAGACAGTGAACCAAGAACCCGAGTAACAAATCCAAGTAACAAGCATATCCAAATAAGTAAACAAGAGACAATCAATTTCAAGTCCAATTAGAAGCTTAGGTTCCCTAAATTCATGTCTCTCACCAATTTGGGCACTCTTCTAGTCTCACTCAAGTGTTTAATTACATATGACAATTCACTCAATTTCCTCAAGGAAGGTATCCTACCATAAGCTTGACTATTAACCAAAATCTCTACTTTATTAACGAAAACACACAAGAATCAAGAGGTCTTTTATTTTAGTTGTAATGGGGCCATGGGATTAATCGTTGGGTGGGGAAACCAAGAAAAGGAAAATATAAGAAGGCTAACAAAATATCAAACAATGAAAAACATGACAACCTTCCAAAATACCTTTTTGGGCTTTAATTCACTTTTCCACCTTTATTTCTTTCTTTCTTTTTCATTTTATTTCTCACTTTCTTTTTATCACCCCTTCTCCATTTTTTTTTGTTTTATTATTTATTTTATTTTTATTTGGAGAAATGGAGATTTTCAACTTAAGAGAAATATTTTTCTAACTTTTTCATCCCACAATTTATTTTTCAAACCACCTTTTTGCCCTTTTTGCAATACTTTAAAAGGTGTCATACCAAGCATCATTCATCAAAATCAATCAAGATACCAAGAAAAGTATTTTATTCTATTAGGCTCAAAATTGGGCAACAAAGGGGTATCATTTAATCAGTCAAAGCTCAGAAGGCCAGAAAAATATGTTTTCAAAAATTCTAAGTTTCAAATTGGTTTCAAGTCAAGTTCTAGAGAATACAATCCAAGAGGAAGAAAACACTCAATCACAAAGAATGAGGTAAATTTAGTGAGTACCCCTTTTAGGCTCAAAAATCTCACATTTAGTAGTTTGAAATTAATGAGAAACACGGATTCAAGGAACCACATGCTAATTATCAACTATCAAAATATCATCTCAAGCATTTTTGTTTTTAGCCTATCACAAGAATACAAAAATTGGGTTCAAAAATTCATTGTCTTAATTCATTTGGCACAAAGTTCTCACAATTGGATGCAATATCAAAACAATGGGCAATTTAATGATGCGATCATGCAACTACACCTAAATGAATGCAATATGAAGAATGCAATATGCAAAATGCAAAAATAATACCCCTACCCCAAGCTTAAAAACTTACATTATCCCCAATGTAAATAATCAAGAGAAGAGAAAATGGAACAACTCACCGAGGTGGTGGAGGGTGCTGGCTATGGAGGTAGAAGAAGGGAAGAATAAGAGGTGGTGGCTGCGTTTTCTGACCAGGGGGAAGGGCAAAATTTGCTTAAAAATAGGTGCAGGACCGTGTCACGGCCGTGATGGAGTTCACGACTAGACTGTGATCAGTACTGCCCTCCCCCTTTTTGTTCTTCACGCTCGTGAAAATGGGCTCGTTCTGCCCATGACCCATGTCACGGCTAGGGCGTGACCTCTCCTGGTTGGTTGGGCCTCTCCATGTCACGCCTTAAGGAACTTCATGGGTTGGGCATGATCTCTGTTGTTGGCCCTTCACGTTTCACGCCTGTGAGTTTCCAACCTGCAAACACCTTGACAAAACTATCAATTTGTGATCTTTCTCCTCTAATCTTCTCAAATTATTGAAAAACAAAAATCAAAAACAAATTGCAAGGGAAAGAAAGCTTGGGTTGCCTCCCAAGAAGCGCTTATTTTTTGTCTTAAGCTTGACCATACTCCCTTCAATCAACCGAGATTAGCTGGGCTTGGAAGTGAAAGAACACCTCTCTTCCTAGGAAGTCCTTCAAAGAGCCTATATTGTTCATATGGCCACATGTGCTTTCGCTTTGCCCTTTTCACTCTGAGTTTCATGGCCTTACTTCCTCCCGGTGGAGGTTTTAACTCCACATGTTGAGCAACTCCAATTTCATCATTATTTGATGCATCATTTGTCATGCAAAGTTTGGGAGTTACTTCCATGTTAAGCTCTTCCTTCACCTTCAGAGGCATTATCTCAATCCTACACACATGATTCTCAAAAGGAGGGTTGTTATACGAGTTAGTCAAATCAAAATCCACCCTTCCTTTCTCTACATTCAAGGAGAGATTACCATTTTTTACATCTATTATTGCTCCAGCTGTGGCCAAGAATGGCCTTCCAAGAATTATAGGGAATTTAGAATTCCCGTTCATATCTAACACTATGAAATCAGTAGGAATGGAAAATTCACCTGCCTTTATGGGGACATTCTCTAGTATGCCTAGAGGGTTTTTAGTGGATCCATCCGCAAATTGTAAAGAGAACTTGGATGGACTCAATTCCTTGGTTCCTAACCTCTCAAAGATGGTAAGCGGCATCAAACTCGCACTAGCCCCTAAGTCACATAAGGCATGGTCTATTTTCACTTCTCCAATTGAGCAAGCAATAGAGAAACTTCCTGGATCTTTTAGTTTGGGAGGCATATTAGTTTTTATCATTTCATCATGCTTCTCAATTAAGCTCTTAGTCTCTTTTTCTACTTGCTTTTTCTTGACTAGCCTTTGTGGGAAAGGTATTGGAGGTTAGTAAGGTGGTGGAGGGACGTACTTTGGTTCTATCTCTTCTTGTTCACTAATGTCCTCCTCACATTCCACATCCTTTTCAATTATCCTAAGCTTATCATCCCTCAAGTATATAGCATTACAGTGCTCATTGGGATTAACTTCGGGTTGTCCCGAAAACATACCCTTAATTCTAGAATATGTACTAGCTTGTTGGGCAATATGAGTTTCTAACATCTTATTATGGATAGCTAAGTTATCTACCTTAGATGTTAACTCCTTTATTGCCTCATTGACTACCCTACCTTGTTGCCTAAACTCTTCATTTTACTTTGTTTGAGTTTCAACAAAATTTTCCAAAAGAGACTCAAGTTTAGACTTTTGTACCTGAGGATACCCCGATGCGGGTTTCCTATTACCTTGGCCTTATTGGAATTCTTGGATCAATGTGTTATTGTAGTTCATGTAGGAGAGATAAGGGTTATTCTTCATCCCATGGTTGTAAGAATTTGGGGGAACATAGTTTGGCGACTTCGGGTTCATGTCATAAAAATTGTGACATGAATTCACTTGTTCACCCGAAGTGCCTTTAGGAGCACTACCATGTGGGCACTCCATGAAGTCATGTCCCTGCATTCCACAAATCTCACAAGCAACATTAGTAGCACCTATTGAACTCACATTAGTTTTTTCAAGCTTATCAAAGTGCTTACTCAATGAATCAAATTTAGACAAAATTAATTCCGTACCACCTACATCGAACTTACCTCCCGAAAGATTTTTCAGGTTATTACCTCTTTCTGAACCCCATTGGTGATAGCTAGTGACAACGCTTTCAATAATATTGAATGCTTGAGTCAATGGTCTATTCATCAATGCTCCACTAGTTGCGGAGTCAAGTGACACCTTCGAAGAGTAATCCAATACATTGTACAAGGTATGCACCAATAGCCACTTCTCGAGCCCATGATGTGGGCAAGACTCTAGCAATCCCTTGTTACGATCTCAAGCTTCGGATAAGCATTCTCCGTCCATTTGGAAGAAGCCGGTGATCTGAGTTCGTAGGTAAACAGTCTTGGAGGGTGGAAAGAATTTTTCCAAGAATGCCTGCTCCAGTTGGTTTCATGTTGACAAAGTATTAGCAGGCACTGATTTCAACCAATATCTTGCCCTTCCAGTCAAAGAGGAGGGGAATAACCTCAAGCGGATAACATCAACCGGGGCACCTTGAATTCTTGTTGTATCACAGAATTCCAAGAATGTTTCCACATGATCAGTCGGGTTTTCCGAGGGTAATCCTCCAAATTGATGTTGCCTAATCATGTCAATTAATTGGGGCGGTATAGTGTAGTTCTCTACCTCAATTTCTGGTCTAGCAATCCCAGTTCGCAAACCCCTAACATTTGGGGCTGCATAGTCCTTCAGCGATTTGGTATCCGGTTGATCGGTCATGAGTGGAATGGGGATCAACTTTTCTCTCGCTCTTTGCCTTTGTAGTCTCCTATGTCTATGAAAAGTTCTTTCGATCTCGGGGTCAACTTCAATAAGAGTTCCAAGACTTTGGGATCGTCACATAAAAGAGAAAAATACCTGCAAAGAGAGGGATAGATACACTAGAAAAAGAAAGAAAAATTAATAATAAAAAATGTTCAGAAAAATCAATTTAAAAATTAAATTGAAATTCAAGAAAGCACAGTCCCCGGCAACGGCGCCAAAAACTTGATAGCGTGAATCCGCAAGTGTACGACTTCGTCGTCAAGTAATAAAAAGATCGAACCCACGGAGACGTGATCTTGAACAACAATTAATTATTAAATCAATTAAACTAAACAAGGAAAGATTTGGTTTTTGAAATAAGAATCAACTAACATATCAATTATTAAAATCGCAATCAAACAAAAAAGGAAAGGAAATCAATTTGGGGTTTTTCAAACTAAAGAGGAATTTCCAGGAATTGGGTTACCAACAAGATTGCTTATGCTACTAAATTATCAAGATGCTTTGAAGGTGAATTTATCCTAATATAGTTAATGTTCCCTCTCGAGATACAAGAACCGTGCCCAATTAAACCAACCCCTACTCTCGTGGTAATTGTATTTAAATTTGACCCATTGAGGTTTGTGACAATTCAATGAGCCCTCGAATGACCGCTTCTAACTCTCGTGATTTAAGTCCTAAGTTCAATCCTTATAGATCCAACACCTAAGTTCACTTCTCAATTCATCCTTAGAGTATCTATGACATGCAAATAAGTGCGCACCAAATTCACAAGTAATTATAACAATATGAATTAAATCAAAAGCAAATTGAAATTAACAAAGGGAAAAAATCAATTCATAACATAAAATAAGTCTTGGACATAGCCCCAATTCCTAGAAATAAAACGACTACTCAAGCATTGACATGGTCATAGAAATCTTGATTAAAAAGAACATAAAAATCCTAAGAGAAGAGAAGAAATTGGAGAAGAAGAAAAATCCTAAATTAAGCATAAGGTAGCAGCCCAGAGATGCTATTTTCGAGCCTAAGAGTCCTATTTATAATGTAGTTTAACTTGGGATTTAAGCAATTACAAATCAGATCAAAACAGAAAATCAGAATTCTAGATTTTGCGCGTCACGGCCGTGATGTCTGTCACGTCCAGGTCGTGACAGGTTCTGACTTGGAGAACTGCTTCATTGATTTACCTTTCACGGTCGTGATGGCTACCATGACCAGGTTGTGACAGCTTCTGACTTTTACGTTCTTCTTTTTCTTCAGCCCTACGCGATCATGGCCGTGATGCTTGTCACACTCATGCCGCGATGGTCTCTATTTGGCTCTTTTTTCTTGTTTTTCAAGTTCCATCTTCATGCCCAGAGATGCTATTTTCGAGCCTAAGAGTCCTATTTATAATGTAGTTTAACTTGGGATTTAAGCAATTACAAATCAGATCAAAACAGAAAATCAGAATTCTAGATTTTGCGCGTCACGGCCGTGATGCCTGTCACGTCCAGGTCGTGACAGGTTCTGACTTGGAGAACTGCTTCATTGATTTACCTTTCACGGTCGTGATGGCTACCATGACCAGGTTGTGACAGCTTCTGACTTTTACGTTCTTCTTTTTCTTCAGCCCTACGCGATCATGGCCGTGATGCTTGTCACACTCATGCCGCGATGGTCTCTATTTGGCTCTTTTTTCTTGTTTTTCAAGTTCCATCTTCATGCAAACTTCAAATCAACTGGACTTATGCATTTTCCTCATCAATTCCTGCACACAAACACCTCAAAACCACTGTACCCGTTCCAAAGTAAAAACTAACAAATATCAAAATAAAATGCCTAATCTACATGAAAATGCATGCAAAATGATGAATAAATATGAGGTGAAATCACACTCATCAACCACCATGGAAGCCAATCACAGATATGCACTTCTAAGTTCTGACCATCACCACTAGTCCCAAATACCATCAAGCTCCGAACGGACAACCACACACCACCGCGAAGGCCAGAAAGGACGACCAGAGACCGCCCAACCACTGTGACAACAGCTCAGAACATCATCTCCTCCACATGCGAGACCTCCTCATCGCCACCATCGCAGATACACGAGCGACCACCACACCGCATAGCATCTTCGGTCATAGCCGAACCTTCTGTCGTGCGCTGTCCAGCCACCGTCACACTCCTCCATGAGCAGCACTGCAAGTTGCAGACAATAGTTGTTTTAGATCTAGGGTGTGTGAGAGTGATGGCCATTTGGTTTGGGCCAACTTCTGAAAAAAAAAACAATTGGGCCTAGTAAGTCTGGTAACAATTTAATGGAGTCTTTTTTTTTTTTTTGACAAATTTAATGGAGTCTTGCTATAGTGGGCTTTTAGTTTTCTTTTCTTTTTTGCTGAAATTGTAAAAAGTATAAACATTCCTTCTTTTAAAAATAAATAAAAATCATTTTCAAAACAAATATTCTAAAAATCAGAATAACTTGTAAAACATTTAAATAGTATATATGTTTATGGATAAAACTTGGGAATAAAAATATATGCATATTTTGCATAAAAAAAATATGCATATTTATTTCTATATATACATATAAAGTACTATAACCCTAACTCTAACATTTTTTTTGACAACTGACTCTAACATATTAAATACTAGGTATTTCACATATAATTTTATTATAAATTTATTATCCAATTTAAGTAATTATCTTAAATATTTGTATATACGTCTAATTATAATTTATAGGCTTAATTGTACTTTTGGTTCTTCTATTACTAATTATGTTCGATTTTGGTCCCTATAGTTTTTTTGGTGCATATTTGGTCCCCTATTTTTTCAATGTTGCAAGTTTGGTCATTCTTTCCAATGTCTGACAATTTTTTCAATGATCAACATAGAGAAATCACCTCTTTAAGCACACAGAACCTCAGTTTAAGGTTCTCGCTCTTCTACTTCTCTGATTCAATGGTTCATCTCTTCTATTTACTAGTTTTGTCCCTCCTTTCTGAGACCTTTTTTTGGTTTCACTACATAGTCATTTACCATAGAATCGCAACTAGAGGTTATATGCAGTTAGAGCAGTGGTCCCTCTCTATTAATCTATGAAAAATCGACGATCATTGGACAAAATGACCTAATTTGTACTATTGTAAAAATAGGAGGACCAAATGTGGATAGAAAAAACTTTAAGGACCAAAATCATACATGACCAATAATAGGATGACCAAAAGTGCAATTAAGGCTAATTTATACTTTTATATATTTGTTTAATAATATTTTAATTTGTGCTTTTAGTGTGATATCGTTATCCTAAATGTGTTCTTTATATTATATATGTATGTATACATTATCTAGGTCTTATTGGGTCAAACATGTCATTTTGTGCCAAGAGTAAGCCTTACAGTGACATGTACTTGGTTGGAGTCATATTGGGCTAATCATGTATTGTTGACCAAATCATGTCTTGTTGAGCCAGGTGTAAGCCTTACACTTGCATGTACATGAAATGGTTCCTATTGGGACAATTTGACTTACTTGGCCCAATTTGACTCAACTGGCCCAATACGATTTAGGTAGGCCATCATGACTCAAAAGGCCCAATATGTCTGAGGTAGGTCACTATGACTCAACTATCTCAATATGACTCAACTGGCCCAATATTACCCGATGATTGACAAAGTGAGATAGGGCAAGTGTCGGGTGACACCTATAGAGTGACATCAGATGTAACATCAAGTCACAATGGGATGAATAGTAGTTTACCAGAATAATAATATACACAATTAATATATAGACTAAAAACTTATTAGACATATACATAATTGATATATATTTTTATACAATTAATATATTATATATAACTTCTGTTCTCGTTTCTATTTTTAAAAATTGACCTTGGTATTTAACATAAAATTTTATTATCCAATTTATGTAATTACCTTAAATATTTGTACATATGTCTAATTATTATTTATACTATCATATATTTGTTCGTTGATGTAAACTTTGTTTTGCCTTAAGTTTTTTACTTAACATCGATTTGGAGTGGTTTGATCGATTATCACTGACTCTAAAACCAAGTGATTTTTTGGGTTGAACGGATTGGATACATGATTGATTTTTGGCCCAATTGGTCTACCGGTCGATTTTCAAAACCATGGAATCAAGCGTTAATTTTTTCATTTTTCACCAAACACTTTTTTTTTTCCAAGTTAACCGGTGTGTCGCTAGATATTGAGACATTGATTCTTCACCTTGTAATTTTTTTTTAAAAAAAATTGAATTTGTTAATTTTTTTTGTCGATATTTATGGGTTTAAATTTTTTTTTATTAGTTTAGAAGTCAAATAAATTATTCTAAGATTTAAATGAATTTGAATTAGGTGTTACATTATAGACTTAAGAATATTCTTCATATAAAATTTTAAATTAGAGTAGAATAAAAAATGAGTTTAATTAATATACATTATTTTCCAATGTACCATTTGATACGAAGTCAATCTATCAGTTAATTCGCTTGCAATAATTTTGCTAAGTCAATTTTCCAATTTCATTCTTAAACTTATATATTATTTATGAGTTTTATATGATAATTTTTTTTAATGAATTTCTTTATTTTTTAAAAGAGATAATGTTTACTTTTTTTATATAATTTTCAGCCTAAAAGGAAAAACAAAACCTAAAAGTCAATTAAATTATTGAAGACTTTAGATACAAACTAAATTTTTTTTCTTCAGAAACATATGTTTTTTATAAGGAAGTGGGCCTCCAGCTGACCCAAGCCCAAAGAAGCTTCATCTTCTTCCCTCAAACTTAACTACCTGCAACCCTAATGATGTATTGCAATGCAAACGAGCTTCCATGGCAGCCAGACGACCAGACAACGCGGCATGCGCAGGGAACGCAGCGGTATGTGGTGTTCCATTGCTGGTTTGTGGCTGGGACGTGCGGATCTGCGGGGTATGTGAAAGCAAGGAGGGATGCATGACGGATCTGTGGTGGCGCGAGATGATGGTGGATGATTGGTGCGAGACAGATGCCGGACAGCACGCGTGGCGGTGCTCTGATCTGGGATCTGCATAAAGCGATGCACAATGACGCGCGAAGGGGCACGACGACGCACAGTGATGAAGAAGGTGTGTGATGGCTATTGTGTTTGGCTTAGAGGGAGCTTGGCTGCTGATGACTGTGGTGGAAGTGGAACTCATGGACTCAGATGAAAGTGGTGGTGTGGCAGGGACAAATAAGTCTTTTGAGTTTAAAATTAAATAGAAAAATAAAAGATCTTTAAAAATAATAATAATTTATCAAAAATAAAAATGAAATGTCATCTTATATTTGAGGTGGCACCATCTGATTGGGCCACATAAACAGTGTAAAAATCACACTAAAATTATGGGAGGTTCCAAAGAATTCACCTTAAAAAGATACATTTTATAATAAATAATGTAATTAATTTTCCAAATGACACACTCTAAGTGGATGTGACAAGGAACGATGCATCATTTTGGCACAGGTGATCTCCATACTATTCAAAGAACAAGCACATTTCATGGGATCCAAAACATGGTGATTCCTCATCTGGTCACTAAACTGGTTCATAAAGTAGTTGACCACCTCCTATTTTACATTGACCGGACCTTCCATCCAAACATCCCCTGATTCCAAGGCCAATATATTGTTCTTTCTCCTTCTGAAATTTACACATGAGTGAAAATACGAGGAGTTGGAATAACCCTCTCTCAACCATCCAACTCTAGATTTTTGAAACTATAAACTCTCATTTTTCCGCTTAGCTTCCCGCATGGACTCATTTATACTCCTCCTCAATGTTATTTCCTCCTCACTCAACATCCTAATAGAAGCAATAGCATCTGATTCATTCATTTTTTCAACTAGACCTTTTATTTTAGTTTCCAAATTTCCAAAAACTTCCACATTCCACACTTTCAACATTCCTAAGCTTTTCTTAGTCAAGCCTTTCTCTCCGGAAGAGATCAAGGACACAGTGTGGAATTGTGACGGGGATAAAAGCCCTGGTCCTGATGGTTTTAATTTCACTTTTTTCAAAAAGTTCTGGGATTGTATCAAGGATGAGCTAAGGGCAGTAGTTCTCGAATTCCACTCTAACGGCTCCTTGCCTAAAGGAGTATGTTCTTCTTTTGTGGCCCTGATCCCTAAGAGGGAAATCCGCAGAGCTTAAATGATTTCAGGCCAATATCCCTTATTGGATCAATTCATAAGCTGATCTCAAAGATTCTGGCAGTTAGGCTTAAGATTGTAATTGGTTCTCTGATTTCCCCTTGCCAATCGGCGTTTAACTCTAATAGGCAAATTCTTGATGGAGTTTTGGCCTTAAATGAGGTGATTGATTTGGCAAAAAAGTCAAAGAAGAAGTACCTGATTTTTAAGGTTAATTTTGAAAAGGCCTATGACTCGGTAAACTAGGATTTCCTAAAGTACATGATGGGCAGAATGGGTTTCCCGAGTAAATGGTTGATATGGATGCGTGCTTGTGTTTTCTCATGGAATGTGTCGGTTCAAGTAAATGGGAGTCCCTCTACGGAGATCTTGCTTCAGAGAGGTTTAAGGCAGGGCGATCCTATGGTGCCTTTTCTTTTCTTAATTGTGGCCGAACGATTGAGTGGCCTGATGGATAGGGCGGCGGTGACCGGTAGATTCACTGATTTTGAATATGACAAGTCCAAAAGTTTTTCTCATCTACAATATCCGGATAATACTCTTTTAGTGGGGGGAGCTTCTTTTGATAACCTGTGGACAATGAAGGCAGTTCTTAGAGGTTTTGAACTGATATTGGGGCTAAAAGTAAACTTCAATAAAAGTTGTATTTTTGGTGTTAATGTGGATGGGGAATTCCTCCAGGCGGGGTCTAATTTTCTTTGTTGCAAAGTTGGGGGGTTACCGTTCTATTACCTAGGTCTTCCAATGGGTGGGAGGATTTTGCTTTTGAAATCGGTGTTGTCTAGTATCCCTCTCTACTTCCTATCTTTCTTTAAACTTCCAAGGAAAGTGCTCAAGGTAATAGTCGGAATTCAAAGATCCTTTCTGTGGGGTGGTGCTAAGAATAAAAGAGGCATTGCTTGGGTTAAGTGGTCGAAGGTGTGCAAACCAAAGGAGTGTGGGGGTTTAGGAGTAAAGGATCTAGACATTTTCAACAAAAGTTTACTAGGTAAATGGAAGTGGCGCAAACTACTTGATAATAAGGCCTGCTGGTTTGATATTATAAAGTCAAGTTATGGTATACAAAGAAACTTGCCAGGGGTGCAGGCTTGGAATTATAGAAATTCAGCACAATGGTGGAGGGATGTGTGTAGTATTGAGAATCCAAATTCAATACCGGTTAACTGGTTCACAAATGGGGTACGAAAGAAGGTGGGTAATGGTTCAGACACTCTTTTTTTGGCATGAGAAATGGTTTGGTGCGAACTGCCTTAAGGAAGTTTTCCCAAGACTTCCTCTCTGGCTTTAGATAAGTCGGCTACTGTTAGTAATATGGGCCGGTGGGAAGGGTTAGTGTGGAAGTGGGAGTGGAGTTCGAGGAGGGCGTTGTTTGCTTGGGAAGCTGAGTTACTGCAAGAGTTTTCTGATACTTTGGTAGGTGTTGTCATCTAGAAAGATGTGGCTGGTAGGTGGGTCTGGGGTTTAGGTTCAGATAGTTTTTTCTCAGTTAAGTATGCATATGATCACTTGGTTTCTCATACTCTTCTAGTGGGTCACCCTTAAGAGCTCTCGGCTATCTACAGCGGTTACCGGACAAGCTTTGCCCCCAGCAAGGTGCTAACTTTCTCTTAGAGTTCGGACTAGGTTAAATTTGTCCCAAAGGAATATATTGAATGATCTCCTCTCCTTTTCCTGTGTACTGTGTGGTCAAGCTCAGGAGTCTTCTGCTCATCTGTTCCAGAATTGTTCTTTTTCATCAAGGATCTGGAGTTGGTTAAATAGATGGATTGGTTTCGACGTAGAGATGCCGCTGGACATTGTTAGCCACTATCTGATGCATATATATTTGTTTAGATGGAGTAATTTGAGGATGCTTAGAAGTCTGTTTTGGCAAGAAACAATCTGGTCTATTTGGACAAAAAGGAATGCAATTATTTTCAGGAATGAGTCAGTTGTGTTTGGGAACTTCACTGAATTGATTAGGAACTAGTCCTGGCATTGGTTCTCTGCTGGCAGCAACCAGGCTGGATATTCATTCTCGGATTGGTGCGTTTGCCCTTCTAGATGTCTTCCCTAGTTACAGTGTGGTGGAAAATATGGCTTCGGTTACTGACTATGCCTATCACTTATTTGTGAGGACTACTTTCATGTTGTATACCCTCTTGTGATGGATTTATGTTCTGTGTCGAAGTATCTCAAAAGAGTGAGATTGTGAGCATGATCTCAAAAGAGTGAGTTGAAGTAACTCAAAAAGGGAGATTGCACCTGCCTAGAGTGAAAATTGTGAGGATGTGAAATTGTGAGAATGTGAAAATTGAAACGTCTTTATGGATATCTGCTCGTTACCTCTTCCGGTGACAGGAGTTTCCGAGTTTCTAACTTTATTTTTTTGGTGTTTTTAGTTTCTTTCTTGCTGGTAGTGCTATGGTGGATTTATTTCCCAATGAGGGGAGGGGTCATGCAATTTCATAATATTAAGTGAGAGGAGTGTGCTCTAAGAAAATCATATGTGTTTTGAGTTCTGTGAATATGGGGTATTGAGTGGTTCAGTCTTCATTTGAGTTTCTCAACGGGTATTTGGTACGAACCCTTTTCGAGCAAGGGAAAGCTCCTAAGAAATTGAGGGGGAAGGAGTGAAATAAAAAAACTAAAATTGGTTTAATTCATCTCTGCCTTTCTTTGATTGTTCATGGGTATTTAATAGCTACAATCCTTTAGCATGATATACGGATCTATTGACAAGTGTGTGTATCACCATGTAGTTGTGATAACAAAATGGAATCTAGAAACAGAAAATGAATTGCATAAAGCATCATAACAAAGTGAAAATATTCTTCTGGAAGCACCTGAATCACGTTCATATCCTCATGTGGCTGTTGGGTCATATATCTTTGAGGCTTTTGGGACTGGCTTGGACCAATATCTATTGGTGGCCCCTTATCAACAGTCCAACATGTATCAATATTGTCTCTGTTTATCTGGTGGGCAGTTTATTCAGTGAGTGTTTTTTTTCCTGGTTTATGTTCGATGGTCCTGGTGAGTGCAATGCTTCAGCTATGGGTTTTGTGGAGTAGCAGGTTTTATTATTTTGATTTTGGTTCTTTGGTCTCGTGAGGTATCTTTCTCATGTCTGTTGTGTGTCTGAGCTTGGTCAGTTTCTCAATTGTTCTTAGAGTGTCTTCTTTTCTTTGCCTTTAAATACTTCATTATTATGGTGAATAGCAAAGGAGCATATTGGATGTAATTGAGTTTGACTGTAGGTGTTTGGTACAGGATTGAGTTTTGATGCGAATCGACATTGTTTGGCTCTTGGTGTTTGGTACAGGATTCAGTTTTGATGCTGCAACAACAAATCTTATAGCATGATATAAAAATGCTGGACATGGCTCAAGAAGCAGGCTCATTTAACTCTGCAAGTGGGATCTTCTTTACTGTGCTCTTTAGAGAATTGGTGTGCTCTTTGTGCTTTATTAGTGTATATAAATTAAATCCTTTTATTTTTGTTTAGTTTTAGATTAAAATGATTTTACAGCTAAAAACTTTCTACTTTTTTGTAGAGGTGTGTTATTTGCACACATTAATTTGATAACCATATAGGGACACCCGTATTTATATGGTGGTATATATATATATATTAATTTATTATTCTATCCATGATTCTAATTTGCTTATTATTACTCTTATTAGTTTTATTTCTTTATTGTATTCTTTACAATCACAATATTCACAGTGATAATTCATATGTCTTTCACATACATCTGTGGCTTCTGCTTTTAATTTTTGTATTAGATTTCTTAGACTATTTTGATTAGTTAAATCTAACATACTTAGTCTATATACAAACTTTTCTATATTTTGTTGGTTCATTCACTTGCTTAGCTTTGATACCAAAACGGTACCACCATATTAATTTTTTCCTTTTTTGTTTTATTTATAATTTTATTTTCATGTTTTGGATAGTACTTATACATAATTTAGGTAGTGTTCATGCATAATTTGGATTACTAATAATTCGTACCCATATTCACTTATGGATTCATCTATTTCTACTAATTCTTTAATTATTTGTTTTCATTCTTCTTTGCAAAATGCTAATTGTACTCTTTGTTGTACTTGCTTTAGATAAAGTTCTTATTGCCAATGTTGGTACTTTAATTTGTTAGTTATTATTTGCTTACAATCTTTGGGTATTTTCATAGCTAAAATGCTTAGTATTTCTTTCTCCATTATTCTGAATACTAGTATTCATCATCATAATATCTTTGCTCTTCAATTAATTCCATTTTTTCAAGGTATTCGAATTCAATTTCAATATCTAAACAGTGTAAATAGTATTCTTCTTGCCAGAATTGTTCTTTTAACTTTTTTATTATAATTTGCTTACAATCAACTGGAAGGTTAAATTGTAATACAATTATTATTTCTTTACATGTTTGTTCATCTACGTTCATTTTTCTTTTATTCACTATCTTCAAAATGTGATACTTCAATTCTGAAGTGATTAGAAGAGGTTGAAGAGGAACTTGAAGCCTCAAGATCCAAATTCTTTATATATTCTATTATATTTTTCATTCCTTTTTTATATTGTATATTTATTTTTCTTTCTTTGTTTTCTAAATCAATTAGTTCCTTTTGTTTTCTTATTAGATGTTTTCCAATTAATTTTCTATTTCTATTTTCTGGATCTCTTTCTAGATAGTAATCTAGAGCTCCAGTAAGGTCTCCAATATCTATTTGGGCCCTATCTTTCCTTAGGTAAAATTCTTCCATGAATTGTTTTAATTTTTCTTTGTTTTAACTCTTCTCTTTTGTTCATATTTTATTTTTTACAAATAGAGACAGTTCTTTTACTTGATTAGATAGTTTTATGATATCATTTTCTTCATTAGATCTTCTTTGTTCTGGGAGACTAATTGGTCTTGGAATTGATTCTATTTCAATAATTCTTGGCCTGCTTATAAAAGTGCCTAATTCTGTTATTTTATTTTTATTTGGATAATATATTTTTCCTATATCTTCGAATAATCTTGGGATGTCTATTCTATCATTATTTCTAAAGGTAATACTATGATGTGAGTTGGTTAATGCATAGTTTACACAATATGTAATTGAAAATATTTTGTCCCCTGGTTTCATCAAGGTTTCTCTTAAAAATTCGTGTTCAAGAGTTAATGATTGGTTTAGTCTTTGGGTATTTAATGGAATTCCTATATTTGGTCTGATTTCAAACTTTAATTTTACATAGGCTAGATTTCCTTCTATTACACCTAATATTTTATCTTTTGGATCATTTATTCTATTATCTTTTAGAACTAACTCGATTGGTGAATTTATTCCTTCTTGGAACGTTGCTTTAATTAGAACTTGTACTGCTCCTATATGGATATATCCTAATTTCTTTGTGTTCTTGGTTCTTCATATTTCTTTTTAATTCTAAAATTTTTTATTTACTTATTAACCGAATACTTGTATTTCCTTGTGTTTCAGATATATCTATTGGTGATTCATTCATTATCTTTCCATAATATATTATATTTTCCTTTTGATTGAATTTCTTTAGTATATTTATTAATTTTTCTTTCTTTCCTACCATGTTTGCTGTTTCTACTAGATCTAGATCTACCTTCTGGATTTTCTTAAATAATGTTGGATTAATTACGATACTTCCTTCATATTTTTCATCTTTTTCAGTAATTTGTAAGTGTTATATTTCATTAGATTCTATCCGATCTATTTCAGACATTATTTTGCATAAATAATTCTAATCTTGAGGAGAGTAGCTTAGTAATCATACATGATCTTTGGTTTCTTGAAATTATTTGCTTTTGCCCACTTCTGCTTCCGTTGATTCCTTCTTTTAATTTTGCTTGGTATGGAGTAATTGACGGGATAATTTGTAGAAAGAGAGACTTTATTTAATAATTGGTTGTTTTACATAAGGGGGTTGGATAGACACTCAACCATCTGAGTTATACCACAAAGGATTAGCAGATTACTCTCAGAGAGAGATTACACAAGTGAGAATTGGAAACTGGTTCTGAATTCTGCCTTTGCCTCAACATAAGAGGACTTATTTGTAGCTTATACAAACATATATAATTTACATAAATGACCTCAAATGATTGTGTATGGTCTTAATAATTCGACTGATGACGTCAGTGCTTACGTCATTTTTCAATAATTCTGTTTGATGACGTCAGTGCTTATGTCATTCTTCGATTATTGCTTCATCTGAGTCTATGTCCTCTTTCTGGTGCTTGCTAGTGCTTTCTGTCATTATCTGTCTTTTCGTGCATCTTTCGCATTCATGATTCCTGCTTTCTTTAATTAGTTCGCATAGCTTGCTTAGGACAGATGGTCTATAATTTATTTGTGGTCCTTCCAAAGCATAGAATGGGAATTCAAAGTTTGTCTGGATGCTTAAGTCTTTTTCTTTCATTACTTTACCGAGTGTTTTGCTTAGAAGCAAAGTATTTGGGCCTTTGTAATTGGTTTTGATAAAAGAATTTTGTCCTATATTATTGCACTGTCCGTAGATGCTTGCCAACTGGTTAGCCATAATTTTTGTCATATCATCTTCATCATATGTGATTCTCCTTGCTTTGTCCATTAATGAAAAATTATTGTTACTTATGCCTACGAAGGCGAAATGCTTGGCTGGTTGTTTTGTTTGGAAGTCTGGGTATACTGAATAGAACTTTAAATAAATAGTTCTTTCTCTGGCTACCTTCTTCTTGTATAGTTGAACTGCTTCTTTGAAGTAATGTGGGAACATATTAATATCATCGAGATTCTTGCTTGGATAAATACACTCAATTAGTCCAAATTGGAACATATTGAATGCTAGAGCTGGGGTTGCTCCTGGAGTAATTATTGTCTTAAGTCCATAAACATTTCTATCAACCATATAAAAGCAATTGATTTTTTTTTCGTTCCAGTTAATTAATATTCTGAGGTGTTCATAAAATTTTTCTTTGGAAAATTGAACTAGTAATTTATGCTCTTTTCTGGTAATTATTGGGTAATTATCTAAGGAGGATGGAATTTTCCCTAGAATTTTCATTGGATTCTTTGTTTCTGTTTTTGTTATTTGTGTTGTTTCCGAGTAAGTCCTTGGTCTGAGATAAATCTCTTTTCCTTCGTTTTGGACTTCTTTTCCTTTTCTTGCTTTTTCATTTTCTTGAGAAATCTTTAGAGCCTTTTCTGCTGTTTCTTTGGTTGGAAATGCTTGATGATGAACTCCTGATATTCCTTGACAACGAGGGGCTACTTTGAACCAATCATGATAGATTCCTAGCATTGGGCCATTAAAGATAACATACCATTTATTTGTTTCTTTTCGTACTGCTTCTTTGATCTCATTTGTGATTCTTCTTTCCAAAAGTCCTTCTGTTTGCATTTGGAGTTCCAATACTTTTAAATCTGATTTAATTAAATCTAATTCCTCCAGCTTTTGTTCTTCAAGTGCTTTTTTGAGCCAGTACTGCTGCTTTAATAATTCTGTTGTGCCTCGCTCCATTCTCCGGATAAAATATCTGCAAGAACATTCTTTTCTCCCTTAATATGAGAGATTGAATAATTATATTCAGATAATTTCATTTGCCAGCGGATTAATCGCCCTTGCTTATAGGTTCCTTTGTGATTAAGATTTTTGAAACCTGAAACATAGGTTGAATCAGTCCGAACAATACATTCTTTATCTTGTACATAAATTCGATACTTTTCCAACATTCGAATTAGTGCTAGAGTTTCTTTTTCATGTGTTGGATAATTAATTTCGCTATCTAAAAAAGTTCCAGAAGCATATCGACATAGTAATTCATTCTTTTGCCATGGGGGCTTTGCTTTCATGACTGCTCCCCAACAATCATTAGATGCATCGGTTTCTATAATAATTAGATGATCATCCGATGGATGATATAGCTCAGGAAGACCCTGATATATTAATTTCATTTTTTCAATAATTGCTTCGTCTTCTTTGATCCAAGATCAGAGGGCATCTTTCTTTAATTTTTGTTGAAGTACTTTCCTTTTTGCTGCAAGATCCTTGATAAAACCTTCACTGGAAATATAGGCTAGTAATCCAAGAAATATTTGTAATTCCTTTTTATCCTTTAATTTGGTGGGAAAATTCCGTAATTTTTCTAACACATGCTTTTGCATCAAAATCTTTCCTTTCTCAATTTCTAATCCTAAATAATTAATTTTGTTTTGAGCTAGTATTGTTTTTTTCTTGCATAAAACTACTCCATGCTCCAAGCATTTATTTAGTACTTGTGACACCCTAACTCAGGTCATCACATGGTTACCCGTTTATGGAAATAAAACTTAATTTACTGGTTACTTTCAGAAAATAATGTTTTCTCAACGTTCATCTTTTCAAAATATGGTGATAAATTTTTTTCTTTCTTTCTTTTAACCTCACAACCACAACAACATAATCAAATCACACTTAAATACATAATGTATATAAGTCATACAACTATACTGCCTAATATGTCTTCACACCTAGATCATTATCAGATTTATTCTCCTAAACACCATATATCAAAATAGGACCTAAGCTGGTCGTAACTAACAGACACTACCGCCAACTGGAGCAAAGACAAAGATGCCTTGAACTAGACAGCCTTCTCCTTCTTGTAGAAATCCTACCCCTTGTACGTCTCTGATATGTGTTGTAAGGGTGAGACACCAATATATAGATTTAAAAAAATAACTAAATGCTTTCACAAAAGAAGACACATACACATATACATAAACATCTCAATTATAGCATACAGTTTATCATTGGGTTTCACACCCCAAACATCAACATTGGAAAAACTATGCATGAACACTTCTATACATCATCTAAACATTCACACCTAATCTCCGGAGACCCCCAACGTCATTTTAAAATGAGCTGATCAAGCTCGATTGCCAACAGAGGCACGTCGATTTTTGCCAACAGAGGCACGTCGATTTTACCATAGCCCACCGTCCTAAGCAAGTGAGAACGTCGATTTATGGATTATTTTTTTTTCACGTCGATTGCCCAAGGCGTAATGAATTTCATTATACGTCGATTGCCTAAAGGCACAATGAATTTCATTGCACGTCGATTGCCCAAGGCGTAATGAATTTCATTATACGTCGATTGCCTAAAGGCGCAATGAATACGTCGATTACATGAATATCATAAAATACCCTGATTTCATTGTACGTCGATTGCCTTGGGCACAATGAATTTCATTGTACGTCGATTGCCCAAAGGCACAATGAACACGTCGATTTCAGGAATATCATAAAGATGCCATGATTAACAAATACGTCGAGACATGAATATCATCAAGATATCATGATTAACCTCGTAGGCACGTCTGCCAAAATGCATGCAAGAAAAACACTTTGTTCTCGTCGTTTTCTTTGTGTTCAATCTTTCTTTGCCGAAGCTCACAATGGCTTACGACTCACATAGTTTTAAAACACTTTTAAAACTTTTATTACAACACAGGACCTCACAGTCCGAGTGCTCAATCACGACACCTCTCGACCAATGCACCAGTCTTAGGTTCGTGGTACTAGAAAACATCTTCAATGTTTCAACACGGTATACCTCATGTATACGGTATAGGCCCTCAAAGTCCAAATGACTGAGTCCATCACAACACAGAACATTAGTACCTCGACGTCTCGGTTACTAAGTCCAACTGTACTTGCAACACGGTTGAATCAACTTTTGATTTTTAGAAATTCTTTTCCAAGGTAGAAATTCATTATAAAATCCTTAAATAATAAAAACTTAGTTTTTCACAAACCAATGAGTCACTTAAGGTTTAATTTTCTCAAAATATGCACTGCCGCTTCAAAAATACTTGCCGTTTACACTTTTCCAAATTTGCCGTCAAATATTATTTTTAAGGCTTTTAAGCCAAAAACTTAACTTTTTCCACTTAATTAATTTTCTAAAATCATGATTAAATTATTTTCACCAATTACTTTTATAAAAGAATATTTTGTAATATTCCAGGTTTCTTATGTAAAATTTAGCAGTGCTAAAATATTTTCACATGATTTCGCTCGTTGTGACTCATAATTCCCTTTTCCAGAAATAAATTATTAAAATAATAATATTTTCCAAAACTCCTTATTTTCCTCAAAATAAAATTCCTTTAATATTATATATCAATATTCTGCCGTTAAAACATTGAATATAATTTGCGTAGCTTCTTAAAGCTTTTATCCGATTAACTTTAATTGAGCACTGACCACTGTTAGGCTTCTCACACATCAACCAACAGTTATATCACAGATATTCCCCAGGCAGATCATGCATCATAGCAGTATAATATACAATTGCAAATAATTAAATAAATTAAACACAACTCCACACCAATACACAGATAAACCACACCACGTAAACAACAAAACCAACAACCACAACCACATATAAATCATATAAACCACACCACAAGCAAATAGTTATTGAGAAAAATCCCTCAGGTAAGCTCCCCTTACCTCTTGAAAACTCGAACTAACGGTTTCAAATAATCTCTCGATTTTATCCGGCTTCCTCCGTCGGCTTTAGGTCAAACCAACCCGATCGATTCCTTCATAACGAATTGCAACCAAAATAAATCAAATCAAACAAAAACATACTTGACTTATGGAGGTTAAGGTTCGGCCTCAACAACTTTTCTAGGTTAGGAAAGTTAAAATTTTGTTAACATAGGGATTTATGATCCATAAGTAACTTAAACATGATTAAGCACTTAAACCAAGATTATGAACCAAGGACATGAACTAAAACTCATCTAGTTCCAAGAACTAGGGTTTAGGCCAAGGGCTGAGTTTGGGGTCAGAAATCTCTAAAATTTCTAAACTCTTGGATTTAATCAACATGCAAAATCTAGAGTTGGATTAAAGTGTTACTAGACAATATTTGAATCAAAAATCCATCAAATATTCATAGTTAGGGTTTCGGCCTTAATGAAACAAATAGGTTAGGGTTTGATTGTTGATCTTATATATACTTAATTACAAGAACTATCAAGATATAATCATGAATCAAGACATGAAAATGAAACAAAACCTAAGAACACAACTTTAACCTAGGTTCGGCCATGACCAGAAATCAAGGAAAGAAGTTTCTCATGATCTTATGCTTCTAGATGATGAAAATAGAGATGATTATAAGATCATAGCAATTGGTTTCATGTCAAAAGGATTTTTCTAGAATTAGTTATGAATTTTTGAATCTAGTTCCATGAACTTTGAAGTAAATGAAGAACATGTTAATCTAAGCCATGAATCTACAAAAGTGATGAAGAGAAATGATTTAAATGACAAGAGAATAAGTTATTACCTCTTGATGATCCAAGGAAAGCAAGATTTGGATGATGTTCTTCAAAGTTTTCTTATGGTGTTCTTAAGAAACTTGAAGAGAAAGATGAACATGATGAGGATTTAGAACAGTTTTAGTAATTTGGGCATATCTCTCAACATACTTGTCCGTTTTGTATGATCTTTATGTCGTTGGAAAGAAGAGAGAAAGATGAACAACTTTCATGTTGAAAGTTTTCCGAGATTCAGAATAGAAAATGGTCAGAATTGCTAGGCAGAATCTGACGAATTATGAACACTTTGGAGTTCTTATGGCAAAGCTTAGGTTTTCAAGAAGAAAAACATAGAAATGAAAGATGAAGAGATACTTAGTGAAGAAGGCAATATACTTAATGAAGAAGGCAAGAGTGAGCCGTGGGTTTTGGATAGGTTTGGTCAAATTTTCCAATGACATTTGCTTGTAATTGTCATAAAAAGACAAGGGCAAAATGGTCATTTCATAGCAAAAATTCACTTTGTCATAAATGCGCCATTATGGCCATTATGACTCGGATAAGCTCGTCATAAATGCTCGTCAAGTCGGTCAAATCCATCATCTCTGCTACGTTGCCGACTCCGGGTTTCATCTGGTGCAAGCTTTTCCTAGAGACAATCTCGACGTATACGCTCGCAACAAATATAATATTTTAATTTTTTTACCAAAATTTTCAAAACTTCCAGTATCGTAGTAAATATGATAAAAACATTTTTCATCTCGTTCACGAATTAAAATTAGGTCTTCGAAAGCGAGAAACTTTTCTTGTCGGTGAAAACACAGAAAACGCAGACCGGTTTCCGTCTGAATTTTCAACCAAAAACTTCCCCGTAACCTTATGAAAATAAGTATAACAAGGAAATGACCTTGTTTTATCCAAAATCATTTTCTAAGTCTCGGATAAAAATATGTATTTATATATTTATTACCGATATTACAAAGCAGCAAAAATCGGGGTGTTACAGTACTGATTTAACTTTGTTAAAATGATCCTCTAAATCTTTATTAGTAAAGACTAAGATATCATCAATATATATAAGACAGAAGTCCTTGAATTCTTTAAGTATTGAATCCATTCTTCGTTGATAAATTCCTGGTGACTGCTTCATTCCCATTGGAAGTACATTCCATTCATATTGACCTTGAGGACAACTGAATGTTGTTAATTAATGCTTTAGATTCTTCAGATAATCTGATTTGTTAAAATCCTGATTTGCAATCAAAGGTACTAAACCAATTCATATTTCTAATTCGTTTAATAATTAAATCTTTTCTTGGAAGAAAATAAGCATCACCTTCCATTGCATCATTTATCTATTTATAATTAATTATCATCCTTTGTTTTCCTCTTTTTATTTCATTATGATTTTCTACATAAAAAGCTGGTGCAAAATGCTTGCTTTTTTATGGCCTAATTAATCCTTTTTTGCACATCTCTTCAATATCTTTTGCAAATTCATCTCTATCTTATTTTGTGTAAATCATAGGTTTGCATTTTACCTCTTTTGTTGGGTCTTTTAATTTTAATGTAGTTAATTCAGTATTTTTGTTATTGATATTTGGATCTAGTGGATTTTCACTACATACTTTATATAAAAGCTCTTCTACATGAGCTGGTATTCTTCTATTTGGTTCTAGGTTTATTAATACATGACGAATTTTTAAACATATTTCCTTAACTATTTCACCACGATTCAGCTTGCTAGACTCTGATTTTTTAGAGTAAATACATTCAGAAGAGTGAATAATTGGAATGTTAATTATCTCTCTAATTTGTTTCTTATAAATATATGGTGCCTTTAGAGATATATTTTTTAAATACTGGGAAAATGGTGCATATAGTCTTAAAAAGTTACTCCCATTAATCATATCCACACTTGTATCTTGTTGATATATTGTTGGTACTACAAATAATTTTTCTTGTATAATTAATGTAATTCTTGTTACGTACCACCCAATATAGTGAATGTATTGATCTATCTGCAATTTGTATTTTGACTGGTTTTTCTAATTTTTCCCATTTGTCAAGCAACGCTCTTGTTGCTGGACAAATACTTGCTCCAGTATCTATATATGCTTGATTTCTTTTTTACTGTTTTCTACTATTATTTTTATATAAGTATTATTCAGATTATGTTTCTCCTGAAAACAATTCATTTTCAAGATATTCATATATGCTTTCATCAGTATCAGTTAATTTTTCTTCTAATGGTTCGAGTTCATATATTCGGAATACTTGCTATATTAATTTTGATTTTTCTTTAAAATCTCTTTCTTTTCGCTGAGGACATTCATTGGCATAATGATCTTCAACATTACATATCCAACAGACACACTTCTTTTTCCCTTTTGGGCAATATTTTCTTGGTGTTACTTTCTTTCTTCTAAAGATTTTTTCTTGTTATTTTTATAATATGTTTTCTTTCTTGGATAGCTTCTTGGTTTCCTATAATTTCTTTTTCTTGCTAGTTTTTCACAGCCATAATTTCCAGGTTTCTCCATTTCTGGGATATTGCAGCAAATTGCAATACTCCCTCTATTTAATTGTCTTATTGTTTCTCTTGTTATACATTGTTCTCTTAATTCTTGGTATACAGTTTGAATAATTTCTCCTACGGTATTAGCTGATTCATCTTGTCTGGATTCCCATAATTTCTTTATTCTGGTATTAAGTGGATATGGTAGCTTATCTATAAAGATATATTTATAAGTTTCTTTTGCTTCTTCATTTACTTGATAATAATATTTTTGGTATTCACAAATAAAGTTTTCTATTTGACACATATCACATATTTGCATTTTGTTTAGATGAGTTTTAGCCTTTTCATTTAAGAATTTATTTGTTTTTTCGTGTTGATCAAACATAGTATATCCTAGAAATTCTTGATATATCATAGTCATAACCATTTTGACAAAATCTTGGTTATTTTTTTTACTAATCTTGCATGTTTTTGCCAAGCTTAATCTTTTATGCTAAGTAAAAATCTTTGCACATTCCCTGTTGTTTTAAATGTTAAAAAGTTTTTTATATCCATTACATTTAATTTATTAAATCTTTCACCGGTTGCTATTAGTAATGTTATTTCATTGGTCCATTGTACTAATACTTCCTCTTTATTTCTTGCACAGTCGAGATTCAATACATTTCCTATTCTGGTTGATTCATAATGAGGTTTAAATTGTTTTTGAATTTTTGTCCATTTGCTATTTTTTCTTGCATATCCTTTTTTATACATCATTTCTTCTTCGTATTATTCTCATGCTTCATTGGGAGTATATTTATATTCTTCCCATTTTCTTTTGGGTTTTGTCCCACTATATTCTCTTTTTTCCATTTTTATATAATTTTCTTCAGATTCTGAGGTTGATGAAGACTTTAGAATTATTTCTTCGTTTTCATAATTTTCTTTTATTACTTGATCTATGGGATCTATTTTCTGTATTTGATCACGTTATTCTTCAATTATGTTTAATTGTTCTAATAATTGTTGAATGTCTTCTAAATCATTTGATTTCTTTAATGTTTCTATGTAATCTTCTTTTATCATCTCCATGAAGTTACTAGTTTAGATAATATTGATGGTTCTAATTGTGTTTCTTGTTTTATGATTATTTAATCTAATTCTCTTGATTTTAATAATTCTTCCAAGTCTTTTATTGTTATATATTGATTCTTTTCTTCATCTTCTAAAAGATGTTCTAATTGTTCAAGAATTTGTCTAATTCTTTCAATATCTTTATTTTCGTCTATTTCTTTACCTTTACTTATACTATTTAATGTATCTCTTATATTATTTATTTCACTTTATCCTTTTTTTATTCTATTATAAGTGTAATTTGTAATTTTATTAATATTTTCTATTAATTGAATAATATTTTATTAGTTTCTTCCATAATTTTTTCTATTGCTTCGAATTTTATTGTCATTTCTTCTGATAAATCCATTATTTTATTATTATTTTTGTCATTTTCCTATTTCGTCTTTTAGTGGTTTGTATTTTGTATGGTATTAGGTATTGGTATCTAACTTCAGTGTTAGAATATCATTTCTGTTTTTTTATTATGAACTTTTTTAAACACAAAATAGGTTATCTCCAAGCATTTAAATAGTAGTACTATTGATTTTTATATAATTGTTAAAAAAATTACAAAAAAAAAAAAAGATCTTACTGTTTTAAACTTGATTCTATTCTGTCTGCACCTTCCTCATCTATGAACAATCTGTGGCTGTTCACCCTGATATAATAAAATCAAAGCAATTAGGTCAGGTAGAACAAACTTATGCTTCGGAACACAAATTATTGTTCCTTGTTACTGGTGTTTGAAGTAACCGAAACGAAGTAGTTGAAAGCTTAAAAGTAATGCTTCATGTTTTAATGGTTTTTTTTATTTTACTTCATTTTATTCTTTCTTCTCCTCTAATACCTATAATTATAAAATTTGATTAATATGCAATGATAACTTAACAAAACTATTAATCAAGTATAAATTGTCACATTATTAAAAATATTTAACTTATATCATAACTATATTAAAAATTACACCTACAATAATATATAATTCGTATAAAAATTCCACGACGTCAAGAACTTCCGCGTAGGAATTGTATCATCTATAAAATTCACTATTTCTGTTTTTTGTTTTTTGTTTCTTAGTGTAGAATGTAGAATGAACCGTATGGTACATTTATATATAAGAAAAAAAAAAAGGAGAGATAATACCAGCATAGAATATAGAGAGGAAAATAAGAGAAGAAAGGTAAAAGGTGACAAGTTGGAATTTGTATTATCTTATAGCCTAAGCTACGCGTAATTATATTTGACATTTGACCAAAAAGTTTCACTGGTTTATTCTTTTTTTTTTTATTGCCTGTTTTGTTTCCATTGTCCAATTCCAATATTGAAAGGTATAAAGATCACAATGATGTCTCATTTTTGTAGAGTAATGATGTGAATGGTAATTGCATTAATACAATGGAATGTTACAGGCTGACATTTATAGATACAGAACAGAGCAAAGGTTGTTACAGAAATTTAAAATCAAATAGAAGATAAGGATTACAAGGGATAAGAGCAAATCAGAACAATTAATAGGTTACAACAGAAAGATAATGACAGCTAGGTAGTTAGGATTCATATACGCCCCCTCAAGATGGTGGAGGAATCAACAACACCTATCTTGGACAAGAGAAGTTGGAACCGCGTGGTTGGTAAGGGCTTTGTAAGAAGATCAGCAAGTCGATTGCTAGATGGGATGTGAAACACCTGAAGTTCTTTGGAAGAAACTAAATCACGAACAAAGTGATAGTCTATAGCAAGATGCTTCATCCTAGAATGAAAAACTGGATTTGCACAGAGATAAGTAGCCCCAAGATTGTCAGAGTGAGCTAGAGGCTTGCTGGACAGTGGGTGATGCAATTCCTTAAGTAGTTGTTGGATCCAAAGAAGTTCTGTAGTTGTAGAAGCAATAGTCCTATACTCAACTGTGTGGTGGATTTTGCAACAATATTTTGTTTCTTGCAAGACCAAGAAATAGGATTTGAACCAAAGTAAACAATGTAAGCACCTGTTGACTTGCAATCTGTAGTATCTCCTGCCCAATCCGAATCACAGAATGCTTGAAGAGTAGAAGTGGAATTTCGGATTAGTTGGAGGCCATGATCAATTGTTCCCTTTAGATATCTTAGCACACGCTTGGCTGCCTGGAAGTGCAGATCAGTGGGACGATGCATAAACTGAGAAAGTCGATTTACAGGGAAGGAAATGTCAGGCCTGGTGAGAGATAAATACTGAAGAGATCCAACTAAGCGCCTATAAGAAGTGACATCACAAGAAGGTGAGTCTGCAGGAGCAATGAGGGAGGAGCTTGTGGACATTGGAGTTGAGATTGGCTTGGATTCCTGCATATTAAAGGAATGTAGAAGCTCTCTAACATAGTGGTGTTGTGTTAGAAATAATCCTTGTGCTGTTGGCAAGAACTCAATGCCAAGAAAGTGACTAGGACTGCCAAGATTTTTGAGGGAAAATCTGTGAGATAGAGCTCCTTGAAACTACCTTAAGAAGGCACTATCATTTCCAGTGAGTAACAAGTCATCCACATAAACAAGAAAATAAGCCAAAACCTGATCGGTTTTGTAAATAAAAAGTGAAGTATCAGATTTGGCATTTGTAAAACCATAGTCCAGTAAAAAGGATCGGAGTGTATGATACCAAGATCGAGGTGCCTGCTTAAGGCCATAAAGTAATTTATGCAACTTACAAACATATGAAGGCTGAGCAGGATTGACAAACCCGTATGGTTGAGCCATATAAATGTCCTCTTGTATGGTTCCATTCAAAAAGGCATTGTTGACATCCATGTGAGACAAAGTCCAGCCTTTAGAGAGAGCAATACAGAGAACAAGTTTAATTGTCTGAGGCTTAATAACTGGACTAAAGGTTTCTGAGTAGTCAATCCCTGGTTGTTGATGAAATCCTTTTGCAACCAAGCGAGCCTTGTAACGAGAAATGGAACCATCAGGATTTCTTTTGATCCGAAACACCCATTTACATCCTATAATGTTGTATTGATCCTTAGGAGGAACAAGAGACCAAGTGCCATTAGCAAGGAGTGTATTGAACTCCTCACTCATTGTTGTTTTCCATTCAGAGAGTTTAATTGCTTGAGAAGCACAAGAGGGCTCAACTGATGGAGGAAGAGGGAATTTGCTCACAGCATGAATTTTCTTTGGTTTGTGTATGCCATTCTTTGATCTTGTTACCATAGGATGATGAGGTAAGGAAGCATCCAAGGAAGGTACTGCTGCAGGAGGATTTGTTGTTGATATATAAAGATCATCACACGGCTGCAAGGTGGGAGATGACTCAAGAGACTCAGTTGGTGAGGTGAAGGACAGAACAGGACTACGATTAGGAAACTCGTGAGGGATAGGTGGGGAACATACAGGAGGGGAAATTAAATTTGAGTTGGTTAAGGGAAGAGAATCTGAATGAGGATTAGTGATAGGAGGTGAATCAGGTAAAGAGTTGGATTTGAACAAGTCAAAGTTTGTTGGAAGAGAAGGTGTGTGGGACTGAGGTAGATTTGAATTCGAGTTAGATAAGGATAAAGGATCAGATGACAATTTAGAAAATGGAAAAATATCCTCGACAAATTGAACATGCCGTGAAGTGTAGAGTTTGTTGGTGAGAGAATTGTAGCAAAGATAGGCACTTTGAGAGGAGCTGTAACCAAGGAAGACACAGGGTTGGGATTTGGGTTGAAGTTTGTTGGCAACATAAGGAGAGAGTCAAGGGTAGCAAAGACAACCGAAGGTTTTTAATTTGGTGTAGTTGGGTTTGATTTGGAATAGCTTTTGGAGTGGAGATTGCATAGATAAGCTTGGAGTGGGAAGGCGATTTATTAAGTATGCTGAGTAACACCAAAATTTGGGTGGAAGAGAGGCATGATTGAGTAAACATCTTGCAGTTTCTACGAGATGTCTGTGTTTCCTTTCTGAAAGTCCATTGTGTTCTGGTGTATATGGAGGAGTGGTAAGATGAGAAATGCCATGTTGCTGGAAAAATGGTCTAAGTTTAAGATATTCCCCACCATTATCAGAATATACGGTTTTAATCCTGCAATTGAGTTGGCTTTCGACTAATGACTTGAAAGTTGGAAATATTATGGAAACATCATATTTGAATTTAATTGGATATAGCCATACATATTTTGAATAATGATCAATAAAGATAACATAGTAGCGAAAACCATTTATTGAATGAAAAGGACCAGGACCCCAAACATCTGAAAAGATAAGATCAAGAGGCTTATTGCTAAACAAAGTAGACTTATGGAAAGCCAGTTTGTGACTTTTATTTGCAAGACAATCAAGACACTTGGTATTGGGGGTTAAAAAAGAAATGTTATTGTTTATTATAGCATGGTGAATAATTTTGGAATCGGGGTGGCCCAATCTATGATGCCACGAGAGCGAAGAGAAGCAGACTTGAGAGAATGATGGACTTGAGGACGTGAAGGAGTGAAAGGCAGCTTATAGAGATGATCTTCATTTCTTCCTTGCAGCAGTATCTTCCTCGTTGCCAAATCCTTGACCTCAAAATGCCATGGAAAAAATTCAAGTGAAACTTGATTAGTTTGGCATAACTGAGAAACAGAAACTAGATTTTGTGTAACATTAGGCACATATTGGATATCAGAAAGATGCAGAGACTTATGAGGTGTTTTTAAGGTAGAAGAACCAATTGCTTTAATCCTTAGTGGCTTACCATCAGTAACAAAGAGGTGTTCAGAGGTTGGTGCATCCTGTGAAAGATTTAGATTGTCAAGATCATGAGTTACATGATGAGAGGCACCAGAATCCAAAAGCCAATCAGAATCAGTGTTGGACAATTTTTGCACATTATGTGCTTGAGGACGCCTAGAAGATCGAGGAGGGTAGCCATGTATTTTATAACATGTTTTGGCTGTGTGGCCATCTTTATCACAGAATTGACAGGTAGGAACATCATCAGATGAGGAAGAAGTAGGAGGTTTTCAGGGGGTGAAGAATTTACCTCGACCAGCATGTATGGGACCACGATGGGCTAAGTTAGCAGTAACAGGAACTAACTGAGTTTGTTGTTCCTCCCTTTGGAAAAAAATTTCAAAATCAACCAACTTGTCAAACAATTCATCAAATTGAAGAGGTGAGTCCCTAGTTCTGATGGAAGCACTGAACTCACGGAAATTAGGGTCTAAGCCATTGAGAGCTGCAATAACAAGGTCAATATCATCAATAGGGTGACCTATGAGAGCAAGTTCATCCGCAATAAACTTAATGGAGCGGAGATAATCATGGACACTGGAGGTGCCCTTTGTGATAGAGGATAGTCTCTCCTTGAGGGACATTACACGAGCACGTGATCTGTTGGAAAAGGCTTTCTAAAGTTTGTTCCAGGCATCAGCAGAAGAAGTGGCTGAGGACATGACCACTTGAGCCTCGGGACTGCAAGAACCAAGCAAGGCAAGAGAGACATGATTGTCTTGGCGACACCAATTCAAATATGCTAGATTGGAGACAGCAGAGGGATCAGTACCAATGTGAGATGGAGGGCAGACAGTGGAACCAGTATCATAGCCTTCCAGGTTGTTGGCCTTGAGAAGATGCATGATTTGTTTGTGCCATGTAGGATAATTGTTTGTGGATAGTTTGATTGGCAGATTGGAAGCAAAATTAAACTCAATAAGAGAGGGAGCAGAGGTGGTGGAGGAGAGGTTGATGGCCATGAGGATCGGGAAAAAAAGGCTGTTAAGCAACTAGCTCTGTGATACCATGTAGAGTAATGATGTGAATGGTAGTTGCATTAATACAATGGAATGTTACAGGCTGACATTTATAGATACAGAACAGAGCAAAGGTTGTTACAGAAATTTAAAATCAAATAGAAGATAAGGATTACAAGGGATAAGAGCAAATCAGAACAACTAATAGGTTACAACAGAAAGATAATGACAACTAGATAGTTAGGATTCCTATAATTTTCTGTCTCATTTACTTAGATAGTGCCATGACATTTAAAAAGATACATTTATAATAAATAATGTAATTAATTTGCCAAATGACACAATCTAAATTAATATGACAAGGAACGAGACATTATTTTGGTACAGGTGATCTCCATACTATTCAAAGAACTAGCACATTTCATGGGATCAAAACTTTCACAATTCTTTCATTCACAAATTAATCTCATTTAGTTTCTCCTGTAAGGATAATTTATCACAGGTTTTGTTGTCTATATTAGTCAATAGTGGATATTACACATATCATTACTGGAAGCGATTAGTTTTTTTTCTTTCTCCAAAGCGATTAGTTTGGTTTTCTCCTTTTCTCCTACTACTAATAAAAGAAAGTTTTAATATATTCCTTTTATTATTATGTATTTTTACTTCACATGCTTTTTATTTTTATTTACTTTTAGATTAAAATGATTTTACAGTTAAAAACTCTTTCTAATTTTTTTATTATGAACTTTTTTAAACACAAAATAGGTTGTCTCCAAGCATTTTTGTTTTTTGAGGGAAGGTTATCTCCTAGCATTTAAATAGTAGTACTATTGATTTTTATATAATTGTTAAAAAAATTACAAAAAAAAAAAAACGTTGTTACTGTTTTAAACTTGATTCTATTCTGTCTGCACCTTCCTCATCTATGAACAATCTATGGCTGTTCACCCTGATATATAAAATCAATACAATTAGGTCAGGTAGAACAAACTTATGCTTCGGAACAAAATTATTGTTCCTTGTTACTGGTGTTTGAAGTAACCGAAACGAAGTAGTTGAAAGCTTAAAAGTAATGCTTCATGTTTTAATTGTTTTTTATTTTATTTCATTTTATTCTTTCTTCTCCTCTAATACCTATAATTATAAAATTTGATTAATATGCACTGATAACTTGACAAATGACTATTAATCAAGAATAAATTATCATATTATTAAAAATATTTAACTTTTATTATAATTATATTAAAAATTACACCTACAATAATATATAATTCGTATAAAAGATTTTATATTAATAATATATCAAAATTAAGTTTATAATTATCTAAATGCATTTGGATAATATACTTTTTCAACAGGTATGGCTTCCACTGTTACTCGAGCCCGCCAATTAGTTAACCATATTTCCACATCATTCATACATGCACATCGATAGTTCTACATCAACATATATTAATAAAAAATAACCTTTCCACATGTAATTACTTTAATGATTTCCATTTGATCTGAGTCAAAATGTCCAATCATAATAGCATCTTTTATTCTTCAAATTAAAATCATGTTAGTATGGTTGGAAAAAGCATGAGATAATAATATCTATTCAAGTAAATATTTTTTTTATATGTATAAATAAATAGACATAACAAAAATATTATTTTATAGGATAATATTAATAATAGAAAATAAATAGTAATGACATCATAATTTTTAACGTGGAAAACTCCAGTATGGGGATAAAAATCACGGGATCAAGTCGAGCAAAAACTTTTACTGTAAATAATAATGGGTACACCAGATCTTCCTAGAAATACTAGAGAACACTAAATCAACAATACTTCACCTAAAAGGTGACTACAAGCAAGCAACAAGAAAGAAATCCCACAAAAATGAGTATAACAACTCAGCTCAAAAAGAAAAGACAAAATAATAAATAATGATATCAAAATATTGCTCTCAACACCAACAACAACAAACTAAAATTTCATCATTAATAAAAATAGTTTACTCCTATGATAAAAACCACTAGTCGCTACTATTTCTACTTATGCGGCGCCGTTATCCTCTCTCGGTTCTCTTTTTTTTTCTTTTGCTTCACTTACTGTAGCCGCACACACACACACACTTGCTTTGTTTCTTTTATTCAAACTTTTTTTTTTTAAATGTCACATGGGCTTCCATCAACAACTTCTATTATTATTATTATTATTTTCTTTTAAAGTTAAAGTGGGACTCACTTAGGAGTAACTCACCTAACAAATCTCCCTCTCACGACTCAAGTGGGAAGATACTGCTTGACCAAGCCCACCTTCTTTTTACACTAAATCAACTTTGTCATAGGCAAGGTCTTTGTCATCATATCTAAACCATTTTCATCAGTATGGATCTTTTCAAGTGAAAATGCCTTCATCTCTAGGTCCTCTCGTGTCCAGTGATACCGCACCTCAATGTGCTTTGACCTGGAATGAAAAGTAGGGTTCTTGCTGAGATGAATTGCACTCTGATTGTCACAAAATAACACAAACTTCTCTTGCTTGAGGCCCAACTCTTTTAGGAATTTCTGCATCCACAAAAGTTCTTTAGAAGCTTCGGTAATGACAATATATTCAGCCTCAGTGGTAGACAAAGCAACACATTTTTGTAATTTTGATTGCCAAGACATAGCTCCCCCTGCAAAAGTCATCAAGTATCCAGAAGTAGATTTTCTAGAATCAACATCACCAGCCATATTTGAATATGTGTAGCCATCTAACACAGGTTGACCACCCCCAAAGCATAAACATACTCTAGAAGTGCCTCTGAGATACCTGAAAATCCACTTCACTGCTTGCCAGTGGTCTCTACCAGGATTAGAGAGAAAACGACTAACAACTCCAACGGTATAAGCAATATCCGGCCTTGTGCATACCATAGCATACATCAAATTACCAACTGCGGATGCATAAGGAACCTTCTTCATCTCTTCTTTGTCTTTCTCACTTGTAGGGTATTGTTGAGAGCTCAACTTGAAATGACTTTCAAGTGGAGTACTAATAGGTTTGGAATTGCTCATTTTAAATCTCTCTAATACCTTTTCAATATACTTATGTTGAGACAACCACAATTTACCATTCTTCCTGTCACGAGTAATTCTCATGCCAAGGATTTGCTTTGCAGGACTCAAGTGCAAAGGATTTGCTCAAATCCTTTTTAAGACAATGAGTCTTCTTAGTGTCATGACCAACAATCAACATGTCATCCACATATAGCAAGAGGATAATAAAATCATCATCAGGGAATTTCTTCACAAACACACATTGATCTGAAGTGATTTTACTATAGCCATGTTTCTCCATAAAAGAATCAAATTTATTGTACCATTGCCTTGGTGCTTGCATGAGTCCATACAAACTTTTCTTCCACTTGCACACAAGCTGCTCCTTTCCTTTGACCTTGAAGCCTTCAGGTTGCTCCATATAAATTTCCTCCTCCAAATCACCATGAAGGAAAGCCGTCTTCACATCAAGTTGTTGAACCTCTAAGTTTAAGTTAGCTGCTAGTCCAAGCACAACCCGAATAGAGGACATCTTCACCACAGGTGAGAAAATTTCTTCAAAGTCAATACCTTTCCTCTGATTGAAGCCTTTCACAACCAATCTTGCTTTGTACCTTGGTTCGGAGCTATTCTCTTCTGATTTCAACTTTAACACCCACTTGTTCTTGAGTCCTTTCCTACCCTTAGACAACTTCACCAATTCAAATGTGTGATTCTCATGCAAGGAATTCATTTCCTCTTACATGGCCTTCAACCAGTCTCCCTTGTGCTCATTTACAATGGCCTCTTCATAGCTTTCTGGCTCTCCACCATCAGTGATCATCACATACTCATGTGGAGTGTATCTTTGGGAAGCATGCCGCTCTCTAGTAGATCTTCTCAACTGAGGCTTAACTAGTGGCTCAAATGGAACCTCTTCAACTGGTTCATCATGGTGAGGTGGAGGATCATCAGTTGCATTCCCATCATCTACCTGTATATCTCCCCTATCAACAAAAGTTCCAGTAGGGGGTTTAGGCGCAACATCAATACGACTTCTGGCAACTAGTTTCTGTTTCTCAGCTTTCTCAAAATCTTCAATGGTTTGGTCTTCAAGAAATATCATATCCCGACTTCTAATAATTTTCCTGTCGGCTGGATCCCAGAGTCTATAACCAAACTCTTCATGACCATAACCCAAGAAGACACACTGTTTAGATTTTCCATCAAGCTAGGACCTCTCATCTCTTGGAATGTGAACAAAAGTCCTGCAGCCAAAAACTCTCAAATGACTATAAGAGACATCTTTCCTTGTCCATACTCTGATTGGAACATCACCATCTAGTGGCACAGAAGGAGAAAGGTTGATCAAATCCACTGCAGTTCTCATTGCTTCACCCCAAAAGGATTTGGGTAATTTTGCATGAGAGAGCATACACCTGATTCTGTCATTAATGGTACGGCTCATTCTCTCTGCAACTCCATTATGTTGAGGCGTCTTTGGAACTGTCTTCTCAAGCCTGATTCCATGTTATTTGCAATATTCTTCAAACGGACTCCTGTATTCACCACCATTATCTGCTCGAACACATTTCAACTTGCTTTCTTTTTATCTTTCAACACTTGCATCAAAGTGATTGAAGACACTAAGTACCTGGTCTTTATATTTCAAAGCAAAAGCCCATACTTGTCTAGAGTGATCATTAATAAAAGTAACAAAATATGAAGCACGACCAAGAGACTTACAATCCATAGTGAAAACATCAGTGTGAACTAAATCAAGAACATTGGGCCTCCTATGAGGACCAGAACTACGAAATGAAATTATATGTTGTTTTCCAACAAAACCATAAGAGCAAGTGTTTAAAGGTGTACCTTTCATAGGAAGAGAATTTTTCCTGGCAAGGATGTTGAGTCCTTTCTCACTCAAGTGACCAAGGCGCATATGCCACAACTCAGTATAAACATCTTCAACTGCATTCACCTCCTCCTTGCTTAACTTTTCAAGCATCCTGTAGAGTAGTGGAGCTTTCTTCCTTTGCCACCACTAGTGACCCTTTGGTGAGCTTGCATATGCCACCACCAAAGTAAGTGTGATAGCCCTCAATGTCCATGGCTTTAACAGAAATCAAGTTGAGACGGATATCTGGAACATGTCTAACATTCTTCAATTGCAGCTTGCACCCAATGCTAGTTTCAATCCAAACATCTCCCATACCAGCAATTTAACATACCCCTTCGTTTCCCATTTTAACTGTTGCAAAATCACCAACAGTATAAGATGAGAAGAAATCACGTCTAGGAGTGACATGGTATGAGGCTCCAGAATCAATAATCCAGCTGGAATCATGGCATGCTAGATTTATATAATTATCATCACAGACAATGTAAACATCACTATCAGATGCAACTGTAGCTGTGTCTTTATCATTTTTCTTTTCTTTGTCTTCATCTCTTTCCCTTGACTTCTCTCCCTTTAGGAACTTGCATTGTCTTTTGATGTGTCCCACCTTGCCACAGTGATAACATGTCACTTCTTTTCTAGTCCTAGACTTGCTTCTTGACTTGCTACGACTGTCAGATTTTTTGTGCTTATGGAAATGTCTGGTTTGGCTTCTCCCCCATGACTCTACAACTAATGCTTCTGACTGAGTGGAGGTAACAATCAAACCACTCTCCTTTCTTCTAGCTTCTTCATTCAACATGCTCTCTTTTACCATTGACATTGTCAACTTCCCATTAGGAGCTGAATTAGTCAATGTCACAACCAGAACTTCCCAACTGTCAGGCAAGGAACTAAGCAACAACAAAGCTTGCAACTCATCATCTAATTTAATATCTGTTGTTGTCAACTGATTCACAGTATTCTGAAAAACACTCATATGCTCTGCCATTGAATCCCCTTCTTTGTATTTCATATTCACCGGCTTCTGTATCAGAAATGCTTTATTTTGCACATTCTTCTGCTCATACAGCTCGGCCAACTTCTTCCATATTTTATGGGCATATGTTTCTGTGCCTACATGAGGATATACACTCAAATCGAGCCACTTCCTAATCAAAGCAACTGCCTTTCTATTCATCTTCTTCCATTCACTTTCATTTCTATCCTTGGGTCGAGCAGTGTCCCCCTCATAGGGATCATACAAGTCTTTGCTGTATAACATATCTTCCATGAGGATCTTCCAAAGTGTATAACTTGTAGAGTTCAACTTAATCATATTTGACCCTTGATTTTCTTTAATTTAAATGCACAGAACAAAACAACCTAAGCTCTGGATACCACTTTGTTGGGAAAAACTAGAGATAACAATCTCTAATCAAGCAAATATTTTCCCCCTTCACCTGTGCAAATAAATAGGCACAACAAAAATATTCTTCCACGGGATAATATCAATGGCATAAAAATAAATAGCAATGACACCACAATTTTTAACGTGGAAAACTCCCCAGTGTAGGGATAAAAACCACGGGACCAAGTCCAGCAAAAACTTCCACTATAAATAATAATGGGTACACCAAGTCTTCCTAGAAATACTAGGGAACACCAAATCAACAATACTTCACCTAAAAGATGGCTACAAGCAAGCAACAAGAGAGCAACCCCCACAAAAATGGGTATAACAACTCAGCTCAAAGAGAAGGCAAAACAACAATATAATGATAACAAAATATTGCTCTCAACACCAGGAACAACATACTAAAATTTCATCAAGAATGGAAGTAGTTTACTCATCTAATGAAGAGCACAAAGTCCCTACTATTTCTTCTTTTGTGGCGCCGTTCTCCTCTCTCTCTCGGTTCTCTTTCTTTTTCTTTTGCTTCACTTACTGTAGCCGCACACACACTTACTTTGTTTCTTTTATTTAAACCTTTTTTTTTTCAAATGCCATATGGGCTTGGCCCATCAACAACTTTTATTATTATTTTTTTCTTTTAAAGTTGAAGTGGGACCCACTTAGAAGTGACCCACTCAACACGTATACACTTAGTTCATCAAAAAAATGTACGTATACACTTACATCACACTTGGGTCGTCTTCGTTGGCATTCCTCTTAATCGAAAGATCTAAAGGTTTTGAGCTCTCGAATTCGGATTCATAACTGTAATTAGAGATAAAGTCTCGTTAATATTAGAGACATATGTAAAATTGGTCAATAGAAAGAGACAATTTTTTAACTTTTGTCCACCAATCAAAGGCTTTCTACTTTGTTACGAAATGAGTATCTGTTGACTGTAACAAGTTGCATTAATATTCTTCTTGTCAAAATCCGGTTAATCAGAATCTGACAAGAATAAGTATGATAAGTGTTTATGAGTATGAATTCTAAGGATATTTTGTGGATATAGAGCTTGTTGAAAGATGCCCCAAAATCAGTAAAGTGGAGTTTTTAGTAGGGATATCTAATCGATTATGGGTTTAGAATAATCGATTATGTGACTGGCAGAGAACTTATAATCGATTAGCATAATCGATTACGTGCATTTACAGAAATATGGAACACGGACAGAGGAGGTATAATCGATCAGCATAATGGATTATGCAGATTTTCAGAACTGCCAGAGGATGAATAATCGATTAACATAATCGATTACGAGAAATTCCAGAAACACGTAGCGCAGGCCAAGAAGGCATAATCGATTATGGCATTTAAATAATTGATTATGGCACGACTACAAAAGATGTTATGTTTAGTTTCTGCTTAAGATGAGTTGTGTGATATTAGAGAAAGATTCAAGGATTCTTGGAGCTCGAATTTCATCCACAAACATTTATTGATATTCATTGTAATTAATTCATTGAGATTGAGAGAAAATCAAGTGAGAATATTGATCTTGGGTTTGTGTCAAAATAGAGAGATAATTAAGCTTGGGGTTTGTTCATGTTCTTGTGAACAGGGGTGACAAATGCAATAAGTTCTCTATTGTAAAACATTGATCATTGATTCTTAGTGGGGCTGCTCTCTCCCGTTGATGTAGATCATATTGATCGAACCACATTAAATCTTGTGTGTGCATTCTTTTATCCCTCTTCTTGTTTGTTAATTTTTGAAATTTTCTGTGCCTACCAAGTGTTTGGTGTATTTCCTATGTGACTGTTGTTTTCTTTGTGTATTTGTTTTGTGCGCGGGTGGTTTCCATCTGATTCCAGAAACTAACAAGTGGTGTCGTCTATGGTAATCAGAGGAAGAACGAAGAGGCTGAACCATAGGTACCAAATACGACATTGAGAAATTCTCCGAAAATAGTGATTTCGAGATAAAGCAATCTTGATACAGTCGGGATGTGCAGACGCTTTGAAGGGTGAGGCGAAAGTGTCCTCCACCCTTTCTCAAAAGGAGAAGGAAGATATGATAGACAAGGCAAGAAGTTCTATCATATTGTGTCTTGGTGATAAGGCACTAAGGGAGGTTTCAAGGGAGAAGACAACTGCGGCAATGTGGATCAAATTGGAGTCCTTATACATGACTAAGTCTCTATCAAATAGGCTATTGTTGAAACAACAATTATACTCTTTCAAGATTGTCGAATAAAGAATGGTATCGGAGTAACTCGCGGAGTTCAACAAGATTCTTGATGATTTGGAGAACATTAAGGTGAAAGTTGATGATGAACACAAGGCTTTTCTCTTTGTCAATTCTCTACTGAAGTCTTTTGAGCATTTCAAAGATGCTATTCTCTATGGCAAGGACAAAACCATTACTTTAGATGAGGTTCAAACTTCGGTTAGAACCAAGGAGCTTCAAAAATAGCAGGAGCTTAGATCCGATGATAATGGTGAGGGCTTGAGTGTCTCAAAGGGAAGAAATGAGAAGAAGGGATCAAAAGGGAAGAAGTCAAAGTCAAAGTCGAAGTTTCAACCAAAGTCGAAGTCCAAGTGTCACAATTGAGGCAAGACCAGTCATTGGAAGAATGATTGCCCCGACAATAAGGTCAAGGAGTCACGAAAGCCTCATGACTCGGTGGATGTAGCGGTTGTTTCAGATGGCTATGAGAATGCGGGGGTGTTGGTGGCATCTACCTCAGAAACGCAAATGAATTGGGTTATGGATTCCGAATGTACATATCACATGTGTCCTTTGAGAGACTGCATCGAGACTTTGGAGCTCAAAGAAGGCGGAGTGGTTCTTCTAGGCAACAACAAATCGTGTAAAGTGCAAAGTATGGGTACTATCCGACTGAAAATGTATGATAACCGTGAAATCTTTTTGCAAGACGTGAGATATGTTCCTGGACTTAAGAGAAATCTCTTGTCTATAAGCATGTTTGATGTTTTAGGATATTCCACTAAAATTGAACATGGCATGATAAAGATTTTTAATGGTTTGTTAATAGTTTCTAAGGGAACTAAAAGGAATGGATTGTATATTCTTGATGGTTCTACTACTCCACATGATAAAAATATGTTTTAGCACTTGAGACTAGGGCATGTTAGTGAAAAAGGTTTAGTTAAGCTAAGTAAACAAAACTGGTTAAATGGCGATAAATTGGATAAGTTGGAATTTGGAGATCATTACATGCTAGGTAAGTCACATAGAGTTAAATTTGGTTCAGGTGTGCATGTTTCTAGTACACCTTTTGAGTAGGCTCACTCAGATCTTTGGGGTCCTTCAAGAGTGAAAACTCATGGAGGTGGTTCCTATTTTCTCACCATTATTGATGACTTTTCTAGAATAGTTTGAAAAATAAATCTGAAACATTTGAAAAGTTTAAGGAATGATACACTCTTATAGAAAATAAATTTGGAACTAAACTGAAAGTTTTAAGGACTGACAATGGCCTGGAGTTTGTTTCAGAGCAGTTTAATGAGTTTTGCAGGAAACAGGGCATTAAAAGGCATAAAAATGTAGCACGGACACCTCAGCACAATGGCCTAGCAGAGAGGATGAATAGGACTATTCTGGAGCTTGTGAGATGCATGCTTTTTGGAGCTGGCCTGCCCAAGAGCTTCTGGGGAGAAGCTGTGAATACTACAGTCTATTCGATTAACAGATGTCCATCTCCAGCCATAGACTTCAAGACACCTATGGAAGTGTGGAGTGGTAAACTGGTTGACTACTCTCAATGTTATTAAAACCGAACCGGTCATCGACTCGATCGGGGTACTGGGTCAATGGGTCATTGGTTCAACCGGTAAGTCACTGGTTGAACCGTATGAACCGGTGTATATCAAAATTGTAAATTTTGTAAATAAAATATGTATATATATAACATTTTCAGAACAAGTAACAAGTAAATGCCTTGGTCCAGTGGTAAAGCTTCTTTGATTCCACCGCATGTATCATAGTTCGAGTCCCCCCTTCTACATTTTAGTAAATTTTTGCTTGATAATATTCAGATTCGCACGCTGACATCAGCATTGCCCCACGTTGATGTCAGCAGCTGGTCCGGTTCCAGACCGGTTCAGGTAGCCAAGTTACCAGTTCACATCAGTTTAAGGTCGAGTTGATGACATCAGCACCGGTTCAGATGTCTATCCGGTCTGACGTGCTAACTGGATCGGATACAGGTCCGATTTCCGGACCAACCGATCCGGTTTTAATAACACCGACTACTCTAACTTGAGGATATTCGGGACTCTAGGGTTTGCTCATGTTATACAAGACAAACTTGAAGCTCGGGGAGTGAAATGTGTTTTCATTGGCTATCCAAAAGGTGTGAAGGGCTACAAGCTGTGGAAGTTGGAACTTGGGGAATCAAGATGCTTTATCAACAGGGATGTCACATTTGATGAGACTAGAATGATAATGATGTGCAGAAATCCAGAAGAAACCAACTCAGATACGGCAAAGGAGAATACTCAGTTTGAGGTGGAGTCTCCAACATGTGCTACTAGATACGAGAGTCCTCAACCAGGAAAGGTTGTAGATCAACAACCAACGGCGAAATCTAACTATCAGTTGACCAGAGTTAGGACTAGGAAGAATATCGTAACTCCTAAGAGATTCGAGTATGGGGACCTTATATGTTATGCTCTTAATGCGGCTGAAGAGATTGAAGACTCAGAACCAAGGAACATCAAAGGGTTTATGGAAATTAAGGAAGGTCAAAATTGGTTGCAAGCAATCAAAGAGGAAATGGAATCTCTGAACAAAAATCATACCTGGACACTTGTGGATCTACCCTAGAATAAAAGGGTAGTTAGATGCAAGTGGATCTTCGAGAAAAAGGAAGGTATTCCAGGAGTTGAGAAGACAATGTACAAGGCAAGGCTCATGGCAAAGGGTTTTACACAAGTGGAGGGGATTGAATATAATGAGATCTTCTCACCTGTTGTAAAACATTGTTCTATAAGAATATTGATGTCAATTGTCAATCAATATGATCTTGAGTTGGAACAATTGGACATCAAGACATCTTTTCTACATGGGAATTTGGAGGAGACTATCTACATGCAACAGCCGGAAGGGATCATGGAGGATAAGTCAAAGGTATGTCTCTTGAGAAAATTACTCTATGGCTTAAAACAAAGTCCAAGATAGTGATATAAAAAATTTGATGATTTTCTCTTGAGATATGGATTTCTAAGGAGTAGTTATGATAGTTGCATTTACATATTGAGAAGAGGATATGAGTGTGTTCTTTTCTCTCTTCTATATGTGGATGATATTCTTATAGCTAGCTCTAGCAAGGATGAGATTGGCATGCTCAAAGAGAGGTTGAAATCTGAATTTGAGATGAAGGATCTTGGGATTGCAAAGAGGATACTTGGGGTGGATATTGTTAGAAACCGGAAAGAGGGGAATTATTCTTATCTCAACATGGATACTTGAGGAAGGTGGAGGAATGATTTAGGATGCATCCATCCAAACTGGTTAGCATTATGTATGGTATGGTTTGTAGTAGACCAGTTTGGCGCATGCGGTTAGCTTTGTAGTCAGTTCATGGCAAATCCGGGTCAAGATCATTGGGAGGCTTTGAAGTGGGTATTGGGGTATTTGAATGGTTCACAGAAATCTGGTTTGAGGTACAAGACGACAGCTCAAGGGAATGATGCTCTTGTTGGGTATGTTGATGCAGACTATGCAGGGAATGTGGACACTAGGAAGTCATTATCCGTTTATGTGTTTACTTTGTCTGGGAATGCTATTAGTTGGAAATCAACATTGCAACTAGTGGTAGCATTCTCAACCACACAAGCCGAGTACATTGTTCTTGCAGAAGGAGTAAAGGAAGCCATTTGGCTAAAAGGGATGATTGGTGAATTGGGGATTATGCAAGATTGTGTCACGATCCATTATGATAGCCAAAGTGTTATACATTTGGCAAATCATCAAGTTTACCATGAGAGAACCAAGCATATAGATATCAGACTTCACTTCATTAGAGATGTGGCAGAATCTAAAGAGGTTAAGATTGAGAAAATTGCTTCGGAAGACAATCCAACGGATATGTTCACTAAGTCACTACCTAGATCACAGTTCAAGACATGCTTGGACTTGATCAACTTCTATGAAGCGTAAATCCCATAAGTGGGAGAGCAGCACACACAACACACATTGGTGATTGGTTTTGGTCTCAGGATCTCTGATTTGGAGTCAAGGTAGAGAAATGCTGAAAGATGCCTCAAAATCAGCAAAGTGAAGTTTTCAGCAGGGATAATCGATTATGGTTTTAGCATAATCGATTATGGGACTGGAAGAGAACTTATAATCAATTAGTATAATCGATTAAGTGTGTTTTCAAAAATATGGAACTCGGACAGAGGAGGCATAATCGATTAGCATGATCGATTATGGGAAATTCCAGAAACACGGAGCGCGGGTCGAAAAGGCATAATCGATTATGGCATTTAAATAGTTGATTATGGCACGACTACAAAAGTTATCGTGTTCAGTTTCTGCATAAGATGAGTTGTGTGATTTTAGAGAAAGATTCAAGGATTCTTGGAGCTCAAATTTCGTTCTTGCTTACTTTCCATAGCCTCTTTGAAGTTCCTTGGTTCTGAATCTTGAATCTTCATATCTTTATTCTTCTTTTCCTATCTTCATATCTTTCTTCTCATGTCTTCAGAGCTTGACAGAATTGATATTCCTATGTATCCCAGATGAGAATCAAAGCTAACGTAGTTCTAAGTTCTATCTAAATAAGGTGTCGATACATGTAGTGTACCTCTCTATTTATAGTATCAGTGAGATAACTGATTAGGATAAGTTCTTATCCATTAGTGGGATAGTGGGTGGTTATCTTTATGGGATAGTGTTTTGTGGGTGTCTAACCATGTTGATGGTAGTGGATAAGTGTGTAGTTTCACCTTTGAAATGGTATAAAACAACACTAGAAGGGGGGTTGAATAGTGTTTACGCAAAAGCAGGTTTTCTAGCACAAAACAAAACCAGTGCAGATCATGCACTTCATATCAGACGTCTGTTTAGCAAAGTAAAAAACTTAGAACTATTGCTAGCACTCCCCTAGAGTTAGTAACAGTAAATTATGACCAATAAGTAAAAAGATAGGAGAGAGAAAGTATACTCAGATGTATCCTGGTTCACGCACAAACTTTGGGGTACATCCAGTCCTTGCTTTCACCAAGTTTTTCAACTATAACAAATCAAGTTACAGACAAGTATATTTGCACACCTAGCCTCTTTAGGCTCCACAGTAATTATTGTTTGAAAACCTAACATCTTCAAGCTCCACAACAAGTATTTTTTTAGCAAGTCTCTTCAGGCTCAACAAAAGATGAGATTTGTTTCGAAGCAATAACTCCAAGATTACAGAATTGCAAATCAACCAGCTAACACTTCAGATAGTGAATAAGACTTAAGAGCAAGTAGATTGCAGAGATTGATCTTCTCTATGTGATTTGTAGTTTGAGAGAATAATATATGAGTTTCTGAGAGCTTTTTGCATGAGTGATTTCTTTTGTCTTTCTCTGACTCATATGTATTGTATTCTCTGTGTTATGTCTTCTTCTAATGTGTATATCTCTATATGTTATCAGTCTTCTTGGGCTTCCTTTTATACTCAACTGAGGGAGATCCGTTGAGAGATATTCTTCATTCATCAGCCATCTTCTCTTTTTATTTTGGATATAAAATAGTCGTTTTGATTTTCATTTAATGTTTGCGAACGTTGGAGAGCTTTATTGACCAGAGAGCTGAGCATAGTTGCTTTTCTGGCTTGGGCAGTGTAACTTTCCTCATTTGTGCAACATTTAAAGGAAAGGCTTAGAGAAATGTGTTTTTAGCTTATTGTGAGAAAGAATGTTAAAGCAAAGAGTTTATGTTTTATGCTTTTGTACCTTTCTGGGAAAATGGAGAATTGGTATTATATTCCTTTTGAAGGCTTGGTTCCTTCCTTTGATAAATCTCTTTCCTCCAGATCTTAGAATAAAACTTCAAGCAATATTCTTCCGTTGACATTCCTTAGTAACAATGGTTGTGATATTTTTACTCATATGCTTCCTTTAGAATATACTTCAATATCTGACCTAGTTCCTCAGACGCTTTCTTTGTAATTTGATGGTTCTGGCATATCTTCAGACTCTTTCTTCTGCAAGAAAATATCCTTACTTGATGTTTGCTTTATGGACACTTTAAATGGATTGAAGGTTTGGACTATAACTTGATCTTCTCTTGAGTTGATGGATGAGATTAGAGAAGGCCAAAAGGTAGATAAGTATCTCTTAGACCAGAGGGAGTTGCTTGCCCAAGGCAGAGATCATAGTTTTAAGGACAGAAGTGATGGGATTTTGAGGTTCAAAGATAGATTTTTTATTCCAGACGTCCCAGAGCTTAGGAAGTTGATACTAGGAGAAGGACATAGGAGTGGATTGAGTGTGCACCCAAGTGCCGCTAAGATGTACCAGGATTTAAAGAGGATGTTTTGGTGGCCTATGATGAAGAAAGATGTGGCTGAGTTTGTGTACGCTTGTCTAGTGTGCCAAAACGCTAAGATAAAACACCATAAGCCATCAGGAAAGTTGCAACCTTTGAGCATCCCAGAATGGAAACGGGACAATATTGCCATGGACTTTGTGTCTAGACTCCTGAGGACTCCAGCAGGATATGAAGCGATATGGGTTGTTGTCGATAGATTGACTAAGCCTGTCCATTTCATTCCGATGAACATGGAATACCCTTTGGAAAAGATAACCATATTGTACATCAAGGAGATAGTTAGGTTACATGGTGTACCTTCTAGCATAGTGTCGGATAGAGACCCAAGGTTTACCTCTAGATTTTGGACTAGTTTGCATGAGGCTTTAGATACCAAGCTTAGGCTAAGTTCAGCTTATCACCCGCAGACAGATGGTCAGTCTGAGAGAACCATCCAGTCCTTAGAGGACCTGCTTAAAGCTTGTGTGTTAGAACAGTCAGGTAGTTGGGACAAATTTTTGCTCCTGGTAGAGTTCACCTACAACAACAGCTACCATTCCAGTATTGGGATGACACCTTATGAAGCTCTTTATGGGAGGAGATGTAGGACACCCTTGTGTTGGAATGAACCTGGTGATAGTGTGGTGTTAGGAGCGGAGATAGTGCAAGAAACCACGGAAAAAGTAAGGATCGTTCAGGAAAAGATGAGACCACAGAGTATGAAGAAAATCTACCATGACAAAAGGAGGAAGGCACTCGAATTACAGGAAGGCAATCATGTATTCTTGAGAGTTACACCAACAACTGGGGTTGGTAGAGTGATGAAAGCGAAGAAACTTACTCCCAAATTCATTGGCCCGTACCAAATTCTTAAAAAAGTCGGTGAAGTTGCTTATCAAATTGCATTGGCACCTTTCTTGTTTAAACTTCACAATGTCTTTCATGCGTCACAACTTCGTAAGTACATTCATGACCCAAACCATGTGATAGTCTCCGACACGATTCAGTTAAAAGAGAATGATGTACAACCGCTTCGAGTTGAGGATCGGAGGGTGAAGCAACTGAGAGGTAAGGAGATTCCATTGGTTAAAGTTGTTTGGAGTGGGGTGTAACGCCCTTCGTTACATTAGTAACCCAAAATAAATTAATAAAAATCTTTTAAAACATTTATTTAAAATATACAAGTCATAAAATATTTTCTCAAATAATTAAGTTTGAAAAAGGACTCATACTAAATAAAATAATAATAAAGTATCCAATTAACAAATATAAATATAAATCCATACGTTCGAATAAATAAAATTAAAACAAAAGCCTCAAAACTGGGCATCTAATTACAATCCGAGAAAAATAATACGTAAACCAAAGAACGTTGTTCGCATAATACTCTCAACTATACTACATTACAAACCAACTAGCTAATCAAAAAGATAACTCTTCAGATCTCTGGATCCTCGATAGCGATATCCTCGGGTTCTGAAAACAACACTTATAATGAGATATAGAATCCCAATGAACAACAATACAGTTATAAAATGTTTCGAAAATAGTGTTGTTCTCAGCCGGCGCCGTAACCGAAAAAATTGACGATGGTATCCGCTAATTTTCCAATATAATATATATAAAAAATTACTTTTAATAACAACAAAAATTTCATCAACTCAAATGGATATAGCACAAGAACAACACATCTCAATGCATTACATTCCACGTACCAAGTAAATTCTAAATTAATCCAAGTGGTTCGAAGGCCTCATAATTAAATTGGTCTCTTACCGGCATGTCATGAACCTCACACATCACACGACAATGGCGACCCATTGCCCATCCCTACTCGTGAGGAGTGTTTCGATATCACCCTCCTGTCGGGGATATTTCTATTTCGATACCTCCCATATGCACATGACGATATTTTTCCCTTTACGACACCCCAACGTGTGGTGTTGTTGCTTTCGATACCCCTTTTTAGGCGGTATTGCTCTTTTTCGACATCCCAAATAAATGACGATGTTACTTTCAATACCTCGTTAAGGTGATATTACTCTTCGATACCCTTATCATAGGTGGTATTGCAGCAACATCATACAATAATTGTAATTCACATATGTCACGTTTGATGCATGTAACAAATTATTTTCGACAAATTAAACATGTAAGTTTCCACCAACAACAAGCAATCATGAATGTCATCTCATACATGGATAAGCACGTTACAACATCAATTAATCATTTTATTCTCCTTTTTAACAGAACCCCCAATTTAAAAAAATTAGGATAATAGCAACATGCATTAAATTAATTAAAAAAAATCCCAAAAATCATAGGATAAACCCTTGTCAATACAAACAAACATATATACCATGGAAAGGGTTAGAAAAAGTATTGTTACTCACCTCTTGAATACCTCCAAAAAACTCTAAAAATTATCGATGACAAAAATTAGTGCTTTTCTAAAAATTCTTATTCCCTTCACTGGTGTTCTTGGATCTGTGTTGCTATGGTTGCACTGCTAAAGAAAAGAAACCCCGTAAACCTCCCTCTCTGTGCTCGCTATGCTGCGGGGTAAAACAGCTCTCTAAGTTTTAAAAAAAGGCATGACATCCTTCTAATCATTAGTTTATATATATATATATATATATATATATATATATATATATATATATATATATATAAACCTACAGGTGGCTTTATTTTGACAAAAGCCAAAATTCCTTTAAGTGTACTTGGGCTCTTCAATGCCTCTATACACTTGTTATTTACTTTTTTACTTTTTAATTAACTTATCCACTTTTATATTTCTTTTAATTGTTAAATAATTAAATAAATTCTTATATTAACAAATATTTTATACTAAACTCATACTAGCTTATTCTTTTTATTAAAAAGAATATTCTGAAATTTTAGGATGTTACATTTCTCTCCTCCTTAGAGAATTTCGTCCCCGAAATTCACCTCATATTCACGCACATATTTTAACACATGCCAAAAACCAAACATAAAGGTACCTTAACTTAAACAATAAGATCTGGCTATTGGCTTTCCTCATGAGTCAATCATTTCCATAACACCTTCACCAAAGGAATCGCCTTGTTCCTTAGAGTCTTAGTGCTTTTGTCCAAATTTTGACAAGGCCTGAGCTTATAGATTAAGCTATCTTTCAATTGTACAGACTCAGGAGCTATCACATGAGACTTGTCAGACACGTATTTTCTAAGTTGTGACATATGAAAAAGATCATGAATGTTTGCCAACTATGGCTGAAGAGCCAATTGGTAAGCAATAGGCCCGACTCTTCTAAGAATTTGGAAAGGTCTCATGAAACAAAGAATTAGTTTTCTGAATGACATTAGCCTCCACATCACAATCTTATGAGTGATTCTCAAGAATTAATACATGTCTCTCTTCCTAAAATTCCTAAAGTTTTCTTTTCTTGTTAGCATAACACTTTTTGCCTATTCTGCATAGTGCACATCTTTCCCTCAGTTGTTCTTCCTAATTGTCGTCTCTTGGATTAAATCAGGTCCTAACAAGATCTTCCCAACTGCTTCGCACTAACATAAAGGGACCTACATTTCCTAATCACATCATCAATATATATATATATATAGTCATTAACTATTTCACCACAAAATATGTGTACAATTCATGGCACCCTAACTATAAAAATATATTTAAAGTGAAGTTAATAACAATATTCATATAATAAAATCATGTACTTAAGCATTTGTTTCTGTCATTCCTCCTGTAATTATAACACATTCACTTGCATTTCATCATTATAAGCATTCTCAAAAAATTAAATTTATAACAAACCATCCACATAGAAATCGAAGTAATGTTTTATACATCCATACGTAAATCTAATAGTCTCTTATAGACTCTACGCCAAAGTTCTTTTTTAGAACAGGGAAATTTTATACATAAGAAAAATAAAGAAAAGAGTAGTAGTAGCGCATCACCTACTAATTATTATCTAGCCCAAGATGATAATTTCACAAAAACAAGAAATATTTTCACTTTCTGTTGATAAGAAGATCTTACTTAAAAGAAATGTGAAAAAAAAGTGAAGAATAAGATTTAATAAAACTGCAATTAAACTGTGCAAACATTGTGTAGAAACAACTATAAAAATAAACACCACAGTAGTACTAAGAAAATAGTTTCATCTTGATCTTCAAGTAGGCACATAAAAATAAGAAATATCATTTTTCATTTTTTTATAAGAAATATAAGTTTGTTAGGATTAGACATACCATTAATCTATATGGAAAACAAATCCTAGGGGTATATTAATCGCGACTAATATTTGGTCACTTGAAAAGCAATCTGAAATTTCAAGGAAGGTGATTCTCAATAAATAAATTAATCATATAACAAAATCAAAACATAATAATAAAATTTGAGCATATATATAACTTATTTTATACAACATCCAAATTTATTCTCATCAACCAATATATCTTCTTTAAATCTTGATACATCTTGGTTATTCCTAGATGTATGGTTAACGTTCCTTTATGCGTCTCTTCTAACCCTTTTTTTCTTCCTCTAAGGCTCCTCTCCTTAGGAACAATGATTCTATTCTTAAACAACACTAGACCGTTATCATATAATAACACATAACTCTCTTGATCCAAAGAGATTGAAATTCTTGTCTAAAAACTACACTCGTATAATCTATTTTCTAAGGTCACTACAAATTTTCAACCTATTCAATTTCAAGCTTAAAGCCTTAAAAAGACATTCAAATTCATGTCTCTAGACTATTCTATCAGGTTCATCTCTTGCAACCTCAAGCTAGACTTGTGCGAAAATTTTACACTCAGAGCATCGACCACTACATTAGCTTTTCCTAGACTGTACTTCAACTCAAAATCAAAATTCCTAAGAAATTTCATCCACCTTCTTTGTCTTATCCCCCCCCCCCCCCCCCCCCATCTCCTTTAATAACTATTTAAGGCTCTAATGATCATTAAAAACTTCAAATTTTATCACGTATAATAGATTTTCCTTTTCTAGTAAGCTGGGTGAGAGGTAAAGCTAGTCTATAGAACTCATTTATAACTTTCTATAATACTCCTCCAATTCTAGGAAACTTCTCACATTTGTAACTGTCCTGGGCTTCTCTTATCCTATCTCCACATCTACTTTACTAGAAATCAACCACCACTCTACCCAACTGATCTAAGGTCATCTATCCTAGGTAAAAGATACATATCCCTAATAGTTATTTTGTTCAATTGCATATTGTCCACACATAATCTCATACTCCCATCATTTTTTCCCAACTAAAATGCGCTCAAAACTTATTACAAAATCAAACATATTTCTTATCAAAATTAAAGTGTGACCATACTATATTCAAATAATAAAGAAGTATGATCCAATTAAAATTATATATATATATATATATATATAACTCATGCAACATGCCAAATCCTTGCGTCAGAGAACATGATAAAGTTGGATCCATTTCAAATGAATTGGCCTTAACAAAATACAATAGAGCTTCACGTCACAGTAAAAACATTTGAGAATTGAAGATAAAAATCCAATTAAAAAGAGTTTCGACGCACAGTACGCTAATTCAATAGTAAAGCTTATTTTTGTTTTTAAAATTCAAAGAAAAAATATATCTATTATACCAATTCATCAATTAATATAAAAATATTTTAAGAATTCATGTGAACACCAAAATATTTTAAGAATCTAAAATCAAGAATTAAGATCTCTAAAATTCACATCGAAGGATCAATCGACATTGGTTGTGAAAAGGCAACAAAAAAAAAAAAGTTCTATCAGAGTACTTTATGACAACAAGTCTAGACGACCATCAGTCCTTACCAAGAATAGCCTCTAACCCTAACATGGATAACAAGTAAGATCAAAGACATAAGACACGTCCTGATATACAAGGAAACAATTTAAACAAGCACTGGAAGTAATAAGATTATTCACATAAAAGTAGAAACACGTAAATCAAAGGACAAACGAAAAACAGGTAACTCCAAATTTCACACATGAAAGATATACTAAAGAATATGCTGCTCCTGAATCAAACAATATAGTAACTTTTTCTCCTATACGAGTTGAAGAAATTCAGTTTCCTTCGGATCTTAGCTGCTACGGAATGATGACATATCGTTCTTCTTGAATTCAAAAAGCCCTAGGAGCTCATGGTTATAAGTTGCCACCACTCCATTAGTGAGTGACCTCCATTCACCCCAGTTGACAGAAGGTCTCCGTCTGCCCTTGCATAGCTCTGGCCATACAGTCCAAAGCTGCTGAAAGTGCAACATTCGTCCCTCGCCTATTAGTCACCATAAATCTGCTCACTACCAAGAAACACTGGGTTGATCAGGTCCAATATCTCAAAAAATAGCATGCAACATTTATAACTCTAACGAGCATCATATGTGCCCAAGTTTTGTTTCGAAAAAGCCACACTACCACAGTCCAATTTAGAATTGAACTGCTCTGATACCATAAATGTAACGCCCTTCATTATATTAGTAACCCAAAATAAATTAAAAAAAAATCTTTAAAATATCTAATTAAAATATACAAGTCATAAAATATTTTCTCAAATAATTAAGTCTAAAAAATGTCTCATACTAAATAAAATAATAATAAAGTATCCAAGTAACAAATATAAATATAAATCCATACATTCGAATAAATAAAATTAAAACAAAAGCCTCAAAATCGGGAGTCTAATTACAATATGATAACAATAATACGTAAACCAAATAACGTCGTTCGCATAATACTTTCAACCATACTACATTACTAACCAACTAGCTAATAAAAAAAGATAACTCTTCAGATCTCTGGATCCTCAATAGCGATGTCCTCGGACTATGAAAACAACACTTATAATGAGATATAAAATCCCAGTGAACAACAATACAATTATAAATGTTTCGAAAATAATGTTGTTCTCACCGAAAAAATTGACCATGGTATCCACTAATTTTCCAAAATAATATATATACAAAAAATATTTTTAATAACAGCAAAAATTTCATCAACTCAAATGCATATAGCATAAGAACAACTCGTTTCGATGCATCACATTCCACATATATACAAAGTAAATTCTAAATTAATCCAAGTGGCTCGAAGGCCTCATAATTAAATTGGTCTCTTGCCGGCATGCCATGAATCTCACACATCATACGACAATGGCATCCGATTGCCCACCCCTACTCATGAGGAGTGTTTCAATGTCACCCTCCTGTCGGGGACATTTCAATTTCGATACCTCCCATGTGCACATGGCGGTATTTCTCCCTTTTAGACACCTCAACGTGTGGTGGTGTTGCTTTCGATACCCTTTTTAGGCGATATTGGTCTTTTTCAACATCCCAAATAAATGGCGATGTTACTTTCGATACCCCTATCATAGGTGGTATTGTAGCATTATCATACAATAATTGTAATTCACATATGTCACGTCTCATGCATGTAATAAATTACTTTCCACAAATTAAACATGTAAGTTTCCACCAACAACAAGCAATCATGAATGTCATCTCATACATGGATAAGCACATTACAATATCAATTAATCATTTTATTCTCCTTTTTAAAAAAACCCCTAATTTTAAAAAATTAGGATAATAGCAGCATGCATTAAATTAATTATTAAAAAAATCTCAAAAACCATAGGGTAAACCCCAGTCAATACAAACAAACATATATACCATTGAAAGGGTTCGAAAAAGTATTGTTATTCACCTCTCAAATACTTCCAAAAAGTTCTAAAAATTATCGATAACAAAAATCAGTGCTTTCAAAAAAATTCTTTTTCCCTTCACTGATATTCTTGGATCTGTGTTGCTATGATTGCACTGCTAAAGGAAAAAAACCTCGTAAACCTCCTTCTCACTGTGCTCGCAATGCTGCGGGGCAAAACAGCTCTCTAAGTTTTAAAAAAAGACATGACGTGATGCCCCTCTAATCATATTATATTATATATATATATATATATATATATATATATATATATATATATATATATATTTAAACCTACATGTGGCTTTATTTTGGCAAAAGCCAAAATTCCTTTAAGTGTATGTGGGCTATTCACCGCTCCTGTACACTTGTTATTTACTTTTTTTTCTTTTTAATTAATTTATCCATTTTTATATTTCTTTTAATTGTTAAATAATTTAAATAAATTCTTATATTAACAAATCTTTTATACTAAACTCATACTAGCTTATTCTTTTTATTAAAAAGAATATTTTGAAATTTTAGGATGTTACATGGGGCGATTGAGGAAAGTACTACATGGGAGGTAGAGAGCAAGATGATGGAGCATACCCGTATCTCTTCGTTCGAGGTAAGTAGAAATTTCGAGGATGAAATTTTTATAAGGGGGTGGAATTGTAACACCCTGTTTTCGTGTAAGTGTGTTTATGTGTGCCTTGTTTGTTAGGAAGGTTTAGAGTGGGCCAAGTGGGGTTTTTAAGATAAAATCCCTTCCTGACACATGAGCACGCCCGTGCTCATGAGTCAGCACGTCCGTGCTTAAGGCTGCATGCACCTCATTGACACTGATGTGAGCACGCCCGTGCTCATTAGGGAGCACGATCGTTCTCATCAGTCAGGCGCATCTCACTAAGGTTAAGTGGAGCACGACCATGGTCAACATGGAGCACGACCGTGCTCAAGTCTCAAAGTTTATAAATAGGAACAGTGGGCGATGGTTTTTGTGTGCAACCCTTATTTTGGTTTCTCTACCTCCAAAACAGCAGAAACCTCTCTTCCTCTTTCTCTCCCTTGAACCCTCCTCAGTTCTAGGAATCCTTGCAGTGTTTGGGAGAGGAACGCGCACGTTAGTATCTTATAAGGTAATGGTCTTCCCCTTTTCTATTTCCTTTTCTGTTTCATGAATTAGGAACTAATGGGTTAACCCTATTTGTGTTGATCAAGGCTTGGGATCGTTCGTCGAGCCGTTCGAGGGAACCAGTTTAGGAGCGTCCTCGGTTAACGGGAGTTCTTCATACCAGGTATGGGGAGGAGGAATAGTATGAGTATGTAGGCTTGCGGGTAGCATAAGACGAAGGGTCCCTATAACCTTTTATGTTTGACAATATGTTGCATACCTATATGCCTAATTGTTATCTGATGTTAGACTGTTTGCTATTATGATATGGGCACGACTCATATTAATTGATTAATGTTGATATGAAGGTTGTTGTTGATGAATATTGTCTGTTGTGAATGTAACGCCCTTCGTTACAATAGTAACCCATAATAAAACATAATTAAAATATAGCCAAAATAAAAATTTTACAAAATAAAATATTTTAAAATAAATATCTCATAAATAATAAATAGAAATGTTATTAAATCCTTACAAAATAAATTCATTTCTCTCGGAATCGGGCAACTACTAATAAACCCAACGATAAATAAATAAATATTTCTAGCCACAAACGGCTCCTTATTCAAGAAAATACTAACCAAGCTAGAAAATAATTAAGAAAATTCATTAAGTCTTCAAGTCTCTTCAGTCTCAATGATGTCGTCCTCGTGCTCTGAAAAAAACACTTTTAATAAGATTTAATCCCAGTGAATAAAAACAAGTTCTAAAAAGATTTTCGCAAATAGTGTTGTTCTTAGCCGGCGCGGCAACCGGGAAAACATCCATGGTACCCGCTAATTTTCAAAATAATAAATATAGTAAACATCCAAAATAATAATATATAAATTAATCAATATCAAATATTTAAACCACAAAATCATAAAATCAACTACGATCACATCTCATTACATTTTATGACATTCACCATGCAAACTCTATGCAATGCATCTCCATGAACATGACTCGGTGATTCCCAGAATCACTTGACTCGACTCTTTGGTTCCCATAACCGGTGTGAATCCCAGATCCACTAAGATCTATGAGCTCATATCTATGCAATGGCATCCCACTACCTTCCCCATCCCAGATGGAAGTATCTAATATTTCATCCCAGATGTGAATATTTTAATAATCTGATATCTCACCCCAGATGGTGATATCTCCATCCTATCCCCATAATGGAATGTACACCGTCATCCCTTCCCGGAAGGCGATGACCAACTCATGCATAATGCATTTTGTCATCCCAGATGACTATCAAGATTTTCAAACTCTATGCATCAATAACAATAATATTATGTCATACCAAGGCAACATCAACCACAACTCATATAAATCAACATATTTCTTAACTATAATTAAAATGAAATTTTAAAATAAATAAGTAAAATAACTAAAGCACCTAAACAATTGAATCAATGCGTCATAGAGGGTGCAGTATTTTGATTCCAAATCAAAGATGAATTGGCATTGAGCAAGTGAATGGGTAACTCATGTTATAGTAAAACGATTGGAAATTTAATAGGATAAAACAATCCAATATAGATAAATTTTGAAATTTTGGCACAAAACAAACAAGGATAGCATGAACCGAAAGGGACGACGGCACCACTTTAATGAAACAAAACGAAATTCCAGATAAGGATTAAGGACCCAAAAATCTTTATTTTCATAATTAAATAAATCCATATGTGAAAACCTTAAACTAATTATACCATGAATGGGTGAGAAAAAATGTTTTTACTCCCTATCTCTATGTTTCTTGTTGTGGCATGCATCTTTTATGCAGAGGACGGCGAGCAACCAGTTGAGAAGTGACTCCGAGGAGCCGCGACTCATTAGTTAGGATTTTCCAGTTTTCAGTAGTTGTTTAGTTAGTTGTTTTCAGTTGTATCCGAGAATGTTTTTCCGGATTGGTTATACCAGCTTTGTAATGTGATATCGGGGTTGAGTTTTTCTTTTATGTTATGTTATGTTTTTATTTCCAGTTTATGTTATGTTATACCAGCTTTGTAATGTGATAGCGGATTGGTTATACCAGCTTTATTTTCGCTGAGTTCCAGGGTCTCGACAAGTTCCAGCGGAACAATCCACCGTCTTTCAAGGGATCTTACGATTCTGAGGGTGCCTTGTTGTGGATGAGGGAGACCGAGAAGATCTTCCGATCTATGGGATGCAACGATCAGCAGAAAGTCATCTTTGGGACTTTCATTCTAACGGAGGAGGCAGAGCACTGGTGGGAGAACTGTCGTCAGCACTTGCAGGTGGAAGGTACTATGATCATGTGGAATGTGTTCAAGGACAGATTTCTCAAGAAGTACTTCCCGGCAGATATCAAGGACAATAAGGAAATGTAATTTTTGGTGCTGAAGCAGGGCAACATGTCGATGGGAGAGTATGAGGCTAAATTTGAGGAGCTCGCCCGTACGCTGTATCAGTATGTGGCGGACGATCGTTCCAAATGTGTGAAGTTTGAGGATGGTATGCATCCAGAGTTCAAGTAGACTATCAGCTATCAGGAGATCAGAGTCTTCCTAGTTCTCATGAACACGTGCAAGATCTATGAAGATGCTTGCAAGTCTAGAGGGTCAGCCTCCAAGGGATCAGACAGTCAGAGCAATAAGAGGAATGATCAGGGAAACAAGTGGAAGCCGCGTCTCGCTCCAGCTGGTAAGGACTTCAAGCGGGATGGCAAGAAGCCTCAGTTTTCTTCAGACAGGTCCAGGAGATGGGATTCTTCCGATTCCAGACCTCTTCGGTGCGGCAAGTGTGGACAGAACCACTTCACTACCCAATGCAAGGAGACAGACATCATCTGCTTCAAGTGTGGCAAGCATGGCCACATCAGCCGAAACTGCGAGGGAGGAAAGTCAGAACCACATAATGCAAGCACGGGTTAGAAACCTCAAGCCAACCGACTGAAGACCACGGGGAGAGTCTTTACTCTCAGTTTGAGCCGAGGCCTCCGAATCTGAAGATTTGATCCAAGGTATGTGCCTCATTAATAAAGTTATTTTAACTGTATTGTTTGATTCGAGTGCTACTCACTTGTTTGTGTCATATGAATGTGCTAAGAGTCTTAAGTTACCTGTGACACTTCTTGAGTGTGATTTAATTGTTGCCACACCCATGAATAAACATGTTCTTACTTCTTATGCATGCAAGAATATTCTTATTACTATAGATAGTAGAGACTTTATCGTTGATCTTGTATGCTTACCGCTAAAAGACCTTGATGTTATTCTTGGCATGGACTGGTTATCTTCCAACCACGTCCTTTTGAATTGTTATGTCAAAACCATAGTTTTTGGAACTCCAATGGAGTCTAGGAATCCGACCTTTCTCTCTGCCAACCAAGTGATAGCTTTGATGAAAGAAGAAGCCCAAGTGTACATGATGCTATCTTCCCTGGAAGTCGAGATCCCTCCTGATGTCAATAGTGTGCCTGTTGTGCGAGAATTTCCCGAAGTGTTCCCGGGGGACGTTTACGAACTACCCCTAGAAAGAGATGTGGAGTTTGCCATAGACTTAGTGCCTGGCACTGGGCCTATATCCATAGCACCATATAGAATGTCTCCTCTAGAGCTAGCTAAGTTAAAGGAACATTTGAAAGATCTGATGCAGAAGCAGTTCATCAGGTCTAGCGTATCCCCATGGGAAGCGCCGGTGTTGTTCGTGAGAAAGAAGGATGGCAGTATGAGGTTGTGTGTCGACTATCGGCAACTCAACAAAGTGACTGTTAAGAATAGGTATCCCCTCCCTAGGATTGATGATCTTATGGATCAATTGATTAGGGCTTGTATTTTCTCGAAGATAGATTTGAGATCGGGATACCATCAGATTCAAGTTAAGTCTGAGAACATCCCGAAGACAGCATTTAGGACGCGATATGGTCACTATGAGTATTTAGTTATGCCCTTTAGTGTGGCTAATGCTCATGCTGTGTTCGTGGATTATATGAACAAGACCTTTCACCCTTACTTGGATAAGTTTGTAGTGGTTTTCATATATGACATCTTAGTGTACTCCAAGACCAAGGAGGAACATGAGAAGCACTTGAGGATTGTCTTGCAGACCTTGAAGGAGAAGCAGTTGATGCTAAGTTGTCTAAGTGCGAGTTTTGGTTAGAGGAAGTGAGTTTCTTAGGTCACGTGATCTCTAAAGGTGGAATAGTCGTGGACCCGGCTAAAGTAGAGACGGTGTTCTAGTGGGAAGCGCCAAAGTCAGTGACCGAGGTTAGAAGTTTTTTGGGTTTAGCAGGGTATTATAGGAGGTTTATAGAAGGCTTTTCTAAGTTAGCTTTACCCTTGACCCGTCTCACAAAGAAGGGACAGTTGTTTGTGTGAGACTCTAAGTACGAGGAAAGTTTCCAAACCCTGAAGGATAGGTTAACATCAGCACCAGTTTTAGTTTTGTCTGATCCTAGTAAAACTTTCGAAGTGTATTGTGATGCATCGAAGCAAGGTTTAGGTGAAGTGTTGATGCAATATGGTAAGGTAGTGGCTTATGCTTCTAGGCTGTTGAAAATCCAAGATAAGAACTACCCTTCCCATGACCTTGAGTTAGGAGCCGTGGTATTTCCCTTAAAGATCTGGAGGCGCCTTTATGGAGCTAAGTTTGAGGTTTTTAGTGATCATAAGAGTTTAAAATATCTGTTTCATCAGAAAGAGCTCAATATGAGGCAACGTAGGTGGATGTAGTTCTTAAAGGATTATGAGTTTGATCTGACCTACCACCCAGGAAAGGCCAATGTAGTGGCCGATGCTTTGAGTATAAAAACCTTGCACGTCTCCGCTTTAATGGTTATGGAGATGGATCTTATCAAGGAGTTTAGAGACCTAAGTCTAGCTTGGGAAGTTACCCCTAAGAGCATTAGGCTTGGAACCTTGAAGGTTACCAATAGTTTGATGGATGAGATTAGAGAAGGCCAAAAGGTAGATAAGTATCTCTTAGACCAGAGGGAGTTGCTTGCTCAAGGCAGAGATAATAGTTTTAAGGACAGAAGTGATGTGATTTTGAGGTTCAAAGATAGATTTTTTATTCCAGACATCTCGGAGCTTAGGAAGTTGATCCTTGGAGAAGGACATAGTAGTGGATTGAGTGTGCACCCAGGTGCCACTAAGATGTACCAGGATTTAAAGAGGATGTTTTGGTGGCCTAGGATGAAGAAAGATGTGGCTGAGTTTGTGTACGTTTGTCTAGTGTGCCAAAACGCTAGGATAAAACACCATAAGCCATCAGGAAAGTTGCAACCTTTGAGCATCCCAGAATGGAAACGGGACAATATTTCCATGGACTTTGTGTCTAGACTCCTGAGGACTCCAGCAGGATATAAAGCGATATGGGTTGTTGTCGATAGATTGACTAAGCCTGCCCATTTCATTCCGATGAACATGGAATGCCCTTTGGAAAAGATAACCATATTGTACATCAAGGAGATAGTTAGGTTACATGGTGTGCCTTCTAGCATAGTGTCGGATAGAGACCCGAGGTTTACCTCTAGGTTTTGGACTAGTTTGCATGAGGCTTTAGATACCAAGCTTAGGCTAAGTTCAGCTTATCACCCACAGACGGATGGTCAGTCTGAGAGAACCATCCAGTCCTTAGAGGACCTGCTTAGAGCTTGTGTGTTAGAACAGTCAGGTTGTTGGGACAAATTTTTGCTCCTGATAGAGTTCACCTACAACAACAGCTACCATTCCAGTATTGGGATGACACCTTATGAAGCTCTTTATGGGAGGAGATGTAGGACACCCTTGTGTTGGAATGAACCTGGTGATAGTGTGGTGTTAGGAGCAGAGATAGTGCAAGAAACCACGAAAAAAGGAAGGATCATTCAGGAAAAGATGAGACCACGGAGTATGAAGAAAATCTACCATGACCAAAAGGAGGAAGGCACTCGAATTCCAGGAAGGCGGTCATGTATTCTTGATAGTTACACCAACAACTGGGGTCGGTAGAGTGATGAAAGCGAATAAACTTACTTTCAAATTCATTGGCCCGTACCAAATTCTTAAAAAAGTCGGTGAAGTTGCTTATCAAATTGCATTGCCACCTTTCTTGTCTAAACTTCACAATGTCTTTCATGTGTCACAACTTCGTAAGTACATTCATGACCCAAACCATGTGATAGTCCCCGACACGATTCAGTTAAAGAGAATTTGACCTTTGAGGTACAACCCCTTCGAGTTGAGGATCGGAGGGTGAAGCAGCTGAGAGGTAAGGAGATTCCTTTGGTGAAAGTCGTTTGGAGTGGGGCGACTGAGGAAAGTGCTACATGGAAGCTAGAGAGCAAGATGATGGAGGCATACCCGCATCTCTTCATTCGAGGTGAGTAGAAATTTCAAGGACTAAATTTTTATAAGGGGGGTGGAATTGTAACACCCCATTTTTTGTACAAGTGTGTTTATGTGTGCCTTGTTTTAGAGTGGACCAAGTGGGGTTTTTAAGCTAAAATCCCTTCTTGACACATGAGCACACCCGTGCTTAAGGCTGCATCTGCCTCATTGACACTGATGTGAGCACGCTCGTGCTCATTAGGGATCACGGTCGTGCTCATCAGTTAGGCACGTCTCGCTAATTCTAAGTGGAGCACGACCGTGCTCAACGGGGAACACGATCGTGCTCAAGTCTCAGAGTTTATAAATAGGAACAGTGCACGAGGGTTTTTGTGTGTAACCTTTATTTTGGTTTCTCTACCTCCAAAACAGCAAAAACCTCTCTTCCTTTTTCTCTCCCTTGAACCCTCCTCAGTCCTAGGAATCCTTGTGGAGTTTGGGAGAGGAACATGCACGTTAGTGTCTTATAAGGTAATGTTCTTCCCCTCTCCTATTTCCTTTTCTGTTTCATGAATTGGCAACTAATGGGTTAACCCTATTTGTGTTGACCGAGGCTTGGGATCGTTCGTCGAGCCGTTCGAGGGAACCAGTTTAGGAGTGTCTTCGATTAACGAGAGTTCTTCATACCAGGTATGTGGAGGAGGAATAGTATGAGTATGTAGGCTTGGGGGTAGTGTAAGACGAAGGGTCCTCATAACCCTTTATGTTTGATAATATGTTGTGTACCTATATGCCTAATTGTTATATGATGTTAGACTATTTGCTATTATGATATGGGCATGACACTTATTAATTGATTAATGTTGTTGTGAAGGTTGTTGTTGTTGAATATTGTCTGTTATGAATATATTGATATGATGATGCCATGATTGAATGCTTTTAACATGATTATGTTATTGTGTTGTATTGGTTGTTGATTGATGTTGTGACACGTTAATGTTAAATATTAAATCTGTTAAGCAATGTTAAGGGAGGTGATTCCCCTTTGTTCATAAGACTTTATGTTAGTAATGAGTGAGGCGATGCCAACGGTGCAGTCGAGAACCTTAGGGACTGATTTATGTGTGATTAGGGATAATTTAATGAATTAAGATTAAAGGACTAATTCCCCTTAATTTGTAAGACATGAACATTAATGAAATACTAACGAAACTGATGATTTATAGATTAGAGAGCCCTTAGGTTTGGATCTGAGTTATTCCTAATGGTTTAGCAAACGGTATGTGACCCTTCTGCCCAGAACAGCAGGGTGTGCACTTGAGCACGCTCGTACTCCCATTTAAATCCCAGAACTGGGCATGCTGCTTAAGCACGCCCGTGCTCAACAGTCAGCACGACCTTGCTTGACTTGGAGCTCAGCATGACCATGCTGAGGGGTGAGCACGACCATGCTCACCTATTGAGAACAGAATGCAGAACATGACCTGAAGTAGGGGTTTCTCCCCAAATTCTCTAAAAGACATAATAAAATACCAACGACACATAAAGACCAAATACAAGTGATAAGATTCTTGTACCTTGGTATCCTAGTGGCCAAGGGGGCCTTGATGCTTGTTGGTCAAGGTGGTAATCTCTAATGCTTAATGGCTAGAGTCTTAATGATGATGTGGTACCTTGGTAGCCTAGTGACCAAGGGGGCCTTGATGCTTGATGGTCAAGGTGGTAATCTCTAGTGCAGAACATCTAGAGTGTTTAATTAATGAATACGAAAGATAACGATAATCCTCTATAGCCGAGTGGTCGAGGTGTTGATGGTGTTAAAACTTGGGTAGCCTATGGGCCTAAGCAGAGGTGGAGTTTGTGCTTGTGTGTTGTGTTGAGCATGCATTCACGCATCGAAGATGTTAGTGGAGGATGTTCAACACAGGGGAGGTTGTCCGTGAGTAAGACAGTCTGGCCGTCCGTGGTACCTGGTACCCCCACGGTGATGCATCCGTGAGTAAGGTGTGTCGGCTATCCTAAGGGCCCACCCAAGGTTTGGTGGATTGCCCCGGTGTTGGTGCTTATTGGCTAATATGGAAATGTAACCCCGAAGTTAACTTCCTGAGATAGATGGATCCAAGTGCATAACGGAGTAGTGAAGTAGAGTTGTATTGCATAGCATACACGTTATATTATGATGTTGACATGTTATACTGTTGTTGCCATAACATGTCTATTTGATGTATGCTCGTCTTGCTAACTGCCTCCTTGCCATTATATTCATATTCATGTTTCTTACTCCCTATCTCTATGTTTCTTGCTGTGGCATATATCTTTTATGCAGAGGACGACGAGCAACCAGTTGAGGAGTGACTCCGAGGAGCCGCGACTCATTAGTTAGGATTTTCCGGTTTTCAGTAGTTGTTTAGTTAGTTGTTTTCAGTTGTATCCGAGGATGTTTTTCCGGATTGGTTATACCAGTTCTTTAATGTGACATCGAGGTTAGGTTTTTCTTTAATGTTATGTTATGTTTTTATTTCCGCGGTTGATACAATGTGTTACCTTTTACCTTAGTTATGTTCATTTTCAATAAATGATGTTTTATTTTATTTTACCCTGTCTTTTAATGCTTTAATGTATGCGAGGTAGAGGGTGTCACACGACTCAAGGGAATTATTCTTAACATATAAATGAGTTATAACCAAATTGAATAATGATAAATTGTTGGCTTATCTAGTTTTATAGCTAGAAAGACCAAGCCTTTTATGCTAATTGAGCGATTTAACCTCCCTAATTACCCAAGTTTAGCTTCTATTGTCCCTAAGCAACGGTTTGAGTCACTTAGGTAATTTTTAGGATATTTTGGTTATTTTTTAGTCAATAAAGCATTCTAATGCTATTTCTAATTTCAGGTTAAAAGTGAAGCTCGAGAAAGGAATGAAACTTGAAGAAAACAAGCAAAAAGGCAAACAGAGGAGAGTCACTCCGCGAGACAAGGCTCGCCCCGTGAACCAGAACAAAAGACGGATCAGGAATTTGGTAACCATTTTGGCTTGCCCCGCGAGCAAGTGCTCACCCCATGAGAGTTCGAATTTGAGTTGGAGCCAAAATAAGGGCTCGCCCCGCGAGCACCTGTTCACCCCGTGAGCGGACGCTGTTTCAGCATGGTATAAATAGCTTGTTTTGCTGCAGATTAGAGATCCTAGTTTTAGATCTATTTTTCTTGTTTTTCTTGGAGTCGAGTCTCCCTTAGTTTTTCTTAGGTTTTAATTCAATTGTAATGATTCTTTCTCATCTTGATTTGATTATGACTTCTCTGAGGAACTAATCCTCTTTCTGAGGGAACGATGAAGCCGCTCATGACGGCATAGTAATTCAAGCGGTGATTTCTTATTCCTTTCTCTTAATTTCTTGTTTCCTAATTCTGAATTTATTGAGCTAATTACAACGGCCCGTGATTAATTAGTCAAGCGCGATGTGTCTGAGTGGAGATTCGTGCTTTAGGACTTGGGGTAGGAACACCGATTAAGCATTGCTAGAGATAGAGTAGGAGATTGGTGCAATTGATATAGGGAACCAATGGCTTAATGAATCTAACTTGTGGGTTGTCGGATAGAGATATAGGCAACTTGCATGCGTAGTTATGTCCTTTCGTGCTCGAGAGAGACATTAGGATAACTTAGGGTTCCGGGTTGGCAAAGAAATGGAACTTAGGGATAAGAAGTTAATCACTTGAGTAGTATGCATGATTGGGTAGGTGGATTCGTGACCTTATATCTCAAGCCATAACTGAATCTAGAATATTTTACTCTCGTTTGAAATACTTGATAATTGATAATTGATAATTGCTTAGATAACTATTTTTATCTCAGCCACCTCTGAAAGTTGGCTTGGTCAAATTGTTGTGATTTCCATTAATTTTGGTATAATTGGTATCCCAATCCCTGTGTTCAATCTCGGTAATTACTTACCATTTTTATAACTTACTTCAATCCGGTACACTTGACGGGGTCCCATCAAGTTTTTGGAGTCGTTGTCGGGGATTGGTACAACCAATTTTCTTAGTTTAAGAAAATTAATTTTTGAACAAGCCAATTTTTTCTTTTAAATTTTTTGCATATTTTTCTCTTTAAACTTCTTTGATTCCACTTGGTCTTGTCGTGTTTTTATTGTATGCAAGGTACCGTTCCACCAGAAGAATTGCTATACGACCCAGAAATTAGGAGGACTGAGAAAAGGTTGAGGAAGAAACTAAGAGAGAAAAGGAGACTTGAAGCAATCTAACCCATAAATCTTGAAGGAATGACGGAAGGAAATCCACCTGCTTGCAAGCCTCTCTACCAGTACCATCTTCCTAACTTGGAGGATTGTAGCTCTACTATTGTGAGGCCAACTATCACAGCTATCACTTTTGATATCAAGCCGTCAGTTCTTCAACCTATGCAACAACATCAATTTGATGGAAGTGCACACCAGGATCCTCACAGGCACATCTCTCACTTCTTGGAGATGTGTGACCTTTCGAAGTGTGTTGGAGTTTCAGACGATGCCTTTCGCTTGCGCTTTTTACCGTTCTCTCTTCGGGATAGAGCACATGACTGGTTATATTTGAACTTGGATCATGGAAGCATCACTACTTGGAAGGACATGGCTCAGAAGTTCCTAGCAAGATTCTTTCATCCTCGGAAGGCGGCTCAAATGCAAAAGGTCGTCACCTCTTTTAGGTAATATGAGAATGAGAATTACATTGAGGCTTGGGAGAGGTATAATATGCTCTTAAGGAGGTGTCCATCTTCTTCCTCTGACTTGGTAACGAAGGTACAAAGCTTCTTTGATGGTTTGAGAGGGTCTTCTCAGATGATCTTGGATGCCTCAACTGGAGGTTCCTTTTCTTGCAAGTCAGCGAAGGATGCTTGGGAATTGTTGGAAAAGATGGCTAAAAATGATTACAACAGCATGAAAGAGGAGCGTAATATGTAGTAACTTCCTAGTTTACCTCTTTAGAATTCCTCCGGGTTTAGTGCATCATCATATGAAGCCATTCTAGAGTAGAACGCACTTCTGAAGAAGCAGAATGAGGCACTTACTAGCAAGATGAAGGTGAATGCGGTGCGGGGAGGATTGCCTCCGGGTTGTGACTTTTGCAATGGTGATCATGATAGTGCATATTATCCGGGTAATTTTCCTCAGGATCATGTGGACTCATGTCACAATTTCTATGACACGGTACCACAGCGTAATGATTATCGTGAGGAACAGTGCGAATAACTACCATCAGGGTCAGTACTGGAATATCAGGAGGGATCATCCGGGTTTCTCTTGGAGCAATACAAGTGGTGGTTTGGTCGGGCAACAACAACAGCATCAAAGACAGAATTATTGGATTCACCAGCACAACACCCAACAAGCTCTCCCTCAACCTACTCAATTGTAAATCACAGATGGTGGGAAGTAGACTTGGGAATTGGCCTTTGAAAAATTAGCTAGTCATACTAGCACGGCAATTGAGAAGCTGACAGTGCACATTGATACTTCCATTGATAAGCTAGCAACTCACACAGGGTCGGCAATCCAACACTTGGAAACACGGGTAGCTCAGCTAGCGAAATAGATGAATGAGAGTCTTCCGGGCACTTTTCTGGGTAACATAGAGAACAATCCCAAGGCCCAATGCAATGCCATATCCACTAGAAGTGGTAAAGTGTTGGAGCCAAAGGGGAATCCTTTGAAGACTAATGAAGATCAAATTCCATAGGTGCCAAATGTGGAAGTAGAGCAAGCTAAGAAAGAAGTGGTTAGCGAGAAGGTGCCGGAGCAAGAGGAGAGGTTGAAATTAGTGGATGAGGATTTCCGGAGGAAAAAGTAGGTTGAGCCTAAGGATCTCCCCCCCCTTACATGAAGGTGCCATATCCGGAGCGTTTATAGAAGCCCGCTCAAGACAAGCAATTTTCTAAGTTCCTTGATGTTTTCCGTAAGCTTCAAATCAACATTCCATTTACGGAAGCCTTGGAACAAATATCATCTTATGCTCGATTTATGAAGGAGCTTCTCTCCAAGAAGCGGAAGATAGTGGATGAGGAAACAGTTGCTTTGACCGAGGAGTATAGTGCAATCCTTCAAAGGAAGCTACCTCCAAAGTTGAAGGATACGGGATCATTTGGTATACCATGCACCATTGGGGAGATGACATTTGGGAAGACACTTTGTGACTTAGGGCCAAGCATCAACTTGATGCCCCTTTCCATGATGAGGAAGCTCGGCATTCAAGAGGCCAAGGGGACGATGGTGCAACTCCAACTAGCGGATCGTTCTATTAAATACCCATATGGGGTGGTGGAAGACTTGTTGGTGAAGGTTGACAAGTTCATCTTTCCGGCGGATTTTGTGGTGCTAGACATGGATGAAGATGTCGAGGTCCCTCTCATCTTGGGTAGGCCTTTCTTGGCTACAGGGCGAGCATTGATTGATGTGCAACTAGGCAAGCTCACACTTCGGGTGCAAGAAGAAAAAGTGGAATTTGATGTCTTTGAAGCTATGAAGCATCCAGTGGAGAAAGCTGGTTGCTATAGTGTGAATGTATGGAGCCTCTTGTCAAGTCAACTCCTACACATGAAGAAAATGGTTCAACACTAGATAAGGTGTTTGTAAAATCCCACACTTTTTGAGGATGGCATGGAAAAGGATGAGCCGACACACTTGGAGCATAACAATGAGTTGCTTAGATCTATTATGGGTGACCCAGGTAAATTGGAGGAGAAGCCGCAAGAACAACATGATTCACTCACTAAGGGAGCCTATGCAAAAACGATGCTGGATCCAATTAAGCTCAATTAAATCCGCTTGAGAGCTTATGAGGAAGATCGAGGCAAAAAGGAGCCACCCAAGGTTTGGCTTGATGATCCATTTGTCCCTGGAAAATTGGGGATGGAAGAAGAGGTATGCCTTCCTAACTTTGAGAAGAAGTTATTTCCGGGCCAATTGAAATCTCGTTGGCAGGTGAAAGTTAGGAAGACAACAGCTCATTCCAGTGATGCTTTTAAGAAAGATTGTCAGGATTCTGGTGACACATTTGATGCTAATGGCTAAAGGTTAAAACTCGTTGTGGAAGAAGGAATTGGAGGCCATCTTGGTGAGTTCGTAGTGACTTAGCCCTTTAGGGTATGACCGTTAGGCTCGGGATGTTAAACAAACGCTTCTTGGGAGGCAACCCAAGGTTTATATCCTTTGATGCATCTAAAAAGGGTCATAAAAAAAACAAAGTGTCTGCATGTAGGGTCCTTTAGTTTAGAAAAAAATGATTTAGAAATCATATTGGGACTTAGTTGCATTTAGAAAACAGGGGCAGATTTTTGTCTCTGGCTCGCCCCGCGAGCAGAGGTTCACCCCGCGAGACAGAGACCCCAATTCTGGGAAGTCTCTGTCTCGCCCTGCAGGAACCTGTTATCCCCGCGAGACAGAGGGACCAACAACTGAGGTCCATTAGAGCGCCCCACGAGGTTATTCTTGCCTCGCGAATGGGGTTAAAAAAATTATAATTGGTTTTGTTGCCTCGGTTTGTCTGGCCTGCTAATCCTGGGGACCAGGATCCTCATCCAGGGGGGCGAGTCCGAGGCAAAGCTTTGATATTTTCAAGAGGGGCGAAACTCCAAAGGAGGAGGCCAAAAAGACTAGTGAGCCGGAATGGGAGGAAGAGAATGAAGAGAGGAGGAGCATCAATGAAAGTTTGGGGTCCGCTCGGACCCCTTAAGATAACATTTTATAAACCTTACTCTTTTTCTTTTCTTTTGCATTTATTTTTGCTAGTCTTATAATTGTTCATGTACATAAATAGGATGATAGAGTAGTGTTGGTAAGTTTTTGTGGATTGAATTGAAGGAAACTTTGCTTGAATGCTTGAGTTTTGTTGAAAATAATTTTGATGAACCCCTCTCGATGTTTTGCAAGCTTAAATCCCCATATGAAAACTGAAAATATGAACTTAGAGAATTTTTGTTATGGATGCATGATTTATGATAAGTTTGGGGTGAAGGGGTGCACACTCTAGGGATTGTATCTCGGTCAAACAACTTGCGAAAATGTCCGGGTGAGGAATTTGAGCATCCAACATAGTTTTGAATTGAGTGAATCACTTTTAAATCGCATTTTTCTGGATTTCCTTGAATCTTTGCATGGTTTGCATATGTATGTGTTGCATCATATGATATAGGCATTTTCTTTGAATTAGCTACTTGGCTTATAAATGAACCAACCTTAATGCATGTTCCCTAGTTAGCCACATTGAGCCTTGAAGCCTATTGTTTCTTGATGACCTTACACTACAAGCCATAAATCCGGAACAACCATGTTAACCCAAATCCAATTTAGGAGAGCATGGAAACTTAGCCATGTAAGGATCGTTTAAAAACAAAGTTTGTGGTGGTTACAAAGTGTCATCATGTTATTTTGGTTGAGAAAAAGAAAAACAAAAAGGTTGAAGCCAAAGGCTTAAAGGAGAAAAAATTGCTAAAATGCCAAAAAGGGCAAAGTGAAAAAGATGTATGAAAGGAAAAAGATTGTAGCCACCCAAAGAAAGAAAAAGAGAAAAATAGAAAAAGAAATGAGAGTAAGATCAAAAAGTGTAAATGCCAATTTTCATGCTCTCGTAAATCTTAGGGAGTTAGCCTTGAACCATTGCATATCCTACCTTGAGTCAGGCCACATTACAACCTTGAAAAGACCTATTGATGATGCATGCATGTTTTTGTGGGAACTTGTTGAGATGAAAATTAAATTCAAGGAAAATGCACTTAATTGTGAAAATGAGTGAAAATTACTAACCTAGACAAATGAGTGAAAGAGTGAATTACTAGATGCCCTTTTGAGGAAGGCAATTATTTGAATTTAGTGATCTTCCTTTTGTGTGTATGTTGGATCTCTTGCTAATAGTAATGATTGCATTGATGATGACTTTTCTTTGTTTTAAAGTAAATGCATGTGGGGGTTACTATAATGAATCTTTTTTCTTTTTTTTTTTTTTGGGGGGGGGGGGGCATCAATTTGAAAAAGGAATTGTTAACAAATGCATGAAAGCTCGGTTAAATTTGATTAAGTCCATGAAGCTTACCTTGTCTTGAGTCTTTTTTATTTTAGTTTTCTTGGGGACAGGTAAAGTTTAAGTTTGGGGTATTTTGATAAGTTGTTGGCTTATCTAGTTTTATAGTTAGAAAGGCCAAAGCTTTTATGCCAATTGAGCGATTTAACCTCGCTGATTACCCAAGTTTAGCTTTTATTGTCCCTAAGCAACGGTTTGAGTCACTTAGGTAATTTTTAGGATATTTTGGTTATTTTTTAGTCAATAAAGCATTCTAATGCTATTTTTAATTTCAGGTTAAAAGTGAAGCTCAAGAAAGCAGGGAAACTTGAAGAAAACAAGCAAAAAGGCAAACAGAGGAGTCTCGCCCTGCGAGCCAGAACAGAAGACTGGTCAGGAATTTGACAACCATTCTGGCTTACCCCGCGAGCAAGTGCTCGCCTCACAAGACAGTTCTCGCCCCACGAGAGTTCAAATTTGAACTGGAGCTAAAATAAGGGCTCGCCCATGAGAGCGCATTATTTCAAAGATGGTATAAATAGCTTGTTTTACTGCAAATTAGAGATCCTAGTTTTAGATCTATTTTTCTTGTTTCTCTTAGAGCCGAGTCTCCCTTAGTTTTTCTTAGGTTTTAATTCAATTGTAATGATTCTTTCTCATCTTGATTTGATTATGACTTCTCTGAGGAACTAATCATCTTTCTGAGGGAACGATGAAGCCGCTCATGACGGCATAGTAATTCAAGCGTTGATTTCTTATTCCTTTCTCTTAATTTCTTGTTTCCTAATTCTGAATTTATTGAGTTAATTACAACGGCCCGTGATTAACTAGTCAAACGCGATGTGTCTGAGTGGAGATTCGTGCTTTAGGACTTGGGGTAGGAACACCAATTGAGCATTGCTAGAGATAGAGTAGGAGATTGGTTCAATCGATATAGGGAACCAATGGCTTAATGAATCTAACTTGTGAGTTGTCGGATTGAGATATAGGCAACTTGCATGCGTAGGTATGTCCTTTCGTGCTCGAGAGAGACATTAGGATAACTTAAGGTTCCTGGTTAGCAAAGAAATGGAACTTAGGGATAAGAAGATAATCACTTGAGTAGTATGCATGATTGGGTAGGTGAATTCGTGACCTTAGATCTCAAGCCATAACTGAATCTAGAATTGTTTAATCTCGTTTGAAATACTTGATAATTGATAATTGCTTAGATAACAATTTTTATATCAGTCACATCGGAAAGTTGACTTGGTCAAATTGTTGTAATTTTCTTTAATTTTGGTATAATTGGTATCACAATCCCTATACTCGATCTTGATAATTACTTACCATATTTTATTATTTTTTTCGATCCGATACACTTGTCGGGATTCCATCAAATAACACTTCAATATAATCAGTATAATCAACTACATGAAAATGATGAAATCGAAATAGAATATAAGACTAAAGAGTAGTCTGTACGATTTAAGTTGATAATGTTATTGCTGGGCATCTCAAATTGCCATATGATTGCAAAGCCATAAGGTAAATCATTGACAGTAGATTACAATACATGTCTTATAGGAAAGAGAAAATGACAAAGAAACTAACTCATATCCAAAAGTATATATTCACATCAGTGCTTGTTCAACTATATAAGAGGAAATCTATTTAATTTTTTAAACTTATTAGTATATAAAAATAAAACAAATTAAATTATGAAACAATTATAGTCATAGGTCTTAATTCATAACTATTACTTTCTTATACAAATATTATAGGTGAATTAAAATAAATAATTTAAAAAAAAAAAACAAGAGAGATATATTGCGTGCAAAAGAGTTCTAAGATTCTAGATGTTGAAGTATCAAATTTTCTTGCTCATTGTGTAGAACAAAAGCATCAAATTTTATTTTTTATTACTCAAACAACAAATAAATGATGGACACAGGGCATTCCATTTATGACTTTTCTATTATATGCAATCTTGCACATATTAAGAAATTAAAAATAGAAATATTATATTGAAAGTTGTGTATTCAATTCTTGTAAAGTTTAAAAGTTACTCTTTCCAATACAATATTTTTATTTTTTGATTCCTTAACATATACAACATTACACAGGTTAAAAAAATCATTTAATTTAAACTCGATATGACTATTTCCTCGAGGATATGAAATTTAGTTCTCAATTACCCAAACATTAATGCAGTGTAAACTAATATTTTGAAAAGGAAAGATGAACCTTGAATAACCATAAAACATTTTAGTTAAAGAAGCTCACCTATTTTTTATAAGTAAAAATATTATTAAAAAGGTAGCAGGGATACACCAACTCATACAATTCAAGGCAATGAAAGAAAGGACATCGATCCAAAAGAAAGAAACCAACATGTCAAAGACAGAACAACTTAGTCCACCCATCAATCCCTTTTATCCATGAACCAGGGACCAGATACACAAACTGAAGCATAGGTAATCTAGAGCCACGAATCAACATCAAATTCACAAAGCCAAATGACAACCAATGAAACGCACTAGTGCTGGAGGAAGAGCAGCACCTAAAAAGGCCAAAGTGACTTTGTGATGAAATACACAGCCAGAGAGACACAACCTGCGAGAGATGATTCAGGAAAATAACCAGACACCAACAATCCTGTTGAGAGTCCCATATCGACTAGAGATATAATCTAAATAGTGCTTATAAGGCTTGAACATTCCTTACCTCAATTGACCTGCCATTTTCAGAACACACCTACAGACTCGACGATGATGAGTCCTTGGAGGCTTGTATGCGAAGCACTTGTCAAATTTCGTCCGTTCACCGTTCTGTGGCAAAGTAAATCACTAATATGTAAGCAAACAATATAAGCACCTTATTTTATCAGTCAGAAATACATAGCAAGTTTTGATAAAGTAAAAGAAATACTTCAATGATTAGCCACAAAAAATAATTATATGGAGGGGAGAATGACAGAGCGCCCACCCAATTATATCTATAAGTCAAGCATCATAAATTGTTTGCTAATCATCAAGGCTAATTTGACACACTTGCAGCATTGATATATTGGCAACTTGCAAGGTAATTGAGATTTTGAGAATTTCAATGTAACTAAAAATATCAATTAAAAACCAATCCACGAAAAAACCCTTGGGATAGTGGAGGGGAGGGGAGGGATTTTTTAAAAAAATTCATGTTTGATTCAATTTTTGGAGGGGAAGAGGAATGGAGGGGAGCAAAAACCGACCTCTGGCCTCCAATAATGGGGGGGATTTGGAGGGGAGGAGAAATGTGATAACTCATTTATAGTTTTCAATTAGAATAATGGTCATTGAGCCTCAACCTCAACTAACTTGGATCAGACACCTGTTTCTGTTAAGAGTCTAAGGACTATCTCCCCTAGTTTGAATTTGGGTGGGAGCAAAGTCTATGCACCCTTCCCACCGACCAAAAACAAAAAATAATAACGATAAACTGATAAAAACAAGCAATTAACAGTTGATATTACCACAAACAGAAGTTTACCACATTATAAAAAAAATAGGAATGCTAGCAACACATCCTCCAACACACACTTTCCAATACACTCTCTTTTATCGGAAGAAATTCATATGGATCTCATTAATTCATATGGATCCCACTTAAATTTTGAAGGACCCGCGTGAGTTTCAACCAATAGGAGGAAGTGTGTTGGAAAGTGTGTGTTAGAGAGTGTGTTGCTAGCATTTCTCAAAAAAAATTGGATTTGATTGATGTGAACCATGGTTAGTATAAAGATTTTTTACACTGTCAACCAATAAGAAATTGACAAAGAGTGTGTTTGGGAAAGCAGGAAAAAAAAGATTATGCTAATAATCTGTTTTCAAATAATCGATTATTATGATAATCGATTATAATCAGAATCTGTTTTTGTTTGGGTATATTTACTGAAAAGCGATTTTAAGATAATCTATTTCGTTTGGGTGATGAAAAAAATCACTTTTTACATAGTAAATTACGGGAAAAAAAATGGTATAAAGTTATTTGTTTAAATCACAAATATTGGATTTTTTTTTATTAACATTAAAACTTGTTGAAATGTTTATTTTTTTATATTTTGTTATCAATTTTTTTTTCTATTATAAAAAATTAAATAAATTTGTTATTTTTTTTTTGTTATGAAGAGTTAAGCTACTGAATGTCCAAATGTGAAACACAGTGAAATTGGAAGGGACAAAAAGCACAGACCGGATTCGCTCCTGCTCAAGTACCGTGCAGCGCCCCTCCTGTGAAATCCGACGGTGAGGAGGTAGGGAGCAGGTGTTGGGATGTGTGTCGCGACGATCCAACGGTGAGGAGACAGCAACGGGACGCCCCATGATTGGGGGCAAAAGGGAACAATATTTTGGAAAGTGGAAATAATCAGTTTAAAAAAATCTAACAGTTTGAAGATGGTATAAAAATAACTTTTTTATCCAAAAAAAAAAGCTTTTTAAAAATTTCATCCAAATGCCAAACACTCAACTTTATTTATCAAACAACTTAATATTGAGAAAAACAGTTGAAACTCCTAAAAAAACATCTTTCAAAAAACACCCTCAAAATCATAAAAAAAATATTTAACTAATATCCTAACTACCAGGGTTTTGAAAACCGGACCGGACCGGCCGGTCCGACCGGTCCGACCGGGAACCGGGACCATGGCCGGTCCGGTCAGTAGGAAAAACCGGTCATGCATTGAACCGGTGCAAAAACCGGAAAATCGGTTCAAAACCGGTAAAACCGGTCATAACTTGAGTGAACCTACTGAACCGGTTTTCTTAAAAAAAAAGAAAAAAATTAGTATAAAAGGATTTGAATCATCCTAGTCAAAACCCAATTCTTTTGTTTTCTAACATATGTGGGCTGGTTGTAGATTTTGGGTTGGTTTTCCCTATGAAGATGATTTTAACATATATCTTTATATTTATTTAGTTTAATTTCAAAATAATAAAAATTGTGCTTAATAATTTTAGTTGTTATGTTGTTTTTTTGTTTAATATTGTTATAAATATTATATTAAAAATTAAAATAATATCATTTAATTATAACCGGTTCAACCACGATTCAACCTCGGTTGGACCATTGAACCTCGAACCGCTACCTTCACCGGTTCGATGACCGGTCCGGTTTTGTAAACCTTGCTAACTACTTTAAAACTCAAGCATGTCATGATTTTTAATTGTGTGCACAGCGATTAAACTCAAATTTATTGGCACATTGCTAATCTCATTCTTGTTTTTTTGAAATCTTTTTATCTACATTATTAATATGTTCCATTATTGGAAAATGATTCACGTGCATAGTACATCCTCATGTCCATCGTGATGACCCCATGGTAGAAGTACAATTAAAAAAAATCTGGTTCTGGCCAAACTCTCCAATAGTGCTTCCAAATGAAGTTAAAATGTGTAGCTTGTGGTAGTTCCAAACAACTATATTGCCACTTTATATATATTATTATTTACTTAATTATACTTTTGATCCCTTATTATTGGCCAAATACAATTTTGACCCTTATTTTATTTTAGGACATTTGATCCCTTATGTTACAAATTTAATCCTTCAATTCAATATACAATAATTTGTCAATGATCAACATAGAGAAACGATAATTTGTCGATGATCAACATAGAGAAACCACTACTCTATGAGCATGAAACCTCTGGTCGAGTTTAATTAAAGTATAAGAGTTCAAGTTTGATACACTATCAGTGATAAATTTTTTATACTTGCAAACAATCACAAATCATCATATACATGTGTATAGCTTTTAAGTTAATTATGATAGAAATCAAACATTTTTAACGTGACAATTTATGATTGGTTGACAGTACAAAATATCTTACACCAACCATGCATACCAATTAAGTCCATAGTATATTTAATAAAGCAATTATTCTTTTCTTTTTTCAAACAAAATTATTAAATAAATAAATATACATATAAATTATTTAGAATTGTACATACCCGTTAGCCAAAGATAATCACAATCAGAAAATAATTCAATACTTACACTAGCAACATAAAACTCACAAAACAGAATAAGCATGCACAACAAAGAAAAATGCCAATACTCTTGACAAAGTTCCCATACAAACACAAACATACAAGACTGAAATCGTTACTGATCCAAATGTTCTCACAATTTCAATTTTGTCTTTGCTTTTGCCTTGTAGGATTCATAGAGGTGGCTTTGGGATAATAAATTATCTAAGTTCCAAGTCCAACATCAGAGTACAATATGTGTGTAGTTATTGAACCTCTGAAACAACCTAATAATTCATTACTTTGTAAGAATCTAATATCAGGTCAAATGCCTCATACCATACCATCTTTACACCTCAGCCAATGCTACATTATTTACAGAGCCAATAGAAGCCTCAGATGATTTTAACTCCTACCACCAGTTCTACATGAAAATGTCTTAAAATTGTACACAAGATTCTACCTTCATGGCAGAATATATATATATGTTGCTGCAAACTATGCTTATAGTTAAAAATAAGCAGATATTACCTTCTGTAGAACTAAACCGAAATCTCTCAAATTACCAAAGAACCAATTCTCCACACAATCCATTCATTGTAAGCTCCTTCCCAATAACTAAAGTCATGGATTGGATGTCGGTATTAATGCACGGTGTGTCGACCGTGCCTGACCACTCACTGCTTCATGTATCCTACTGAATACTACATTAAGGGGAATACAAGCTATAACAGGACCCTTGAGCTTGTCTACCACTGGTTTCCTCTCCTCTTCTGAAGATTGCCTCTGACCAGTCAGTGAGGACAATTTCCTAATCTTTTTATTCAACAGCCCGGTTTTTTTTGTTTTGGAAGATTTACTAGATGAAAAGCGTGACGAATTCTTGGAAGGTATTCTCCCAGTTACCAAGTTTGGCTTGGCAACGCAATAGATGTCATCAACTTCCAAGTCACATCCAATGTTCAACACTTTATCACAATGACCGTCATCCAGAACCTCAACTGTCAGGGGGTGTCCAATAAAGGCTTTTCCATTCAGTTTACTCACAAGTGAAACCAAAGGGACATGTTGTGGCCTGTAGCTGGATTTAACTTCTAGCTTAACATCGTATAATGAATCGTCAGAGCAATAATTTCTTCCAGGAATATCTCCCATTTGATATCTGGAGTTAACAGCAAAGCGCGACTGACGATAAGGAAGCAATCTTTGAGGTGTGAGAGATCCATCAGGCAATAGCTTCGCCTCTATTGCTGTCCCCCTGATATGCTTGCTGAAGTCCCGAAATCCATCTAGCTGGCCTTCAGCAACAGGATTGCACTTAGCTTGAGAAATACAATTGTATGATGCATTGGGTGCACCCATGCTCCCCCAATCAACTTTCTGACCAGCACCCTGAGTGAATCCATCTGCATTCTCTATTCCTGCTGAATAAGCATTGGATTCATGATTCACGTCCACATAGTTTCTCGTGACTTGTTTTCTATTTTTACTTGTATGTCTCAAATTCCTCTTTCCTTTGGACTGCCACTTTGAACTATCTTTCTCTTCTCGGCCAATAAGATTATAACCCGCAGCTGAACTGGTACAACCAGATTCATATTGGCCCTCATTTCTCAATGACAGAGCTTCAGGTTGACCACCATGACAGGATTGCTGTCCCAATGCACCAACTTGAAGCTTGTCAGATGAACAAGTAACAAGTATGGGCGAGAAACCTGGCAGAAGAAATTACATCAGTACAAGGTGACTCTAGTAGTATCACTAAACTGAATAAGCATAGAAGAAACTTCAACTGAAGTATATAATCTACTGCTTTGAAAATGGGCAAAGAGGTTTTATTGATGAAACATTAACAAAAATGGGAACAGAGAGCAAGCAGCCTTGATATGCAAATCTCAGGAAAGGGGCAAATTCACATATTCAATTAACAAATTTATGCTTATTCTACATCTACAGATCAACAAAGCAACTTTCAATAATCAGCTTGTACTCATAATATAGGGACATAAGAAGCATTAACCATGATAAACCAGATAAAGCAGTTAACAATCTTCAATGGGGAAGGGGGCCAAGTTATACAATTCAGAAAAGTGTGTTTCTGCTTGTTAGAGTAAGCCAAGCTTACTAGAGTCATGCCTTAGCTGATTTCAGCCTATTCTGTTAGAGGCAGTTAGAAGAGGTTTGTTAGATTAGAAGAAGTTTGTTAGATGCAGTTAGAAGAGGTTAGTTAGAGGCAGTTACACTCCTCTTATATAAAGCTCATTCTTGTATCAAGTTGAATAGTGAATAAACAATTCATTTTTCAGAAATTTCTCCGAACTCTTCTCTCTTTTCTACTCTTTCTGTTTCTGCCCTGTTTCTAACATGGTATCACGAGCTTGAAACTCGGCCATGGCTTCCGCACCTAATGTTGATGGCGCTCCACCGCCACCTCCTCCTCCTCCGCCACCGCCTGCTCATGCGGTACCAACACCAAATCTAAACACTGTGCTTGCGACAAAGTTAACGGACAAGAATTTTCTTCACTGGCGCCAAATTGTTGAGGCAGTGATTCGAGCTAATCGACTCGAGAAATACGTCGCATGTCCTAGGGTTCCAATTCGATATCTTAACGAAGATGATCGAGTGAACGATCGAGTGAATCCAGAGTATCAGGCTTGGGAAGCACAAGACCAGTACCTGTTCATATGGCTCCTGAACTCGATTTCTGACACGATTCATGTGCGTGTTGTCGGTTGTACACATGCGTGGGAGTTATGGGATGAATTACACGCCTACTTCAACTCGCAGACGAAGGCGCATAGTACACAGCTTCGTGCCGAGCTTCGTCACATTGTTAAAGGCGATCGCACCATTGGCGAATACTTGCTGCGAATTAAGGCACTGGTGGATGCCTTGATCTCGATCGGGAACCCTGTTACTCGTCAGGAGCACATGGATGCAATATTGGAAGGTTTGCCTGATGATTATCACATCCTATTTCCCACAATTGAGAGCAAAATTGAACCATATTCGATTGCTGAAATCGAATCTCTATTGTTGTCGCATGAATCTCGGTTGGAGAGGTTGAAGTCTAAAAATGCTGTTACAGAGGTGTTCTCAGCCAATCTGGCTCAAAGCAGTTCCAATCCTAACCCTAATTCCATCCCTCGTCCAATTCCTTCACTGAATAGCACTAATCAAGTGAATTCTACTGCAGTCTCTAACTTTCAGCAAGGTTCCTCCTCTTTTCCAAATAATGGAGGCTATCAACAGTACAATCCCTCAACCAATTTTGGCAATGGTTTTCGAGGTGGACGTGGAGGACGTCGTGGTCGTGGTAGGACTGGCAGATATAACTATGGAAGGTTTGGCAATGGAGCCGAGTGTCGATTTGTGGTAGTAATAATCACAAAGGTTTTGATTGTTACTATCGATTCAATGAAGATTACACAGCACCACCTCCTAGTGCTAATTCCTTTGGTTCTTATGGTAGAGGACAGTATCGTGGCCAATCTTCTTCAAATCAGTATCATCAACGTGCTCCTCATGCCAACTATCACTATGCTTCGGGCCAGTCAGCACAAAATTTCATGCCTCAACTTCCTGTTCAGCAACAGCCTCTGTTGCCTCTCCCATGGCAGTCCAATAATGTGCGATGCCTCACCCTAATGGTCATGTCGGCAGAAGAATCGCCAGCAATGTAACCCTATGGCTATGATGGCCTCAAACTCTGGTTCAGATTCTAGTGCCTGGTTTATTGATAGTGGGGCAACACACCATGTTACTGCAGACCTCAACAACTTGAAACCAACCTGTTGCACCAAGTGGCATTGACCAGATTTACATGGGTAATGGTCTTGGCTTATCTATACTCTCAATAGGAACTGCATGTGTTAGGTCACCTTTTGATCACACCCGCACATTAAACCTTTCTAACATCCTTTATGTTCCAACTATAACCAAAAATCTGTTGAGTGTTAGTCGTTTTTCAACAGATAACAATGTCTACTTTGAGTTTCTTCCTCATCTTTGTTTTGTTAAATCACAGGATAATCATAAAGTTCTTCTAGAAGGTTCTGTGAACTCTGCAGGTTTATATGTGTTTCATCAGCTCACTATAGTTTCCAAGGCTCAATCAAATGTTGCTGGTCTGTCAAGTTTCCCTGCTTGTCTAAGTGTTTCTTCCCCCACTCCCTTGACAAAGTGTATCTCTTCCAATTCTACTATAGATAATGTAAATAAAGTGCCCACATCTCATTACATTTGGCATCAGAGACTAGGACATGCCAATGATGTGGCAATGAAATCTATACTCCACAAATGCAATCTCTCTCATATTAATAAAAATACTTTGGATTTCTCAGATTTGCTTGTTGTTTTGCCAAGTCTCGTAGGCTTCCTTCTCACTCATCCATGACTACTTATGCGCATCCTTTTGACTTACTCTTTCTTGACTTATGGGGGCCAGCACCTCTTAAATCATCTATGGGATATCAATACTATTTTTCCATCATGGATGCATGCTCAAAATTCACTTGGATATTTCTTTTAAAACAAAAATCGGACACTCTAAACACCTTCAAACAGTTCTTTGAACTTGTTAAAGTCCAATTTGGTGCATGCATTAAGGCAGTTCGATCGATCAGGGTGGGGAATTCGGACCCTTTACTAGGTTCTTGGCTGATTTGGGTGTTCAAAGATAGAGTCATTTGCCCCCACACCCACCATCAAAATGGTTCTATTGAACGTAAGCATCGTCACATAGTTGAAACTGGCTTAGCATTACTTGCACACTCCTCACTTCCTATGTCTTATTGGGATCATGCCTTCTGCACAGCAACCTTCCTCATTAATCGCCTCCCTACACCTGTTCTTTCCAATCAAACACCCTACTTTGTTCTGTATAAGTCTGATCCTGACTACTCCATCTTAAAGGTGTTTGGTTGTGCATGCTATCCGTGCCTTAGACCCTACAATAAAAACAAACTTGAATTCGTAACCGTGGAGTGCACTTTTCTTGGTTATTCTTCCTCTCACAAGGGATACAAATGTCTAGCTAAAGATGGCCGCTTGTATATCTCTAAAGATGTCCAATTTAATGAACATCAATTCCCATTTGCAAAAGAAGTTCTCAAGCCAACAGATCCAGTAACATCCACTAGTCCTAGCAACACTCCTCTTATAATTGTTCCTCCCATTCCTAGTTCTGCTCCTGCATTTCCATCCAGTCCATATGGTTCAAATCGCCTCCCCTCCTAGTTACACCTCTTAATCAAGCTTCTCCTCCCGTGTCCAATCACTCTCCTCATCATACGCACTCCAGACACTCCTTCTCTTCTCTTCATTGTGGGTTAACACCTAGTGGTTCCTCTCATCTTCACGGAGAAGATCCTCTAGTCCAAAGACTGCACCTCTTAATGCCCATCCCATGATCACTAGGTCTAAAGCTGGCTTGCTAGCTCCTACTTTGTTGCTAACACATGCAGAACCTTCTTCACCTATTGAAGCTTTGACCATTCCTCACTGGTTTGAGGCAATGCAGCAGGAATACAATGCATTAATGCACAACAACACATGGACACTAGTTGATCTCCCACCTAACAAAAAGGCCATTGGTTGTAAGTGGGTGTTCAGGGTCAAAGAGAACCCAGATGGCACTATAAACAAGTACAAGGCCAGGCTGGTTGCAAAAGGATTTCATCAGCAGTTAGGGAGAGATTACTCAGAAACATTCTCCCCTGTGGTTAAACCTGTCACAGTCAGAATAATTCTGACTCTAGCAGTCACCTACAGCTGGTCCATACAGCAGCTGGACATTAATAATGCTTTCCTAAATGGATTATTGTCTGAAGAAGTATACATGGAGCAACCTATTGGGTTCAAAAGCTCCAATTCTGCTCAGGTATGCAGGCTGAATCGTGCCATCTATGGGCTTAAACAAGCCCCAAGAGCCTGGTTTGAAAGATTAACAAAGGCACTTGTGCAGTTTGGGTTTCAAACTAGTAGGTGTGATCCATCTCTCTTTATCCATACACATGCTGGCCACTGCACTTACATTCTAGTTTATGTTGATGACATTATAGTCACAGGCTCATCTCTTGCCCATATCTCAGCTATTATTCAGAAACTCAGCTCCACCTTTGCTCTCAAGCACCTTGGAAACCTAGACTATTTTTTGGGGGTAGAAGTAAAGCACTTGGCTCACAATAAGGGCATTCTTTTATCTCAGTCCAAGTACATCCGGGACTTACTTGCCAAGGCCAACATAAGCAATGCAAAAGGATCACCTACACCTATGGTTAGCAACAACAAGTTAACTAAAATTGGAGCCAACTACATGAATGATCCTACACTGTACAGATCCATTGTAGGGGCATTACAGTATGCCACCATAACCAGGCCAGAAATTTGTTACAGTGTAAGCAAAGTTTGTCAGTACCTTTCTCAACCTCTAGAGGATCATTGGAAGGCAGCGAAACGCATACTAAGGTACCTAAGAAGTACTATTACTCATGGCCTAGTCATAAAACCTGCAAATCCTGGTGCATTCTTCTCCATTCAAGCATTTACTGATGCTGACTGGGCAGCAGATTTAGATGATCGAAGGTCAACATCAGGCTCTTGCATTTACTTTGGACCCAATCTAGTATCTTGGTGGTCTCGCAAACAGCCTTTAGTAGCAAGATCTAGTACAGAAGCAGAGTATAGAGGGCTGGCAGCAACTACAGCTGAAGTTCTTTGGATCCAATCTCTGTTGAAGGAACTGCATATCAAGTTTCAAACACCAGTGGTGTATTGTGATAATCTAAGCACTGTTTCACTGTCTCATAATCCTGTTCTTCACTCAAGAACAAAGCACATGGAGCTAGATATTTTCTTTGTAAGAGAAAAGGTCCTAAACAAGTCACTCACTGTCTGTCATCTACCTGGAGTTGATCAAGTGGCTGATCTACTTACCAAACCACTCTCACAGACCAGATTTGAAGAACTGAGAAGCAATCTAGGAGTTCTAGATTATCTAGCACTTGTAAACCCACCTTAGTTTTCAAAGGGGGTACGTTAGTAATGGTTGTAAACCCACCTTGTGTTTCAAAGGGGGTATGTTAGAGTAAGCCAAGCTTACTAGAGTCATGCCTTAGCTGATTTCAGCCTATTCTGTTAGAGGCAGTTAGAAGAGGTTTGTTAGATTAGAAGAAGTTTGTTAGATGCAGTTAGAAGAGGTTAGTTAGAGGCAGTTACACTCCTCTTATATAAAGCTCATTCTTGTATCAAGTTGAGTAGTGAATAAACAATTCATTTTTCAGAAATTTCTCTGAACTCTTCTCTCTTTTCTACTCTTTCTGTTTCTGCTCTGTTTCTAACACTGCTACACAAGTAACATGAGGGCAACTTGCTCAAGTGCAAAATTAAAGGCCAATGTATCTCAAGATTTTTCACTTCCAAAGAAACCAACCATAAAACCATGCTTCAATTTAGCTCATTCAACTGTTATGAATACATTTGGTCACTGCGCCTCTTCCAGGATCCACATTCATTTTCCATCTCTGTTTTCTAAATTCCATGTCCTGAGTGGGGCAGTTCAAAAACTTCTAACTTGTTTTTACGACACATGCAGCAAAAGACCTAATTAAATCTATCATGAAACCAAAAAGAAAAATTGGTAACTTGGAAAAACAAAAGAAAAAAGAAATATTAGCAAGCAATAAGGGGTGATAGTGTGAACTGCAAAGTATTTGGATTATTACAACTGCAAGCATTACAAATTGTACATACCAAGGGCACTCTGGATTTCAAACACTGTAGCATACCTGGACTGTGATTCTCGTCTTCTAGAACTCCAACAAATGGCACATCAAATAATTTATCAGAAGAGTCACTGCCAACTAGCCCTGACATGCCAGAAGTCTCATTCTCCTTGACCTTGTGACTGATTTGGGAAGGATCACTACCATGTTCGTGAACATTTACTGAAGTCCCATTCTCATAAGCAACTCCAATACTATCTGAGTTGTGAGTTGCCATAGGAAAACTTTTCTTTGAATCATTAGAATCTAATCCTGAAGTCTTCCCATCGGGTGTCCCATGTAGTGGAGAGCAGCTTGAATTGGGAAGCTGATCACAAATGACCGGAACTGACACCATGGCTGTACTCTCCAATACCTTTGTCAAAGGCCGGCGTCGATTTTTCCTTTTCAGAAATTCATGAACATTTGCCACTTGTGATCTCTTTCTTTTCGTTGTTGAAGAATAACCCTTCCCACCATTTACAGAAGTTCCATTTGGCAAACAGTTCCCTAGGCTTGAATTGTTAAGTGAAGCACTAACATGCTGAACTATCTCAGTTGTACCTGTGCCCTGGACCTTTCTCTTTGACACTACACCAATGCCCAGATCCTCAAGGCCTCTCATTCGCTTGACTCCTTCAGTTCCATCATCTTCGGAATCATTAGGTGTTCTTCTCCTCCTTCCTTGCACAGATTGCACCTTTAGAGAACCATTCTGATTTGGCTCTTCAAAAGATATACCAGATTGTGACAACTCTGGAGCTGAATTAGAATTATCCTCAGAGTCACTCAGATCATTGGTCACGTCCTCATTAGCATCACCAGAATTAGACATGACTGGTAATTCTCCAGCTGAGCCACCATGCTCACTACCAGATTTATCTGATCCGGAATATAAGTTTAATGGCTGTTCCTTGTCCAGGTGAGCACTCTCTAGCTCAAGAGCATGAAGAATAGCATCATCCCTGCGAGCATACTTCACTGCCTTCTTGTTTGAACTCGCAGCAGACGCCTTTGCCTTCTCAATGCATTCATCATACTCTCCACAACGAAAAGCTTTCACCCGCTTTGATTTTTCAAGATTATACCAATCCCTACATCACAAAGGAATTTGTTCCAAAGTTTCAGGGAAGAAAATTGAAGTACACAAGATATTGGGATCTACATTTTTCTAACATGATCACAGCCAATTCAGGAAGTTACAGGGCAATGGGTAAGTCCCCTGTTAAAAAACAGATTACAGTTCTGAAAAAGTAAAGCTATATCCAAATACTTGGCAACAACAACCAATAATAACCTATGTTTGCAAGGAAAAACAGTTCCAATTATATTCATAGAAATCATGGATTAGTTCTCCTCATTCCTAAGTTTCACACTCAAGAGGAAACAATGACATATTTAAAACCTCTTCCGCCTTTAATACCTTGTACAGATTTAAATAGAGACTACCAATAATATTCACTTTAAGGGGTTAGAACTCCCCATGGCTCAATGGCATCACAGTTTCCTTGTAATTCAGAAAGACAAATGATGGGAATAAGGATAGAAGAAGGCTCCTTTCGAGCAGAAGAAGATCCAGATGAGAAGAGATTCAAATTCTGAATAATATTCTTCTACTTTCATTCATTTGCTCAAGGCATGACTTATACAAAAGTTTGTCACCACTACTTACGGGCAATACTGCCAAACGTCTAGAATGGAAATGCATAACTGAAATATCAAATGGGAATTCTTACAAGTGCAGAAATGCCAAATAACAGAAAAGGAATTACAAAAGATTCATGTGGCCCAATAGTTGTTGAAACATGACCGAGCTGATTTGTGTTCGCATCAACGTAATAAGGACATCTCCTCAATAGAAGATGAGCTGAACGTAATTAACAATTTTAGATGCAGAGAAAACAACTACAACCCATTGTAGCTCCGATGATACAAACCAAAGGCACCAAATCCTGTATACAAAAGCATTTCAAAACAACACTACCAACAACATCTCATAAAAATTACTGAAAATTTGTCCCAAATTTTAAACTTTGATGATCAAGCAGCCAGTATCATTCAGCTGTATCACCTTCCAAAATGTGTTTGGAAGATATGAAAAATGGGGAAAAAATGATGTTAAAACAAAAATATCAGCAAAGCATCAAAAGCATATATCTTCATATTTTGTCAAAATTAACTCCTCCTTCCTCATTCCTTTGCTCTTCATACTTACCAAACACTTACATACTTGTTTATATCAATAAGACGAATCCTAGGAGTTGAACTTATGAACTATGAACAAAAAAGACTTCAATAAAAAAAAGGCCTCAAAAATGCACACAACAAGAACAACTCATACATGATTCAAGGGGGGTGGGGTAGCTAAATTGGTTTGAGCTAAAGGTTATAAGGAATTGAAGAACCAGGGTTCAAACCCTGATAAAGGAGAAAAACTAACATAATTACATTTGTCTACCAAAAAAAACTCATACATGATTCAAAAGCAAATAATAAAAAAAAAAGACCCACAAATAAAAAAAAATAAGAGATGGAAAAAAAATTAGGTTATAGAAAAAGAACAAAGCACTCACACGCTTGCGTCCTCACGACCTAACAGCTTGACAGGAGTACCCGATCTCGGTGAAACCAAGCAACTCTCAGATAATTCATCCAGACCCATTATCCGACCCGGCCACCATGACCCGTTTCTCCGTCGGACCCAAACCAAACCGCCCACCGTCGCATCGATTCCGTTGCTGTTAGACTCTCCTGAACTACCCATTTTCTCCAACCAAAAAAAAAACTTGTAACCTCAAAAAAAAAAAAAAATCAATCCCAACCCATTATTGCAGAACTATCCAAGTTAACAAAAATGGTTCAAAGCTTCACTCTTTTTGCAAAATAGCTGCACCCCTTCAAGCCTAAAATCCAAAACACAGTGAAAAAGGATTAAAAATTGTGAATTTATAATGGTGCATGCAATAAAAAAGGGGTGCAAAAAAAAAAGCATCACCTAGAGGTGCAAAGGGTTTATTGGGGGAGAAGATCTGAGTGAGGAATGGAAGAAGAAAAAAGGGGAATCGGTGTTGACAGTGAAATAAGGGATCTCTCTAATATCTTTGGAAAAAGATTTTACATTTTTTTTTTCTGATCTTTGTTTGGTTTTTGGACTTTGTGCTGTGTGAGAGAGTGTTTGGTGTGATTTCATTAGATGCTCATAGTCATCCGTGGCACACAGACACCATAGAGGGAGTGAAGTGGAGAGACTGGAGAGAGAGAGAGTGCGGTTTCAGACCTGAATTGAAGAGGGAATGGGGAGAGAGAAGTTGTGTGTTCTCTGTTTGGATCAAAACGTAACTTTTGGAATCTTTATGATGTTAAGAACAGTTGTGTTTTGTGAACATAAATAAAAATTGAGGCATTATGGTTAACACGATTTAAATATGTGGTTAAGTGTGTTTACTGGATGGTTAATGGATATAATAAGATGTTATAATTCATTAATCATAATCATTCACAGACAGAACGTAATTAACTATGATTTTAAAAGTCATTAAGCTTGATTTTTAGGTGTTCATTAAGTTCAAAATCTGAAAATTGTGTTTAATAGCATTCAAAATCGTGTTTAATTACGTTCAGTTGATGATTAGTAAGTTGTGATACATTGTTGTATTATTACCCATCCACTAAATATAATTAATCACGTATTTGAATTGCGTTAACCATCCAAATTGTTGTCGAAAATTATTATCACATTTTTATATTTAAAAATAATTTCTTTATAGAAAATGTTTTCTTTTACTGTGAGATTTAATGCATAGTATGTAATGTTAGTGTAAAGATTTTTATTATGTCAAAAAATCATGAATGATTGTATGAATTACTACACTTTTAAGATAGTTTGAATAAGCCTTTAAAAAAAATCTTGGTAAGAATAAAAAAATCAACATAAGAATAAAAGATTTTTAATAATATCTTCTTCTTTTTTATAGATAGCATAAATTTTTTCTTTTTTTTACCTTAACAATATATACCAATTCTATTGAATTTCTTCTTCGGTTTTACCAATTCTATTATATTTCTTCTTCGGTTTTACTTATTTTTTATTATTTTATAAATTATAATGATTTTTTAAAATTTACGTTGTTATTGTATTTATTTTTAAAGGAAAATATTAAAATTATATTAATTTTCCTTGAAAGGAAGTGAATGTATTTTTTTAATAAAAAATATTAGATATAATTAAATCAAATTTTCAGGAAAACTAATATAGTTTTTCTTATTTTATTATGTAAATAAATTAAATATCATTATATATTATATATAAAATTAGAATAAATATAACATGTGCATGTATAAGGTACTGTTTATTTAGGCTTAGAAACTATTTTTAAAATACATTAGAAGTTGGTTTTTTTAAAATGAAAGGCTAAATTTCAGCTCCTACTATTTACTAAAAGTGTGACTGAACAAACATGTAAATATTAAAATGGTTTTTGTATAAAAAATTTATTTTTTATTATAAAAAAGCCTAATAACAACTAAAATGGGAGTTGCTTAATTAGCTCTTACATACAGCAACTCCAATATGCTTATGTGGCAACATTGGGGTGTTTTTGGTTTAGGGTTTTGGAAAACACAAATTAGGTTAACTTTGAGTTTTTGGTTTTAAAGCATTTAGCGGCGACTTACGAGAAGTTTAGGGTATTTGTTGGCTGTTATTAAGGATTTGCATAGAATGAATTTCTCCAACTCTAATAGTTGTAAATGTTAAAGCAAGAAGATGAGTTTTGAGGAAGAAGGCTAAACGATGTTGTTTTACACCTTCTTTTTTTTGTGTGGTTAAAACAAAGTATAAATAATGTTGTTTCAAGCATGATTTGCCACATAAGCATTACGTTTGCTTTTAATGTGCCATGTGAAATTAGAGTTGACTAATGGGGTCAACTCACCCTCGACCCGTTTGCCGTCGAAAACAAGGCGGGGTGCGTTGGACCATTTTGATAAAATATGTTGAACCTCCTAACCCACCCCGTTTAATGGTGGGTTGGCGGGTTGGTCAGCAAAAAAAAAGGAAATAAATTGAAAAATTAAAATTAGTGATATATCGATATCATCTAAAACAACACAAAACACAAATATTTTTGTTTCCTTTGGGCCCTTGGCCCCTTGTTGTACAAAAAAAAAAAATATTACTGAACGAGATGGAGTACATACAAATATATATAGTCCTAATATATGGGTAATTATAAACTAAAAATATATAAACTAACTAATCACTAATAACCTTATGGGTGGGCAAATTTAAAATAATTGTAGCATAAAAATATCTTTAAAAAAAAACGGGTTGACGGGCAAACCCGCCCCGACCACAACCCGTTTGATTGGTGGGTTAGGCGTGACGAGTCTAGATGGGTTGGTGGATTGGAGACCTCAATCCAACCCGCAAAAAAATAACGGATTAAACAAGTTGGCCCGTCGGGTGCAACCCATTTTGCCATATCTACGTGAGACCCTTTATAAAGTGTAACTAACATGCACTAATTTCAGAAATCCAATTGACTGACACTTGTTAAAGTCAGGGACTAATTTTTTTAACTAATATTTTTTTGGTTTCCCAGAGTATCCTTCGCCCATAACTGTAAAGATTAATCCCTCAAGGTACTATACGACATTAAAGGACTAGTATCTTCCAACCAGATTTTCTCCATATGTAAGAGACATGGATCAAACCCCTGACCACTTGCTTAAGAGGACCGAACTTGTTACCGCTCGGACCAATAACATGTTGGTAGTCAGGAACTAATATGATCGATCTTGACAATTTTGGAAACTAAATTGATGTTATAAACAATGTCTTTTCAGGTATGGTTTGCCATGGAGATGCCAAGATGACATTTGGTGTGTTACTCTAGACATTTTGTTAAATGTAACTAACGTACATCAACATTAAAGACTAAATTAATCAGTGATTGCCAAATTCAGTGACCAATTAGAACAATCAAAGGTAAATACGAGAATGTGGGTTGAATTGTGTTTATCAAACATTTTCGCATCAAACGTTGGGGAACACAATCAGATGATTTTTAGAACTTGTCCGAGACAGCTATTTCAATGGCAAGTGCTAGAAAATCTTTTAGTAAAACGGATGCTTGTTTAGAAATCACAATGAACCTATTGTTAGAAACAAGTTAAATAAATAAGCAATGATTAAAAGGTAAAGGGATACGAGAATTGCTTAGAGGGTTTATCTTGGTTCACCATTTAACAACAAGGACCACGTCCAGTCCTTTTCCACTATAGCTGATCGGGTTACATATAATTATTCTTTGCACATATAGCCTCTCCAGACTCAACTTTACAATAAGTATTATTTTCTCACATAGCATATTCAAGCTACAACACTTAAAAATAAATGTGTATGAAGTGTTTAATACAAGTCTTTCATAAACATCCAAAAGAGTGAATTATAGATATAAATGATCAGAAAGACTGCATATTTACTTCTCTAACGAAGAATGAAAGAACAAACGATTAAGAAAAATGGGAGTTGAATGCTCTAGCTCGTTTGAAATAAATATGATTCAATAGCATTGTTCTACACATCTTCGAAGTCTTCTATTTATTCATCTTCAATCACTTCAATATGTTAGAGACATTGTTCATGGAGTGACTAACACGATAATTTTAGGAACAAAATTATCTGCATAAAAATAAAATAATAAATCAAACCACTAATACATGAATTTGAAATTAAGGCACATCAAAGTGCCGGATAGAAATAATAATCCATATAAGTTGAGTTTAATGTGTTTCTGGATTAACTGTGAAAAATGATTTCTTTTTTATAAATCGATTATATGCCTAATCCATTATTGTTATAATCGATTATGATAAAGTTTGTTTTATGTTTGGATGTGTTTTTGGAAAATAATTTTAAGATAGTTTATTTTCGCTTAACTTGTGTAACAAAATCACTTTTATATAATAAATTACAAAAAATGGTATTAAGTTATTTGTATAATTTAATATTATTTATTTGTAGTTAGTTTTGTAAGATGTGAAATGTGATGAATGTTATTGGTTTCAAAATAATCTAACAACTTTTTAAAATAAGTTTCAAACTTACAACTTTTCTGAAAACAACTTTTTTCTTATAGAAAACACTTGTTTTGCAATTTAATCAGTTTACTCAAACATACTAGTGTCTTTTGAAAAGGTAACCTTTACCATGAAAAATAGTTGTTTCTATAAGATTTAACATGTTTGGATTAGCTACGAAAAAATGATTGTTTCAATAATTGATTATATGCATAATCGATTATTGTTATAATCGATTATAATAAAATTGGTTTGATGTGTTTGCTGAAAAACGACTTTAATACAACTTATTTTGTTTGGGTTGTATAAAATAATCTAATAACAATTTGAATAATCTTCATTCTTCTAATCTCTCTAAGACAACTTCTCTCCTAAAAACAGTTATTGTAAAATTTAATCAGTTTACCCAAATATACCAGCTTCTATTGAAAAATAACGTTTGATTATAAAAATAATTCTTTGGTAAAATTTAATTTTACTCAAACATCTTCAATCTTACCTTAATTGACACGTTTAAATAGATAGCAATGTAAGCCGTGAAATTTATGCTTCACTAGTTGTATTGGTTATTCCATTTTTCTTTTTTGTCTTTGACCTATATTTCCAAAGACAAAGATATAAGATCAACCCTCGATTTGGGGTGGTGGTTGGGCATAGCCCTCTTAAAGTATTGATTGCATGATTCGAACATCTAACCTTACAAATAAAGTTTGTCCGAGGAGACGGTCTATTTCCCTACAACCAACCATTTTTGGGTAACTATTGATTGATTGATTACCTGTAAAAAAGCTTATATTAAAAAAAATTAATGGTAAAAACAATATGAATACAAAAAGGAAAAGAGATAAAAGAAAAAACAAAAACAAAAAACAAAATTACATTGTGCATCGCCCTTGGATACAGATTAAACGGGACGTTTTGAGGGACAGTGTTTTACTGGTTAGGTCTTGTTTGTTTGAGCTACATCAACATCAGGAAGTGACACTGTATTGGTGCCGTGATACTGTGTCATCTAACACACTCCGACAACAATTCAGACCCATCTGGAATCTGGAAAAGGAACAATTTGGAACTCCCCAAATTACAACCATGACGGGTACTCATAAATTTCTTTTTCTTTTTCTTTTTCATTTACAAAGACATCAAATTTCAACTTTATTCTATTGCTTCCTTTGCAAATTGATCATTCAGCTTATTTTCATCGAAATCACGTTGTTTTTTGGTGCGATTAAAATATTTCAATTGGATTTTGTTCACGTGTATTGCACAGACTACGCACAAGAACAAGAAATGGAGATTGAAGCATTAGAAGCTATACTTATGGATGAATTCAAAGGTTTGTTTCTGCCATTTTTTATTTTAAAATAATTATTTATTTTTTCCTTTTATATTTCCAATTTACTTGTCATTTGTTTTGATTTTCTGTTTGATACTGCATGGTAGAAATACACTCAGGTGAAACTGGCTTAAGTACTTCCAATCGGTGTTTTCAAATAACGGTTTCTGCACAGGTAAATACCCTCCTTTTCTTTTAGTGCATTTTCTCATGTTCTACTTTTTTTTTTTAATTTTTAAATTGAGGGTAATCATGATTGTTGCATTTATACAGGTTTTTTTGTACGGAATTCATTTGTGTTATTAGTGCTATTGATATCTTTTGAGTAGTAGAGCAGAATTTTCCTTTCTTTTCTATATTTAACAAAATTCTTCTCTTATTTCAATTAAGTGCAGAACATTTTTAATTTGTGGTATGTGGTGTTCTGAAAGACTAGAACTCAATTTTTTTTGATGTTTTCTTTTGGTAAAAGGTAATTTGTTGTGAATAGGTAATTGGAGTCTCAGCCTTAGGAGATTTAGAAGTTAGGTTTATTTCCATTGCTTCCCCCTTCCTTTGATTGACATGATGTACTTAGGCAACTGAGGCATCTTCCCCATCAAATAAATTGGCAAAAAGTTACCGATATATTTATTTGTATGTTTGAACATTTGTACAGGATGACGATGCAGATGGGCCAATGACTAATCCAGGTGTTTTTTTTTCACTGTGATAAATCTTTTTCTTTTCCTTTTTGGGTTTTGGTTTTACTGAACATGCATTTTAGAGTTTGGAATATCTTGTTTTTCTTCCTAAGATATGGCTTAACTTTTGGCGCTCTATTTACTAGCCTTTCTATATATGTAAGCTTCGGATGCATAATGTAAGAAAGATGTGGTGGATATTTTTATTGCAGCTCAACTGGCTTTGTTCTTCTCTCACACAGAAAGATATCCCGATGAACCTCCACTTTTAAATGTGAAAAGGTAAACTTTGCTATTATAGTGATCTATATAATTCATTATTGTCTGTCTGTCCAGTGAAATGCTTGTTTTTGTTTCATCTATTGTGCGCTAACATTAAGATGCTATTGCTGTATTTCAATACACAACAGTTTGCAAGGATTATCTGCTGAAGATTTAAGGATTTTGAAAGAGAAACTTCAACAAGAGGTGGTCTTTTACCATCCATTTTTTGCCGTTAAATGTTTGAACTGACGAGGTCTTTGTGCTATTCTTGCACTGATTGTCATCCAAATCAAAAGACATCATAACATCCATTCTGAGTTTAATATGTTTCCAGTTGTTATGTAATGTATGCATTTATCTTGCTGCACAATAGCTGATGGTTATGGAAGTCAAGATTGGTTGTGGATTCTTAATAGAAACAGATATAGAGAGAAAAGAGAGAATCTGAGAGGGAGAGAAAGAATCTGAACTTGTATTCTGTAATTGTTGAATGATCAATACAGTGAGAGAGCTATATATAATAGCTCGGTATATGTAACTGACTCTAGTTGACTCAGCAGAGCATAACAGAAACCTAACTACCTCGAACCATATACTAACTGCATCTATTCATATTCACCAACATACCCCCTTATAATCATAGGGGTGTGTTTACAAAGTTGAACCTATCAACAATTCCAAGGTTCCTTCTTAGTTCTTCAAACCTGTTCTTTGTTAGAGGTTTTGTCAGTAAATCAGCAACTTGGTCTTGGCCAGGTATGTGGCAGACTGCTAGAGTCTTGTCCAACACTCTTTCTCTCACAAAGAATAGATCTAGTTCCATTTGCTTGGTTCTGGAGTGGAGTACAGGATTGTGGGAAAGTGATACTGTACTCAAGTTATCACAATCGACCACTGGACTTAGGGTAGGCACTTGAAGTTCTTTGAGGAGTGATTGCAGCCAAATCACTTCAGCTGTAGTTGCAGCTAAGCTCCTATACTCTGCCTCTGTGCTGGACCGAGCAACAAGTGTCTGCTTCCGAGACCACCAAGACACTAAATTTGGTCCTAGGTACACACGAGACCCTGAAACTGAACACCTATCATCAGTGTTTGTGGTGACTGGTTTGAGTAGTAGACCATAGGTGAGTGTGCCTTGCAAGTATCTCAAGATTTGTTTGACAGCTTTCCAGTGTTCCTCTAAGGGTTGGGAAAGGAATTGACACACTTTCCCAACACTATAGCAAATTTCTGGCCGTGTGATGGTTGCATATTGAAATGCACCTACTATGGGTCTGTATTGAGATGGGTCTGGAAGGTAATTGGCACCATGTTTGGTCAATTTGCAATTGCTGGTCAGGGAGTTGCAAGGGATTTAGCCTTGGCCATGTGTGCCTTATGCAGGAGGTCCTTGATGTACTTAGTTTGAGACAACAATAGGCCTCCAGTGGGTAATTTCTTGACCTCAACACCCAAAAAGTAGTCCAATTCCCCCAGCTGTTTGAGTGCAAATTCAGCACTGAGTTTAGCAATAAGCTGTGAGATGCGGCTAGATGAGGACCCAGTGACAATTATGTCATCAACATAGACTAGAATGTAGGTGCATTGGCCATCCCGGGTATGAATGAACAGGGAGGGGTCACATCTGCTAGATTTGAATCCAAACCCCAAGAGAGCCTTAGCGAGCCTCTCAAACCAGGCCCTAGGTGCCTATTTGAGGCCATAGATGGCCTTGTTCAGCCTGCAGACTTGGCTCGGGTTAGAGCTTATGAACCCAACCGGTTGCTCCATGTACACTTCTTCATGAGGAACCCATTGAGAAAATGTCCCAACCATGAGTGATTGCCAAAGTAAGTATTACCCTCATTTATTCTTGGTTTGACTCTTGGTGAGAATGTTTTTGAGTAGTCAAAGCTACGTTTTTGGTGAAAACCTTTCGCCACCAACCGAGCCTTGTATTTGTTAATTGACCCATCCAGATTCTCTTTGATACGGAACACCCACTTGCATCCAATGGGCTGTCTATTTGGTGGTAAATCTACTAGAGTCCATGTGTTATTATGCACCAAAGCATCATATTCCAGTTTCATGGCCTCCTTCCAACGAGTTAAGGACAGGGCCTCCTTAGGTGAATGAGGTTCTACTTGTGTTAGTAAGATAGTTGACACTCTAGCCTTTGGACCTTGTAGCCGTATTATTAGTGTTTACAGGATGCAAGTTTGGTGGAGAGGGACTGAGAGAAGGATTGGAGGGACTAGGAGAGGGAGTTGGAGAGGTGGGATATTGTGGTGTAAGTCCTGAGTGTAAAGAAGGCAAAGAAGAGTGTTGAGAGTTAGGATAGTTAGGAGAACCACTGTTTGGAACTGATAGAGACAGTGTGGGTGAAGGAACAGTGTAAGAAACCTAGCAGAGAGAGAAAAGGAGGAGAGAGATAGAATCTGAAACTGAATCTTGATTGTATTGAATTGTTAGTGCTGATACAATGAATGATGCTATATATAGATTGCAATCAGAATCGCCTCTAATCGACTCAAGCAGAGAATGAGATCACCGTGCTCATATGTATAGTAACACAAGACTAAGCTACTCTAACATACCCCCTTTAAGTCCAAGGTGGGTTTACACACAGTTCCTATCTTCCAACAGTTCTAACATCTCTAATATACCCCCTTTTAATCTAAGGTGGGTTTACAAGTGATAGATGATCAAGAACACCTAGATTTCTTCTCAATTCTTCAAACCTTTTCTGTGAGAGTGGCTTAGTAAGAAGGTCTGCAACCTGATCATACCCGGGTAGATGACAGACAGTTAGAGACTTACTGATGACCTTTTCTCTGACAAAGAAAATGTCAAGCTCCATGGGCTTTGTTCTGGAGTGAAGCACCGGGTTGTGAGATAATGAAACCGTGCTCAAGTTATCACAATATACTATTGGTGTCCCCGACTTTACATGTAGCTCCCGCAATGCTGATTGGATCCAAAGTGCCTCACTAGTGGTTCTTTGCCTGACCTCTATACTTAGCCTCAGTCTTGGATCCGGCCATTAGTGGCCGCTCGGGACCACCAAGACACAAGGTTTGGCCCTAAGTATATGCAAGAGCCCGATGTTGACTGCGATCATCCACATCTGCTGCCCAATCAGCATCTCAGTAAATGCTTGAATTGAGAAGGGTTCAGCAGAGGATTTGCTGGTTTTAGAACAAGGCCATGAGTGATGGTGCTCCTCAGGTACCTTAGGATTCGTTTAACAGCCTTCCAATGTTCTTCTAGAGGCTGTGAGAGATACTGACATACTTTACTGACACTGAAACTGATCTCTGGCCGAGTTATTGTGGCATATTGCAAAGCTCCAACAATGGATCTATAAAGGGTAGGGTCACTCATGTAATTAGCTCCATATTTGGTCAGCTTGCTGTTGCTAACCATAGGTGTGGGAGAGCCTTTTGCATTGCTCATATTGGCCTTGGCAAGAAGGTCTCTTGTGTATTTGGACTGAGACAGTAGAATTCCTCCATTGTTAGGCAAGTGTTTCACTTCAACACCTAAGAAATAGTCAAGATTGCCAAGTTGTTTGAGAGCAAAAGTGGAATTGAGCTTTTCAATTAATGCTGAGATTCAAGTAGCTGAGGATCCAGTTACTATAATATCATCCACATACACTAGAATGAATGTGCAGTGACCCGAATGTGTGTGTATAAAAAGAGAAGGGTCACAATGGCTGGTTTGAAAGCCAAACTGTACAAGTGTCTTTGTGAGACGTTCAAACCAAGCCGGTGGGGCTTGTTTCAGTCCGTAGATAGCTCGATTCAACTTGCAAACTTGAGAAGAATTAGGACTTTTGAATCCAATAGGCTGCTCCATATAAACCACTTCGGATAGGAAGCCATTTAGGAAGGCATTATTGATGTCCAGCTGCTGTATGGACCACCCATAGGTGACTGCAAGAGTCAAAACCACCCTAACCGTCACTGGTTTGACCACAGGAGAAAATGTTTCAGAATAGTCTCTCCCTAATTGTTGATGAAACCCTTTTGCTACCAGCCTAGCTTTGTATTTATTGATGGTTCCATCCGGGTTTTCCTTTACTCTAAATACCCACTTGCAACCAATGGCCTTTTTGTGTGGTGGTAAGTCAACCAATGTCCAAGTATTGTTGCTCATGAGAGCATTATACTCCAGCTGCATTGCCTCAAACCAATGAGGAATGGTAAGGGCCTCATTAGGGGAATTTGGTTCTGCATGTGTTAGTAAAATAGAGGGAGAAGTGTACAACCTAGTTTTGGACCTAGTGACCATTGGATGAGCATTAATGGGTGCAGGTGGAGAAGATGACTGTGTTGTCACAGGAGATTTGCCTAACAAATGAGAAGAACCACTAGGAGTTAACCCACAATGAAGAGAAGGTAAAGTTGAAGAGTGATTAGAAGAAATAGTTTGATGAGGAAGAGATGGGGAATAAGGTGTTGTATGACTTGGAAGTGGGTGTGACAAAGGAACAGAACCTGTAGTGGACTGTGACAGTGGTAGATCTGGGAATTGGTGGAACTACAGTAAGAGGAATGGGGTTAGGAAGAGAAGTTGGAACAGGAATGTTGGAGTTGATACTTTCTTTTGCAAAGGGAAAAGCATGCTCATTAAATTGGACATCCTTGGAGATATACAATCGGCCATCTTTAGCAAGGCATTTGTAGCCTTTATGTTAGGTGGAGTAACCTAGAAAGGTGCATTCACTGGTTCGAAATTCAAGCTTATTTTTGTTATAGGGTCTGAGGCATGGATAACATGCACAACCAAAGACTCTTAACATAGTGTAATCTGGATCAGTTTTATAGAGAATGGAATAAGGTGATTGATTGGATAGCACAGGTGTAGGTAGGCGATTTATGAGAAAGATGGCTGTGCAGAAAGCATGGTCCCAATAACACTTAGGAAGAGAAGCTTGTGCTAAGAGAGCTAAGCCAGTTTCAACGACATGGCGGTGCTTGCGTTCAACAGTCCCATTTTGATGATGGGTATGGGGACAAATGACCCTGTGTTGGATACCTAAACCAGCTAGGTAGTTTGTAAAAGGTCTGAATTCTCCACCCCAGTCAGACTGTACAGATTTAACACATGTTCCAAACTGTACTTTAACAAGTTCAACAAACTGTTTGAAGGTATTTAGAGTGTCTGACTTTTGTTTTAATAAAAACAACCATGTATATTTTGAACAAGCATCAACAATAGAGAAATAATAGTGGTATCCCATGGAGGATTTGACAGGGGCTGGACCCCATAGATCAAGGAAAAGAAGATCAAAGGGATTAGCATAAGTAGTTAGAGAAGTGTGAGGGGGAAGTCTATGAGACTTTGCAAAACAGCAAGCAGTGCAAAAATCTAAAGTATTTTTATTAACATGAGACAAATTACACTTTTGGAGTATGGATTTTACAGTCACATCATTGGCATGTCCTAATCTACAGTGCCAAACATAATAGGGTAGAGGCACTTTATTAATAGTTCCTAAATCAACATTAGAAGAAATACACTGTGATAGGGGAGTGGGACAAGAAACACTCAGACATGTGGGTGAACTTGATGAACCAAAGACACTTGAAGAAGACCTTGAAGCTATAGGAAATTGGTTGAAGACATACAGACCCACAAAATTCACAGAACCTTCTAGAAGAACCTTATGATTATCCTGTGATTTGACATAACAAATATGAGGAAAGAACTCAAAATAGACTTGTTATCTGATGAAAAACGACTAACACTTAGGAGATTTTTAGTTATGGATGGTACATGTAATAAGTTGGATAGTGTTAGTGTGCGAGTGGTGTCAAAAAGAGAACTAACACATGCAGTACCAATTGAAGTTATAGATAAACCGAGGCCATTATCCATGTAAATCTGATCAATGCCACTTGGTGCTACAGATTGAACAAGATAATGTGGATCAGCAGTAACATGGTGCGTGGCTCCACTGTCAGGAAACCACACATTGGATTCACAATCAGAACTAGACGCCATCATAGCCTTAGGCTGATGTTGCTGTTGAAAGCTACTGAACTGTGCACCAGACTGACACATTTGAGAATTGTTGGTTTGCCAAGGAAGTGGCAACAGAGGTTGTTGATGAGCTGGAGGTGCAGGTATGAGAGGAGGTAAAGCTTGTGTAGATTGTTGTCCTGAAGCATAGTGAAAGTTTGTATGAGGAAGAGTTGAATTGTACTGAGATGTAGCTTGGCCACGATACTGGCCTCTTCCATAGGAGCCAAACGAATTCTGATTAGTGTTGGGAGGTACATAATTTTCATTGTACCGATAGTAGCACTTGTGATTGCTGAATAGCTTGAGAGAAACCCTCTCAGCTTTTGTGAATTTATAGAACAAGAAATTACATAGTACAGTATCAAATCCCTTGATTTTAGGGATTGAGTATATCTCCTATTTACAACAGATATATGATAAACTAGAAAACAAAATCTTCTATATCATCAACATATCAAAAACAATTAAAACAATATCAACACTCCCCCTCAAGCTGGTGCATAGATGTCATAAGCACCAAGCTTGTTACATGTGTAATTTATTCGTGAACCCCGTAAGGACTTGGTGAAAACATCTGCAAGTTGATCACTAGAGTTGACAAATGAAGTACTAATCTCCTTTGAAAGAATCTTGTCTCGAATGAAATGACAATCGATCTCTATATGTTTAGTCCGTTCATGAAAGATGGGATTAGAAGCAATGTGCAAGGCTGCTTGATTATCACAAATCAGTTGCATAGGACCCATCTCACAAAACTTTAACTCTTGAAGTAGATGTTTTAACCATATAAGTTCACATGTAGTGAGAGCCATGGCTCGATATTCTACTTCTGCACTCGATCTTGCAACTACACTTTGCTTCTTACTCTTCCAAGAGATGAGATTGCCTCCAATGAAAACACAATATCCAGACGTTGACCTCCTATCACTCGGAGATCCCGCCCGATCTGCATCTCAGATAGGCAACAATGTTTGTATGACCTTTGTTCTCATATGTTAGCCCTTTTCCAGGAGATCCTTTAATATACCTTAAAATACGAGTAACTGCATCTCAATGACTATCACAAGGGGAGTTGAGAAACTGACTAACAATGTTGACGGCAAAGGCTATATCTGGTCTAGTCGTAGTGAGATGGTTCAACTTTCCCACTAATCTCCGATATCTGCCTGGGTCTGAGTATGGCTCCCCCTGATTTGGCATAAGCTTAACATTCGGATCCATAGGAGTATCCACCGCTTACACAATTCAGCATCCCGGGTTTCTTCCAAAATATCAAGTGCATACTTCCTTTGACAAATGGAAATACCTGCCCTTGACTGAGCAACCTCAATACCGAGGAAATACCGCAGCCTGCCCAAATCTTTAGTTTGGAAATGCTGAAACAGATGTTGCTTTAGTCTAGTGATTCCTTCATGATCATCACTTGTAATTACAATATCATCTACATATGCCACAAGATAAATGACTTTTTTTAGACGCTGAATGTTTATAGCAGAGTGATCGACCTCGCTACGAATCATGCCAAACTGCTGTATGACTTTACTAAACCTCCCAAACCAGGCTCGAGGAGACCAAGCTTTCAACCCGTACAATGACTTCTGAAGTTTACAAACAAGACCTGACTCCCCCTGAGCAGTAAACCCAGGTGGTTGCTCCATATAAATTTCCTCCTCCAACTCACCATGTAAAAATGCATTTTTAATGTGCAGCTGATATAAAGGCCAACAAGAAGTAGCAGCCATGGATAAAAAGAGACGAACCGAGGCCATTTTGGCAACAGGGGAAAATGTATCACCATAGTCAAGACCATAAATCTGAATATATCCTTTAGCCACAAGACGGGCCTTCAAGCGATCCACTGTCCCATCGGGACCAACTTTGACAGTAAAGACCCAACGGCAACCAATAGTAGACTTCCCAGGAGGAGAGGGAACAAGAGCCCAAGTATGGTTAGATTCCAAGGCTGCCATCTCATCAATCATAGCCTGTCACCATCCTGGATGGGATAGTGCTTCTTGAATAGTTTTAGGAATAGAAATGGACGACAAAGCAGATACAAAGGCACAATGGGTGGAAGATAAACGGTGATAACTCAAAAAATTATAAATAGGATGAGGATTGCGGGAAGAACGAGTACCTTTGCGAGGAGCAATGGGAAGATCAGCGGAAGGCTCAGGTTGGACCGGAATCGATGGAGACGAAGGAGTAGGAGGTGAGTCACTGGTGTCCACAACGGGTGCAGCTTCCAGAGTCGTTGGACGAGGACGACGGTGGTAAGTGAGACGAAATGGCTCGGTAGGGTACTTAGGAGCAGCAGGGACAGCCTCTGATATATGCGAAACAGGCGGACTGAAAACGGGAGAATCAAAGACTGGAATAGGCAAGACTTGAGAAACAGACTCCGACAGGACCTGTGAGGCAAAGTATGGTGTATCCTAAAAAAAGGTGACATCAGCAGAGATATAAGTGCGATTTGTTGAAGGAGAATAACACCTGAACCCTTTTTGAACCCCAGAATAACCGAGAAAGACACACTTAATGGCACGTGCAGCAAGTTTGTCAAAACCTGGAGCAACATTGTGGACAAAACAAGTGGAGCCAAAAACAATAGGGGGAACAGTATAAAGGGGTGCCTGAGGATATAGAATAGAGTGAGGAACCTGGTTATTGAGAACAGAAGATGGCATTCGATTTATTAAATAACCTGCAGTGAGAACAACATCACTCCAAAATTTCACAGGAACATTGGAATGTAATAGGAGAGTACGAGCTGTATCAATGATATGGCGATGTTTACGCTCAGCCACACCATTTTGTTGAGGTGTGTGAGGACAACTCGATTGATGAACTATACCATGAGATGCCATAAAAGAATTAAAACAGGCAGAAAAATACTCTTTGGCATTATCACTGCATAAGATACGAATTGTTTGTCCAAATTAATTGTGTATTTCAGCACAAAATTTTTGAAAAATAGTAAATAACTCAGAACGTTCTTTCATTAAAAATAACCAAGTACAACGAGAAAAATCATCAATGAAAGTAACGAAGTACCTATATCCTAAGAAGAAATACGACTCGGACCCCAAACATCAGAATGAACACGACTAAAAGGAGACTCTGTACGACCTATAACCTTGCTTGGAAAGGATGCCCGAACATGTTTTCCAAGCTGACATGCCTCACTCCAATGACTGTAGGTTAGAGAAATGAGGGACCCTGTAGACCCAGTACCAACACTAGATTCAGCAGCGGTTGAAACAGTGGCGTTAGGGGACGAATCAGAGGACATGATGAGAGGGGAAAACGCCAAACTGACCAAAGTTCACTTTTGACCCTCCAAACAGAGGCAGAGGACACCGGAAAAGCGATCGGAAGAAGCCGGAGGACGAACGGAAGCGTGAAGGGCGGCACGTGGACCTCACGCACTCGGAGAAGCAGCGGATGTTGGAGGCGCGTGAGGGCGCGTGCGGCGGCGTACGGAGATGGGTCTTCACGGAAAACGATCGTCGGGCGTTTCTGAGATGTCCGGTCAACTTACTTTGGTGATCGGAGATAATCATCGGAGATGGTCGCCGAAAAACGTGCATCGGAGAACTGTTTCGTGACCAGATTGAACCTAGCTCTAGATACCAACTTGTGATTGCTGAATAGCTTGAAAGAAACCCTCTCAGCTTTTGTGAATTTATAGAACAAGAAATTACATAGTATAGTATCAAATCCCTTGATTTTAGGGATTGAGTATATCTCCTATTGGAGTGATTATTACGGCAAAAAATTTGACACTCGAGTCCATTTCCAAACCTTCCATTACTGTATCTGCCTCCTCTACCACGGCCGCGACGACCGCCACAGCCACCTCGAAAACCGTTACCAAAGGACGGAGTAGAATTAAATTGCTGAAAATTTCCATTACTCGAAAAGGAAAACGCAGGTTGCTGAGAATTAGAAGCAAAGTTCATCTGATTCATCTGATTCACTGATTGTGTGGACTGTGGCGTGGAATTAGGGTTCGAATTGGGGCTGACTTGAGCCAGATTCGCAGAGAACACCTCTGTAACAGCCGTTTTGGACTTAAGTCTCTCCAATCGCAATTCATGCGCAAGTAGAAGTGACTCGATCTCAGTAATTGAGTAAGGTTCAATTCGACTCTCTATGGTAGGAAAAAATATGTGATACTCATCCGGTAATCCTTCTAAAATTGCATCCATATGCTCTTGATTCGTTATCGGATTTCCAATAGAAATCAAAGCATCCACTAGTGCCTTGATTCTCAGCAAGTATTCACCAATCGTACGATCACCTTTCACGATATGACGAAGTTCAGCACGTAGCTGCATACTGCGTGCCTTCGTCTGAGAATTGAAGTAGTTGTGCACCTCATCCCAGAGCTGCGTGTGTGCAACCGACAAGACGCGGATGAATGGAATCGGAAATGGAGTTCAACAACCATATGAATAGGTACTGATCTTGTGCCTCCCAGGCTTGATACTCTGGATTCACGTTATCATCGATTCGATCTTGATCAGTGAGGTATCGCATCGGAACCCTAGGACACGCCACAAACTTCTCGAGGCGATTGGCTCGAATTACGGCTTCGACGATTTGCCTCCAATGGAGAAAGTTCTTCTCCGTTAGCTTCGTGGTAACCACATAATTAAGAATTGGTTGGGGGGAGGTGGCGGAGGATCACCGTCATGATTGAGTGCGGAAGCCATGGCCGAGCCTTAAGCTCGTGATACCATGTAAGAAACCTAGCAGAGAGAGAAAAGGAGGAGAGAGATAGAATCGAAATCGAATCTTGATTGTATTGAAGTGTTAGTGCTGATACAATGAATGATGCTATATATAGATTGCCACTGTAACTAACAGGGACACACTCAGGTGGAGGACTAGGTGGAGGTTGGCCAGACTCAGGTGGACAAGGACTGAAGGGAAAGGGAATAACAGTGAGAGGTATGGGACAAACTGACTCAACAAAGGTGTTAGGAGTAGAAGTTGAGCTTGAATTAGTGGAAAAGGGAAATTTATTTTCATTGAACTGCACATCTTTTGAAATATACAGTCTGCCCTCTTTAGAGAGACACCTATAACCTCTGTGGGAAGGAGAATACCCCAAGAAAGTGCATTCACAAGACCTGAACTGCATTTTATTTTTGTTGTATGGTCTTAAGCATGGATAGCAAGCACATCCAAAGACCCTTAGGAAAGAATAATCAGGGTCTGTGTTGTATAGGACAACAAAGGGAGTTTTATTAGAGAGTTGGGGTAGGTAACCTATTGATGAGATAGGTGGCGAGAGAAAAGGCATAATCCCAAAATTTCATGGGAAGTGAGGCTTGGGAAAGAAGAGTAAGCCCTATTTCAACAATGTGCCTATGCTTCCTCTCAACACTCCCATTTTGATGATGAGTGTGAGGACAAATAATGCGATGAACAATGCCTAATTCAGCAAGAAACTTGGCAAAGGGGCGAAATTCACCACCCCAGCCTGTTTGGACAGACTTTTTCATTGTTTGGAATTGAGTTTTGACAAACTCTAAGAATTGTTTAAAGATGCTTAATGTTTCTGACTTTTGTTTTAAGAGAAACAGCCAAGTGAACTTGGAATGAGCATCAACAATGGACAAATAATATGAGTGTCCGTAAGTTGATTGAATAGGGGATGGTCCCCAAAGATCAAGGAAAAGCAGTTCAAACGGTTTATTATATACACAGTAGTAGACGGATTAGAGGGCAGTCTCAAAACAACAAGCAGTACAGAAATCAAGAATAGTATTATTCATATATGGTAGGTTACAATGCTGTAGAACAGTTTTCAAGGCAGCATCATTGGCATGCCCTAACCTACAGTGCCAAATGTAATAGGAATGAGGCACATTAGTATGAGTACTGTTACTGCTATTACTAGAAACAGAATTACATGAAATTTCTTGATTGACATATGGATTCAAGAGATTACAATTCACAGGACTAGACCTAGATACACTAAGACATTGTGGTGACAATGAGGAAGTCTTGGCAGCTACTTGAAGACTTGGAAAAACATATAGACCTTGAGAATTGACTTGTCCTACAAGAAGAACTTGCTTAGTGACCTGAGAAATGACATAACACTCATGAGAATAGAATTGAAAGAAAACATTGTTGTCTTGTGAGAATTTACTGACACTAAGATGGTTTTTGGTGATTTTTGGCACATATAGGATATCTTTGAGTGTCAATGTGATTGTGGCATCATAAGGTGAAATAAAACAAGTAGAACCAATTGAATTAATAGAGAGGCCAAGTCCATTACCCATGAAAACCTGATCTAGGCCACTGGTATTAGATTGTTGCTGAAGATTGGCCACATCCAAGGTGACATGATGTGTTGCACCACTATCAACATACCACATGTTAGAATCTGATCCGGATCCAGAGGCATCCATGGTCATAGGACCTTGACCAGTAGCAACCATAGCCATAGGACCACCTGGTTGGGAGGCACGAGGAGTTTGAGAGTTCTGCCAGGGTAGGGGCAGCAAAGGTGGTAGATCGGTTGAGTTGGAGGCTTGCTGGTACTGAATCGGTTGATGAGGGTACTGAACATAATTAGAGTTCTGAGACTGAGGAGGTGGTGCATAATACTGAGATTGAGACTGAGCCTGATATGTAGGATTGCCTTGAGTTGTGTAGTGCTGATCAAAGCGATAGAAGCAATTATCTGCAGTGTGATTATTGCGATGGCAAATTTAGCACTCAATTCCTCCACGTCTGTAGTACCTTCCACCCCGGCCTCTGCCTCGGTTACCGTAGCGGCCACCACGATAGCCATTGCCAGATGAAGGAAAGGTGGAATTAGCATTTGAAAACTGATTATTATGATGAAAGGAAATGGGGGAGGATTCAGGCTGAGAATTCATCACTTGGATTTGGTAAATTGTTGGTAGTGTGAGGTGATTGAGCAGTTGTATGAGCTACATTGACCGAGAAGGTGTCAACGGTGGTTTTGGCCTTCAATCGTTCCAAACGCGACTCATGAGAAAGCAAAAGTGCTTTAATCTCTGCAACTGAGTATTGGCCTGGATGCAATTCGATCGTAGGGAACAAGAGATGATACTCTTCTGGAAGGCCTTCAAGGATTGCATCGATATGTTCCTGCAATGTGATAGGGCTTCCAATTGAGGCCAAAGAGTCAACAATCGCTTTGATCCGCAATAGATATTCATTGATCTTGCGATCGGCTTTGGAAATGTGTCGCAATTCAGATCTCAGCTGTGCACTATGAGCCTTCATCAGTGCATTGAAATGGTTGTGAATTTCGTCCTAGAGTTCCCATGAGTGAGCGCAACCAATCACACGCCCATGCATCGAATCGGAGAGAGTGTTCAGCATCCATATGAACAGGTGTTGATCCTGTGCCTCCTAAGCTGAGTACTCGGGATTGACACGATCGACAACGCAATCTTCTTCAGAGAGATACCTCAGTGGAATTCTAGGGCACCCACATAAGTGTTCGAGTCGATTCGCTCGAATTACGGCTTCTACAACTTGTTTCCAGTGAAGAAAATTGTTATCAGTGAGTTTCATTGTAACAATCGGAGCAAAATTAGGAAGAGAAGATTGCGACGGCGCCTCCGGCGGCGGCGGCGGATCAGTTTCAGTCGTGGAAGCCATGGCCTAGAACTTTGAAGCTCTAGATACCATAATAGAAACAGATAGAGAGAAAAGAGAGGAGAGAATCTGAGAGGGAGAGAAAGAATCTGAACTTGTATTCTATAATTGTTGAATGATCAATACAGTGAGAGAGCTATATATAATAGCTCGGTATGTGTAACTGACTCTAGCTGACTCAGTAGAGCATAACAGAAACCTAACTACCTCTAACCATATACTAACTGCATCTATTCATATTCACTAACAATACTTAACATGTTATGGAATTTTTTATGCAAAGCTTGTGTTCCACAGGCATCTGAAAATCTTGGTATGGCTATGATCTACACACTGGTTACCTCTGCTAAAGAGTGGTTGGCTGAACGATTTATTGAAGAGAATGGCGGGAATGCTGAAGCAGAAGAGGCAGCCAAAGATGATGTAAGGCTGTTCTATTTTATGAATTTTCTTGTGAAATTTTTTATAGTTTAATGCTTTCTATATTTAAAGTATAAGATAAGATGAAATAAATTTATTTTATATTTCTGAGCGTCTGTTAGTAGTCTGTGAAGCTTGGATATGAGCACATGGTGAAACTATTGGAATCAGATACTATTCAATACTGACATGCATAGTCCGAGAGTATAGAGTTTTTTTTTTAAGAATCTTTTAACACTTTCAGATACAGATTGGATCGCTTAAGTTAGCTTGATATGGCTGGATACTTAGGCTGATATGCCTAGTCTGGTGAAACACTGAAACTCCTTAGAGGAGCTGGAATCAGCACAGCTACTAGGTCTACATGTAGTAATGTATTTTATCTTCTCATCCGCCTCTAATCCTTGATGCTATCCTCTCCTCCATATTACCATATTTCCCAATGCTATTATGTGTACATGCTGTTTCTTGAGCTCCAACCCCATCTTCTGTGTCACAGTCAAGTTTCTTGGCCATCAACATCAGATATTGACTATTTCTTCACTTCAAACACAGTAACGAGAAATGGAAAGGATAATTCTATCCTTCTGTTGAATATAATTAATATATGGACGGTGGAGTCCTATCCATTGTATTCTTATGATTAAACGAAGAGAAAGAGAGAGGGAAGTAATCTGAATCTTGAAGAATCTGTTCATTCAATTTCTTGTTTCATTTGAATACAGTTTGGGCTATTTATAGCCTGTGCAGTCTCTTCCAGACTGTGCTAACTACCCTGCCAGCTAAGCTACAACTGCCAAACTGACCATAACTGAATCAGTGCTGACTCAGCACATTCAGTTATGGGGTTTTGGCTTACATTGATCTACTGTACTCTATTAGCCCCCCTTCAAACTCAAGGTGGTTGTTGAGAAGCAACCACATTGAGTTTGGTTCTTAGAGATACAAACTGAGTGGAGGAAAGAGGCTTAGTGAGTGAATCTGCAAGTTGTTCTGTACTTGGCACATGATGGACAGACAGAGCTTTGGCAAGGACTTTTTCTCTCACAAAGTTTATGTCTAGCTCAATATGCTTGGTCCGGGCGTGGAGGACTGGATTGTGTGCCACAAAGACTGTACTTAGATCATTATCACAAAAGACTTTTGGAACAGCAAAAGGAATGGCCAGCTCAGTCAGTAGGGACTGTATCCAAGTAAGTTCTGCAACAGTGTTGGCCATGCTCCTGTATTCAGCTTCTGTGCTGGAACGGGCAACTAATGGCTGCTTTTTGGAGCACCATGACACCAAGTTGGGTCCAAAGAAAATGCAGGATCCAGAGGTTGATCTCCTATCATCTGGGTCACTTGCCCAGTCTGCATCACAGTATGCATTTAGAGTAGATAGGTGATTTATAGGAGCTGGTTTCAGCAGTAAACCAAAGTTGATAGAGCCTTTGAGATACCTCAGTATCCTTTTTACTATCTGCCAGTGAGAGTCTAGAGGATTTGCTATGAATTGGCATACTTTGTTGACACTAAAGGCTATATCCGGCCTGGTTAGAGTAGCATACTATAAGGTCCCTACTACTGACCTATATAGGTGTGGATCCGAGAGTGTATCAGTCCCAAATTTTGAGAGTTTGCAGTTGCTGACCATTGGTGAAGAAATGCCTTTTGCTTCCAGCATATTAGCCTTGTCTAGTAGGTCTCTGACATATTTGGACCGAGTCAAAAGAAGGCCACCCGAGGGGAGATGTTTAACCTCAACACCCAGAAAATAATCTAGAGAGCCAAGCTCTTTTAAGGCAAACTGCACATTCAATTTCTTGATCAACTCATTGATGAAGGTAGTGGAGGAGCCAGTTAGGATGATGTCATCCACATAAACTAGGACATAAAGAACCACACTGTTCTGGGAATATACAAATAGAGAGGGGTCACATTTGCTAGTGGAGAACCCATATTGAACCAGAGCTTTCACCAACCTTTCATACCATGCCCGTGGGGCCTGTTTTAGCCCATATAGGTCCCTGTTCAGTCTACAAACCAGTGACTTATCCTTTGATTCAAAGCCTGGTGGCTGCAACATGTAGACTTCCTCACTTAAGTTCCCATTTAGGAAGGCATTATTCACATCTATATGCTGAATCTGCCATTTGTGTGTGAGAGCCAAAGTGAGCACAATTCTGATTGTGACTGGCTTTACAACTGGTGAGAAAGTTTCATGGAAATCAAATCCATGTTGCTGATGAAAGCCTTTGGCCACTAGCCTGGCTTTGTATTTGTTAATGCTTCCATCAGGATTTTCTTTAACCCTGAAAACCCATTTGCACCCTACGGCTTTCCTATCGGGGGGAGAGTGACCAGAGTCCATGTATTATTTTTGAGGAGAGCATTGTGCTCATCCTTCATGGCTGCAAGCCATTGTGGATTGGCAAGGGCAGCTTTGACAGTAGATGGTTCAAGATGAGTCGGATAAACACTTGGAGGTAGGTGACCAGTCTTGGACCTGGGATAAACACTTGGAGGTAGGTGACCAGTCTTGGACCTGGTCAACATGGGATGAGAGTTTTTGGGAGGAGTGGGAAGAGAAGTAGGAGAGGAAGCTGATGATGCTGCAGTTTCAATCACAGAAGTAGGGGATGCTAAAACTGGAGACAGAGGGTTAGAAGCAGCATTTTCTGGAATGGGAGATGTGGGAGAGACGGGAGTGACTGGAGACTCAGGAATAGGTGGGATGGGTGATTGAGAAACTGAATTTTGAGAAGTTGAGGGAGAGGTGTCATGAATAGGTGAGTTGATGTGGGTAGGACTCAGAGATGGAGAGTGGTATTGATTCAGAGGGGTTGGGGACAGTAATGGATATCGAGGAATAGGAATAGAACCTGAGTAAGATGTGTTAGGAAAAGGAGAAGGATTGGTCGATGGAAATAGACTTGGATAGGGAAAACTGCCTTCATTGAAGAGGACATCCTTGGAAATGTAAATTCTGCCACTTGGAGCAAGGCACTTGTGCCCTTTATGTTGAGGAGAGAGGCCAAGGTAGATGCACTCAGTTGACCTAAATTGGATTTTAAGTTTGTTGTATGGCCATAGAAAAGGGAAGCATGCACATCCAAAGATTCTAAGGATGGTGTAGTCAGGTGGGGAACCATGTAAGGCATGGAAAGGAGAGGAAAATTCCTTTAGAACAACTGTAGGTAATCTGTTTATAAGGTACACAGCTTGAGTGAAGCTGTGATCCCAATATGTCAGAGGGATAGAGGCATGGGAGAGAAGGCTTAAACCCATTTCAACAAATTGCCTATGCTTCCTCTCCACTGTCCCATTTTGATGGGAAGTGTGGGGGCAGGTTAGCCTGTGAGTGATACCAAGTTCACTTAGAAAGTTGGTGAAGAGACGAAATTCCCCACCCCAGTCAGACTGAATAGCTTTTATTTTGGCAGAGAATTGAGTTTGGATGAGATTAAAGAAGAGTTTGAAGGCAGTTATAGCATCTGATTTTTATTTGAGGAAATATATCCAAGTAAATCTAGTTTTAGCATCAACAAAGGTAATATAATAGGTATATCCACCAGAAGAAACAAAGGGTGCAGGACCCCAAAGATCAGTGTGTATTAGCTCAAAGGCAGTATTATGAACAATAAGAGAGGGAGGGGCATAAAGTCTATGGGCTTTGCCCAAGCAACAAGAATTACAGAATTCAAGATCACTTTTATTAGACAAGGAAAGATTACAAATCTGTAAGACTGTTTTTAAGAATGTTGAGATTCTTGAAGGAGTAGAGGCCATCACTCCCTAACGAGCCTTCAAGCAAGACTTGATTAGAGTCCTGTGATTTTACACAACATGAATAAGGGTGAAACTCAAAATACACATTATTATCAAGAGCAAATTTGGAAACTGAGACTAAATTCTTTGTGATAGTGGGCACAAGTAATAGATTGTGAAGTGAAAAGGTAATGTGAGGGTTCTTAGAAGAATAAAGATTAGAGGAACCTATTGAGTTTATGTTTAGACCTTACCCATTTCTCATGAGCACCTGGTCATTGCCCCCGAAAGGTGTGCTTTGATTCAGGTTTTGAGCATCAACAGTGAGATGGTGTGATGCACCAGAGTCAGGGTACCAAGTCTGTGACTCAAATTGCTGTTCATTGTGAGCTTTGAACTGAGGAGCTTGTGCATACTGAGGTGTTTGAGAGGCCATGTAAGCCTGTGGTTGCTGATAGTTCACATTATGAGGAACTGATGGTTTAGGCAAGAGACCTTGAGCTGGATTAGCTGGGTAATTTCCTTGCACTGCATAACTGTTCTGATTAGTTGGATCGGGATTAGGAGGAGGCATTGGTGGTGGCACAAAGGTTTCATCGAACCTGTACCAACAATTGAAGGAGTCGTGACCATACTTATGGCATAGCTGACACGTAGGTCTTGAACCTGCACGGCCACGACCCCGGCCACCACCACGGCCACGATGACGGCCTCCTCTACCACGATAGGAGCCTTGATAGCCACCGCGCTGCGAGTCAGACTGTGTATTTTCCGAATTAGGGTTTCCATTTGACAGATTTGGGGCTTGAGCGACATTGACCGAAATTGACGCGGAGGTGTTCAATTATTGACGGAACTTGTCGAATTGAGCATCCTGAATAAGAAGAACAGCCTCAATGTCATCGATTGAGGGCGAATCACTGTGTCCATATATCATCATCACGAAGCTATTAAATTCTTGGGGAAGACCGTCCGACACTACGTCAATATGATCTTGTTCTGAAATAGGATCTCCCATAGCTTGAAGAGAGTCCACAATTGCTCGAATTCTGAGAAGATACTCTGAAATTGACCTTGAACCTTTCTTAGTGTTCTTCAATTCTGATCGGAATTGACGCACCTTTGCCCTGAGATGTGAGTAGAAGAATTTGTGGATCTTGTCCCATACTTGCCATGACTGCTTACACCCTAGGAATCGAGGAAGAATTGACGGAGAAAGTGAACCAAGGAGCCAGGTGAACAACATCTGGTCTTGGACGATCCACAGTTGATACGCTTCTGATTCAATTCCGAGGTCACGATTTACTTCAGAAGTGAATTGAGGAGGAATTGTAGGATTGTTGACGAATCGATGCAGCTTGTGAGCAATGATCACTGCTTCCACTTGCTGTTTCCAGAGCAAGAAGTTCTGGTCATCAAGCTTAACCGAGAGAGAGGGGTTGAAGTTCGCCGCTGTCGTGGACGACGTCGCTGGAGAAGAAGCTGGTTCATTGAAGGGATTGCTAGCGCCGGGAATGGATTGTGATGCGGCCATGAAAGTCGAGGCCTAGATTCAAGCTCTAGATTCCATAAACGAAGAGAAAGAGAGAGAGAAAGAGAGAGAAGTAATCTGAATCTTGAAGATTCTGTTCATTCAATTTCTTGTTTCAGTTGAATACAGTTTTGGCTATTTATAGCCTGTGCAGTCTCTTCTAGACTGTGCTAACTACCCCCGCCACTAAGCTACACACTTGCAATCCGACCATAATCGAATCGGTCTTGACTCAGCACATTCAGTTATGGGGTTTTGGCTTACATTGATCTACTGTACTCTATTAATGATTCATTGTATATTTCTCCTAGGACTTAGTATAGACTTTTATTGTTCTAGGAATCAAGTCTAGAGTCAAGTGTATATATCTTGTACTCCTATTCATTATATACAAGTAAAGTATTCAGTTTTCATATTCAAGTTGGTACCAGAGCTCTCTTTGTTCCTGGTTAGTGTTGTTTGGGGTTCAGCTACAGTGTTGACCCATCGTGTTGTTTAGGGTTCAGCTACAGTGCTGACCCATCGTTTTTAGTTGTCCGGTGACCAGAGTAACACCGGCAACCACCTCAGAAGTCGTCGACCGGAAGTTCCACCGAGCGTCGCCTCCATATTCGCCTCCACGTGCCCTCACGCGCCATCGCCAAAATCTCCACTCTGGCGCGTGTGACCCAAGCGCCACCTTCCCGGCCGTTTTTTCGCAGCCGCTTGCACCGTCTTGTTCGCCGTCTCCTCCTGGTTCTGTTATGCCCCTGTTTGGTTTGTGGGTCTGTTGTTGTGCTACCCCTTCTTTGAATCTTGAGGTTGTTTGTATATTGTTGCCCTTCTTCCATGGCAGAGAAGAACAGCTTGAGCCCCAGTTTGATTTCTGGGTCCCCCACCATTACTACCAAGTCAGACGAAGATCATCTACCTTCGGTCAGTGAGTATAAGGAGTATCTTCAATTTAAAGCCACTCAACAGGCTTTTCCTTCGGCCACCATTGCTCACATTGGTAACTCTAAAGTTTGTCTCTCTCAATCTACATCTGTTGGATCTTGGATTTTAGACTCCGGTGCTTCTGATCACCTAGCTGGTAATCCTTCTCTTTTCTCTAAATTGTCATTCCCTAAAACATCTCACAGTATTACTCTTGCCGATGGGTCTAAAGCACAAGCCGTTGGTATTGGTCAAGCTTCACCTCTTCCATCATTACCTTTAAATTCAGTCTTGTTTGTACCGGATTGTCCCTTTAATTTAATTTCAATTAGCCAAATTACTCGCACTCTAAATTGTTCCATAACCTTTAATTCTGATTCCTTTGTTATACAGGACCGAAGTACGGGACAAACGATTGGATCTAGATCTGAGTCACAGGGCCTCTACTACCTTCGATCTTCTTCATCCACCGTATGTGTTGTTTCAGAGTCTGTCGATCTCTTACATCGTCGTCTGGGTCATCCAAGTCTAGAAAAATTAAAGCAGATGGTCCCTCATCTTTCACATTTGAAGACCTTGAACTGTGAGTCATGTCAACTTGGAAAACATGTTAGAGTATCTTTTCCTAGTAGTGCCAGTAGTCGAACTATGTCTCCTTTTGATATTATCCACTCTGATGTTTGGGGTCCTAGTCGTATTCCTTCTGTTCGACGATATATGTATTATGTTACTTTCATTGATGATTTCTCAAGATGCACTTCGTTATTTTTAATGAAAAATTGTTCTGAGTTATTTGATGTCTTTCAAACCTTTTGTTCACAAATAAAGAATCAGTTTGCAAAAACAATTCATATTTTGCGCTGTGATAATGCAAAAGAATATTTTTCCGCATCTTTTAAATCCTTTTTGAGTTCTCATGGCATCATACATCAGTCCAGCTGTCCTCACACACCACAGCAAAATGGTGTTGCTGAATGCAAACATCGTCATCTTGTTGATACAGCTCGGACTCTTTTAATAAATGCCAATGCACCCTTGAAGTTTTGGGGTGACGCTGTTCTTACGGCCTGTTACCATTGATTATCTCCTTCCCATTATGCTTTTGTATGCCTTGTCATCTGTTACCATTCCCAAGAATGTTCGGGAAGCATTATCTCATCCAAGATGGCGACAGGCAATGATTGATGAGATGACGGCTTTGGAATCTAATCATACATGGACCCTTGTTTCCCCTCCTGCTGGGAAATCAGTAGTTGGTTGTCGATGGGTATTTACAGTTAAAGTTGGTCCTAATGGACAGGTGGATCGCTTGAAAGCTCGACTGGTCGCAAAGGATTACACTCAGATCTATGGTCTGGATTACGGTGATACGTTTTCTCCCGTTGCTAAGATGGCATCTGTTCGTTTGTTCTTGTCGATGGCCGCAATGAGACACTGGCCATTATATCAGCTGGATATTAAAAATGCATTCTTACATGGTGATCTGAAGGAGGAAATCTATATGGAGCAACCACCTGGGTTTGTTGCTCAGGGGGAGTCAGATCTTGTTTGCAGGTTACAGAAGTCCTTGTATGGCTTAAAATAGTCACCTCGCGCTTGGTTTGGGAAGTTCAGTAACGTCATCCAGCAGTTTGGCATGATTCGTTGCGAGGCAGACCATTCTGTATTCTTTAAATGCTCATCTTTGAATAAACGTATTTATCTCGTGGTGTATGTGGATGATATTGTTATTACAAGTGACGATCAAGAAGGCATTAAGGAATTGAAGCTACACTCGTTTAAACATTTTCAAACCAAAGATCTTGGACAATTGCGGTATTTTCTTGGGATTGAAGTAGCCAATCAAGAACAGGTGTTGCCATTTCTCAGGGGAAATATGCCCTTGACATTCTTGAAGAAACAGGGATGCTAGATTGTAAACCTGTTGATACTCCTATGGACCCGAATGTAAAGCTTCTACCTAATGAGGGGGAGCCCTATCCTGACCAAGGCAGATATAGAAGATTAGTTGGGAAGTTAAATTATCTCACCATGACTCGACCAGACTTTGCTTTTCCGGTTAGTGTTGTAAGTCAGTTTCTCAACTCACCATGTGACAGTCATTGGAATGCTGTTGTTCGGATCCTAAGATATATTAAAGGATCACCTGGTAAAGGGATTGTTTATATGGATAGGGGTCATACTAATATCATGGGGTATACAGATGCAGATTGGGCAGGCAATGCTAGTGATAGGAGGTCTACTTCAGGCTACTGTGTGCTTATTGGAGGTAATCTGATTTCATGGAAAAGTAAGAAGCAAAATGTTGTTGCAAGATCAAGCACAGAAGCAGAGTATCGTGCTATGGCTAATACTACTTGTGAACTCCTATGGCTAAAATATTTGCTCAAAGAGTTGAAGTTTTGTGAGATGGGTCCTATGGAACTTGCTTGTGATAACCAATCAGCATTGTATCCTTCTTCAAAACCTATCTTCCATGAAAGAATCAAGCATATAGAAGTTGATTGTCACTTCATCCGGGAAAAGATCCTCTTGGGCATCATTTAGACTTCCTTTGTGGGTACTAGAGATCAACTTGTAGATATGATGACTAAGTCTTTACGGGGTCTTAGAATAGCATACATATGTGACAATTTGATTGCATCAAACATATATGCTCCAACTTGAGGGGGAGTGTTGAATATAATTAATATATGGACAGTGGATTTATGTGGACGGTGGAATCCCATCCATTGTATTCTTATGATTCATTGTACATTTCTCCTAGGACTTAGTATAGACTTTTATTGTTCTAGGAATCAAGTCTAGAGTCAAGTGTATGTATATCTTGTACTCCTATTCATTATATACAAGTAAAGTATTCAGTTTTCATATTCAAGTCCTTCGAATGGGATCCCCTCCATGAGGGAATGCAGGGGCTGACTTTTAGAGAGAGACAGAGAGGTGCAGGCTGCTGCACCAGGTCTGAGACATGGAGCATCCATTTAAAATTGAGGCTCTCCCTCCCCTCTTAAAAGCCTGGCTTTTAGGAGTGGGCTTTCCTTTGCATCAAACAGTATCAAATTTGTACACCCCCTGGTGTGGATAGACTGCTCTTTCCAACCCGATAAGATTGATGCATGAGAATGATTTCCACATTGTCAGCTGTCAGACATAGAACTCCCGTTTAGAGCAGAGCCTCTCCCCTCTTAGCAACCTAGCATTTAGGAGTGGGCTCTCACTTTACCTATCCCCCCCTTCCCCAGAAATGTACCTTTAGTATTGGAGGCATATTTGTATAACCTGGTCAATCAGACCGGAAAATCTGCAACCTGCCCGTTTGAGTTGTTCCAGTTCATATGCATGATGGGTTTTTCTTTTTCATCGACCTGGTCAAACCTGGGTTACCTGCCCAGACTGGCTGATCCGAACTTTTAAAAAAATTTAAAAACTTCAGAAAACGCTATGTATGGTATTTGAACTTGGTACCTGAATGACTGTTGGGAGTGTGATACAAGAAACAGCTGTAATAACTGAAGAGGCAGTTGGTTAGTTGTAGTCTGACAGCTGGACTGCCAGTTAGTTACGAGAAGCTCTAACAGAATGTGAAGAAAGAGAAGGGGGTCATAGGGTATATATAACTAGGAAGTGAGGGAAGAATTGAGATCGATTTGAGTTGTGCTGTTGTGGAGAGAATTTTGGAGGGAGAGCCACGAAGCTCAAATTTCCTGGGTTGAGAGGAACCTCTAAGTACACTCTTGTTCTTAGCTTTCCTTGAGTTCTGCAGTCATCATTCTGATTCAAAATCAGGAAGTAGAGTGCATTTTCATAAGAAAATTCCATTTATTCTATACCGTTCTATTCACCTGAAGCAGTTTATATGAATGACCTTTGTAATGAAATGCATAATACCAATGAACCCCGCATTCTTTTTGAGTTGTGTTCTCATATTTTTTTTAATTTATATTACTATCCAACTAATCCGATTTTTAAACATAATTTTGGACTACTATCACCAATTCACCACTATGTTTGATTACATCACCTTTCTCATACTAAGTATTTTTTTCTCCATATTTTTTTATATAATATTTTTATATGAAGTATAGTTTCATATATTTTTTGTATTAAAGTTTTTTTCTTCTTTGTCTTGTTTTCCAAAGATTGGGTTGAGCTCCTATCTAGGTTATACAACTATGATTGGAAGGGGTACAAATCCCTCTTATATGGCTTAGGGTCATGGGTCTTTGTTGCAACAGATCACATTGTAGTTTCAAGGCTGACTTAACGGGCTCATGGGCTGGCTTGTCCTTGTAGGCAATATAGTCGCTTAAAGCTTTGTTGTTAATTGTAAGCAATATAGTTGCTGAATGCTTAGGTTGCTAGTTGCAGGGAATACAATTGCTTTGATACCTTTTCAAAGACCTACTCTCCTAAAAGCTTAAACTATTAGGTTGAGCCTCATGAATGTTTTATATCTCTAACACACCATGGTTTTATATCTCCTAAAAGCTCTAACTTCTAAAAAGAGAGGATGTAGAGAGAGAACTCTCTTTTTGTTAGGTGTTCTATTTTTCCTTTTCCCCCCTATAGGGGACCCCATATTCATCAAATTCCTAGCAATTTTCTTCTCTTTGTCATAATGAAATTCTTGTTTTATAATAAGAAAATAGCACGTTGTGCCTGAGACATTAAGTGAAAGGGCTGCGTACAGCTTGTCGTGCAATTGTGTCGAACAAAAGTGGAACTATATAATGAATACTACTGATAAATACAAAATAACTTGAGACTGCTTCAACATCTATAATTTATTTAACCCATTGATATATAACTGGTTCAAAATTAGGAAGAACAAATGAATTTTATTATAGAACTCACTCTGATCAGTAGTACCAATGTGATACAAAACCAAAGATCAAGATGATACAATGAATTCTCTCACTCAAACTCCCAGGTATTCGAGAGACTTGGAACTCTCCCTTACTTCCCTTCCCTTTAAAATACAAAGGATGCTTACTTTCTCCCTGTGAGTTATTTGTAGCCTACCCATCTCAACTAAAAACTACCTAATCATAACAGTTAGCTGTTATGTCTTATGCAATTTCTGTTACTCAAGTACCTAAAATACTCCTCCCCCCATTCACCTTGTCCTCAAGGTGACCAGCTTGTGTTAGCTGTAATTAAATTCCTCCGGGGTCCCACTATTTGGAGCATGGCGACAAAGCGACGTATGAAGTATAAGTACGTCCCCCGGGTCCCGTTGACCTTCTTCACTGCCCACAGCTGCATGTGGAAGTTTGACGGCTAACTGGACCAGATGCTCTAAGAACCCCTTCCACTGCCATTTTCACAGATGCTGCAAGTTGCTGAATTGCTTGATGAAAAGGACATAATACCCACACTAATGCATGAATTTATTTAATAGCACAAGGGATGAAGGACCTTGTATCAATCCATTGTTGAACAGGAAGGCAGGAGTTAAGTACAATCCTCTTAGCACCACCAGTTTGTTTAACGTCTGCTTTGATGTCCAGAGCCAATTCTCCCTTAGAAGATTTGCAAGGTTTTGCACCCACATGTTGGTGCTGGCCCCACTTCACCTTGGGCACCCAATAAAGGAATCCCACTGAAATGTCTCAAGTGAGACGTTAACTCGCCTTCACCATTGGTCCAAGTACTAAGATACAATTGGGTTGGGCCCCCATTAGGGCAAATATTTGCTGTGAATTCATTCTTGCCCTTGTCGTCATCTCCTGAACTGTGCTTCCATGCTGGAGTTGCAGGACGACAATCATCTCCGCCATCGTCTCCACCACCAGAGTGGCATTGGCCGCTGCATGATGATGACATTCTGGCTGTTCGGGCACCCATTTCCTTCTTCACAACAGTGCTGCTGGCCGGGGTGTGCAGTGCGGCCACTATCACTGCCCTCATCGCAGCTGCTAGTGCATCAACTGCCGTCTTATGAGGATTCTTGTCCAGCGGTTCTGGTGGTGGTTTCTTGACTGGACCACTTGTGATAACGCTGAGTTCTGTGGTCATGGCAGACCAGTTTTTCTCAGCCACCACTTGCTCTGATGACTCGCTCTCGTCTTTTGCTGCGAGATTGTAACACTGATGATGATGTAAGCCAATCTGCACTAAACAGATCAACACCTCCGGCAACCTTGACATCTTTCTTTTTGACCTTTGCAATTTCCTCCCCCACCCTTGCTATTTCATTCTCTTCCCATTCAGTCTCTTGCACCAGATTATTTTTGTTCTTTGAAGCTTCTATTTTTGCCCTTCCAATATGAGAAGCAATTCTATGCTCCCATCCTCCAACCCTAACAATTTGGGTTCCGGTTCCTCAATTGTTATGAATAGTGCAAATAAAGCGGAAGTATAAGCACAAATGTGGTTCAGCTTATAGCTTATGTCCACATGCAAAGGTGACTATTATAACTTGATATCAAATATGGTGGAGAATTAGAAAGAGTATTTGGCACACTTCACTCAAGCCCAAAACCCAGATACACCCAAATACTTCAGAGTATTTACTATGGGCGTATAAACTAAACTCTCACAATAAACAAAGAGAAGGTAAAACAAAATGAAACTTATGTGAGAGATACTTCTATTTGGATATTACAAATGATGTTGTGAAGACTTGAATCAAGGTAGTGAATAGCATGCAATAGCGGCGCGATCGTGGTGGTGCGGGGCGGAGCAGCCGGTGGCTGCTACTCGGACGATGTGGCGGAGCGTTTTTCGGTCTCTACGGTTGCGGCCGCTTTCGCAGCGGAAATCGCGCCGAAAAATGGTGAAGTGGCCGCTTTTGGGCCACTCCTGTATGATGGAGCCATTTCCGGCCGAACCCAGTCGTCCGATGAGCAATTTTCGACCGAAACAGTCGTCGGTGCCGTTGTTGGAGGCACCGCTGTTGGAGGTGTCGCAAATCTAAGGTTTTCAGAGGAGTTAGATCACTCTTTTCTCCTCACTTCCTATTTTACCCTCTCTTTAACACTTCAATTCTCTATTTTACCCTCACTTATACTTATTAAATCTCTATTTTACCCTCACTTATACTCATTAAATATCTATTTTACCCTTATTTTGTTCTATTTCTTCCTCCCACTCTCTCCTTCCCCCCTTCTAACGTTCTCCTCAGTTCAGATCTGCTAGGTTTCTCTCTTCTTCCTCTGCTTCTCCCCCTCTTATCCTACTGCGTCCCTCCTTCCTCCCTTATCACTTCTCCCCACTTGCCTAAAATAGCAGCCGTCCCGCTATGCGCTATCCCGCAATAGCGTTTTCGGGGTCAGCCGCTCCGCGTCGCTATCCGGGATTGAAAACTCTGACTTGAATGAAAAAGCCTTAAATTTATAGGTGAAAGACTTTCCTCCTTGCCTTCAACTACAAAACCTTGTGGTTGCTTCATATAAATTTTGGTACCCATCTGTTCCTTGCTCTGATACCAATTTGTTGATGTATGGCATTAACTTAATTTACTATATTTTGAATGGTCAAAGGAAGAGAGGAATTCTCTCCTTCATTGTTGGATTGGTGGTAATGAGGAAAGTCCTTTCCTCTGTGGTCTTTGAATGGTTAGGAAAGAAGTCTTTCACCTATAAATTCAAGGCCTTTTCATTTTAGTCTCCACAACATCATTTGTAATATCCCAATAGAAGTATCTCTCAGAGAAGTTTCATTTTGTTTTACCTTGTCTTTGTTTATTGTGAGAGTTGAGTGTATACATCGGTGAGTAAATATTGTAAGTATTTGGGTGTATTTGGGCTTTGGGCTTGAGTGAAGCTTATCAAATACTCTTTTGTGTTCTCCACCATATTTGATATCAAGCTATAATAGTCACCTTTGCATGCAGACGTAAGCTATAAGTTGAACCACATTTGTGCTTATCCTTCCACTATTCATAACATCAATGATCGTTACCCACTCTGGTTTTGCTTCTCCCTTTTCGGTTTCTTCTCTATCCCCATTATCCTGGTTCTTGATCTTCAAACCTTTATCTTTATTTTCGTTTCTTGGCTCCAAAGGTTACCCTTCCAACATGAGAAGCAACCCTATACTCCCATCCGCCGACTCTAACAATTCGGGTTCTGGTTCTTGATCCTCAAACCTTCATCTTTATTTTTGTTTCTTGGCTCCGAAGATTCTCGTTTCTCATTGTGGAACTAGATTGTCAGGTCGAGATCATATTCAGGCTGGAGGAGTTTGACCAGTGCCTTCAAGAAGGTCCACCATGTCACCTTTGGATGCACCACCCCCACTCCATGTACCAAGTGAGACCACAATCTCTCAAAGCATGCGCAACCTCTGTTTTCTTCTCTGCATCAAGTGTGCCCATTGCATCAAAATACCGTGTCACATTGACCTGCCACCAGTAAGCATTCTCTCCTTCAAGTACTGGTATCTCCATTTCGGTACCCACCATAGCTCCCGGATCGGGAGCTCTGATGCCAGTTGATAGGTATTGGTTCACACTTAGGAAGAAAGATAATTTGATTATAGAACTCACACTGATCAGTACCAATGTGGTACAGAACCATAGATCAAGATGATACAATGATTTCAAGAGACCTGGAAGTCTGGAACTCTCCCTTACTTCCCTTTCCTTTCCAATACAAATGCTGCCTCCCATTTTCTCTCTCTGACTTTTATAATTTACCCCTCCTAATCATAAGAGTTACTAACTGTTAAATAAGGAAAACTCTAAATAAGGAAAATTATAGTCGTAAGAATATAGTGTATTCTTCCTGTATTTTATCCTATACTTCTGTGAAATGCTGCATCTCAGTATTAGTATCATAGTCGCCCCTACTAAATTTCATATCCATGCTTCATTAGCTAGTGAGTAATGCTACCAAGATCACTGATATGAAATCTTACAGCAACTCTATAATATTTTACCTTGAGTGCTTCTGGATTTTATGCTTTGAAAATCAATCGCTTAATGAAATTAGTCATTTTAGGTCAGATATTTGCATACAATTTATTCAATACGGCCTTGTTTCCAAAATCAGTGCCAACTGCTAATTTTCCTTGACCAGAAACAGAAAGGTGCTTAGTAGAGAATACAAAATAAGATGTGGGTATCATTGCTTGTGTGTGGAAGGAACACAATTTGACTCTGTCAAAGGATAATATGGTTATACATCTTGGGCAGCATGTAGAAGTAAGGGCTATTGCTTCAGTATTAGTCAACTCAAACATGTTGAATAAGAACACTAATATAATCAAAGTCCAATATATCTAGTACTGATTCTATTTGAAAAGGAACGCTTTGTTACTTGTAATGATGAATAAAGAAATTTGTGCATATTTATAAAAACATTGCTGAACCCATCAGAAAAATTGTGAGAATTCCGAATAACTCGTTATAAATTTTTTACTCTGAAGAAAAATAACCATTTGAAGCGGTTATTCTCTATAATACTTTTGGCTTAAATAACCAGTGGTTATTGTTCCTACATGGTCAATTTTTCTTTTCTTTTAATCAATACTTCCTCTTTTGTAATTCTTACAGAAATTTTCCCGGTATACATTCATTTTTTATAGATAATCACTTGTCTTACTCTTATTATGTTTTTGAAGGATAGATAAAAGTAGTAGTTGGGGTTTGTTTATGTCTCTTTTCATATTCTTACGTTGATTTTAATTTAAGATGAAAATGTTTTTTTCTCTGCAATATATTCCTTTTATGAGTTCATGCATTTGCCTGTGAAATTTATGTTGAAAAAGCTGCCTGACAAATTTTTATCTTCCCATCATTTTTAGATAGTGGTACCCCATGGGGAACCAGTTACAGTTGAAACATTTTTGGCATGGAGAGAAAGATTTGAAGCTGAATTGGCACTAGAACGAGCCAAGTAAGCCCCTTATAGTTGCTCTTTTTCTATGGCATACATTTCTAAATTTCTTTGTATATACGGTTTTAAAATACATAGGGCTTCTATAGACTGATGAATCTTCTCCTTGTGAGACCTTCTGAGTTCTGATTATCACTGAGGGTACAGGTAAGCATACTTACGGTGAGTCGGTGAAAAGACAGAAGATTGTAAAGGGGAGGGGGGATTGTAATGTAGCATTATAACAAATAACAGGAGTCGGTGATATATAAGGATTAGTCAATCTCATCCCCAAATTCTTTTATTTCTAACAAGTAACTAAAATTTAATTGTCTGCAGTAGCAACTTTCCTTTTGATATCAAAACAATTTGTCTGAATTTTGCAGGCTAATGCCAGAGTCTGCACTTACAGCTCCCAAGGAAAAGAAGCTCACTGGTCGACAGTGGTTTGAAAGTGGAAAAGCGGTACTTTATTGTCCTTGCTATAACTTTCACTACCTCAATGTCTTAAATTAATGTTTTGTTGTGTTAAAAGTTCTGCAACTCAAGCATATAATTTGCTACTTGCAACTGAAAATATATGTTGAACCTTAATTGGCTTTCATTAAAAGAATTGCTACTAGGAATTAATGATGTCTTAGAAATGGCTTTTGGGCTATAAAATCTAAAAAAAAATCGTTGATGCCTCCAAAATAAGAGATCTTAGCAATGACATTATTAAAAATTGAGACAATCTTTAGAAAAGACCTGTGGGCTATAAAATATATCAAAAGTGACCGAATGACCATTATTCACTTCTTAATAAGATTAACTACACTGGTGGTTATTGCGTCCTGGTTCTTAAATGTCATCAACCAAGGGTCTATATTAATAAATCTCCCTTAAAACACTTCAAAACAGAATTAACCACACTCTTGATTAATGGCTCCTATTTAATATCATGCTCATACCTAATGGTACCTCCCAATGAATATCTCTCCATTTTTGTTTCTCCATAGAAAGGTGCAGCTACCCTCACCGAGGAATCTGACGTGGAGGATGAGGATGATATTGACTTCGACGATGATGATTTTGAAGGTCTCTCTCTCTTTCCCCATTATTAATACACACAAATACTTTGTTATCTTGTCTTGCAATCTTATATTAAAATGATAAAATACATGTTTTTCTGTGTCATGGCAGATGATGATGAAGAGGATATGCTTGAGCATTATCTGGCTGAAAAATCTGATTCATCCACACATTCTTCCAGGATAGCAAGCTAAACTGCATAAGCAGTAATATCAGGCAGTGATTACAGTTTGCCCCACTGACATTGAGGTGTTTCTACCATCCTTCTATGTCACAGGAGGATTTGCTTTTATGATATTATTTAGGGAATGTGAGTATTGAGCTGAAGTGTTTGATGTGTGACCTTATCTTTTCACTTGAAGCACCATTTGATATAAAAGAAATCATTTTTGTTTTTGGATGTCATCCTTGAATTATATGAAAGCAATGACTTAAACAACTATTTAATTCATCAATTTAAAGTAGAAGTATTTGTTTCATTGTGAATGTAAGAACCCTCCTCAATTGTGGATTTTTCAAGTTTGGAGAAAGCTAGAACAGGTTTTAAGAGGGTTTCCAAACTTGGAGAGTTCTTTATTTTTATTTTTTTCCCTAAAAAAAGTATTGCACTAAGGTTTGCAGGTATTGGATAAAGGGGACATTTGATAGAACGATTGAACTTGGAATTTTCAACATCACCATCACCACTTGTAAGACTAGTATTTTATGCTAATTAAGCTAAATGCTCGTCGATGAAAAAAGATCTAACCATGAGGTGGGGTTTAGTTGACAAATTGAATTTCATATTTGTATAGTTTACCTGCATTGAAGTGGTTTGAGATTTCCTAGAAACAAATTGTGGCGAGGGTCATGCAATGTTATTAAAACCTACCCGGTGATCGACTCGGTTAAGACACTAGGTTAACGGGTCACTGGTTCAACCAGTGGGTCATTGATTGGACCGATTAATTCAGTGTATATTAAATATAGGGATAAATATGTTTAGTCCCTAGAAAATAAGTAACTTTGGTTTTAGTCCTTGTAAATTTTTTTCTTTGGTTTTCATCCCTCTAAAATATGAAATTACTAATTTTGGTCCCTATAAAATGAGTAAATTTTTGTTTTTATCCATATAAATTATTTTTCTTTGGTTTTAATCCCTCTAAAATTTGATATCACCGTTTTTAGTCCATAACATTCATCTTAGGAAAAATAAATATAACTCATTTTAGGATTTAAGGAAAATTTTAAGGGAATTATATGTTAACATGACACTACAGAGGTTATTATGTGTCACTTGTGATAATCATATGACCTTCTGTTAGACATATAAGTATTTAATAGATGTCATCTGATAGTAGGGACCAAAAATAGTTATTTCAGATTTTATAGCGTCCAAGACCAAAATCAAAATTCACTCATTTTGCGGGGACCAAAAACATATTTAACACCTATATAATTAATATAGTTATATATAATATACATCTTGGTGAAGTACACAAAAGGGAGGTGAAATACACAAAAGTCGTGTTGCTGTAGTGGCATCAGCGCCTTGGATGGAGTCCCGTGTCGTGGGTTCTATTCCTATTGGGAGCATTTTGCTGGATTTTCTACAAATTCAGTAGAGAGTCCAATGCACGTGAGCTTGAAAAGCGTGCACGTGACAGCACGTAGACCACGTCTATGTGGCTGGTCGACCGCTTACTGAGTTAGTCGATTCAATCGCGGTCCGGTCAGACATGCTAACCAGACCGGGCATGGAGCGGGTTTTCGGTCTAATCGGTTCAACCGGTCGGTCCGATTCGATTTTAATAACAGTGGTTATGCAGATGTATATGCCGAAATTGTCCCATAAAGGATGTGAGAACATCTTGTGGTAAAAAGAAAATTAACTATTTAATTTTGGAACAATGTTAAACATAACTCTATACTTTTGAATTCGTAAACTACATACACACTTTATGACTCGTGGCTATAGCTTTTTTAAGGCTAGCATTTCTCTTACATAATGAGGAGTAATAGCAACACACTCTCTAACACGTACTTTCCAACACACTCCCTCCTATTGGTTGAAATTCATGTGGGTCATTTGAATTTTGTAGGACCCACATGAATTTCAACCAATAGGAGGGAGTGTGTTGGAAAATGTGTGTTAGAGAGTGTGTTGCTAGTATTTCTCTTACATATTTTAATGCTCAAACATTTCTTCTTTCTTGATTAATAAAGGTTTAAAGGAAAGAAATGCTAGCTTCTTTTGAAACGAAAGCTTGTCATAAATCGTAGAATTTACATACTGTCTACCAAAATGAGAAAAAAAAACATACAATAATACTTACTGATTGGCTATTAAAAAAAGATTTCTATTAACAAAAATAAACCAAAGTTTTTCAAGCAAAACGGTTCAATTGTTGCTAGTTAAACCAACCCACATTAATTTTGTAGAAGATATATTTAATAACATATGAAAGAGTCCCAATAAAAAAAATAATATTATCAATAAGATCTTAGGGAGGATACTTTTAAACAATAAGCATATTCAATGCTAACCATTTATTTTTAAGATTGTTTAATCGGTATACATGGTCAGTGTAAAGTTTTTTACACTATCAACCAATCACAAATCATAATATGAATGACTTTTAGGGCTCGTTTGGTGGTCAGGATATGATAAGGACGGATAGGATAAAAGAATAAGATAGGAGTAGGATAGGATATGAGCAGGATAAGCTGTTATCCTATCCGACGTTTGGTGTCCACCAGATAACCAACTGGACAGTATTATAATTTAAGTATGAATTTTAAAATTTTTCGTTTTTATTTTAAATGTTTTCATCTTTTATTAGATTTATTTTTTTTATAATTTTCATTATTTAAATTTATATAAAAAGACAAAATTATCCTTGTGATAAAATTACATATGATGTTTTAAAATTTTAAAATATTGTCTAACTAAAATTAATTTTTTATATTTTTAAATATTCATTTTTTGTTTTTACTTTACATATAGTTAAATTATTAGAATAATTTTTTATATTTAATAGTTTTTAAAAATAATATACAATAACAAAATTAGCATTGTGATAAAATAAAAATAAATTTTAAAATTGATTATTAATATTTTTATTATTTTAAATATTTTATATTTTATCATACCTTTTTTTGGTAATCATGTTAAATTTTATTATACTTTAAATTATTATTTTATTATATTATAATTATTTTATATATTATATATTATATATTTTTTATATTTTATTATATTTTAAATCACTCTATCCTATTTGTTACCAGAAAAAAAATCACCTTATCCTATCCTGTTGAGTTCTAACCCAGCCCTCCCTTCTGGATAGAATTATAACTAGATTGACAGGATATGATAGTGACAGGATTGACTTATCCTATCATGCTGGCTCACCAAACAACAGTTTCAGACAGGATATGATAGTTTATCCTATCTTGTCTCTCTTATCCTGACTACCAAACGGACCCTTAAGGTGATTTGGATAAGAATTAAATATTTTCAATGATGTGGTGATTTATTATTGGTTGACAGTGTAAAAAACCATTTCATTGACAGTATACACCAATTAAACTCTATTTCAAATCTCAACATGCCGGGTTAAATAAGGCAAGAACAATTTCTCCTTTTTCATGGCAATAATTTGGATACCCTTTGTGTCGTAACTTGTGCAACTAAAACTGTTGGTTCCAAGACCCAGATGGTAGCCACAAAGTCCCTGAACACAATACAAACACACAAAGAAAACAACAGCCACACAGGAAATACACCAAACACTTGGTAGGCACAGAAAATTTCAGAAATTAACAAACAAGAAAGGGATAGAAAAATGCAAACACAAGATTTAGCGTTGTTCGATCAATGTGATTTAAATCCACGGGAGAGAGTAGCACCACCAAGAATCAATGATCACAGTTTTACAATAGAGAACTCCTCTAGATTTGTCACTCCCCTGTTCACAAGAACATGAACAAACCCCAAGCTTATCTCTCTATTTTCACACAAACCCTAGATCAATATTCTCACTTGATTTTCTCTCAATATCAATGAATCACATTCAATGTATCTGGACGAAATTCGAGCTCCAAGAACCCTTGAATCTCGCACAAAATCTCACAACTGATGTTTTTGCAGAAAAATGACCGCAACAACTTTTAAGTCGCGCCATAATCGATTATTTAATTCCCATAATTGAGTATGCCTTCTCGGCCCGCGCTCCATGTTTCTGGAATTCCCCGTAATTGATTATGCTAATCGATTACACCTTCACTGTCTGTTCTAGAAATCCACGTAATCAATTAAGCTAATCGATTACGCCTTCATTGTCCACGTTCCTTATTTCTGCAAATGCATGTAATCGATTATGCTAATCGATTACAAGTTCTCTTCCAGTCCCATAATCAATTATGCAGACACCATAATCGATTATCCCTGCTGAAAACTCAACTTTACTGATTTTGAGGCATCTTTCAACAAAAACTATATCACATGTTTTCTCACATTTTCCTAAACCAATTTGTCCTCTAAATTTTATCATTTTCTAAAGTCTAAACTCTCTTATTACATATTTTACAAAGAAATATGCTTTCTCATTAGTGTGACATCCTGACATTGAGTGACATTGCACTTAGCTTGCAACTATATTAAGTTTAAGTGCATGCAGGTTTCCCACCATAGTGATAAAGATCAACATTGGGATGCATTCAAGGTTGGGCAATATTGCCTTCTACATAAAAATTATATAGCCTTGACCAGTCATTGCTTGAACAATGGTCAGAAACGCGGACTGACAAAGCAAGCACAACTAGCTAGGTCAGCATGTTTGGAACAAAGAAACATGCACTCCAGGTAAAATATGGTATTTGAATGTCAAAAGAATCCCACACCTGCGATATCTGTTGTTGATGTTTAAAATTGTGGGTAATGACATATTGAGTTTGGTAATAGATACATCAATATTGGATAACTCATTAATCATCTACCGAGCTTCATTAATCAAGATTGTTTTACATCACTAACTAAGTTGTCTATTAACAAATCACTCATATACCACACTATCCATTTTTAACGTCATTAACCTGATATCGTTGGTGTCAACTTTTTACATGTTCAAATAACTCTATTTTTTGCATTATAATATGTTCTAAACATACTTTAAATAGTTGTACGGCCAAATACCAAAGCATACGAGAGGTGTTATTTGAAGATCAAAATGGGACAACAAATTTCATAATTAATGCAGTTCAAAAACGTGGTTAATGAAGTATTGAGTTTGGTTAATGGATATACAAATGTGTCAGAACTCGTTAACCATCCATTGAGCTTCCTTAACCACAATTTTGAATGTCATTAACTACGATTCTCAAGTATTCAAACTACGTGTATATTTGAACACCTGAATATCGTAGTTAATAACGTTCAAAATCGTGGTTAATGACATTCAGTGAATGATTAATGAGTTGTGACACCTTGTGATATCCGTTAACCAAACCCAACACTTCACTAACCACGATTTTGAATTGCATTAACCATGAAAACTATTATCGAATTTTGTTGTTCCATTTTGATGTTCAAATAACACAATTGAAACGTAATTCATGGAGAAAAATGCATGTCTTGCAAACTTTTTCCATGATTATTTTGTTTAACAATTTTTATAAGGGTATAGTCTAGAACTATAAATGCAAATACTTTGGCAAAAAAGAAGTATAGATATAAATAATTATTTAATTTGTTTGATTATTTATTTTAAATTATGATTATAATAGTTATTATACTTTGGCAAAAAAAAGTGTAGTTTTTTTAATTATTGTCAATACTAATGAAAAGATTATAAGAACAACTTGTTACGAAAGTTCTAGCTAAAATAAAATTGAAAAGAAACTGTTTCACAAAAAAAAAAAAACTAAATAATTAGATTTTGAAGGAGTTAACTATGACTTGATTCCTGAAACACTCACTATCAAGTTTTTCATCTTAAATGCATGCAATTGGGTAATTATTAAGTATTAAACTACAGTAATAATTTACTTTCTGTTATAAACAGATTGATTTAATGGATGATTATATCATCTTATCTCATATCTTATCTTATCTTCTCTCATAGGTAATTGATTAAGATTAGGAGTCTACTATTATGTTATAAATAGTAGTAGTCAGATTGTATTCGATAGACACTTGATGATAATATCAATAACAAATATGACACCTAGTTCCAGAAGAACTAGTCTTTGAATCCTAGTTCCGGAAGAACTAGCATTTGAAACTATATTTCTATTCTCTCCATCTCTCTATTTTCCTTTTCATTTATAATAGCACGATCAAGTCTCTAACGATGTAGCAAAATCCTTCATGTTTTGTTTCAAGAAAGAACGACACTCTGTCATGTGAGTGATGGCTTAACCAGCTTAGTAAAGCACCAGACTTTACCATGGGAGACGATGACTTAATCAGTTTAGAGGTTCTATTGCAAGAATTCTTATTCTACGCACTCTCTTTTGGGTTGATCTAATTCATGATTATATTCTTTCTAATGGCTTGGTTTTTCATGTTAATTTTACTATGGAAAGCTTTTAGCGTTTCATCCACAAAATTTTATGTCAATTTTGTTTAACTATTCCAATCATTCAAGCATCCATGAAGGATTGCACAAGATCAATGATTTCACTTGGTAGTAATTTATATGAAGATTTGTGGTATAGTTCCTGAAGAACTAGACTTTTGAACTATGAATGAAATTCAAAAGATCACTTGATCTTAGTATATTTTAAAACAAAGGAAAGTGGTAGAAATTCATGTATGTCTCTCAAGAATGCTCCTTGAGTAGCAAAAATGAGAAAGACAACCAAATGAATTGAACTTCATTCCCAGAAGTGAGTGAATGTTATGTATTATAATTTTTGGGTACGACAAAGGTTGTAACTATAATCATTGATATGGTAGATATTACCATTATTGTGATAGTTTAAGATCTTCACACGAGAATATATCATATAAGTGCGATTGAAACATGTGCTAATGTAAACCAGAAGTTTGTTATGCACCCGTAAATCAAAGTTAATTACATTGTCGTAAACCAGAAGTTTACTGGTCTAAATAATTTTGTTATTTGATATATGGCCAATTATGCTATCTTAAGTAAATATTGATGATTCATATTAATGCCACTGAAGAACCAGAAGATTCTTTAATACAATGAGTTTTCATATGTTATGCATTTTGAATGCAAAATGATTAAGGCCAGAAGCCAGATGATCACATGTTTGCTTATTTTCAATTTGCAACCAGACGTTTGCAAAAGTAATTAAATGCTTTGAAAGAGCCCATATTATAATTTCTAAATGGAACAAAAATAAATTTTAAAGTGTTGATTCTAGTAGATCCCGAAGAAATCAACTATGTTTTAAAACTATATGTTGTGAAGGGGGTATCATATTGAAACCATAAATGAGGGAGACGCAAAATATCTTGATATTATATGTACCATATTCAGGCCAGAGGTTCATGTTAGAGAAATTTTCAAGTTTCTCGTTAAGATTTTATTTTACAAAAGTAAGGATAGTTGAGTCAAATTATATGCACCGGAAGTGCTTATCTTAAAGCTTTTGTACTTTGGCATGATTGCCTCTGTCATCTAAGTTCAACTATCAGATATTTTTATAGACCCAGAAGGTCGCTAAGTCACATGTACCATATGCAAATATTATTGCATGATTGATTGTCCCAACAGGACAAGCTGCAAGTATGATAACCCATGAATATAAAGTATTTTGAAAGCGTTATGCACTTATTGGTGCAAAGGTTATTGTTCCTTAAAATGATGGAACTGAGAAATTTTCAAAGTAACGCTCTAGAAGAGGTCACTGCCACTCTAGAATAGGTAAAAAACAACACAGATCAACAATCCAATATTTCTATGTAAGCAACCCTAGAAGTGGTTTCGGTACCGAAAATTATGAGACCTCACTACAATCTAGAAATATGAGGGGAAGATATAATATTGTTGTTGATAATGTATTTGTATATTCAATAGTAATTGCTTCTGAAATTATTAATGATAATGAGCATGAAGCTAAAATTATAGACAAATATCGACATTAAATTGATTGGCCAAAATGAAAAGAAATAATACAAGTTGAGTAAGATTTTTAACCAAACATAAAGCATTTGGACCAGTAGTCCTGACACCTGAAGTTGTCAATATCTATTATGAATGTGATTATTCTTAGATGATTGATTAGTTTGGCAGTCTTTGAAGGACTTGACACACGTCTAATGGACATAACGACAACTTACTCATATAGGTCATTGGATAATGACATATATATATATATATATATATATATGAATATCCCAAAAGGATTTATGATGTCTGAAGCATATCACTCAAGGACTCAAGATGCATGAAGCATATCCAAGAAGGATTTAATATGCATGAAGCATATCTCTGAAGGACTCAATATGCATGAAGCATATCCCTGAAGGATTTAAGATGCCTAAAGCATATCCCTGAAGGACTCAGTATGCCTGAAGTATATCCTTGATGGATTTAAGATATCTTAAATGTATTATTTAAAACTTTGACATGTGTACTCTTTTAAACTATAAAATGTGAGGATTTTGAACCTATAGTTCGAGCCTCAAAGGATGTTGTAATGGACCTGAAGTCCGAACATTATAAAGTATAAAATTTATTGGTGCAAATATGTATTATTATACCATATGGTTGACTCGAGAATGATCTGTACTTGAAAAATCCCAAAAGGATCAAAAGTATCAAAAACAACTATCTTGATTTTCATATGCAGATAATTTATATTCTGTTGTTTATCATATTGAACATTTACATTGGTAAGTAATGCTTCGCAATTGTGAATAATTTTATTTCAAAGTTTTATCTTCTTATATGACTACATAAATTTTTTTTGTATTTTGTTTAATATAATTGCTATGAATTTTGATTATTTGAATATTATTAGAGCGATTTGAAGTTGTTCCAAATTATGGAAGGCATAAAGAAATATTTTCATATAAAATGTTTTTGGAAGTTAAAGTTCTGTCCCAGTCTATAGTTCGAGCATTTGGCGACAAAGAACCTTGGTCCTAAAGTACCATACCTTATTGTCATTGAAGCATTTTTTGTGTCTTGTAAATAGCACTATACCAGATATAACTTTTGCAATAAGTTTACTACTAAGATTTTTCTTTGCACAAACCCAAAGGCAATGGAATTTTGTGTCTTGTAAATAGCACTATACCACGTATAACTTTTGCAATAAGTTTACTACAAAGGTTTTGCTTTGCACAAACCCAAAGGCAATGGAATTAAGTGAAACACATTGTTATCTCTATGGTTATGTCTTCAATATGTGGCAATACTATTGTAACACCCTTCTCGGATGCTACATTGTCTGTGACATTGTCGCAAAATCGTTTAATGCGGAAAATAAAATTTCTGAAGATACGGGTTTGTTTTTCGCTATTCCTTTTCACAAACAAGAAATTAGATAATACTTATTAACATTTCTCCCAACCACTAACAGACCTAAAACATATACATCCAGAAAAATGAGAAAATGAGTAGTAAATAATAATACATTCTCCATGTCTACATAATACCTTCATAAATTCTTTCAAAAGATAAAAGTCATGTAAAGACAGAAACAACTACAGTCGGAGATAACAACGCCATTAAAATAACATGACTAAAAAAAACATAAATAACCTTTGAGACGCAGCTCCATAACAAAATTCTAAACACAAGGGCTCATCATGCTGGCCTACACAAAACGACGACGAGGTGTCATCATTGTACAACAATAACAATTGAGAACGATACATCGTCACACTGGGGTTGAGCTATCACATCTTCTATATGCTAATCTCTGAAGGTGTGTCCTCATAACCGGTTCATCTCATATCCAAAGCTGGTTATGATAGTAAAGCACTACTACCATCTTTGTTGCAGAACATAAAATAAACAGAAGACAAGAAAACACAAAATGAGGTGAGATCCCCATTCATCATACACATAAAGCAGGCATGCAGTGGTACGACCCACATACATGTTACAGCATACACATATCCATATTATCTTCCATTCTCATTCCGCATCTCAAAACTTCAAGAATATATAATACCAAACTAATCGGTAAGCTTATCAAGCATACCGAACACGGTTTTTCCACCGAGGTTGATAATAGAGAGAAACTGACTGAAGCTGCATAGCCTTATACCTACACAGCTTCGAAGAATATTTGATCCTAACTCCGGAGCTAATTGACAATTTGGAAAGGAAATGGTCAGTATAGGTTTCACATCCGCCCACCTCATGCACCATGTGTGGCTAGTTTTCTAGGCACACAAGGCTTAAATCATAACGTACGTACAATCATAATCACATGTGACCTCAAACTCTCTCTAAAACATTGGACTCTTTATGAAACCTCTACAATCGGGAATCTCGGCTTCCTAGGCACAACGGCCTCAACGAACATAGTATCAACTATGTGTTTGGCAAAATTACCGGAATACGTCCAATTTGTCTATCCACCGTATAAATCTCGTGATTCCACCGGAATCCATTTGATGTCAATCTCTGATGGACGATATCCTCGGGTCTGAATCATCGGTCCTTCCCTGAACCACAGTTCTCAAGTAGACTTTCCATGTTTGTGTAAATATGTTTTAAGACACTTGCTTACAAGTCCTAACACATTATGGAATTGGATCGACAGTCCAATCTTTTATTTCTTTGCACTTTTCTAGTGGAGCCTTTTGCTTGGCTTCCAAGAAATCAAATTATTTTGAGTCCATTAAGTCTTATGGATGTATTGATATTGAATTATCCACACTTTATGACAAATGGTCTTGCTTCATCATAAGTCATAAATCATTAAGTTCATATTTTCACTAAGTCATCTATGACTTAGGTTTTGCACTTTACTGTAAATACTAGTTTTTGAAAACTAAAATTGTTGGTTCAAAACCAAAACCTTTAGCTAAAAAAAAAAAAAATTTTGAATGAAAATTTAACCAAAAGTACACAAGTACCAAATTTTCTCAAAAAGTGTTTCTCCAAAAACAGCGAAATACTTAAAACACTGTTTTGCCGCTTTTTACTGCTTTTCAACTGAAATTTCGTATTTTCGAAAATATGATCATTTTTCTCAAATTTGTAACTTTCTTAGATTCAAATACTTATGTTAAAGTATTTAAAATGCTAATTTAGAACTTCACTCCATGGTTTGTACAAAAATCCTAAAACTTGACCGAAGGTCGCTAAACTCGAAAACCGCACAAGTCATTTTTCAAAGATTTTTAAACCTAACGATCCAAAATTCATTTTGGAGTCTTAGGACACTTAAATAAACTTCAAAAACGGTTTCAAACTGTCTAAAACAGTTTGGGGCGAAATTAGAACCTTGGTCCATTTCACGTGTCCGATTTCATGAAAAATTCCGTTTTAAAGTCCGCTAAAACATAATTTTTGTTCTCTTAAAACCTAGAGTTAGATTAAAATCATTTTGGGTCATTGGAACCACAAAAGTCAGGTTTCACACACAAAAACAGTTTTGCAAACTTTCCTTTTCTTCATGGTTTTATTACTCTTTAAACCTTTAAACAAACCTACAATTTAATAGTTTGTGAAGATCAAGTTGTTCGTCACATTTTTCTCATTCTTGGCCGAAACCAAGACATAACCAAGTAAAGATTTTCACTTAACTAATCAACTCACAATCACATATACATATTCATTTATCAATACAATAAATCATGGCATGAAATTTTAGCATATTAATCATGCTTTTCTACCAAAGTTCAAGTAAGTCAAATCATGTATTTCCTTCAAAAAAACATACATCATTCAAGAATATAACCCACAAATCACAAGCACATCACATGCACACCACAATAATTACACAAAATCCTCTTAGAGGATTATATGGACTTACACACATAACCCCACACTTAGGGTTTCAAAACAAGACAATAATACATTAAACCACACACACACACACACAATAAGGTAGATGAAGGTTATTCTTCCACATACCTCTTGTAGATCACTTGGAATCAAATAAAACAAGCTAAAAGGATGGTTGTGTACTTAGGGTGTGCTCACGGTTTTGGCTCCTTCAAAACCTAGCAAGAACAAACAACAACACAAAAGGTTATATACATAGGCTTAGACATAAAAAAGGAAGTAAAATCAAGACTTGAATCACTTAACTCAAGCCAAAAGGTTGATGATCAAGTGGTTGTTGTTCTTTACCAAGAAATACCCATTTTTGTAGAAGACTCAAAAGGTATTTTTGTGTGAAATAGCTTATGTCTAGAATGACTAGAGGATGATGGATATGGTCTTAGTTTGTGAAACAAGTGAATGGTTGATGAACTAGAGGTATTGACCGAATTTTAGATCTAGGAAACCCATTGTTGAAACTTGCTCCAAATGAATTTTCTTGTGATATAAGAGAGGCTTATAATGATGATAGGAGTAAGGATCTACTATTTGTTTTCTAAACAAGCTCATGGATCATGGTGTTGTCATATTGGTCAAAAATGGTGGAGAAGGAAATGAAAGAGTTTTTGCTCTTGAACTTGATAAGTTGAAATGAAATGAAGGCTACGTGTGTGGTGTGAGGAGAGTGGTTGGTCGAAATTCACAAGACAAGAGGAAGAAAATTTGAACTTTACTACTTAACATGTGCAAGGAAGGATGACTCACCTTATACATTTATGATTTGTGGTGAATCACCACATTTGCAATTATGGTTCATTTATGACTATGGTTAGTTGATGTGAGCCATCCGGAAAGTGTACCGGATTCATCGTCAAGTAATAAAAAGATATCGATCCCACAGAGACCGTGATCTCAAATCACAACTAATTATCAAACCGATAAAACTGGACTGTATAAAAAAAGAGGATTTTGAAAATGTTTTGATTTTTGAAGTAAGAATCAAGTAACAATCAAATTTAAAATTGCAATTAAACAAAACAGGAAAGCAATTCAAATTGGGGGTTTTCAAATTTAAAAGGAATTCCTAGGAATTGGGTTACCAACAAGATTGTTTATGTTACTAAATTGACTACCCCTTGTTAATTATCAAAATTGCTTTGAAGGCGAATTTATCCTAAATAAGTTAATGTTCCCTCTCGGGTTACAAAAACTGTGCCCAATTAAATCAACCCCTACTCTCGTGGTAGTTGAATTTAGGTTGAACCCTTTAAGTTTCGTGACAATTCGTTAATCCTCGAAGGACCGCTTCTAACTCTCGTGATTTAAGTCCTAAGTCTGATTCTATAGATCTGATACCTAAGTTCACCGCTAGGTTCCTCCTTAGAATATCTACGACATGCAAATAAGTGGCCACCGAATTTACGAGTAATTAAAACAATAGAAATTAGATCTAAAGCAAAATCGAAATTAACAAAGGTAAAACATCAATTCATAACACAAATAAGATCTTGGGCATAACCCCAATCCCTAGAAACAAAGCTACTACTCAAGCATTGCCATGGTGATGACAAGCTTGGTTAACAAAAACATGAAATAAATAATAAGAGAAGAGAAGAAGAAGAAGAAGAAGAAGAAGAAGAAGAAGAAGAAGAAGAAGAAGAAGAAGAAGAAGAAGAAGAAGAAGAAGAAGAAGAAGAAGAAGAAGAAGAAGAAGGGAGCTCCTAAAAATTTACCTAAGTGGTAGCAGCCCAAAAGTCTTCTAAAGTCTCTGCCTAATTGCCCTATTTATAGATTAGGGTAATTTGAATCCCAATCAAACACAAATCAGATAAAATCAGTTTCTTCAGATCCAAATATTACGCGTCACAGTCGTGATGGCCATTACGGCCAGGTCATGACGGATTCTGCCTTGGGCGTTGCTTCACTGATTGGTCTGTCACGACCGTGACCACCATCATGGCTAGGTCGTGATCAGTTCTGCCTGTGAGGGTCTGGTTCAGTTGACATGTCACGGCCGTGATGGGCATCACGGGCTGGCCATGACCAGTTCTAACTTTAGCCTTCTTTCTTTTCAGTTTTGCTCGATCATGGCCGTGATGGGCTCTGTTTGGCTCATTTTCTTCACTTTTCAAGCCCCATCTTCATGCAAGCTCCATCATGGCTAATCTTGAGCATTTTAATCCTTAATTCCTGAAAATCAAATTAAAAATGCCTAAACTATATGAAAATTCATGTTATATGATAAACAAATATGAGGTGTAATCACACTCATCAAACTATCCCAATCTTAAGATTTTACTTGTCCTCAAGCAATCGCCAAGGCTAGAAGATATAAATAATCAGAGCATGGATAGTGAACCAAGAACCCGAGTAATTAATCCAAGTAACAGGCATATTCAATAAATACCCAAGAGACAATCAATTTCAAGTCCAATTAGAAGCTTAGGTTTCCTAAATTCATATTCTCACTGATTCGGGCACTCTTCTCCCCTCACTCAAGTGTTTAAGGGTATATGACAATTCGCTCAATTTTCTAAAGGAAGGTATTCTACCATAAGCTTGACTATTAACCAAATCTCTACTTTATTAATGAAAACACATAAGACTCAAGAGGTCATTTATTCTGGTTGTAATGGGGCCATGGGATTAATTGTTAGGTGGGGAAATCAAGAAAAGGAAAATTCAAGAAGGCTAAGCAAAATCTCAAACAATACAAAGCATGACAACCTTCTAAAATACCTTTTTTGGGCTTTAGTTCACTTTTCCACCTTTCTTTCTTTCTTTCTTTTTATTTTCTCTATTTTATTTTATTTCTCACTTTCTTTTTATCATCCCCTTCTCCATTTTTTTATTTATTTTATTTTATTTATTTGGAGAAGGGGAGATTTACAACTTTAGAGAAATATTTTCTATCTTTCTCATCCCACAATTTATTTTTTCAATCTACCTTTTTACCCTTTTTGCAATACTTTAAAAGGTGTCATACCAAGCATCATAAAATAAATCAAGGTACCAAGAAAAGTATTTTATTCTTTTAGGCTCAAAATTGGGCAACTAAGGGGTAGCATTTAATCAATCAAAGCTCGGAAGGCCAGAAAAACATCTAGTGCCTCAATAATTTTCAAATATGTTTTCAAAAAATTTTAAGTTTCAAAACGGTTTCAAGTTAAGTTCTAGAAAATACAATCCAAGAGGAATAAAACACTCTATCACAAAGAATGGGGTAGATTTAGTGAGCACCCCTTTTAGGCTCAAAAATCTCACATTTAAAATCAATGAGAAACACAAGTCTAAAGAACCACATGCTAATTATCAACTATCAAAAGATTATCTCAAGTATTTTTATTTTTAGCCCTTCACAAGAATAAAAAATTGGGTTCAAAAATTCACTGTCTCAATTTATTTGGCACCAAGTTCTCACAATTGGATGCATAATCTAAGCAAGGGGCAATCTAATCATGTGATCATGCAAAACTATGCCTATATGAATGCAACATGAAAAATGCAAAAATGCAAAAAATTGCAAAAATACCCTTACCCCAAGCTTAAAAACTTACATTGTCCCCAATATAAATGATCAAGTCGGAGAGAGAAGAAAAATGGAACAACTCACCAAGGTGGTAGAGGGTGCTGGCTCACATGCCAGTCATGGAGATGCTGGAAAATGTGTCACGGTCGTGATGCTCATCACGGCTAGGCCGTGATCAATTCTGGTCTATAGGAGCTGGCCTGTCACAGCCGTGACTTCCATCACGGCTAGGCCGTGATACATTCTGATCTTTCGGGTCCTTCTCATCACGCCCGTGATGCTCATCACGGCTGGGCCGTGTTCGTTTCTGATCTTCTTTGGTTAGCTAATCACGGCCGTGACCTCCGTCATGGCCTGGGCGTGATGCCTTCTGACTTTATTTGTCCTTGCCTTTTTGCTCTTCCTTCCTTCATAACCTGAAAATACATGGCAAAGCCATCAATTAGGGATCTTTCTTTTCTTATCTTCTCAAATTATTCAAAAACAAATGCAAAAGGGAAAGAAAACTTGGGTTAAAGCTTGACCATACTTCTTTCAATTAACCGGGGTCGACTGGGCTTGAAAGTGCAAGAACACTTTTCTTCCATGGTAGTCCTTCAAAGAGCCTATTTTGCTCATATGGCCAATTGCGCTTTCGCTTTGCTCTTTTCACTCTGAGTTTCATGGCCTTACTCCCTCCCGGCGGAAGTTTTGTTTCTACATGATTAGTAACTCCAACTTCATCACCATTTGGTGCATCATTTGTCTTGCAAAGCTTCGGAGTCACTTCCATGTTAAGCTCTTCCTTCACCTCTGGAGACATTATATCGATCATGCACACATGACTCTCAAAAGGAGGGTTGTTATATGAGTTAGTCAAATCAAAATCTACCCTACCTTCCTCTACATTTAGAGAGAGTTTGCCATTCTTTACGTCTATTATCGCTCCAGCTGTGGCCAAGAATGGCCTTCCTAGAATGATGGGGAATTTATAATTCCCATTCATATCCAACACCATGAAATCGATAGGGATGAAAATTTTCCCTACCCTTACGGGAACATTCTCTAGTATGCCTAGAGGAGTTTTAGTTGAGTCATACGCAAATTGTAAAGAGAATTTGGATGGACTCAATTCCTTGGTTCCTAACCTCTCCAACATAGTAAGCGGCATCAAACTCGCACTAGCCCCTACGTCACATAAGGCTTGGTCTATTTTCACTTCTCCAATTGAGCAAGCAATAGAGAAACTTCCTGGATCTTTTAGTTTATGAGGCATATTAGTTTTTATCATGATATTGTGTTCCTCAATTAATCTCTTAGTTTCTATTTCTACTTGCTTTCTCTTGACCAACCTTTGTGGGAAAGGTATTGGGGGTTGGTACGGTGGTGGAGGGACATATTTTGGCTCTATCTCTTCATCTTCGCTCATGTCCTCCTCACATTCCACATCCTTTTCAACTACCCCAAGCTTATTATCCCTCAAGTATATGGCATTACAATGTTCATTGGGATTAACTTTGGGTTGTCCCGGAAACGTACCCTTAGGTCTAGAATATGTACTAGCTTGTTGGGCAATCTGAGTTTCTAACATCTTATTTTGGATGTCTAAGTTATCTACCTTAGATGCTAACTCTTTTATTGCCTCATTGACTTCCCTACCTTGTTGCCTAAACTCTTCATTTTGTTTTGTTTGAGTTTCAACAAAATTTTCCAAAAGAGACTCAAGTTTAGACTTTTGTACTTGAAGATACATCGATGTGGGTTTCCTATTACCTTGGCCTTCTTGGAATTCATGGTTCAGCGTGTTGATGTAGTTCCCGTAGGAGAGGTAAGGGTTGTTCTTCCTTCCTTGGTTGTAAGAATTTGGGGGAATATAGTTTGGCAACTTCGGGTTCGTGTCGTAGAAGTTGTGACAAGAGTTCACTTGTTCCCCCGAAGCGTCGGATCCATGAGCAATACCACGTGGGCACTCCATTATGTCATGTCCCTGCATTCCACAAATCTCACAAACAATATTAGTAGCACCTATTGAACTCACACTAGCCTTTTCAAGCTGATCAAAGCGTTTATTCAGTGAGTCAATTTTAGACATAATAAGATCAGTGCTATTCATTTCAAACTTACCCCCTGAAATATTTTTCGGGTTTTTACCTCTTTCTGAACCCCATTGGTGGTAGTTGGTGGCCACGTTTTCAATGATGTTAAATGCCTCAGTCAGAGGCCTATTCATAAAGGCTCCACCAGCTGCGGAGTCAAGTGACACCTTCAAAGAGTAATCCAATCCGTTGTAGAAGGTGTGCACTAACAACCACCTCTCGAGTCCATGATGTGGGCAAGACTCCAGCAATCCCTTGTAGCGATCCCAAGCTTCGGATAAGCATTCTCCATCCTTTTGGAAGAAGTCGGTGATCTGGGTTCGTAGGTAAGCCGTCTTGGATGGAGGGAAGAATTTCTCCAAGAATGCCTGCTCCAGTTGGTCCCAAGTCGACAAGGCATTAGCAGGCACTTGCTTCAGCCAAGCTTTTGCCTTTCCGGTAAGAGAGGAGGGGAATAACCTCAAGCGTATAGCATCGACCGGGGCATCATGAATACTAATTGCATCAGTGAACTCCAAGAATGTCTCCACATGATCGGTCTGGTCCTCCGAGGGCAATCCTCCGAATTGATGCTGCCTAATCATGCTAATTAGCATAGGAGGTATAGTGTAGTTCTTCGCCTCGATCTCTGGCATAGCAATCCCAGTTCGCAGACCCCTAGCATTTGGGGTTGCATAGTCCTTCAATGGTTTGGTATCCGGTAGATTCGCCATGAGTGGAATGGGAATCAACCTTTCCCTTTCTCTTTGTAGTCTCTTACGTCTATGAAAGGTCCTTTCGATTTCGGGGTTAACCTCAATAAGGTTTCCAAGACTTAGTGATCTTTGCATAAAAGAGAAAACACAGAGATAGATACTCTAGGAAGGAAAAGAGATAAATGAAAAAAGAAATTTGTTTTTAACAAAAAAAAAATAAAAATAAAAAGTCCAGAAAAATCAATTTAAAAATTAAATTAAGATTCAAGAAAGCACAGCCCCCGACAACGGTGCCAAAAACTTGATGTGAGCGATCCGGCAAGTGTACCGGATTCATCGCCAAGTAATAAAAAGATATCGATCCCACAGAGACCGTGATCTCAAATTACAACTAATTATCAAATCGATAAAACTGGACTGTATAAAAAAGAGGATTTTGAAAAGGTTTTGATTTTTGAAGTAAGAATCAAGTAACAATCAAATTTAAAATTGCAATTAAACAAAACAGGAAAGTAATTCAAATTGGGGGGTTTTCAAATTCAAAAGGAATTCCTAGGAATTGGGTTACCAACAAGATTGTTTATGTTACTAAATTGACTACCCCTTGTTAATTATCAAAATTGTTTTGAAGGCGAATTTATCCTAAATAAGTTAATGCTCCCTCTAGGTTACAAAAACCGTGCCCAATTAAACCAACCCCTACTCTCGTGGTAGTTGAATTTAGGTTGAACCCTTTAAGTTTCGTGACAATTCGTTAATCCTCGAAGGAGCGCTTCTAACTCTCGTGATTTAAGTCCTAAGTCTGATTCTATAGATCCGATACCTAAGTTCACCGCTAGGTTCCTCCTTAGAATATCTACGACATGTAAATAAGTGGCCACCGAATTTACGAGTAATTAAAACAATAGAAATCAGATCTAAAGCAAAATCGAAATTAACAAAGGTAAAACATCTATTCATAACACAAATAAGATCTTGGGCATAGCCCCAATCCCTAAAAATAAAGCTACTACTCAAGCATTGCCATGGTGATGACAAGCTTGTTTAACAAAAACATGAAATAAAAAAGAAGAGAAGAGAAGAAGAAGAAGAAGAAGGGAGATCCTAAAAATTTGCCTAAGTGGTAGCAGCCCAAAAGTCTTCTAAAGTCTCTGCCTAATTGCCCTATTTATATATTAGGGTAATTTGAATCCCAATCAAACACAAATTCAGATAAAATCAGTTTCTTCAGATCCAAATATTACGCGTCACGGTCGTGATGACCATCACGGCCAGGCCATGACAGATTCTGCCTTGGGCGTTGCTTCACTGATTGGTCTATCACGGTCGTGACCACCATCACGACTAGGCCGTGATCAGTTCTTCCTGTGAGGGTCTGGTTCAACTGACATGTCACGGTCGTGATGGGCATCACGGACTGGCCGTGACCAGTTCTGACTTTAGCCTTCTTTCTTTTCAGTTTTGCTCGATCATGACCGTGATGGTCATCACGGCTAGGCCGTGATGGGATCTGTTTGGCTCATTTTCTTCACTTTTCAAGCCCCATCTTCATGCAAGCTCCATCATGGCTAATCTTGAGCATTTTAATCCTTAATTCCTTCAAAACAACACCACAAAACCGCCTTACCCGTTCCAAGGTAAAAACTAACAAAAATCAAATTAAAATTGCCTAAACTATATGAAAATGCATGTAATATGATAAAAAAATATGAGGTGTAATCACACTCATCATTAGTCATTTCACCATGGTGACTCACTAGGGTTGAGTTGTCCATGTGAGGAGAAGGTTCTAGTTCTTCAAGTTAGTGTAATCATAGTTTGGTTGATCCTGGTTTTATGTGTAGTTAAAAAGATAATATAAAATACTTAGATATTTTATAAACCATCATAATGAGATAAAAAAATAAGTGAAGTTGTAGATTGATGATGGTGTGACCGAAATTTTTGATCAAGGAAGAAATATATTTTTGTTTGCAAACCATGGTTGATTAAGTGTAACTAAGGGTAGGTTAGAAAATAACATATAATAACTTAGATATTTTCATAAGTTGTCATGATAAGATGAAATATCATGAAAGGATAGCCATCTAAGAATCTTAGCTGAATTTATCCATGAGGAAAGGGTGGACAAAATTATCAAAACACTTGTTGGACATGAAAGGAATTACAAAGAAGTACAAGGGTATTTGGTCATTTTACTTGGAAACTAGATATTTTGATAAGATACTTTCATTTGCCATCATTACTTTGATGAGTCATGGTGGTGACTCACCATGGTGACTCATGTAGGAAGGATGAGGATATTTTCATATTTTGGTCATTTGGTAATTAACAAAAGAACTTAAGGGTAAAATGGTCATTTCGCATGGATATTAAGATATTTTTGCAAAAAGTCATGATGACAATGGTGAGTCATCGTGGTGACTCACTAGGTGAGTTGGCTAAGTTGACTCACCATCCCTATCCTCTGCCTTATCTCTGCAGTTCCGAATCCGGTTCTGTCGTTTACCCGATTAGGATTTTCGATCGTTTTCTGTCAAGATTCGCCCGGAAGGAATATAATATTTTATTTTTGAGTGAAAACTTTAAAAATAGACTTTATCACTAAAATAATGATAAAATCTAGAATTTCTCAGTTTCGGGTCAAATTAGGGTTTCTGCCGATATAAAATTATACTGTCAGCGAAAACGCAGACCGGTTTCTATCTGGATTTTAAACCCAAAATTTAACCGTAACTTCATTCGATATAGAAGGTCTCAACTATGATTTTGCTTTCGTTAAAATCATTTTCTAGATCCCCGATAATAATATAAAATATAATTACCAGTCAAAAAACGAGAAAACGGAGTGTTACATCTATTATCTCATGGCGGTCTGTGAAGCAAACAATCATGACTACATTATCAAATCATTCAAATATATTGGCTATATTCGTGAAGCAGGTCATGAATACATTTGGTTAAGAAATATTACATGACACATTAGAGGAGCATGTGGATTGGTGAAAGATATAACAAGCCAACGATATGGCATAAAGATGATGCAGCATATATTGCACAAATCAAAGGCGGCTACATAAAGGTGACGATTCATCAGATCAATTCACAAAGACATTGTCAACTTCAATTTTCAATAATCACGTACAAAACATTGGAATGTGTCAACCGATGGATTTTTCATAATTTATGTATTTTGAGGGGAAGTAAGCTACTATGAATATTGTACTCTTTTTTCTTCGCTAAGTTTTTATCCCACTGGGTTTTTCTTAGCAAGGTTTTAACGAGGCAATATTCATAAGGTATAATCATCCAAGGGGAAGTGTTATAAACAGATTGATTTAGTGAATGACTATATCATCTTATCTCCTATCTTATCTTATCGGTAATTGGTTAAGATTGGGAGTCTACTATTATGTTATAAATAGTATTAGTCAGATTGTATTCGATAGACACTTGATGATAATATCAATAACCAATATGACACCAAGTTCCAGAAGAACTAACATTTGAATCCTAGTTCCGAAAGAACTAGCGTTTGAAACTATATTTCTATTCTCTCCATCTCTATTTTCTTTTACATTTATAACACTTTCAATTAATTAAGCAAATTACGTTGATACTTTATCGTTGATATAAAATAAAAAATATATAGGTTCAGATTAATTATGTTTGCATTTTGAGCTAAATTATGGTATTATTTAGCTAAAAATGACTACAAGTTGACATATATAAATAAATAAAACCCTGGCAACGTATAGCTATGAGATAGTCCTCCATTGAGATTTACTCATCTTCCGAGAAAACCTATTTTAAAGGACAAAATCCATTCACAATACTCAAATTTAAGATCTTAAAAGGAATCGAACTCTTCTATTACTAAAACCAACAAACATCAGTAGAATCATTACATTTGTTCTTGAAGGACATCTATTGTAATAGCTTTGTGTCTATTTCCTCTGATTTTATTAGCTTTTTCATTAAATAAGTTTTAGTTCGTCTTGATTTTATAACTGACATTAACTCATATAATAAAAACAAATAAAATAGACATAAAGAAGTGACAATAAACACTTCTTGAATCTTGACCTAAGAACCCATTAAATGGAAGCTAGCTGCTATCTATTAATTTCTTCGGCCTGTGAACATAAAATGCCCATTCTCAATTTTCTCCAGGACAGTTAAGATTGAAGCAAGCTGAACTTGTTTAGCGAGCAAAAAATATACAATTTATCTGGACATGGAAACAAAAAAATGCCGGACCTATGCACAAGAGCAATATACAAAATTTTAAATTTATGTACAAATATACGGCTCCATCAAAATCTGTTTTAAAAGCTAGTGCACATCCAATCTACATAAAAATTTATCTACTCAACTGTGCTTCATGTATCACCCAAAACTTCTAAGCTTGATGAAGAATCAATTTTATGTATAGACTACTCTTGTATTTTCACTCTTTATTATATGAGTTTGCAAATTCTTTGATCCTTCGCTTAAGTTGCTGCAACAAGTGGGAAAACAAGTGTGAAGAGCATATAGAAATAAGTAACAAAATTTGTAACAATTATGAAAAACAACAAAAAAATGTTAATTATTTAACAAACAAAATAAAAATTCCAGACCTCCAGTTCCTTGTGAAGCACAACAAATATTTTCTTCAGTCTCTTGTGTCTCTGCAACTCACATCAAGCCCACATATTTAGTAGATAATAAACACAGCTTTAAAAGTTAGATACCACATGAAGGACTTGAGAAAAGATTTTTAAAAATAATTATCAATATCCCAAACACAAGCACCTGATATATAAACTAAATCAGTAATTTGTTTAAACTCAACCAAAATTGCATCAAGTTAAACTAGACAACTATCACCAAATTACCACTGCTGACAACGCTATATATATAAACGATTTTTCTAACCTGTGCAACTTTGCACATGTTGAGAAACCAAAAGGAGAAATGTTGTATTGGAAGTTGTGTATCTCCTTGAAAACTAAAAAGCCACTCTTTCCAATACAACATTTCTATTTTATGATTCTTTAACATGTGCAAAGTTGCACAAGTTAGAAAAATCCATATATAAAAATCAAATCAATAAGCTTAAGACATAAACGAGACATGACTAAAAACTAGAGGATTAATTTTTTCTCATGCACATGCACTATCAATAAACATAAACATTACTGCTACTAAGTTAAAGAGGCTTCGTCATAGTCATGGAGCACAGGTATATCCTTCAGTTTATGTTGCCAAAAAGGCGGAAGAGGCAGATGGAATAGGTCTTTCTCTTTCTTTGAAGACTTAACACCCTTACTCTAACAAGAAAGGGTTGCACAAATGATAAAATCTAAAGCGAACAATATTAAAATGATTTTGTCTTGCTAATAGATTATTCAGACAGTACAAGCATTTTATAGTTTACATCCAAAACAGAAAGGTAAATGAATGAGATTAGATAAAAGGGGCCGAAGTTAAAATAAAATTTTGAGAAATTGTTGACTGCAGAACAAAAATATATGAAAAATATGATTTTTGTCCAACAGTTGAGCTCTATAGAATTCTACAAATACTATATGCATGGGTGGGAGCCAAATAAAACATACCGTTCCACAACGTCGATAGGATTCCCTCAGCTGCCCCAAGATGTCATAATATCTATCCATATCCCTGCCTTTAGCATATTCTAAATCATTGCCGAGTTTCTGAAAGTCATTCCTAAAAATTATGGCCGAGTTGTTAGACAGAACATCAGACAGGTAATCAAAATAAACATCAAATAGAAGAGCAATGAAACCTTGAATTGTAAGGCAGCTTACCTGTAACTCTCCAAAATCTTGTTCAAGGAGCAATAACTATCATATTTATCACGATACTCCTGAACATATTCTTTATATCTAGTATTGTAATAAAATCATGTATCAGATGATAAAAAGAAAAACAAGTGGTTAACTCAAAAAAGAACCCTAGTACAACCATCAACTACAACAATAACAACAATAAAGTAAAATGAGAATAGCTTCTTACTGGGAAAACGTCCCTATAGGTCCCTTCAATTCAGGCTCATCTTTTTCATACTTTGAATAAGAGCAACTATTTTCATCTGAGGACGATTCTCTCTTCTTCTGATCACTATTATTTCTATCTGCTAACATTGAATCCTTTCCTCCATCAGCCATCTCTTCCAATGAATTAGGTGTTTGTCTTTTACTTTCTTTCACAGGGTAGGTAACTATTCCACGTTTATTGTCCTGTTGTTTAGATGCATTAGCAGGTGCTCTTCTATTGCTTTCACTGCGACCTTCCAAGTCAATATCTTGGTTCATCCCAGATTCATTATTTCTAAATTTACTATTCATTTCTGCCAATTTGTTTTGATATCCAACTTCCACATGATCTGCTTTCAAATGTTGTGAATGAGATTGCATTACTCTAGAATGAGACCTTGTTGAATCTTCAAAATGATTATCTGAGTTCTTTTTACTCATGCTTTCCAAATTGCTGGGAAAACCAGAACTAACAATGGCTGGGGAAGGCTTTCCTGAATCTAAATTAGCTTTTAATGAAGGATTTACTTTAGTTACATCTAAATTCCTGTCCTCTGAAATGCTTGCTTTGTTCTCCAAACGTTTAAATGAACCCTTTCGTTCAAATTGCTTTGAGAAGTGGCTTTCATCAGGAGTGGACTCACGAAGCTCACCCAACTCCAAGTCCGAAAGCTCTCTTTGAAGAGAGATACCTCTCCCATTAGTTACAGGGGATTTATCAAGACCAATTCTGTTGTTGTCCTTAGGTGATATTCCCATGTGTGATTGTGTGATTTGTCGGCCTTCCTTTAACTTACCAACCATTTCACCTTGTTTTTGGTAATGTGAATCCTGGGATTTACTTCCATTACTTCCGTCCCTAGAATTCCTAGGAACTTTCTTCTCACTGGCATGAATATCTTCATTTTGGGCATCTCTATGAGATTTATCTTTCTGCATAGAAGGAACTTCACGCACGTGAAAGTCCTTTACTGGGTGTTTTCTGCTGTGCCTCAAGCTTCCACCATGTTTATCTGATTTTTCAAATGGATTGGAAGGGTTTCCCTGAGAGTTTTGGTCAAAGGACCTTTGACCTGTTTGTGGTATATCTGAACTAGATTTTCCAGGAAATGCCCGGTTATATCCTTTCTGTAAACCAACATTGGAATTTCCTTGCATATCAGCTCTATTCACGGCTGGAATGGTAGGGCCTTTACAAGTGTCTTCAGTAAATTCGACAGGAGACAAATTGCGAGAACTCTCGAACATATGTGCATCCATACCAGGAGAAAATGGTTCTTGAGTCAAGTTTCCTGTTTTCAGTCTCTTTGTGCGTTCAGATTTCTCATCAATCTTCTTCTTTGCATCAGAACCCCTCTTATGTTTACCTTTAGATAATCTATCAGAGCTGTCAGACTGTTCATGCCTAGAGCTATCCTTAACTTCATTTTCCCTTTCATCAAACAAACTTCCTATATAATTTTGGCGCTCCTGGAGCTGTTGATAATAAGGTGAAAAAGGTCTTGCCTCTTCTGCATACTTTCCATCTTCATTAGAAACAGCAGCTGCAGTCAGAGCCATCTCAGCTTCCCGTTCCTCAGGTAAGTCTTTTTCAATGTCAACTGCATCAGATTCATTACCATCCTGCTTTTCATCAACCTCATTCAGCAGAGATCTTCCATCAGGAGATTTTACTGGAATGGATAAGGACACCATTTGATCAGAGGCTTCTGTTTTGTGCTTTGACTCTTTTTCATCATCACTAGTCATAATATCCACATCCTCATCAGAACCTTCCAGCCTCTCCTTACTGCTGGAAGATGCATCACTTTCACTGTCACTACTACTTCCACTCCCTGTTCCAGCGGGACTTTTACTTCTGCTCCTACTATGGCTTCCACTGTCACTTTCACTATCACTGCTGCCACTTTCACTGTCACTATCACTATCACTATCACTAGAACTGCCTGCCTGCCCTTCACTATAATCAGAACCTTTTTTGTCACCAAAGATATCAGGTGAAGTATGTTGGGCATCAATTTTTTCCAATGAGTTTGGTTCTTCTTCCACTTTGTCTTTTACTTGCGCTGGTTCTTCCAAATTGTCATTTGGGACTTTCTCTTTGAAGCTTCCCTGTGGTGCTGATGTCTGATCATGAAACTCTTCGTGAGCAGGTATCTGGCGATGATTATCATCAGGGGAACTGTAAAAATAGCAGAATGCAACGTAAATGCACGAGGGGGGGCCATAAAAGCAATAAACTTGAAGTACTAGAATACAATCATATTAACATGTAAAAAAATAGGCACCTTCCACTTTCAGTCTCAGGTTTCTTGATGCTTTCCAAATCCACTCCCGGTCTCAAAATATACCTTCCTGGAGCCTGGTACCTTGCAATCTGGTGCTCAAGATTAAATGGAAAATTGGATCAGAGATGTATCATAAAATAAAACAATAGCTTCAAAAGATTCCCACCACTTACTTTTTTTATAATGGGCTCAATTTTCTTTATGGGATTTGGATGTGTCTCTCCTACAGCTTTCTCCAAGGCCTATAATCAAAGGGGGAAATCAGTAAGAAGATAAAATCAGATCAATCAAAAAGTTAAAGATATTAAAAACAAGTCAAGAAATACATCTTAGATTGTATACAACACCTTCAAAGTCATTCCATTGGGTTTATCCATCAGAAGAGAAATTAACATGCCCTGCAAATCTAACGGCTTAGATCCATTATTTACTTTGCCTCCTGGTGTGTTTCTCATTGCATTGTTTGTCCTGGTGGGGATTTCTTTCTCAGAGACAGCAATAGTATCTTGCTTACCCGTCATTTGTAACTGCACAGCATCATCGAGGCTCCTAGAGATATTTACAGATCCCAGTGGAGAGGATGAAGCAGCTAAATGATCCGGTGGAGATGGAAGAGGGGAAGAATGTCTGCCCTTGTTAGAAGTTGTTGAAGGCAATCCAGATCTATGGGTAGATTTTGGGGGGCCTCCAACTATAAAAATACCGTACATTACAGATATGCTAGATAAGTTAACAAAAACTTGTAGGAAAGGTTTCAATGCTGCTAAATAATGTCAGCTTAAGATTGTTTGTAACCGTATCAGAAAGATGTATATTTTAATCACCTTGAAGGGTTTCCACTTTCCTTTTCTTATTCTTAAGTGCAGCCTCTTTCTTCTTATTGAAATTCTTCCATGGTGTAGCTGAACAGGGGAGGTATAAAGCTCCAGTTAGATAGTTCAATATATAAGCGTTATTAAGTTAAATTAAAATACAGTAAAACTAGAAAGCTTTGCCAGCACACAACAGAATGGTGACAAGCAGATATGGACCCAACATCATCAATAAAATTTTCAAGTCTCTCATCCCAATGACAAAAGAAAACAGCAATTTGAAATTTTCACAATTAAAAAATTCAGAACAATCAATTAATAAAGTACATGAAGGAAAAGAAATTACCCTCAACAGCAGCTAATGCCTTTAACTGGCTCTTCATTGACGGGTTCCCAGGCTCTAAAACAATGGCTCTGTTGTAGAGAACATAAATAAATGATCAGTTGGCCCCCAAAAAAGTAAGTGGCGAGACATGATCATAAGCTAGCACTATAAGTGGTATACGCGTATAGCTATCACTATATGGAAAGTAATATAAGAAGTATAATATTGAGCTCCAAAACAGAGGAAGTGAGGAACCTATTTAGCATAAGAAAGATACAAGAGTAAACAAGATTTTAAAACTATAAATGGAGTATTTCTGTATTAGAGTATAGTACAAGTATATGTATTAGTGTCTAGTATATGTATTAGTATCTGCATAACTGAATATGCCAAGTCAGCATATTCAGTTATGAGTTTGTAACTGACTTTATAACTGCCTAAACTGTTTCTGTAACTGCCAAATGTAACTAACCAAAGGCTATATATATGCCTGCTGTAACAGTTACTTTCAATGAATGAAAATCACAAAATTCTGTGAAATTTCTCTCTGTAGTCTTCGATTCTCTCTCATTATGGTATCTAGAGCCAAATTCTGGGCCTAGACTTTCTCCTTCATTCTTCTTCGTCATTTCTCCATTCTTCGCTTCGATTGAATCTTCCATGGCTGCAACGAATCCTTTCATCAACAACAACAATGGCGCTTCGATGAACTCTCAGGTGTCAGCAAGTTTCAATCCTTCGATATCAATCAAACTTGATGATCAGAATTACCTACTGTGGAAACAGCAAATTGAAGCTGTCATCATCGCACACAAATTGCATCGGTATGTTGTCAATCCTGTGATTCCTCCTCAATTTACAACAGAGGCAAATCAGGCCCTAGGAATTGAATCGGAAGCCTATCAGCTATGGATTGTTCAAGACCAAATGCTATTTACATGGCTTCTCAGTTCTCTCTCTCCTTCGATCTTGCCTCGATTCATCGACTGCAAACACTCTTGGCAAGTTTGGGATAAGATTCATAAGCAGTTCCAAGCTCATGTTCGAACAAAAGTTCGTCAGTTCAGATCGGAACTCAAAAATACAAAGAAAGGATCTCGTTCGATTTCCGAGTATCTTCTCCGAATTCGTGCCCTAATTGAGTCTCTGCAAGCTCTTGGAGATTCCGTCACTGATCAAGACCATATCGATACTGTTCTTGAAGGCCTTCCGGAAGAATACAACAATTTTGTTATGATGATCTATGCTAGACCAGATGAAACCTCGATTGATAACATAGAAGCTCTCCTGTTGATGCAAGATGCTCAATTCGAGAAATTCCGCCAAGAACTACCCTCGCCATCGATCACTGTTAATGTAGCTCAAGCATCGACTCTCCCTAACTCGTCCTCCTCTCAGACTTTTCAACAGCATCGCGATGATTTCAATAGTGGAAATCGCGGTCGAGGAGGGCGTGGGCGTGGGCGTGGGCGTGGTCGTAATGGTCCAAAACCAACCTGTCAGCTATGTGACAAATATGGTCATGATGCCTACAGCTGCTGGTATAGGTTTGATCAAACCTTTGTACCACCCCAGCGAGCTCCACTTCAATCTAATTTTTCTCAAGGTCAGATGCAGATTCGTAACCAATTTCAAGAACCTAGTCAATTTCAGAATTCAGGGTCTTCTGAGCATGGTTATGGTCCTCAGTTTCAAGGTTTCAGGCAGAACTTTAACAGTTCCTCTGCACGACAGCAATCCCAGCCTAGTGCCAATCTAGTGATGCAACAACCTCAGTTTGTTCCTAACACTCAAGAGGTGTTGCAGAGACCATTTGATAATCAGTCATGGTTCCCTGACTCGGGAGCCTCTCATCATCTAACAGCAGATCTCAATAATCTCAGCCGTAGCAGTCCCTTCACAAGCCAGGATCAAGTTCTTATGGGAAATGGTCAAGGTCTCTCCATTGACTCAATAGGTTCATCCAAATTTTCTTCTCCCTCTCATCCCCATATCATTTTCACCCTGAATAATCTATTACTTGTTCCTAAAATAACTAAGAACTTAGTCTCTGTCTCCAAGTTTGCCTGAGACAATAATGTCTATTTTGAGCTTCACCCTTTTTCTTGTTATGTGAAATCTCAGGGTTCTAACCAAATTCTTCTCGAAGGCTCACTTGGAGGTGATGGGCTATATAGCTTTGACAACATCAACATTCTCAAGGAGCCTTCATCCTCCTCTTGTTTTCAACACACTTTTGGCAATTCAGCTTCTACTAAGTCCTTAGCTAAGTCTTCTACTTTACCTTCTGTAACAACTACATTTGCCACATGGCACTATAGATTAGGACATGCGAATACCAATGCTGTTAAATCTGTCCTACAACTTTGTAATATACCCTCATTCAATAAAGCTGATTTTCAATTTTGCACTGCTTGTTGTATGGGAAAATCTCATCGACTATATGCTCCACCTTCTACTTCTATTCATCCCACTCCATTTGAACTCATACACAGTGATCTTTGGGGTCCATCTCCTTATAAATCTCATGGTGGTTACACCTATTACATCAGTTTTGTGGATGCCCACACTCGCTTTACATGGCTATATTTTCTAAAACAAAAATCAGATGCCTTAAATGCCTTCAAACTGTTTTCCACCCTTATTTCCACTCAGTTTTCAACCCAAATCAAGGCTGTTCAAACTGATTGGGGAGGGGAATTCAGACCCTTCTCCAAATATCTAGCAGATCTAGGTATCATTCATAGACTCACTTGTCCTCACACATCCCATCAAAATGGGACAGTGGAGCGCAAGCACAGACAAATTGTTGAAATGGGACTTAGTCTACTCTCCCATGCATCCATCCCTCTCAAATTTTGGGACCATAGCTTCACTCAAGCTGTTTACCTAATCAATAGACTACCCACTGCAGCACTTAAGTCTCATTCCTCTCCCTTTCATGCTTTGTTTGGTACTATTCCATACTACTCAAGTCTCAGGATTTTTGGTTGTGCTTGTTTTCCATTCTTGAGACCTTACAATCAGCACAAGATACAATTCAGGTCCTCTGAATGTGTTTATCTAGGCCTATCTCCTCAACACAAGGGACATAAATGCTTAGATTCTACTGGTCGTGTTTTTATTTCCAAAGATGTCTTATTCAATGAGTGTATGTTTCCCTACCCAAAACTGTTTCCCTCTACTCCTAATATACCCGAGTCCTCTACAACCTTCCCAGCTTCTATACCCGTTCCTGACTACCCACCTCTCAATGCCACTCCATTAAACCAACATCCTCCCTCCTCTCAGACACCTTCTGGTTCAGGTTCCCCTTCATCTGAACCTCCCTCTTCTTCCCCACATCTATTGAGTCCTCAGTCAAGTCAGCATGATCATATTAGTCCATCTTCACTTGCTCCTACATCCTCTGTCTCACCTCAACCTAGCCCTATGCCGAGCCAGCCTGATAACACCTTTCCAACTTCACCTGCCATCTCTTCTTCCCCATCCCTTAACCCTCAGAATAGTCCAACCCCTTCACCATTACCCCCTGCCCTTCCTGTGAATACTCATCCTATGCTTACTAGGACCAAGACTGGCCTTCTACCACCGAGATTGTTCTTAAGTCATGTTGAGCCTCGGTCTGTCAAAGAGGCACTTTCCAATCCTCAGTGGCTTACTGCTATGAAAGAAGAACATACAGCTCTTCTAAAGAATCACACCTGGTCCTTGGTTCCTCTTCCCCCCAACAGGACTGCTATTGGCTGTAAGTGGGTTTTTCGGGTTAAGGAAAATCCTGATGGCACTATTAACAAATTCAATGCTCGGCTAGTTGCCAAGGGTTTTCACCAGCAACATGGTTTTGATTTCCATGAAACATTCTCACCTGTAGTAAAACCAGTGACAATTCGGGTTATTCATACCTTGGCACTCACCTTCAAATGGACTATCAAGCAGATTGCTGTGAATAATGCCTTTCTAAATGGCATTCTAAGTGAGGAAGTATATATGACTCAGCCTCCAGGGTTTGAACATGAAGACAAGACTCTTGTTTGTAAGCTTCACAAGGCCCTTTATGGCCTTAAACAGGCTCCTCGGGCATGGTATGAAAGATTGGCTACTGCACTCATCCAGTTTGGGTTTCACACTAGCAAATGTGACCCTTCTCTGTTTATCTACTCCAGGGGTTCCTCTTCTCTGTATATTCTAGTCTATGTTGATGACATAATCATCACTGGTCCATCTCCTACACTGATACAGGATCTCATTCATAAACTCAGTATGCAGTTTGCACTTAAAGAACTGGGGGATCTTGATTACTTCCTTGGGATTGAAGTGACTCATCTGCACACAGGTGAACTCTTGCTTACTCAAACCAAATACATCAGGGACCTCCTGGACAAAGCCAACATGGCTGGTTCAAAGGGTATCTCCTCACCTATGGTGAGCAATTGCAAACTTACTCGTTTTGGGACTGATTCTATCTCAGATCCTCACCTCTACAGATCCATTGTTGGGGCACTGCAGTATGCTACTCTCACTCGACCTGACATTGCCTATAGTGTTAACAAAGTCTGTCAGTTCATGGCACACCACTTGAAACCCACCGGCATGCGATCAAAAGGATCCTTCGATACCTTAAAGGCTCTATTCACTATGGCCTGTTGCTCAAGCCAGCCAGTTCTTCTAGTCTCTTCACCATTCATGCCTATTGTGATGCTGATTGGGCAAGTGACCCTGATGACAGGAGGTCCACCTCGGGCTCCTGCATTTTCTTTGGGCCAAATCTAGTCTCTTGGTGTTCCAAAAAGCAGCCTCTAGTAGCAAGATCCAGCACTGAAGCTGAGTACAGAAGTATGGCAAATACCACGTTCTGTGACAGCCCCTCAACTATTCTGTGACAACCTCAGTGCAGTCTCACTGGCTCACAACCCAGTTCTTCATGCAAGAACCAAACACATGGAGCTTGACATCCATTTTGTTCGAGAGAAAGTTCTGTCTAAGGCTCTACAAGTTACTCATGTGCCCAGCACAGAGCAGATTGCAGACTCACTAACCAAACCCCTGTCTTCATCCAAATTCACTGAACTTAGAACCAAACTCAAGGTGGTTGCTTGCAGCAACCACCTTGAGTTTGAGGGGAGGCTATTAGAGTATAGTACAAGTATATGTATTAGTGTCTAGTATATGTATTAGTATCTGCATAACTGAATATGCCAAGTCAGCATATTCAGTTATGAGTTTGTAACTGACTTTATAACTGCCTAAATTTAGCTTAGAATCGCTAAGTGTAACTAACCAAAGGCTATATATATGCCTGCTGTAACAGTTACTTTCAATGAATGAAAATCACAAAATTCTGTGAAATTTCTCTCTGTAGTCTTCGATTCTCTCTCATTATTCTGAAGTGTTAGAGTGTATCGTAGAATAGCATAGACTTGCATTTAGCGTAGCGTAGCTCATTATTCTGTTAGACTTTCAGTTAAGTTGATATCTTGACGGATGTCCATTACAGCTGTCACCCCTTTGTATAAATAGTTGAGATCAGAAGATCTTATGCAACAATTCACACAACACAATTTCAGTTTCAGATTCTCTCTTCTCTCTCTACTCCCCTCTCTCCCATACACACTACCTTTCACTTGTGGTATCATGAGCTTGTTGCTCCCGTGACATGGGTACACCACACACAAACGGTTCCACCTCCTCCTATAGGCACCGACTCACCATCAAACTCAATGAGAAAAATTTTCTTAGTTGAAAGCAGCATGTTGAGATGGTGATCAAGGCTAATCGCTTGGAATGCTATGTCATCAGTCCCCAAATCCCACCAGGGCCTACCTCTTTGAAGCGGATTGTGAAGCTGATCGTATCAATTCCGCTTACATAGGTTGGGAATCTCAAGACCAGAACCTTTTTTCATGACTTTTGACGTCACTCTCCCTCAATCATCATTCGAGTGGTTGGATGTGTACACTCTTCAAAGATTTGGGATATGAAGTACACTCTTATTTCAATTCACAAACAAATGCTCGAAATCCCCAATAGCGGTCCAAATAATGCCACCAAGGAAGGACGTTTGATCTTTGAATACTTGATCCAAATCAAGGCATTGACAGAATCTCTAATCTCGATTGGCACTCCAGTCACCTGCAAGATCACATAGATGTTATTCTTGAAGAATTACCTTAGGAATATGAATCCTTCGTTACTGTCATCAATAGACATGTCAATCCCTATACTGTGACAGAGATTTAATCTCTTTCGTTGTCGCATGAAGCTCGCCTTGCACATCATCAAACTGTGGTTAGTGATGCTCTCTCTGTTCAACCATTGCCTAAAGTGGCACTACCTCCGCTGGTTTCTTATCCTCCACCAATCACTTTTTATCAGGATACTGTCTACTCTAACAATTTTGGAAATGGATTTTGTGGCCGTGGTGGTCGTTTTGGTCGTGGATGCGGCGGCAGGTCTGGTTCACCCAGTGGATGTCTTATTCAACGAGTTCAAGTTCCCTTTTGCTACACCTGTTTCACCATCTTCTTCTCCTATCGATGTCACCACATCTTCCTCTAAGTCTAATCCCAATCCTTTGGTTGTTCTTTAACCTGTCCCCTCATTTGATCCACCAACACTGTCCTCCTCTTTAGTTCCCAATGTCCGACACAATACGTTTCAGCCCACTTCATCCAGTAATCAAGTCTCCTCTCCAAGTTCACTGTCCAGTCCCTCCAGCACTTCCTCGCCACCTGTTTTATCCACTGATCAAGTCTCCTCACCCAGTCACTTTCCAGTCCCTCCACCACTTCCTCACCACCTGTTTTACCTTGTACCTAGCCTTTCCTTTCCTCTCCAGCAGCAGCTCCTACTACTATCATATTCGGTACTGTAAATTTCCCTTCCTCCTTGTCTCCACTGCAGCAGTCCATTCCATCTAATTCTTCCTCTTTTCCCAGTTCTCCTTCTGAATTTGTGCCATCCAACAATGTTTTTGGTTCCACTCATCCTATGCAGACCAGATCCAAATCTGGAATCTGCAATCCTAGGGTTCTTTCTACAGGCATCCCCACGTTCTAGTAACTCGTGTTGAGCCAAACACTGCCAAGGAAGCCTTGATCGTGCCTCATTAGAAATCGGCTATGCATGCAGAGTATCGAGCCCTCATGAATAACAATACTCAGAATCTGGTTCCTCTCCCACCTGACAGATCTATAATTGGCTGCAAATGTGTTTTTTAGGGTTAAAGAAAACCCCGTTGGCACGGTTAACAAGTACAAGGCCAGGTTGGTTGCTAAGGGGTTTCATCAATAGCCAGCATTTGACTACACTGAAATTTTTTCCCCGATGGTTAAACCTGTCACTGTGAGACTTATCCTCACCCTTGCTCTTACCTACAAGTAGGCTATCCAGCAGTTTGACGTCAACAATGCCTTTATAAATGGATTTCTTGAAGAAGAGGTTTATATGCAGAAACCTATAGGCTTTGAACACCCCAATAAGAATCTGGTTTGCAAGTTGAATAAGGCCATCTATGGTTTAAAACAAGCCCAGCGAGCATGTTTATGATAGAATACTGTAAGGTAATGCAGTGCTGCACACTGTATCCCTTCCCTAAGTCAGTTAGAATACAGCTAGCTAAGGGTGACTGATCAACCAAATCAGTTCCTGAACTTAGCTCATCTAGGCTATGTATAAATATCTCATCCCTGTACAATTGTCATTAAGAAATGAAAGCATGAAAACTCAGTTTAGCATTTCTATCTTTTCTCTCCCTGTATGATTTCTTTCATGGTATCACAGAGCTAGGTGAAGAACATAAATGGCTTCCAATTCCTCCTCTCCTCCTCCTCCCCCGCCACCTCCGCCGCCGACGCCGGCGCCGGTTTCCTCTATCCCTCCACCTGCGTTCTCCATGACAATATCGGAGAAGCTCACCGAAGACAATTTTCTGCTGTGGAAACAACAGATCGAGCCTATTATCAAGGGTCATCAGTTGCATCGCTTCTTGGTTTCGCCTCATATTCCGATCCGATACCTCTCTGAAGCGGATCGTCTCGCCGGAACCGTGAATCCCGATTACACACGTTGGGAGCTCCAAGATTCGCTGCTTCTGTCTTGGCTCCAGTCGTCGGTGACGGCACCGATCCTCACCCGATTGATCGGTTGTGTCCATTCTTGGCAACTTTGGGAGAAGTTGCATAACCACTTCCAATCCAAGACTCGAGCACGAGCTCGCATGCTTCGCATAGAGCTGCGAAACACCAAGAAAGATGATCGTAGCATCTCTGAGTTCATCTTGCACGTGAAGGCCTTAGTGGATGCACTTTACTCCATCAGTGATCCTGTATCTGATCAAGAACAGCTAGATGTCATCATAGAAGGACTACCGGAAGAGTATGATTCGTTGATAAATCTAGTAAGCACCAAGTACGATGCGTCGGATCTGGACGAGTTGGAGGCTCTCCTCTCAGCTCAAGAAGTGAGACTCGATCGATACAAACAAGCTGCTCGAGCAAATGCCACAGTTGATGTTGCGTCAGTGGCATCTTCGGCTGCTTCCTCTCCCTCCGATCCGGCACTACAAGCAAACGTAGCCCAGAACCAACAACTTTACTCCGTCTCACCGTCACAGTACTTTCGTGGTGGCCGGAATGGCCGTGGAAGGGGCCTCGATGGCCGCGGCGGCAGAGGCCACAGTGGTCGGAGCCCAGTGCAATGCCAAGTTTGCCGTAAGTACGGCCACAATGCCTTTGCTTGCTGGCACAGGTTCAACCAGCAGTATCAACCCAACCTCAACCTGAACCAAAACTCTAACCCAAACTATCAACCTTATCAACCCAACCCACCACCATGGCATCAACAACCATCCTTTCCCCAACCCGCGGCCTCACCCCAAGCCCTATTGACCACCACACACAACAACAATTTCTCAAACCAGTGGTACCCTGATTCGGGTGCCTCCCACCATGTTACCCCAAATTTCCAAAACATTCAGCAACCTATGACCTATGAAGGTTCAGATCAGATTCTCATGGGCAATGGTCAAGGTTTATCAATCTCTTCCTCTGGTTCTACTTTCTTTAATTCTCCTGTCAATTCTAATGTTAAATTAATTTTCAAAAATCTCTTACATGTTCCCAATATCACTAAGAACTTGGTCAGTGTAAGCAAGTTTGCTAAGGACAATTGTGTCTTCTTTGAATTCCATTCTGACAAATGTCTTGTGAAATCCCAGGTTACCAGTGAAGTCTTGCTTCGCGGAGAGGTTGGAGCTTATGGACTCTACCAGTTCACGGATCTTCACCTTCTCCCTCAGCAAAGTCTTGCTTCTAGTCACTTTAGGTCTAGCAATGCTTCTTTCTTTCATTCAGTCAATACAGTGACACATGTATCACTCACCACATGACACCTAAGACTAGGCCATCCAAACAAAGACACACTTAAACATGTATTGCAAAGTTGTAATCTTCCTATCAGTAATAAAATGTTTGAATTTTGTTCATCTTGCTGTCTTGGGAAGGCTCACCACCTACCTTCTACTCAATCCACTTCAATTTACAATAGTCCTTTTGATCTTGCTTACAGTGATTTGTGGGGACCTGCCCCTTTTGTTTCCTCCACTGGTTATCAATATTACATTTCATTCATTGATGCCAACACAAGATTTACTTGGATTTTTCTTCTTAAAAAGAAATCAGAGGCTTTACCAACTTTCCTTAACTTCAAAACATTGGTTGAACTTCAATTTAACACAAAAATTAAAGCCCTCCAAACTGATTGGGGTGGCGAATTTCATTCGTTTTCAAAAGTTCTCCAAGAATGTGGGATTAATCACCGTGTCATTTGCCCTCACACACATCACCAAAATGGTGTTGTGGAACGCAAGCATCGACACATTGTCGAACTAGGTCTAACTCTATTGGCTCATTCTTCTCTTCCATTTAAATTATGGGATCATGCCTTTCTCACTGCTGTGTATCTAATAAATAGATTGCCTACGGCCTCCCTCCATAAGGAAGTGCCACACACTAAGCATCTTGGTCAAATTCCTGATTATAACTTTCTGAAAACTTTTGGTTGTGCTTGTTTCCCCCTCATTCGTCCTTACAATCGCCACAAACTTGAGTTTAGATCCCATGAGTGTGTCCTCTTAGGTTACTCTACTTCTCACAAAGGCTATGTGTGTCTCTCACCCACTGGAAGAACTTTCATCTCCAAAGATGTAATCTTCAATGAACTGAGATTTCCATATCAAGAATTGTTTGGAAACAAAGAACCTGCCCCAACTACATCTCCTCATTCCCTCTCACCTATTCCTCTCATTCCTTATCCTCACACTTCACCTACTGACTCACCATCACCCAATAACCCTCCACCATCACTAAACCATCATTAATTAACTCTCCACACCATGTTCTGCCTGCACACTCTCCTCCCAACCCATCCCTATCCCCAATTTCAGCACATCAACCATCTACTACTTCTTCAAATTCTAGCACACTTGCTCCCTCTCCAACCATCCCTAGCACTATATTTCCCTTTCCCACTTCATCTTCAGCTAATGGACCCATAAACACTCATCCCATGACTACTAGATCCAAGAATGGCATTGTAAAACCAAGACTCAATCCTACTGTACTTCTAGCCCATACAGAACCTAAAAATGTCAAACATGCTCTTGCTGATCCAAATTGGCACTCAGCCATGAAGGCTGAATATGATGCCCTTATGAAGAACTCTACTTGGTCCTTGGTTCCATTACCACCTCAAAGGCAAGCTATTGGTTGCAAATGGGTTTTCCGTGTAAAGGAAAACCCTAATGGTTCCAACAACAGGTACAAGGCTCGGCTTGTAGCAAAGGGGTTCCATCAACAACCCGGGTTTGACTATACAAAAACCTTCAGTCCAGTTGTTAAACCCACTACCATTCGGGTTATCTTAACCATTGCACTATCAAATGGCTGGCCACTTCAACAATTGGATGTAAATAACGCTTTCCTCAATGGCGATCTAGAAGAAGAGGTCTACATGGAGCAACCTCCGGGGTTTGCTTCCAATGATTCAAATCTGGTCTGCAGGTTACATAAGGCACTCTATGGCCTCAAACAAGCCCCAAGGGCCTGGTTTGACAAGCTCAAAGGGGCTCTCTTGACACTTGGGTTTATTGGTAGCAAGTGTGACCCCTCTTTGTTCACCTACACTCATCAATCTCATGTGATTTACATGCTTGTTTATGTCGATGATATTATCATCACGGGCACTTCCTCTTCCCTAATACAACAGCTCATCCATAAGTTGCACTCCAACTTTGCTCTCAAACAGTTAGGTGAACTGGATTATTTCCTAGGCATCCAAGTTAAAAGAACTTCAAAGGGTTCTCTGCTTCTAACTCAGACCAAATACCTCAATGACCTTCTATCTCGTGCTAAAATGGCTGAAGCTAAAGCCATTTCTTCACCAATGGTTGGTGGTAGCAAATTGTCCAAGTCTGGTGCTGATTACTTCTCGGACCCCTCTCTCTATAGGTCCATTGTGGGTGCAATGCAGTATGCCACCATCACAAGGCCTGAGATCTCTTATTCAGTCAACAAAGTGTGTCAGTTTATGGCACAACCACTGGAATCCCACTGGACAGCAGTCAAACGCATTCTAAGATACCTCAAAGCACTCTAACACACGGTTTACACCTTCAGCCACCATCTGCAGCCTTTCCTCTTGTGCTGATTGGTTTTTCTGATGTTGACTGGGCCTCGGACCCTGATGACAGGCGCAGCACATCAGGGTCTTGCATCTTTTTGGGACCCAATTTGGTCTCTTGGTGGGCTAAGAAACAAACCGTGGTAGCTCGTTCGAGTACCGAAGCCGAATACAGAAGCCTTGCGGCTACAACTGCAGAAATTATATGGCTCCAAAGTCTCCTTCAAGAACTACATGTGTAGCTGCCTCCACCAGTCCTTTACTGTGATAACATGAGCACGGTTGCTCTGTTCCACAATCCTATTCTCCACGCCAGGACTAAACACAAGGAGCTTGATTTATTTTTTGTCCGGGAAAGAGTCATTAGCAAGTAGCTGCAAGTGTTGCACATTCCATCCGAGGAGCAATGTGCAGACCTATTAACTAAGGCTTTGTCCCCAACCAGGTTTTTGTGTCTAAGGGACAAGCTCAAGGTGCTTGATCCCTCTTCTATAGATCAGCCACCTTGAGCTTGCGGGGGGTGTGATCATGGTTGTCAAACTCGCTGGTTAACTCATAGACTCGTCCGAGTTTATGATTTCAGGTAGGCAAATCCGGTTCACTCCTAGCTGGAATCGTTTTTGGGGTAGACTCGGTCAAACTCGTGAGTCAGTGTGCGAGTCACCGAGTCTGTGAAAAAAGTGAGAAAACTCCAAACGCAACGTTTCAGTGGGAGTATCTCTGATTTCGTATTTTCGTTCGTGTTCCCTCCCCAACGGCGAACCAGTTCCCTCCCTGCCAGCGAACAACCTAGAGATGGTGAGATGAAAGAAACTGTAAAGGAAGATGAAGAAGAAAGAAAGGCTCCATGCCAGCGAATAACGCAACTGTAGACGAAGAAGATGAAAGAAAACTCAGTAGTCAGTAAACGAAGATGAAGAAGAAAGGCTCCTTCTATGTGACTCAACTATTTTCTCTCTCTCTCTAATAAATGTCTGACTCCTCCTGTCCTCCACTTTACTTTCTCTCTAATACATCTTTTTTTTTTGACGTGAACTCTCTAATACATATTTGACCCTTCGTTTTTTACAATTCATATCATTATTCTTTTTCTAATTTATTAATAACAATTAATAGGTGTTCCATGTTCTTCTATGTCTAAAAAATTAACAGATCGATTCATTTAATTTCAACAATTAAAATAAGACATTTATTTTTAAATTGTATTTTAGTTTATATATATATATATATATATATATATATATATATATATTTTGGATCAAATTATATATTTATATTTATATATATAGGTAGCTTAATATCTGCACCTACATAATTACCCTTATTTTATTTGGACACTGAAATATGTATTAGCCTATTAGGAGTTGTTTTCTGAATTTTTTTTTTTTTACTCTAAAAACTCATGTTTCTCTAATTTTATGAATGATTTTGTCACTCTTTAATCTTTATCATTGTGGAGTTTGAATGTTAAATTATTGTCATGTTATACTGTTTTATGTTATGTATATATGTCATTTATCGGATTTTTTATATTAGGTAGACTCGTACGAGTCGAGTCTACATGTCGAGTTTACATACCCTCCACGAGGTTATCTAGACTCGCGAGTCTGACAACCTTGGGTGTGATAGAATACTGTAAGGTAATACAGTGCGCAGCACTGTATCCCTTCCCTGAGTCAGTTAGAATACAGCTAGCTAAGGGTAACTGCTCAACCGAATCAGTTACTGAACTGGGCCCATCTAGGCTATGTATAAATATCTCATCCCTGTACAATTGTCACTAAGAAATGAAAGCATGAAAACTCAGTTTAGCATTTCTATTTTTTCTCTCCCTGTATGATTTCTTTCAGTTTGAAAGGCTCGCCAAGACTCTCCTTGCCTTTGGTTTTCACTCAAGCAAATGTCCTCACTCTTTATTCAGTCCACCTCCTCCCATAAGCTGTATGTTCTGGTTTATGTGGATGATATTATTGTTACAATCAGTTCTATGCCACTGGTCCATACCCTAATTGATAAGCTCAACTATGTATTTGTCCTTAAGTAGTTAGGCAATTTGGACTACAACTTAGGGATTGAAGTCAAACGTCTTACAAATGGTTCTTTGTTAATGACTCAAGGCAAATATATCAAGGATATTCTAGAAAAAGGCCCATATGACTGATGCTAAGGGTATCTATACACCTATGGTTAGTGACTACAAACTATCCAAGTATGGTGGTAAGTATGTTCGCGATCCCCTAAGTACAGGTCCATTGTTGGGGTAATTCAATATGCCACCATCACACGACTTGAAATCAGCTATAGTGTGAATAAAGAGTGCCAATTTCTGTCTCATCTCCTTAGGAGCACTGGAAGTGGTTAAGAGAATTCTTCGATATCTTAAAGGCACCATATCTCATGGCCCGCTACTACAACCAGCTTTGAGCACTCTCTCTGCCCTTACAAGCCTTTTGTAATGCCAATTGGGCATCCAACCCTGATGACCGCAGATTCACCTCTGCTTCATGCATCTACCTAGGTCCTAATCTTGTTTCCCGGTGGTCCAAGAAGCAAATTGTGGCCAGACCCAGTACCGAAGCAGAGTATAGAAGTCTGGCCCTCACAGCATCTGAAATAATTTGGATTTGGTCACTGCTCAAAGAGTTACATGCAACTACATCCACACCTGTAACTACTTCCAGTTAAGTTAGCTTGACAGCTGTCCATAACAGCTGTCACCCCTTTGTATACATAGTTGAGATCAAAAGATCTCACGAAACAATTCACACAATACAATTTCAGTTTCAGATTCTCTCTGCACCTTTCTCTCTCTCTGTCACACACACACATGCAATTGGAGATTCACTGAGTGATCAAGATCATATAGACACGATCCTAGAAGGATTGCCTGAAGAGTACAACTCTTTCGTCATGATGATATTCGCTAGGGTTGAGCCTATCTCGGTGGAAGATATCGAGTCTCTTCTGATGGTTCAGGACGCGCAATTGGAGAAGTTCAGACAAGAGCTTCCCTCCACCTCCATTTCGCTTAACCTAGCTCGAGCAACCTCAGCTGAAAACTCGTCCAATCAACCTAGTCACGCAGAATTTGAATCGAATCGCAGTGGTTATCAAGAAGCCAATAGAGGCCGAGGTCGTGGAAATCGTGGCCGTGGTGGTCGAGGCCGTGGTGGCCGTGGTGGTGACAATCGCAGTGGCAATAGGCCAACTTGTCAATTGTGTCATAAATATGGTCACGATGCATACAACTATTGGCATCGTTTTGAGCATGACTTTGTTCCCAATCCGCCTGCTCCTCCAGCTCAAGTGGCTAATCACTACCCTCCTCAAGGCTCATTTCGTGTTCAGACTCAGTTTCCTTTGGCCTTACCACCACGTCCACCATCGGTACAAGTGGCTCAGCTCTCTAGTCCACCCTCTGGTTTCCCACATACTCAGCAGAATCAACCTTCTGCATCTGCCTTTATGGCCTCTCAGTCAACTCAGTATGGGGCCCCACAGTATTATTCACCCACTCAGGAATTCACTAGCTCACACATGTGGTATCCTGATTCGGGTGCTTCTCATCACCTCACTGCTGACTCACAAAACTTCAGTCATTGCACACCGTTTGGAGGACAGGACCAAGTGTTGATGGGTAACGGACAAGGTCTCCCCATAACTTCCATTGGTTACTCTAAAATCACCACACCACATCACCCACACACTGTTCTTTCTCTTAACAGTTTACTCCTTGTTCCTAACATTACTAAGAATTTGGTGTCTGTGTCAAAATTTGCCTGTGATAATGATGTTTACTTTGAGTTTCACCCTCATTCTTGTTTTGTCAAATCACAGGGGTCTAATAAAGTCCTTCTTGAAGGCTCTCTAGGAAATGATGGGCTATACTCCTTCAAGCACATCAATATACTCAAGGAGCCTTCTACTTCAATAAGTCTTTCTAATTCTACTTCCAACAAGTCAGATAGTGGAAATTCTATTACTGTAAACACAAATGTAGTCTCAAATTCCTTTGTTACTTGGCATAATAGGTTAGGCCATCCTAGTCCTAATACTGTTAAGACCGTTCTGCAGCTTTGTAATATACCTTCTATTAATAAAATGGCAAATGACTTTTGCAATGCTTGCTGTTTGGGAGAGTCACACAGGCTATATGCCCCACCCTCCACCACAATTCACACAAAAGCCTTTGAACTGATACACTCAGATCTGTGGGGTCCAGCACCTTTTTCTTCATCCAATGCCTATACCTATTATATAGCCTTTGTAGATGCCTTTTCCCATTATACATGGATCTACTTTCTCAAAAGAAAGTCAGAGGCTCTAACAGCCTTCAAACAGTTTCATGCTCTTCTCAAAACACAATACTCAGCCTCTGTTAAAGCTATTCAAACTGATTGGGGAGGTGAGTTTAGACCCTTTACCAATCATCTAGCTGAGTTAGGCATTGCTCATAGGTTAACATGTCCTCACACGTCTCATCAAAATGGGCCAGTGGAACGCAAACACAGACACGTTGTTGAAATGGGATTAACATTACTTGCCCATGCTTCTATGCCCTTACTCTATCGGGACCACAGTTTTACTATGGCTGTTCACCTTATTAATAGGTTACCTACAGCTGCTCTTGCCTCATTTTCTTCCCCTTTTCATGCACTCCAAGGTTCCATTTCTGATTACTCCCTTCTCAGGACCTTTGGATGTGCGTGCTTTCCTTTGTTAAGACCCTACAACCAACATAAGCTGTAGTTCAGGTCTCAAGAGTGTGTCTACCTTGGTCTCTCGCCCCAACACAAGGGCCATAAATGCTTAGCTCCCTCTGGTAGAGTTTATATTTCTAAGGATGTCCTATTTAATGAACTTCGGTTTCCTTATCCCTTCCTTTTTCCTTCCACTTCACCAACTTCAACCTTACCTTCTAAGTCTACCTTTTCTTCTGTCATTCCTGCTCCTGTTTACCCTCCCCTAAACCCCATTCCCTTGAACCAGCACCCTCCTCCCACTCCTCCTTCCCCTGTTCCTAGTCCTAGTCCTATTCATGCTATTATTACTTCTTCTTATGAGTCTCCTTCTACTTCTACAAGTCCTTCACCCTCCGGTCCTCATATCTCCTAATCACTCAGGTTCCTTAGACGCTTCTCCTAGTCTGTCTGAACCCGTCCCTTCACCTAGTCCAACTGAACCTACTCACCATATGTTAACTCGGGCTAAAACTGGCTGTCTACCTCCTCCTTTATACCCTCGGTTGTGTCTTGCTCACATTGAGCCTACCTCAGTTAAACAGGCATTATTAAGTCCTCACTGGCTTGAAGCTATGCAAGCTGAGCATAATGCTCTTCTTTAGAATGAAACTTGGTCCTTAGCCCCTCTTCCTTCCAACAGAAAGGCCATTGGATGCAAGTGGGTTTTCCGTGTGCAAGAAAATCCTGATGGGAGTGTCAACAAATACAAGGCCAGGTTGGTTGCCAAAGGCTTCCACCAAACCCATGGCTTTGACTTTCATGAGACATTTTCACCCGTTATCAAACCGGTTACAATTCGGATCATTCTTACCATGGCACTCTCCTCTAAATAGGTCATTCAACAAATTGATGTAAATAATGCCTTCCTCAATGGCTTGTTGAGTGAGGAAGTCTACATGACTCAACCCCCCGGTTTTGAGTCTCATGACAAATCTTTAGTTTGCAAACTACACAAGGCCCTCTATGGCCTCAAACAAGCCCCAAGGGCTTGGTATGAGAGACTCACAAGCACACTACTCAGCTTTGGCTTTGTGATAAGCCGCTGTGACCCCTCCCTCTTTACCTACTCCAAAGGGGCTGTGTGTCTCTATGTTTTGGTATATGTGGATGACATCATCCTAACGGGTACATCTCCAACCCTCATCTCAGACCTCATCAAGAAACTGAATGCCACGTTTGCTCTCAAAGAACTAGGCTCCCTAGACTATTTTCTAGGAGTTGAAGTCAAACACCTAGCAACTAGTTTCATTCTGTTAACTCAGTCCAAGTATATACGCGACCTTCTAAACAAAGCTAACATGCTGGATGCTAAGGGCATCTCCTCTCCTATGGTAAGCAACTGCAAGTTGAGCAAGTTTGGAACAGATTCGGTGGCCGATCCTAGTCTCTACAGGTCTGTTGTAGGAGCATTGCAATATGCTACCTTGACTAGACCAGAAATAGCCCACAGTGTCAATAAAGTTTGCCAATTTATGGCAAACCCATTGGAGACCCACTGGCAGGCCGTAAAGCGTATCCTTCGATACCTCAAGGGTTCCATGCACTATGGTCTACTATTGCAGCCATCTTCCTCCTCAGAATCCTTCACACTCAAGGCCTATTGTGATGCTGACTGGGCCAGTGATCCGGATGATAGAAGATCTACTGCCGGGTCTTGCATCTTCCTTGGACCTAATCTAGTGTCTTGGTGCTCCAAAAAGCAGCCACTGGTAGCTCGATCTAGCACAGAGGCAGAATATCGCAGTTTGGCTAACACCACGGCTGAAGTACTGTGAATTATGTCATTACTCACTGAACTTAAGGTTCCTTTTCACACTCCACAGCTTCTATGTGACAACTTGAGCGCTGTCCCACTAGCCCACAACCCTGTTCTGCACTCTCGAACCGAGCACATTGAGTTAGACCTTCACTTTGTCAGAGAAAAAGTTCTGTCCAAGGCTATTTCCATTCATCATGTTCCAGCTGCTGATCAACTTGCAGACTCCTTCACCAAGCCTCTTTCTTCCTCCAGATTTTGTAGCTTACGTTCCACTCTCAATGTGGTTGCTTCTCCTCAACCACCTTGAGATTGAAGGGGGAATAATAGAGTATATAGTAGAATGTGCAGTAGCTTTACATTGTAATAGAGTTGCAATGCTAAGTCAGCACTGACAGCTATGAGTTAGTTAGGAATCTGTTAGGAGCGGTTACTCATAGCTCAACTATATAAAGCCTGTAATCTTCTACACTCCATAAGAAAATCATATTATCATTTCTCAGAATCTGTTCTCTCAATTTTCCACTCTTCTACCCTAGTTTGATTTCTATTACTGTGTAAGATAAACCTTAAGAGTATAATAACTTTCGTCTATTAGCAAGGACTAATTTGATGCGTTTACAATTTGGAGGACTCATTTAAAAAGTATTTAAATATAGGGACCAACTTAAAAATTGGTGTAAACTATAGGGACCAAAACTATAATTTAACCAAAAACACATCAAAACATCACCATCAAGACTTAAAAGCTAAGCTTGAACAGTTATTACTATAGTATGTTCTTGCAATTTATACATGCTCATGTGTATGTTAATTGACTGTTATTGCATACCTTCAAAATTTGAAAATACCAGTGTAATACTTAAATGGAATGTTCCACTAGTTACCATCTAACAAATATAAAGATATATCTTTAAAATATGTATGATCGGAACCAAAACAAGCAGACAAAGAAAATGATAGGAAATAGAAAAGGAAGAAGAATCGTTTTATTTCTTGAGCGAAAATAAACAGAACAAGGGGATGATCTCCTCCAAGCGTTTCCCCTTCACAAAGAGTTATCCCCTTTCCAACTGAGTACAAAGCTAACAATTCTACGTGTCTCTCCCTTCTACCCCATTCCCTCTATTTATCTATCGTCAACTCTTCTAAGTAACTACTTCCTCAGCCTACTAACTGCCTCAACCCTTCTAACTAACTGCCTCAGCTTATCCTAACTACTTTGCCTCTGTCCTAACAATGTATCACATGCATTTTATAATTAATGCATGCCAATTGCAAGCGGTAACAAATTATCAAGGAAATAGAGAGAAAGAAACTGCAAGATGGCAGCTAGTTGAAGACAAGGTTTTCAAAGGGAATGAGTGCATAACATGGGGTATGTATGATAACAAGGTACATCGCTGATAACAGCTACATACTTGCGTGACTTAAGCTTGCGTTCGGCTTCCTCTGAGCGCATTTTGACAAGATTCTTAGTCGATTCATCCAATATACGCTGTACATTCAGCTTGCGCCAAGCACTCCCCGACTCTACAAGCAAACCATTTCCATCTTCACCGCTCTGGCGTTCTTCGTAAATATCACAGAGGTCACCAAATTCCCTCGACCATGTAAATCTGAATTCCTTGCCACCAACATCAATAATCTAGCACAAATACAATAACAGTCCCCTTTTAAACTACAGATCAAAAAATGCTTAAAAAAAGATAATCTCGCAGAAACAAGAGATAGTAGCTATAAACTTCTAATTCCTAATTGAAAAATACCAACAATTTATAAGTTAGCACATCATGGAAAATTGTATCAAATTAGGCACACTATTCAATTGAAAGCTCCTACTTCCTACTATTATCATTACAATGCCACTCAGAATTCAATAAATATCAAATAAAATAAACAAATTGGAAGACTGTAGCATTTGATTTCACAAAACAATACTTTAAATTGCAGGGTCAACAACACCAATCAAAAGTTCAAGAACACACTTTTTTGTAGTTTGCAATTTCACTGAGAATTGAAAAAAAAAACTAACTTACATTTCCATTGGGGTTATTGGGATTGGGATCGAATTTCATACGCGCCTTCCCACCCTGTGCCTCCACGCGCTTGATCTCTTCAACCAGGTCCGGCGCCAGCCTAATGATCATGGAGAAAGCGAGAGGGTTGCAGCCGGAGACGAGGCTGAACGTCTCCTCCACCGACGGCGGCGCCGATCCTCGGGCGGCGTTACGGGCGGAGCCGCCGAGGGAGAGGCGGCCGGATGAAGGAGCGGAGGGGCGGTGAGAAGGCGGAGGAGGAAAAGAGGAGTGGAGGCGCTTTGGGGCGGCGCGGCCCAACTTGGAGGAGGCTCCGCCGTACATGGTTTGTGGTGGTGGTGGTGGTGGTGGGATGGGTCTCTCGTCCTCCTCTCTATGAAGGTGATGATGGAACCTACGAGATTATAGCATAAACACTTAACACGGCGAACCTAATCAAGAGTACAAGAGAATTAATAATAATATATATCTATCATCTATAATTTATAATATGTAATATATATAAAATAGAATGTTTCGTGTGGCGGCCTACGACAGAGTCCCTAAGTTATTCAGATTTCCGGTTCATTAATTACATGTTACAGGATCACATTTTGATTTATTTATTTTTCTTTTTTTATAAAAAGATCACATTTTGATTTTGATACTTATTATCCCTATCAACATTAATTTGATTTGTTGGACATATTAGTCATTAATTAAAATTGATTTTTTTTATCAAATCACAAATTAATCAAACCTGATTTTTTTTTAAATCACACATTCTATAAATATTGGATCAAACTCAAGCATGTCCGGTCTATGTTGAACCCATTTTCCGCACCCTTCATATTTGTCTCTCTCTATTATTTTTTCTCATTCAACGTTTTATTCATATGTCATCTTTCATATCTCTTTTGAAGTTTTCGCAGATCTACGAAATCATGAAAACAGCACTTGCAATTTTAGATCACCATCAGAGACAACCATTCTTCTATGGGTGCGTTTAGGTAAACAACCTAATTAAGAGCTTATCACATAAGACCTTATCGAATGAGAGCTTATGCCATAAGCGCTTAAAGAAAGAAAAAGAAAGAAAGGGGCATGAGAGGATTTGAATAGTGAAAAACACTGAAAGGGTGTTTAGTGCATAAGCTCTTATGATAATTCCATAAGCTTCTCCCAGTGGCTTATGAAAAAAAGTCAAAAACTCCTTATGGAATGGCATAAGTTATTTTTATAAGCTCTGCCAAACACACTGCATAAGAGCTTATGTCATCAGATAAGCCAAAATGAGCTTAAATAAGCTCTTCCAAACGCCACCATATGTCTAAGGTACATTTGTCATTGTTACAACTTTTGGATGATCCAAAACCACATTCTCATTCACTCTTTCAATGTCATTATATGTGTCACTTGATTCCGGTCAGCTTTTTCTAGAACAACATTTGTCCATCTTTTAATTTTCTTTTTCTTTCTCTTTTTGATTCTAACAATATTCCTCTATTATTACGTGATTTCTCTCTCTGGCTTCATTTTTTTTTGTCCGGCTCTCTTCAAGTTCAATCTCAGTCCTCAAAGCTCAAAATCTCTGATTTGTATCTTCTTTCTCATTTTTTTGGTGTTTTTTTTATTGTTATATATTGAATATCACTCCACCCCTAATTTTTTATGTTATATTTTCTCCACCAAAATATCGTTGAAAGTCGGATTTTTTTTGGAGATGGAATATTTTGATGTAAAGACATTTTTAATCTTGAGTTTCTTTTTAACAAAAGTCATAAAGATTGAATAATTTATTTTATATAAGTAAATTAATTTTTTTAAACATTAATATCTTTATATAAAGTGAATAATATAAAATTTATTAAAAACAAATATAACATGTGATTAACTTTGAAAAACATTTAAATACACTTATATTTTTTTTTACTTTATTTTCCATATGGTTGAGCATACATTTAATATAAATGATTTGTTCCATTTAGAATAATTTGAAAATTTAAAAGGGAAATAAATTATGGGGGAAGTGATTTGTTTGATACTTAATGGGCAATAAAAATGATTTCTTTCCTCTTAAGCATTGAAAATTTAAAAAGGACATAAATTGACTTTATTGAAATTAATCATGTGGATTTGATTACATTGTTAACCAAATGAATTTTTTTCTACATATGTAGGCATATACTTGGATATGAGGAGGGGAGGACTCAAAGAGGGACTTTTGTTTTGTATTTTGGGGAATCTCCTGTTTTTTTCTTTTTTCGTCGTTTGTTTATATTCTAAAAGTATAGGCAATTTGAGAAAAATATTTGGTCTTAAATGTAATCCATTTTTGTTTTGTTTCTTTTCTTCTACCATTATCATGTTGAAGAGGTTGAACCTTGAGAAATATGTATTCTATATCCGAGTATTATAATATTATGAGTGTAACGTTGTATGAACCTTATCGCTGTTGCTGCATGAAATGTGAAAGGAATGTCAAATTCTATTTTTATTTTCTTTTGAAAAGAATTCCCAACATTTACATCTCTGCTTCATCTTCACCGCCTATCCATATCCTTTGATTCAAACTCTGCACCATCATTATGCATGCTCAACTACTTCGTGGCAGCATGCAAAGGTGAGTTTCTTACTTTATCAAGAAAATAAAAATAGAAAAGTATAATTAAGGTAGTTTTTCAAAGTTTTTCTTATTAATGTTTATTTATTTGTATTTCTATTTTTATTTTTTGTGGTTCTCGAAAATTAGAAAGAAAATAATAGTGTTTAGCTTTTATTAGAGTAGATCTCTTGGTTTGAGCGGCAATTAGTCAATAAAACATTTTTTTACAAAATTAGTTAATAAAACATTAAAAAAATAAAAAATGAATTATTTTAAAGTCTTTTTTTTTATGACATGATCCTCTTTCAAAATCATTTTATAATAATTAGGGTAAGATAAATATTTTGGAATTTATTGGTCATTTGCACAACTAAATTGGGTAACCATTTTTTAATGGCTATATCAGGGGTGCAATGGGGTTAAGTCCTCACCCTCCCCCTATGTGCAATCGGCTCCCGAACTTAATTTTGATTCCAAAGACCAAATTTAAAGATTTTCTAATTTTTTACCTAATTTAAATAAAATTGGTGGCGACTCTACTCTTTTTTCAACAAAAAAAAATTTATCACCATCCTGAAGAAAGAGCAGAAGTTGCATTTGGATATAAATTAAATATTTGAGTTGAAGTTTGTCCTTAAATATAATATATATATATATATATATCATTATAATAAATTTAATCAAACATATCCTTATCAATATAGAATTATGTAATATTCTCCGTAAATTCCTCTCATGTATGCTCTATAGCATTCCCTCCAAAAAAAAGTCTGGTATGTCGCAACATCATGCATATCCACGATTATTGTTTGTAATTAGTCTATCATTTTTTTGGGGATTGCTTTTTATCGATTTGGGACGTTTAATTTAATTGCGATTTGATTTTAATCTTTGTTTAAAAAGTGGGAATAATCAATGTATGTATTTTAAGAGTAACTTGCGGGGGAAAAGCAAAAAATTTCAAGTGATAAGAAAAAATGATATGATAGCTAAATATATTTTCTAAAAAAGGTTAATTAGCCAAGGGAAAATAAAATAAACTTTCAAGAGAGAAAAAAATGATATGTAGATAAATATATTTTTCAAAAGTGATTAACTTTCACGTGAAAAGAGGAGAAATAAATCACAATATATCATGAAATAAAATTTTTTTGGTTCATATGATAGACAAACATATTTTCTGAAAATGATTAAATTGCACGATAAAAAATATGATAAATAAATCTATTAGATTGCCAACAGAGAATAAAAAATAATATGATAGATAAATATATTTTATAAAAATAGTTAACTTGCATGGAAAAATTGGATAAATAAATCAAATAGATTTTCAAGAAATATTATAATAATATGATACATAAATATATTTTCTAAAAATGATTAGCTTCAATAGGAAAAAGAAGAGGAAAAAATAAATAGATTCTCAAGAGAGAATAAAAAAACGTGATAGATAAATATATTTTCTTAAAATGGTTATCTTGCACGAGAAAATAGGAGAAATAAATCAATATATTTTTAAAGACAATAAATAAATAATATGATAGGTAAATATATTTTAGAAAATAGTTAACTTGCACAAGGAAAAAAAGGAGAAATAAATCGAATAGATTTTTAGGAGAGAATAGTGATAATATGGTATATAAATATATTTTCTAAAGATTGTTCACTTCAATAGAAAAATGAGGAGAAATAAATTAAATAGATTTTCAAAAGAGAATAATAAATTTTATATGATTACCAAGATATTGGGAAGAGTTTGGCATTAGAATTTAAATAAATAACATGTAATTGGGAATTAATTACTTAGCTTCAAATATTGTTGTAGCTTTCAGAACATATATTTGCTATTGAATATGATACAAATGTAGTGGAAGAAAGAGATAATATCTTTTTTATTAATCACAATATTTTTTATTTTGTTTATATACCTCCTCATCTTTTTGTATAATCATTGAATTTAATTTCTTTTCAAATGAACCTCTTTTTTCAAATAATAAAATTTTTCCTTTATTTTTTTTTTCTTCATATGCAAACATTTTTTATATCTATCTTTTTATATTACATAAATTTTGTGATATTCCATGTGCGTCACACGGATAACAGGCTAAAGTACATATTTACAAGGGAAAAAGCTTAATAGTATGAAAAAGATTTCGTAAAATGACATACGAATATATCTTTAATGAACAAGATCATCTGTGTTTTTGTTTACCATTTTTTTCTCTCTGCTCATATCCCATGCTTCAATATGACTGGTTATTAAAGTTTCGTTTGGCATGGTTTCGCTTTCGTACTATCTAGCACCGCTCATTTACAAGCAACGCGATCAACGACAAAGACAAATTAATTTTTTTACCAATTTTTGATATATAATTTCTATAAAAAAAACAAAAACATGAAATCATCAATTACATTTTTTTTATAAAATTCTAAAAAAATATATATATTTACCCCGTGCATGACATGGGTTCATACACTAGTTAAATGGTTAAATGTTAAATCTTAAATATATTTGATTTGTTTCTCTCTCTCTCCCCTTGATTTTGCTATAATAGTCATGTACTTTTGTTAATCTTTTTTCTTAATTTGCTTTGGGTGACGAATTTGGATGAAATTTTTAATATAGGTCCTCCAATCCTTTTTATTTCTAAGGTAGCGTTTGATACAAATTTTATTTTAATATTTCAGGAAATGTGAGCATGAGAATAAAGGTTTCTCATATTTGGTACAAGTTTAAAAAAAAGGCTAAAATATACTTTTGGTCATTTATCTTTTGGTCAGAATTCATTTTGATCATTTATCTTTTAAAAGATTCATTGTGGCACTTTATCTCTCTAATGTTACTGACCATTTTCATCAACTTTGTTACAACAGACGCTAGTGTAAGCTCAGGTGGTCATTAACTCTCCCTCCTGGCCTGTGACATGTCAAAGTAGTGTGACATGACATCACACGTGAACTTTACCGTTGGAAGATGTATTCATCCCCAAATTAAAACAGGATATCTTCTTCCCCATGGACGAGAAAGACATGATCATTGTTAGAAAGAGGAAAAGGATCATATTTTTTCAAAAATGTTCAACCTACAGTAGGAGATGGTTGAAAGTGTTCATGGTTGAAGGCATTGAAGATGACACATCAAAAATTTCCTTCATTTGCTAATAGAGTTTATAGAAAGGACCAGTTTGTGTAACGTTAAACAGATAAAGGATCAAAATGAATCTTTTAAAAGATAAATGACCAAGATGAATCCTGACTAAAAGATAAATGATCAAAAATATATTTTAGCCATGAAAAAAACTAACCCCAATCATAAAAGATGCCCGGGAAATTAGTGAAATAAGTTGGAAAACTTTATTTCCAAGTGTGAATGTGGAAAAGAAACATTCTGGAGACTGAGATTCTTGAAAATGTAGTTTTCCTGATAATAAAACATTGCATGAACTAGTTTATAAAAAAAAAACATTTCATGAACTAAACATCACCTAATTTCCTACACATCAGCATCTAACATACACTATCAAAGTTGGGACGCATGTATACACTTATTTTTATCTGTTGATTAATTAATAATAAAAAATCAATGATAAATATCTATTATTATAACTTAATAAATGGTTTATAATTTTTGTCTGGTCTCTCAAAAGTTCAAATTCAAAATTCCACTCCTTTTCTCATGAGTCATAATCGATTATTGAAAAGGTATAATCGATTATTTAAAGTACTTTCAGGAAGCGCGGAATAGGCATAATCGATTATACTAATCGATTACGAGCCCACTAACTTTCATATAAAAAGCTATAATCGATGACAGTAAGGTCATAATCGATTATACATATAATTGATTACAGGGTTTCTGTTTGAAGCTCATTGAAAGACAGTAAGGTCATAATCGATTATTCTAATTCAAATTCAAAACTTAACGGCTTTAATGACATATTTACTCATTAATATTAATTAAAGCCATTTAACTTCGACTCATAATCGATTATAGGATAACCATAATCGATTATGGTGCGTATCAAATTGAATTTCAAAAACTTGACAATTAAGAATATGATTCCACATTAAGATCAATTAATTGTCAGTCTTATATTTCTTTTAGGCACATGTTGAAAACATTTAGGCACATGATAAAACCTTTTGCACATATTAAATATGTGTGTGTGGGACCAATATTGAATTTGAGAACTCTACTCACTGTTTACACATAATTATAAAACAAACAATACAAATAGTAAAATTCTCATTTTATCCCTTATGCTTGCTTGCTTTATAATTTTACGCTTTTTGCACTTTAGTCCTTCTGGACCTTTTTCTTTTATCCATCATGAAAATATATGTACCTGTCAAGACATATATCCACAAAGAAACATTCTGGAGAATGAGATTCTCGAAAATATAGTTTTCCTGATACCAAAACATTTCATGAACTAGTTTATCAAAAAAAAGAAAAGAAAAAACATTTCATGAACTAAACATAAGCTAATTTCCTACACATTTGCATCTAACATACACTACCAAAGTTGGGACGCATGTATACACTCTTATTTTTATCCATTGATTAATTAATAATAAAAAATCAATGATAAATATCTATTATTATAACTTAATAAATAGTATTTTTGTTTGGTATCTCAAAGTTCAAATTCAAAATTCCACTCCTTTTTTATGTATACCCATCTTATGTTTTCCGACGAAGATTAGTCACTGCTACAGTGATGGATATATGCTTCGTACCTATAACATGGTCATCAAAGAAGAAGAAGAAAAATTACACTCATTTCCTATCTTCGTTCCTCCAAATTTAATGCTCCACTATTGCAAATCAAGCAAAATTCAACTCTTGCACCCTAAAGAGTAGCAACAATGGAGCTAAACGAGAATGATGGCAAGCTCTAAATCGTGAGCAAGGTCCTTTGCGATTTGATGTCTAAAGGGACCTTTGACACCTCAGAGATCCTCCTCGTTGCAAACAATGTTTGTTGTCGACAAGTCTCGGGTTAACTACCACCACGACTTCATGACACCTAGGAGCTCCTTTTCATTGCGAACACAAATCTCATCATTGGTGAGTCTTGGATCAACGCATCAGTCCACTCGTTGGAGATCCTCCCATTTGTGAGTTTCATGCTCACCATCAACAAGTTCCAATAAAAAACCATAGTGTCTATCATAACATCTATTACCACCTCCCAACACAATCCATGGGCCATTAGCGCGCCTCACCCCTATTTTCTGTTGGTTGTGTGATCTTTAGGTTTTTTAGGTTCTCTCCTTTTTTGTGTTTCACATAAATTCTTGTGTTTGATTTCTACCTAATCCACCACAATTGTCTCATATATGAGAATCTTTGCAACATCAATTTCAAACAACTAGCTTGAGCACAGTCCTTGGATTCGCAAAATTCGCCTAGAGGAAGCTGGTGAGGATTGTTTAGGTGTGCATTGCTCGTTGGGTTTGTCGTGTTTGCTTGAAGTGGCATTACTATGAAGTCTGAAGGCATGAGAAAGGTAAGTGATTTGGTTAAGTCATCGTCTTTATTGGATGATCACCCTCGATGAAGTTAGTAAGTACATTGTGTCTTATGAAAAATGTGAATCCACAAAGTGTAAGGTCTCTGGTGAAGAAGGTTATGAAATGGAATTGGGTTGTTAGCAGTGGTGGATGAGGGGGGAAAGGGTAGGGAGTGCGATGACAACCCATTGTGAGAGAATGAAAGGTAGTAGAAGTGAAATGGGGACGAAATTAAAATTGGCATGTTTTTGGGTTCTTTTATAATTTTGAAATCTGGTTATAATTGGTAAATTTAGAAGGTGTATGATTGACCCTAACTTAGTATGCCATTATAGATATTGCCTTATTTTTATACATTGTTAAATCACTAAGGTTGTGATTTTTTTTTCTTTGATCATGAATTCTTATATACATTTTTTATGAGACTAAGTCATTTTCAAGGTTTAGACTTTGATCTTCTTTGGAGTGTACAACTCAATTATCTTTGCAATTAACCGTTGTTAATTTATTAAGGTTATGTTTAAGGTCGCTTCTACTATGCACTAGCTTTGTGTTTGGTACGTACACAAAACACCAAGTGAAATTACCTGGAGTAATTGATAAACCCCAATTTACAAATTTGTACAATAAGTCTTGTTATTTTAAAATTTTGCTCAGGTTACTTGAAGTCCCAACTGATTTTTACTCCTATGATTACCACACATTTCAATCTTTGCCATATTATCCAGATGTCTTCCATGTTTCCCGAAAATATTATCCAGATCCTTCTTGTGTCATTGATCTTTAGTCCATACAACTCCGAGAGAATCTAGAATATGAGGCTTTACCGTCTAAGATTGCAGATAGAATGATTAAAGAACTCCGTGGTAAACAGATTCCCTTGGTTAAGGTCATTTGGGATGATGTTATAGGAAATGCTACTTGGGAGAGTGAGGCAGATTTGCAGCAGCAATATCCCCACTTGTTTTCAGGTATGCAAATTCTGAGGACTGAATTTCTTTTAAGGAGGTAGAAATGTAACAGTCGTGATTTTATGTTTTGTTTACGTAAGAGGATTAGGTTTAAGACTTGAATTACATAGTTGAGATGTTTTTTAAGGTTTAGAGATCCTTGCATGGAAGGTACGCAATCATCTCGAGTGAGTTTGAACGTACACAAAACTTAGGGTTTTCCCCGATTATCATCTTTAAGACGTATGAGTGTGAAACAAGAAATTTGGAGTTAGGGTTGAGATTAGGCATTTTTTATGGTTTGAGGTTGTTTATTAGGTCATGATGAGCCTATATTTCAAATTTGAGCTCAATTGAAAGTCGAACGGACCCGAAACGCAACAAAACGTCTTCTGGTCAATGGTCAATGCTCGAGCGTGGGTGTACCAACGCTCCGGCGCCCTAGTCAATCAGACAAGGCCTAGCGTTGACCTGCCACGTGACAATCAAGCCTGACGTGGCACCTCAGGATTGGTTGGATGCGCTGTGGTCCTACCTGCCTCCAATGCTCGAGCGTATAGAAGCCAATGCTCAAGCGCTAGGGTACCAACGCTTGAGCGTTGATGCGTTAGTCAGCAAAAATAAAAGTCTCAAGTGAACATAAGTTCACTTGAGCTAAACTGAGGAAACAGAGAGCAAAGAGTAGAGAGAAGGCAGAGAACACAAAAGAGAGAGTTTAGAGAGAGGGAGAGAAAACCTAGAGAGAAAGCTTAGAGACAAAAGTAAGAGCGATTCGATCATCTTGTGATGTATCCGACTACATGGTTGCGATCGTGGATAAGATGCCTTTGCTTTCCTCTTCCTCTTTTCTTCTAAAGTGAAGGTAAATCCTACCTCTTTTATGTCGAAATGCCGTCCGTTACGATATTCGAAGTATCTTTAGTTTCGGTTAACAAATTTCGATTCCGTTTTCGAATTTGAACTCGTTGTAACATGTTCTTCACAATGTGATGTCTAGGTGAATTTTTGGAGGCTCAGAGTGTAACATCCCTGGCTGCTTTATGGATTGACGACTGTCTCCACAAACCAACACGGGTCTTTTCAGCGTGCTTTGTCCTCACTCACACGCTTCCCGGGAAAACTTCCCAGGAGGTCACCCATCCCAGAATTGCTCCAAGTCAAGCACGCTTAACTGTGGAGCAATTCTGGGATGGGTGACCTCCTGGGAAGTTTTCCCGGGAAGCGTGTGAGTGAGGACAAAGCACGCTGAAAAGACCCGTGTTGGTTTGTGGGGACAGTCGTCAATCCATAAAGCAGCCAGGGATGTTACAAATGGTATCAGGGCGGCACCTCTCCCAGTACGGTGTGGTTCGGGGACGAACCAAAGCGGAAGCTGGTGGGCATGTAACACCCGGGTGTCGACGAGGGCGGGGAGTGGTCGCCGGTGCAAGAAGGCATGGACAAGGAGCGGCTCCTGGCAGGCTTCTAGGCGAAGGGAGACATGAATGAACCGATTACACACCCGAATGAGAGGGATCATGAGACTTTGTAGGTATGGGACTATACAGTTGAGGAAGGCTTATATGAATTGATTGGTACTACCTGTACTAACAAGATGCATCTTCTTTTCGGTAGTCCGTCACTTAAGAACTCCACAGTTAAGCGAGCTTGACTTGGAGCAATTCTGGGATGGGTGACCTCTTGGGAAGTTTTCCCGGGAAGTGTGTGAGTGAGGACAAAGCACGCTGAAAAGACCCGTGTTGGTTTGTGGGGACAGTCGTCAATCCATAAAGCAACCAGGGATGTTACACGGAGGCCTTGGTTCTAGGCAAGGCATATTTGAGAGCGTAGAGGGAACGCTCATTTCGTGATGTTTCGGTGATTGTACGACTTGTCAGGTGGGGGAATAAGCCATCTAACGTCGGAAACGGTGAAGTGGCATTTATTTCGATAATGGCATAGGCGACCTAAACCCTACTAGGGAGAGAGTAACGGACAATGTCAATATCATATTGGGGACTACTTGGTGGTACCAATGATGATATTGGAATTGTACCTTTATCGCCATTACGTATAAAATATACTATTTTATTAACGGTGTTGACTGATTTGACTGTCTGTGGTATATCGTTGATACATGATGAATTGATTGTGATATTTGTGCTGGTTGGATAATAGATATGATTATTTCATATTGTTTTATATTATTTTATTATAAGTGGAGATGATTGTAATTATGACATGTTGATATGATGGGTGATTACTGTGATTAGAGATTTTATGAGTATTGATACATGATGAGTATAGTGATGTATGTGGGGGTTCATGATACATGGGTTCAGAAGTGCCTAACCGAGATGCTTTTGTAATATGATGATGAGACTGATGAGATGTGATTGTTATGGAAATTATTTATGAGATAGTGATGAGCGGTTAGGGCACTAGGGGGTGACCTGAAACATGGTCTGTGATATTATCATATGGTTGACTTGAAACATGGTCTGTGGGGTTCGATTCCTCGGAGGGTGAATTCACAGGGTTCAGACTATTGGCAGGACCATACAACTGTCCCCATAAACCAACACGGGTCTTTTCAGCATGCTTTGTCCTCACTTACACGCTTCCTGGGAAAACTTCCCAGGAGGTCGCCCATCCCAGAATTGCTCCAAGCCAAGCATGCTTAACTATGGAGTTCTTAAGTGATGGGCTTCCGAAAAGAAGATGCATCTTGTTAGTATAGGTAGTACCAATCAATTCATATAAGTCATCTTCAACTGTATAGTCCCATACCTACACAGTCTCAGGATCCTTCTCATTCGGGTGTGTAATCGGTTCATTCATGTGTCCCTCCGCCTAGAAGTCTGCCAGGAGCCGCTCCTTGTCCGTGCCTTCTTGCACCGACGACCACTCCCAGCCCTCGTTGGCACCCGGGTGTTACATGCCCACTAGCTTCCGTCTGGTTCGTCCTCGAACCACACCGTACTGTGAGAGGTGCCGCTCTAATACCATTTGTAACATCCCTGACTGCTCTAAGGGTTGACGACTGTCCCCACAAACCAACACGGGTCTTTTTAGCGTGCTTTGTCCTCACTCACACGCTTCCTGGGAAAGCTTCCCAGGAGGTCACCCATCCCATAATTGCTCCAAGCCAAGCATGCTTAACTATGGAGTTCTTAAGTGATGGGCTTCTGAAAAGAAGATGCATCGTGTTAGTATAGGTAGTACCAATCAATTCATATAAGCCATCCTCAATTGTATAGTCCCATACCTACACAGTCTCAGGATCCCTCTCATTCGGGTGTGTAATCGGTTCATTCATGTGTCCCTCCGCCTAGAAGTCTGCCAGGAGCCGCTCCTTGTCCGCGCCTTCTTGCACCGACAACCACTCCCCGCCCTCGTCGACACCCGGGTGTTACATGCCCACTAGCTTCCGCCTGGTTTGTCCTCGAACCACACCGTACTATGAGAGGTGCCGCTCTGATACCATTTGTAACATCCCTGGCTGCTCTAAGGGTTGACGACTGTCCCCACTAACCAACATGGGTCTTTTCAGCGTGCTTTGTCCTCACTCACATGCTTTCCCAGGAGGTCACTCATCCCATAATTGCTCCAAGCCAAACACGCTTAACTATAGAGTTCTTAAGTGATGGGCTTTCGAAAAGAAGATGCATCTTGTTAGTATAGGTAGTATCAATCAATTCATTTAAGCCATCCTCAACTGTATAGTCCCATACTTACACAGTCTCAGGATCCCTCTCATTCGGGTGTGTAATCAGTTCATTCATATGTCCCTCCGCCTAGAAGCCTGCTAGGAGCCGCTCATTGTCCGTGCCTTCTTGCACCAGCGATCACTCCCCGCCCTCGTCGGCACCCGGATGTTACACTTTGCATGAGCACCATGATCATGGTTCAGTGGTGTGCACCGTCCTGTATTTGTGTAACTATAGTGTCATTGCTTTGCATGGGCATCCTCCCTCCGCGGACGAGGATGTGCACCGAGGCCTCTGGAGACGTGTCGATATGGATATCTGGATATGTGGCCAAACCTGAGTATACATATGGCATTGCATTGCATCATGATGGAGGGTAAAGGAAAATCATAGACGTTTTTTAGGGTGGTTGTGTTATATATATATATATATATAGAGAGAGAGAGAAAGAGATTTATGGAGATGGATGTTCCGTGTGTTTATGCTGTTATAGAAGTAAATGTTGCTAAACCCTTTTCCACATTTGACGTTAAATCATTTCTTATCCCCTTTCTTTTGTTGTGGCGTTTGTTTTATTGTTATTGATGTACCGTAGACCCTGATCAGACAGATGGCGCACTGGGATCATCCTTGGATGACACAGGAGGCATGGTTCCCTCTCACGCGGACCTTTGAGTTCGAGTTCATAGATCCCAACGGGTGGCTTGTGGACCCCGTCACTCGCTTCGTAGTTTACACTGGTCCAGTTTTGGGGACTACCGAACTGGGGCAGGGAGCTCCTCTAGGTTTGGATGGCACTTTCAGATCCATTCAGACTCTTCCCTTCCCTATTGGAGTTCCGGATGGACAGTTACACCGATGCCTCATTTGCCGGATATGACACCTGTTCCTTTCATAGTACCCTTTGAGGCACTTGTCCCAGGACCTACACCACCACCAGTACCTGCACCGGAGCCTGTGCTTGCACCTGTACCAGAGGAGGACCCCATAGCACCAGTTCCAGATCCCATGCATGTTCCAGAGGTTCCCGCACCTCCCAAGGTTCGAGCTACAGGGTCGGAGTCTTCCGGAGTGTCCTCCCGGCTACCTTCCCGAGATAGCAGAGTTTACAGATGGATGTTCCAAAGACCTTCAGACAAGAGCTCTTCCAGTGGTAACGGAGGAGTAGCAGGACCGTTGAGACCTCAGAGTGGCAATGAGGGTAGTAGTTTATGATAGCTCAAGCTAGTGTTATCGGTGTAGGTGTGTGTGAGGTTTTTCATGTATTTTGAGAGGGGACTAGGTGTTGAGAGTTAGTGAGGCATCTTTCCTTTAGTATTTTGATGTATTTTTGTTATCTTACCAGTTTGTACATATTGTGATCCTACTGATGGGATTCCCTTTACCGTACTGTACCAGGATGTATGTATGTATATATTGATGCGTGTATGTGTATATATATGTTGGTGATATCTATGTGATAGTTGTTTATATTTTAAGTTTTTAAATTTTTCCCGTCGTTTAATAGTAACCGCGTAACGCTAATAACACGGTTAAGCTTTTATAATTTTGGGTTTTTCTTTAATGGGACGTCGGGGCATCTCAAATTGGATCATTCTTTTGAAAGCTAAAATTGATTTCTTGCCTTATCCAATCAATTTCTTTAAGCTTTCAATTGTGCAAATCTGTAATAGTGTAAAATCAATGTGAAATCTTAAATTGCCATGATTGACTTCCAACGTTCAAAATTGGTCCAACGTTCAATTTTTCAATTCACCCCTCCCCTCTTGAGTCTTTTTTTTTTTAATCAAACAAGGTATGCAAAGGCATCACCACAAGGAAAGACATCCCAACTATGTGGGCACATCAACCCTCACCCATCATTTGCAGCATACCCAGAATATTATTAATAATAAACAAAAATATATAAAGAATACAAACAAGGGGGACATAGACCAAACCCATAGGAAAATTATTTGAATCTAAAATTTCGAAGTCTAAACCTATTCCAGAAAAAATCCTCCCTAATGCAAAGTGTAATTAAACTCCATGATGAATTACATTTAGACAAAATACCAAAATTATCTAGTTTATCTGCACAACTATTTCATTCTCTGAAAATATGGGAGACTCTAAACTTCATAAGTTTAGTTATGCAAAGACAATTCCTCCATCTATTCTTAGATTTCCAAGGCACAATGTCTATGTTTGAGGAAGTCATAACCACCAATTTTAAATCACACTCTAACCAAAATCTATGCCAACCATTTTCAAAGGCAACTTCAATATTGCTGCAAATAGTTCAGCATAGAGAGAGGATGAAATGCCATAGTAAGAAGCAAAACAACCAACAATCGCAGCACTACTATCTCTGAATATACCACCACCCCCTGCATGACCTGGACAACCCTTTGCAGCACCATCTATATTACATTTGATCCAACCACATGGTGAGGGTGGGGGTGGGGGTGGGGGGGCAATCAAATTGAACTATGTTAGGAGCTTTACTATTGTTGTTTACAACTTTGAACAACTTCGGGATAGAAAACTCCATGATAGAAGAGGAAGAATGGCCTTTTGATAAATTTCCAGCAAGAGAGGTAGAGGCAATGATCAAGTTGATAGCAGATTTCACACTAACTTACGATTCTCAAAACAGTTTTTGTTCCTGCATGACGAGATATACAAAAAAAATATTAACAAATGCTACTCTGATCACATCCTTGGAATGAGGACTCCAATCCCTATCACACACTGAGAAAGGAGACTGGCATGTACTCGGATCAATATTGGAGTTAATGGATACACTGAACCAATCCCATATCTGCCTAGCAAAAATACAAGAAAGAAATAAGTGGCTGGTTGATTCTGCCTCAGATTCACACAGGATACATCTAGAAACAGTAGTGCGTCCTCTTTGAATCAAATTTTCATCAGTTGGAAACTTGTTATGAGAGACTCTTCAGATAAGAAATGATTTCGAATGAGGGATCACAACATTCCAAATTGATTTGCACCATAAATTAGGAGAATTAAATGGAAACAAATGACAATAAGCTTCCTTAAATGATAGATTTCCAGAATCAGTAGAGCTCCATATTAACTGATCAGTTGCATCAAACATAGGAATACTAACATGTGAAATTTCCTCAACCAGTGCAGGGTATTTAGAGACCAATGCCCGTGGGACTTTCCAACTCTGGCCCTGAATAAAATCAAATACAGATGAATGCAGCAATGGATGAATACGAGAAGGAAGGTTGAGATAATCACCAATTTTCTGAGACAAGATGGTTGTTTCCGTTATTGACAACAAATTACTTTAAATTAAGACCATTCCAAAAACCAACAGGGAATTGATCTACAGATATCCAAGGTTCAGAAATGAATAGGAAATCAGGTTTATGCAGGGAACAAAGTTTTTTTAAAACTAACCTTGTTTCCATATTACCAATACCTCTAACATTCCAAAAAATAACCCTCATATTTAAAAAGAGATAGATGTGGATGTTGCCCTTGATCGGGTGTTATACTGTTCTGCCTGTGGCAGTTGGCTCATCAATTTGTTAGTCAGTTAGGCTATGCATAGAGTTTCTTGTCAACTATGTGATATCTGAAAAGTAGTTAAGTCTGTTAGGTAGTTAGATCTATTTTTCTGTTATGTAACTACCTTGAGAGAGACTTGGGTTGTACAGATATATAAGTCATTGTTGAGAGAAACTTGGGAGATATACGAAGTGTAATATACACTGCAAACCAGAGAGAGGGAGTGATTCATTGAGATCAAGAAAGAGAGAGCAAGTGAGGATTGAGAAGAGAGTTAGTTTTCAACCCTGAAAGTCTTGTAACCAGATTCTTTTGATCTAGTGGATAGAAAGTCTTGCCTCAGTGTGGATGTAGGAGCAACTTGCTCTGAACCACGATAACATACTGTTGTTAATCTTCTTTTTCATATACTTCTGCATAATCTTGTTTCTTGCATTCTGCATTCTGAACAATATCGAATTCAGCATTTTCTGTCAAGTTACAATTTTCTGTCAAGAACGCAATTTCTGTCAAGAAGCTTTTTTGTCGGAAGAAGCATTTCTGTCAAAGTAGCAATTGTGTGTTCTTGGCGTAACAACTGGTTGCAATTTCTGTCAAGAAGTGATTTTTGTCAAGAAGCGATTTCTGTCGACAAAGCAATTGCTGTCGACACAGCATCAATTCCGCGTTCTTGTCCTAACAACTGGTATCTAGAGCTTCGTTGAATCGGGGCTGCTTCCGCGATGGGCACTGCAAAGTTCGATTTGGAGAAGTTCAATGGGGAGAATGACTTCAGCTTGTGGAGGATCAAGATGAAGGCCCTTCTTGTCCATCAGGGACTCGAGGAAGCCTTAGGAGGAATCAACAGACTTCCTGAAACACTTTCAGAAAAAGAAAAGAAAGATTTGATCAACAAGGCTCATAGCTTGATCATTCTTTCTTTGGGAGATGAAGTTCTTCATGAGATAGCAGATGAGTCCACTACTGCAGGTGTTTGGCTCAAGCTTGAAAGCCTATACATGACTAAGTCATTGACGAACAAACTCTACTTGAAGAAGAAATTGCATCAGTTGAAAATGGAGGAAGGATCATCAATCAAAGAACATGTCTCTCAATTCACCAAGGCAGCTCTTGATTTAAAGAATCTTGATGTAAAGATTGATGATGAAGACCAAGCTGTGATGTTGTTGTGCTCCCTTCCTCCCTCATATGAGAACTTGGTTGACACAATGATGTTTGGTAAAGAAAGCCTCACCTTAGAAGAAGTGAAAGCCACTCTCAATTCTCGAGAAATGAAGAAGAGAATTACTTATGATAAAGATGAAGGTGGAGATGCAGAAGGGTTGTTTGTCAGAGGCAGAACTGATAACAGAGAAACAAAGGGCAAGAATAGGAGGAACCGATCCAAATCCAAAGGCAAGAAAGAGTGTTACTGCTGCCATAAGGAGGGACATTTCAGAAAGAACTGTCCTGAGAGGAAAAGGAAGAACAATGGCAAGCAAAACTCAAATGATATGGCTATGGTAGCAGATGGTTATGAGAGCTCGGATGTGTTGGCAGTGACTAAAGATTCTTGCAGTGAGGAGTGGATTCTTGACTCAGGGTGTTCATTCCACATGACCCCTAATCAAGAATGGTTTGAATCCTACAAAAGGATCGATGCAGGAAAGGTGCTAATGGGGAACAATGTTGCTTGCAAAGTAGCTGGAATTGGCAATGTCATGATCAAATTCAGTGATGGATCATCAAAATTGCTCACAGATGTCAGACATGTACCCGAGCTGAAGAGAAATCTTCTTTCTCTTGGCATGCTGGATCAAGCAGGATGTACATTCAAAGGAGAAGGTGGTGTTCTGAATATATGCAGAGGCTCAATGGTCATGATGAAGGGAACCAGAAAGAATGGCCTATACAGATTGCAAGGTGCAACTATATCAAACCCTGCTAGTTTGATTTCTGCATCAAAATTGAATTCCACACAGCTATGGCACCTTAGACTAGCTCATGTCAGTGAAAGAGGCTTGGAAGAATTGTACAAGCAGGGTCTAATAGGAAATGGAGACTTTGAAAGGTTAGAATTCTGTGAGCACTGTCTTTATGGCAAACAGAAAAGAGTTAAGTTTTCTTCTGCCATACACACAACTAAAGCCTCGGTTGATTATGTGCATTATGATATATGGGGGCCAGCAAGGGTTCCCTCATTAGGTGGTGCTAGATATTTCATAACATTCATAGATGATTGGTCAAGAAAAGTGTGGGTGTATTTGTTGAAACACAAGAATCAAGCATTCAAGTGTTTTAAACAATGGAAAGCACTTGTTGAGAATCAAACAGGAAGGAAGGTTAAGGTACTTAGAACTGACAATGGACTTGAATATCTAAGTGAAGAGTTCACTGAGTTCTGCAAGGATAATGGGATAACTAGGCACAAAACAGTAAGACTAACTCCTCAACAAAATGGTCTTGCTGAGAGAATGAATAGGACCATTCTGGAGAGGGTTAGGTGCATGTTGTCCAATGCCAACCTAAGCAAGGTGTTTGGGGGAGAGGCAGTTCACACTGCATGCTATCTAATCAATAGGTCTCCTTCAGCTGCTATTGATTTCAAGACACTAGAGGAGTTGTGGACAGGTAGAGCACCAACCTATGACAACTTGAGAATATTTGGATGTACAGCCTATATCCATGTAAATGAAGGGAAATTGGAGCCTAGATCAAAGAAGGGAATCTTCTTGGGATATCCTGATGGTGTAAAGGGTTACAAGGTGTGGTTAACCAAACAAGGTGGAGGAAAGGCTGTTATTAGCAGAGATGTTGTCTTCAAAGAAGAATGCATGCTTGAGGATGCAGGCCAGAAAGCTGAGATGCCTAAGGAACCAGAGGAACCCGACAACAAGGTTCAGTTGGAGGTGGAGCATGGTACTGCAGATACAACAGATGACAGTATTCAGCCACCTACTGAAACTGATGAACAACATGCAGCAACAGAATCATCCTATAATCTGGTCAGAGACAGGGCTAGAAGGCAGATCAAACCACCTCAAAGGCTCAGCTATGCAGACCTCATTGCTTATGCACTGAGTGTAGAAATTGAGGATCAGGTAATTGATCCTATTAACTACAAGGAGGCAATGGAAAGTTCAGATAAAAGAGCCTTTGGAAAACTGCCATGACTGATGAGATAAACTCCCTTATGAAAAACAACACCTGGGAACTTGTGGAAAAACCTGCAAATCGCAAAATTGTAGGTTGCAAATGGATTTTTAAGAAAAAACCAGAAATTCCAGGGGTTGAAGGAAGTAGATACAAGGCTAGACTCGTTGCAAAAGGCTTCACACAAAGGGAAGGAATTGATTACAATGAGATTTTTTCCCTGGTTGTGAAACATACTAGCATTAGAGTCATTCTTGCTCTAGTTGCTGTCTACAACTTGGAACTTGAGCAAATGGATGTGAAGACAGCCTTCTTACATGGTCAGCTGGATGAAAGGATATACATGAAACAACCTGAAGGGTATGAAGTAGAAGGAAAGGAACAAATGGTATGCTTGCTGAAAAAGTCCCTGTATGGACTGAAACAGTCACCAAGACAATGGTACAAAAGATTTGACACTTTTGTAGTGTCAAATGGCTACAACAGAAGTTCTTTTGATTGTTGTGTCTACTTCAAGAAAGCCAGCTCAGGTCACTACATATATCTCCTACTCTATGTTGATGACATGCTCATTGCAAGTAAAGATTTAGAGGCAATCACCAAGCTCAAGGGCCTGCTAAGTTCAAAATTTGAGATGAAGGACTTAGGAGCTGCAAGAAAGATCTTGGGGATGGAAATCCGGAGAAAGAGAGATGAAAGACTTCTCTTCTTGCATCAGTCAGGGTATGCTGAAAAGGTGCTTAGAAGGTTCAATATGCAAGATGCCAAGGCAGTTTCAACTCCCATAGCTGGTCATTTCAAGCTATCAGTTGAACAATCTCCCAAAACAGATGAATACCAGCGGTGCATGGATAGCATCCCTTACTCCAATGCCATAGGGAGTTTGATGTATGCTATGGTATGTTCAAGCCCTGATCTTGCCGATGCTGCCTGCATGGTCAGCAGATTCATGGGGAACCCAGGGAAGGAGCATTGGCAGGCAGTCAAGTGAATTCTTAGATACTTGAAAGGGACAAAATTTGTTGGATTGATATTTGGAAAATCAAAATCAGAAAACAACAATGCAGCAGGATATGTGGATGCTGATTTTGCAGGGGATATTGACAGAAGAAGGTCTCTAACAGGATATCTGTTCACTCTCTATGGAAATGTGGTAAGTTGGAAGGCAAATTTGCAATCAATAGTTGCCTTATCTACCACTGAATCTGAGTATATTGCTTTGACTGAAGCCATAAAGGAAGCAATATGGCTCAAAGGCTTTGTAAAAGAACTGGAAGGGAGGGAAATTCCTATGACAGTATGGCGTGATAGCCAAAGTGCCATACATCTCTCAAAGAACCAAATGTTCCATGAGAGGACAAAGCACATTGACATCATAATGCACTACATTCGTGACATCATTGCAAATGGCATAGTTGAAGTGAAAAGGTTACTACTGATGACAATATGGCTGATATGTTAACCAAGGTGGTTCCAAGGGCCAAATTCCAGCACTGCATGAATTTGGCAAGTATTGGAACCTGTGATAAATAAGTCTCTTTAAGGAGACTAGATGCATACCTAGCTGGTACTTGAATTGAAGATCCAAGGTGGAGAATTGTGGCAGTTGGCTCATCAATTTGTTAGTCAGTTAGGCTATGCATAGAGTTTCTTGTCAACTATGTGATATCTGAAAAGTAGTTAAGTCTGTTAGGTAGTTAGATCTATTTTTCTGTTATGTAACTACCTTGAGAGAGACTTGGGTTGTACAGATATATAAGTCATTGTTGAGAGAAACTTGGGAGATATACGAAGTGTAATATACACTGCAAACCAGAGAGAGGGAGTGATTCATTGAGATCAAGAAAGAGAGAGCAAGTGAGGATTGAGAAGAGAGTTAGTTTTCAACCCTGAAAGTCTTGTAACCAGATTATTTTGATCTAATGGATAGAAATTCTTGCCTCAGTGTGGATGTAGGAGCAACTTGCTCTGAACCACGATAACATACTGTTGTTAATCTTCTTTTTCGTATACTTCTACATAATCTTGTTTCTTGCATTCTGCATTTTGAACAATATCGATTTCAGCATTTTCTGTCAAGTTATGATTTTCTGTCAAGAACGCAATTTCTGTCAAGAAGCCTTTCTGTCGGAAGAAGCATTTCTGTCAAAGCAGTAATTGTGTGTTCTTGGCGTAACAACTGGTTGCGATTTCTGTCAAGAAGCATTTCTTTCAAGAAGCGATTTCTGTCGACAAAGCAATTTCTGTCGACACAGCAGCAATTCTGCGTTCTTGTCCTAACACCGCCCTTTGCAAATTCCTCTTCTTTTGCCTTTGCCTTTGCCTTTTTTTCTTGAGATTTTGATAGGACCACTTGAAAATTACCTTCATTACTTTCAGACAAATTATCTGCATCAATATTTTCATCCTCAACATCACCACTCCAAAACTTGCCAATGATTTGCATGTCTTTAGCCACAGGACTATAAATAACCTCAGAAGGGAGAGGCTTGCATATCCTCAGAATCACTAACAAAAGAAACCCTTTTAGATGAAGGAGAACCGATTGAGATATTCTCTAGTGAGCACAATGATGCTCAGAAGACAAATTCATCTCTATAGAATCAGATACGTGGGACTGTGAACTACCATTCCTTTGAGAATAGTAATTAAGATCATGCCTAACATGCAGACTTGTTGAAGAAGCATCATGGTTACCTGCTGCCGAGACTGCATTATCATTATCATCAAATCCAAAAATTACAAGCTACACTAGGTGCTTAGATACAGGGACATTATTAACACCAATGAAAAAGATTATATCATGAATTTCTTAACCTGATAAAATAGTGTTATATGCAGCATCACCTTTCTATCCAAGATCATCAGTTATAACCTTCTTGCCCTTTTCTTGAACATTGTTACTCAGAATAACACATTCCTCATCAACAATGTCCTTCAATCCACTAGTTCCCTTTTGAAAAGGAATTACCACTTAGGGATCAGAGAAATCCTTATCTACCTCCTTATTTGATTTAAGGGAATTATCAGCAACATTATGCAAAGAAACATGATCAGTCACATGCTTAGTTTTTGGAACAAAAATAGACTTATATGACTTGATTTTATTTCCCAAATTTACATTATTTTCTTTGACAGCATCCAAATCTTGCCTCATATTCTCATTCTTCCTACAATTCCCAAAAGAATGACCAATGATCTTGCAACTTGAACAAAATTCATGAAGTCTTTCATATTCAACTTTGACAAAAAAAAAAACATATCCTCCCCTCTCAACAAGGATTTTATTTCTAATATGACAAGTGTAACACCCCGATTTTTCTGTTTATCGATAATCTGTGTTTATGTACGTGTGTGTGTGTTTATTATTTTAAATTTGAGAGATTATTTTTTATAAACTAAAATTATTTTCATAATTTATTTTATAGTAGGAAGCTATAGTCGAAATTTTGGTTGAAAATTCAAACGAAAATCGGTCTGCGTTTTCACTATCAGTAAGGCTTTACTAATCAGGAAACCAAATTTCGATTCTTGAAATGAAACTGTAGATTTCATAACATATTTACAACAATTCCCATGATTTTAAAAAATTTCGTTTATAAATAGCATAATATTAATTTTTCGGATGAAAATTTTACAAAGGATGTGTCACATTTGAAAGATCATCATGACTTACACACCATCATTTTATTTATTTTTACAAGTAACTCTTTATTTTAATAAAATCAAGTTTTAATTTGTCAAAAAATTGAAAATTCCTCTCCATTTTCTCTCAACTCGGCAGCGCTCTCTCTCTCCACCTTTCTATAAATATCCACTTCATCTTCTTCTCTCATTTTGCTCACTCTCTCAAACTTACTCATTCACAAATTCACTCACTTACTTGTTCATACACTCATCCATTTTCACTCTTGGAAGATTGAAACTTTGCTCATCTTCTCCTCATCATCAAAGGGTATAACTCTCCTCTCTTGCTCTTTATTTTCTTAGAAATCTCTTTTTCATCATCATGCATGTCACTTTTTCATGTTAAATGTTCAAGGTTTTAGTTAAAAAATTTAAGAAAAATTCTTAGAAAAATAAGTTTAGCAAGAAACCAATTTCTATAAACTCATAACAACCCCTACTTTCATCTTATATGTTTGCATGCATGTGTTTAAGGGTCTAGGACCCATGCATGTTGATTTTATGACTTATGGATGATATTTGAATGAAAATAATAACCTGGTGCGGATGAACATATGAAAATATAAATTTGGCGGCATGACCTTTAGTGATTTGTGAGCCCATACTTTTTTTTATACAAAATGTATTTCTGAAAAATAAATATATATTTAGAAAGAAGTCTTCTGGGACTTTAATTTGATATATAATATGTAAGTATTTGGATAAGATTTTCTGGGTCAAAACACCTATCAAAGTAGAATCAAATTCTGGTTGAAAAATATGAACATAATTGGTTGCAGGATGATTTCAAATATGATTTTGAAAGTTAAAACCTTTATCAAAATTTTTTGGGTTGATGCTGAAGTACAAATAAAGTTTGATTGAAGTTTTTGAAATTTTACATGTGTATATGAAGAGAAACAATTTCATGAAGTTACATATTGGCGAAATCAGATTTCTGGAAATATCTCTTGCAAATAGAGGCAGTGTGTGATTTTTAATAAATTAATGCCTTCAAATTTTTACATGGGACCAACTGCACTGTCTTTATGTGTGAGTTAGGTACCTCCAATTAAATTTTCAAAAATTTTAAAGGTTATTTGAGTGGTCATTCACAATTTAAACCCACTGCTGTTCTGAAAATACTTTTATAAAAGAGTTCATCCTAATTTTTGAATGAAAAATATGATTTTAATAATAATATCTTTTAACATGATCAAGTAAAGATTTTTGGTATAAAATGGACTATAAACAAGTATTAATGTAAAGATAAGATGATTTTTTATTTAACTTATGTTATGTGCTTAATTCTTAGACTTGCGGCGCGCTTGAGCGATGAAAGTTCGCTTTAGGAAACACGGGAACTAAGACCTCTTCTACCCTTCGGATCAAGGGGGACTGGCTGAGAGATGCTATTTATGATAACTACATGTTGTTTGTGATTGATTTTATGTGTGTTTGCTGAGTTTTGATTGGTGGCTTGAGTTGTCTGCTTAATCTGATAACTTGTTTAAATTTTATGTTTGATTGATTATATATGTGAATATAGTTGATGCATGTTTTATCTGTTATAAGCCTGTTTGGTTGATTGCCTGGAAAGCCTAACATTGGTTATAGCTCAATTAATAATCAAAGATAAAAGCTTTAAGAAAGCTATATGAAGAATATCAAAAATAAAATTTTAGTTGAAAATTTTTTTGGTAAAAGAGAAAGTAAATTATCCTTTCAAAATCTGATAAGAAATTAAGAATTTAAAAATATTATTTTTATGAAGAAAATTTATGTGAATATTTAAATGGTTTTATCATTAAGAAAAATTTAATTTATGAAAATATTTTATGGTGAAAGACCATAAAGAAAAACAAGTTATTTTTAAGATCTTTAAAAGGTTTACTTTAAAAGTTTCAAATATTTTTCAGAAAAAGAAAGTTTCAAAATAAAATAGATCTTTGGAAAAGAAATAGATTTTCTATAACTCGAAGTTTTTAAAAATGAATTTCAAAAGAAAAAGTTTTTATTTTGCCAAAAGTTTTATTGAACAAAAATACTCCAATAACTTGGATAAGTTACGAAGGTTTTGTTTTATATTTGTATTTCATTGAACGAAAAATAACATTAAAAAATGAACCTAGTAACCGAGAAGTCGGGTCACTAGTGTTTCTGTAGTAAAATGTGCGTGCATCTATGATCCGTATCACGATATTGTGAACTTTGTGTCCTATATACGTTGTCGTGGACTGTATGTGTCCTATACACGTTGTGGACTGTGTGTCCTATATACGTTGTTATGGAGTGTGTGTCCTACATATGTTGTTGTGGAGTGTGTGTCCTATATACATTGTTGTTGACTGTGCATCCCATATACATCATGATGAACGTGGTTAAAGGTGAATGTTGTTTTCTACAACCACAAAGTCTAAGACTGGTGCATAGGTCTAGGACTGTTGTGATTGGACACTCAGACTAAAACGTCCTGTGTTGACAATGAAAAGTTTTAAAACGCAGAAAAATTCATGGAAGATCGTGAGCCTTGAGCCTCGACGAAGGAAAGAATGAAATACAAAGAAAAGCTGCGAAAATGAAATGTTTTTATATGCATTTGGCAGACGTGCCCAAATTGTTTTGTGTGAATTAATGCCTTGAAGAAAAAGGTGTCTCATGCGACGTTGTATCATTGGTGCCTTGGTGGGCCATGATTTCCATGAGCCTTGTTAGTTGTGCCTTGTGTAGGACGGTGTGCTCTGGAACCCACATGCATTAATTATTGTGCCTTGAGTTGGACAGTGCTGTGGGAATTAAGTTGTGCCATGTGCTAGCCTTTTGAGCCTGATCAGCTCACTGTTTTATTTTTTAAAAAATGAATGAAGTTGGGGTCTTCAGATATTAGGATAGATGTTGTAGAAGTGCCATGCATTTTTTTTCAAAAACGGCGATATTTATTGAATGTTATGCTTATTTGTGAAAATCTTATGTTGAATCTGAATATTTAATTGTATATGTTGTTATTGTGTGTGCATGCAGTTATCGTAATTAATCCATATATTGGTATCTCACCCTTACAATATATCAGGTTTTTCCTGGTTCTTTGCTGTTGTACCTTGGCACACTAGGGCAGGCGGTGTCGAGAAGCTCCTGACCTTACTTGGGGATATTAATCCCGATCCTTGAAAAGGTGGGTAATTATTATAACGGTGAGAACTACGAAGTTCTTTCCAATAGGTGTCTATTAGAATGACCAGCTTAGGATGTTTTCTTTGGGTTGTGTGTGTTTTTAAGGAAGTCGAGATAGGTAGTTCTGAAAAACCTTGTTTGATTTTATAATTTTCAGTATGAAGGATTATTTCAAGAAAAATTATATGCTATGATGTTTTTGATTTATGAATAAACCCAGTTTGTGTGTGTGTTTAAGTATGATGTGACTTTACTTTTGTGACGTGTGTATCATTTTTCCAAAGTGTACCTCAGAAGAGAAAAATTTTACCCCCATTTTCAGACTTATGAAAAATAACAGATCTTATTTCCAAAAACGACCGAGCTTTTCTAACTTAAAGTAAATTAATTTTCTGAAAACAACCAGTAAACTTTCCTTTCATTTTATCTCTGCATGTGTTTATGAGGTAATTCCCAAGGGGGTGTTACAACCAGTCAAGTCCAGATCAACCAAGATTCTTGCATAATGGTCCAAAATATTATTTATGGTAGCATCATCTAAAGATAACAATGCACATTGGTTTGCCTTACAAGATCTGGGTTAAAATCGGGGGTCCAAGAAAAAAGTCTTAAGGTGCCTAGTTCTAAATTCCATGACCCCACGGACAAGACCCCGTGCATATCTTCTAAAGAGGATAAACTAAATTCAAAGATCCCTTTTCCAATTGGAATAACACGCCATTGCGCAAGGGGATGCCACAATTTAGAAAGCTTCAATTGCAAGTCATTAATTTTAATGGGTGAATCACCCTTTGATAAAAGGATTCGACCATGAAGTTTTCTTTTTGATGCCTCTAAACCGGCTAAGTATTCTTCCTCTGGGATGGATACCGAGAACTCATCACCCTTCAAACATGGCACTGGTAACTGGCTAACAGTAATATCACAGGAATTGTTTAAAGCTTGTGCAAATGTTTTTTTTTTCTGAACAGGTGGAGGAGAAGATGGCAAAGGAGAAGAAGATGATGACAGATGCGTATGAGGAGAAGAAGAATGGAGGCGATCAGGAGGAAGAGAAGAGAATCATGGAAAATAAATTGCCAAGGACAATCTGAGATGATTGCCATGGTGCAAAAGCATGCAAAACCCTAATTTACCATGCAAACCCTAGCAGATGTTTTCCACATGAGATTTGTTTATTTAACAAGCTAAATCTTTGATTTATTTTAAAAGGATGTTAGTAGTTAGTTAAGAGAGAAACGCTAGAAAAGTTAGATGGAACAAGTGACAACCCCTCCCCTCTTGAGTCGAAGCCAACTATTCTAACATAAAACACTCAATCTTCAACCCCATTCACTAACATACAACCCAAATCAAAGCATTCTAAGAACATGCATGTATATGCCTCAATACATCAACACTCTTGCAACAAAGGAAAACACTCATACTCATCAAAGCATGTAAATCATCATTTTTAAGCGGCTTAATGAACTTTTTGGTCCTTGTAAAATAGGTCATTTTTTGTTTTGGTCCCTATCTTTTTTTTTTTGCATTGTGTATTCCTAATTTTTAAAATTTTGCATTTAGTCCCTACCATCAAGTTTGACCGTTAATTGCTGACCAGTCTAAGGGGGGTCCGTGTCATCTTTGCCACATGTCTAAAAAAATATTTTAATGCCACATGGCATTTTCTAAAAAAATATTTATTTTTATTTTTTACTTTTTTTTACATTTTTTTAATAATTACTTTTTTTACACTATCTTCTTCACTCCCTTTCCGCCTCCACCAAATCATCATCTGCCGCTTCACTTCCATTCCACCACCCACCCACCCTCCCCTCCACCTCTTCGACCCCTTCCACTCCACCACCTCCTCTCCCTCCGCCTCCCCCAGTACCACCTCCGATACCTCCTCACCCTGTTTGTTGAAAGAAAAACCCACCTACTCAGTTCAGTGCCTCTTATATTCAATTAGTTAGCCAAATTTGCAAGAACTTGTGCCGATGTAGCCACATTTGGGGGCAAACTCTTATGGACAAGACCAACATTATCCAAAAATCAGACACACAGACAACATTAACAAACAACACACACACATACACACATTTCCATTAAAAATCGGAGACCCCAAACCATCCTCATTCCAACACATTTCCCACTCTACTTCCTCCCCTTCCACTCCCCTCTCCCTGTTGCTTCCTCCTTCTCGCCGGATCTCCATCATCCTCTCACCCTATCCTCCCACCAGCACCCAAACCCCAACCAAACATATCCACACCCGTCGTGCATCTACCTTATACGCCATCAATGTCTCAGTTTTTTAACCAATCGAACTCCAAAATCCTTCTTACTCGAGCATCTATGACTGCGACTCTGCCTCATCGTTTTTGGGTTTTGATTGAAGGAACAAAAACATGAAAATGAGGAGGAGGAGGAGTGAACCATGATGGCAGAGGTAGCACGGCGCGAGGGACGACTGTGCGAGGGAGGCTGATCGACGGCGGTAGGGACTGCGCCACGAAGAATCTGGATAAGGGTGGGGGTATGTGGACGACGGGAGGGAATGGGGTAACGGGGAAGGTGCATGGAAAAGGGGATTAGGGTTGAAAAACAATCATAATTTTATAATAATTTTATTAAAATTTAAAATTAATAAAATTAAAATAATATAAAATTAAATTATATAATAATCATAAATAAAATTATTTATTTATTTTCAGAAAAATCCATGTGGCATTAAAAAATAATTTTTAATGCCACATGGCATGCTGATATGGCAGCTCCGTCTGCCACATCAGCAGATAACAGAGTTGACTGACAGTAAGGACAAATGCAAATTATTAAAAGTTAGAAGTACACAATGCAAAAAAAAACAAAAGAAAAAGATAGGGACCAAAACAAAAAATGACCTATTTTACGGGATGAAAAAGTTCATTAAGCCTTTTTAAGCATATGCAATTCTTCAATCTAGGGATTAACTCCCAAAATCTGAAATACCACACTATGATACATCTTCATTCAAAATCAACATGCAAATCATATAAATCTTACCCTAGAGAGGTTTTGGGGGCTGTCAAATGATACCTTATATGCTTTGAGAAGGAGATGAAGAAACTATTGTTCTTAGGTCCTCCTCCATGGTTGAAAACCTAGTTTTTCATCTCCTTGCTTGATAATTCATTGGCTTATCTAGTTTTATAGCTAGAAAGACCAAATTGTGCGAGTTTAATCTCGTTTTCGCCAAAATTTGTCTTTATTTGTCCTTGAGCAATGATTTGAGTCTTTTAAGTGATTTTTAGGATTTATAGTTATTTTTGAGTTAAATAAAGCACTTGATGCTATTTAAAGTTTTCAGGTTAAAAGTGAAGCTTGAAAGAGCTAGGAAAATTGAAGAAAAAAAGCAAAGGGAAGAAAAAGGTTGTCTCACCCCGCGAGACAGTGCTTGTGTCGCGAGCCAGAGCTAGAAAACTGAAGATTTTGAAGAGGCTCTAGGGTGCCCCACGTGCCAGATACATGAATTCAAATTCTTTGAGGGGGAATTTCTGGAGGTTCTCTGTCTCGCCCCGTGAAGATTCAAATTCCAGAAGAGCCAAAATCAAGTTTTCACCCTGCGAGCATGCGCAGATCAGAATTCCTATTTAAAGCTTGTAATTGTGCAAATTTTGAACCCGAATCCTAATTTTTGATAGTTGCGTCTCACTAAGTGTTTTTCTTAGAATTCTGAGTTTTGTTTGATGCAATCTTTCAATTACTTGAGGATGATGATGTACGCTATGAGGAACTAATCCTCTTTTCTAAGGAATCGATGTAGCCGCTTATGACGGCATAGTGAATTGTGATTTTTTCTACTCCCTACACTTAATTCTGTTTTGTCTGTATTAATCAAAAGAGCTTGTGATTAACTAGTCAAGCGTGATGAGTCCGACCGAGATTCATGCTTTAGGACTTGAATTAAGAACACAAATTGAATATTGATAGAAATATAGTATGAGATTTGTGCAATCGTTGTAGGGAACCAAGAACTTAATGAATCTTGCATGTTACTATTCGAATAGAGATATAGTTAATTGGCATGTGTTAGGTGTTTTCTCTTGTGCTCGAATGAGACATTAGAATAATTTAGGGTTCCTAGTTGGCATGAAATTGAACTTAGGGATAGAAAATTATATCTTGGATCTATGCTTGATTGGGTTGGTGAAATCGTGACCTTATATCTTCCCAATTCATAATCTCAACCTTGATAACTGCTTTTGATCTGTTTTTACTTTAAATTGTTAATTGATTTTGTTATCTAAATTGATCTCAACCACACTCTCTCTCCATTGACTTGGTCAAACCTTAATTGCTTTCTTTGAGTATTGACATAATTGGCCATCCAATCCCTGTGTTCGATATCGGTAATTTACTTGTCGTGTTTTATTACTTACTTCGATTCGGTACACTTGTCGGAGCCATCATTGCTCCATTGAGGTCTCATTCCTTTCCTTCCTTTTTTTCTCCTCTACTTCCCCTTCTCTATCCTCTTCTCCTCCTTCTATCTTCTTCTCCTTTCTTTCTTTTCTTCTTTTATGCTCTTCTCCTCTCTCACAATCCCCCCTTTCTTCTTATTCCTATCTCTTCTTTTTATATTCTTTCTCTTTTTCTTTAATAAAAAAAAACCAACTTACTCTCTACATCCTTTCAACTACTTGATTCACCCTTGCTTTAATTCTAAACATTTCTTCCTTCACAAATCCAAAACAGTTATTCCTAACCACCCTTAAAATACTCCCCCTTAAAGATAGGCTCATTCTATTTATTCGGTAATATTATTTAGCCAATTAGGAAATTTGGGATGTTACAAACATAAAACCGGAACATCATTATATTGAAAATGAAAAAAGTACAGACAAATAACACAATGAACTTTGGGATTAAATTATTCACAAAAGGAAATACTCTCTGTGACACCAATGTTAGTACCTAGCATATGATCACTACACATAAATAATCTTCTGAGAATACGCCTTGCCCTGATCTTTACGCATCTAGAGCATTTCATTGTTCATCCTCATAAATTCAAACTACCCTAGTTTGTCATCTTGAGGAGACTTCCTTGGCTTTTGTTTGTACTTGATCCTAACTTTTGCATAGGTTGTACTTTTCGAGTTTTCAGTGGTCACTCTAACTTTGACCTAAACCATCTTTTCAGGTTTTTAGTCTAGTGAGCTTTTGCTTATTTTCTTTTGATCCTAACTTATGTATAGGTCACACATTTCGATTTTTCAATCTATTGAGTTGTTCTAGTTTTTGCCTAAATCGTCTTTTTAGGTTTTTAGCCTATCGAGTCCTTTTTTCGAAGTGTTGTTAGCATATCACTTTTTATTGCATCTCAATTCACATGAAATGTCAAATCTTCACCATCCATATTTGTGAGGATTAAAGCTCCTCCAGCAAGGCCTTTTTCCATCATAAGGTCCTTCATAGTTTGGAGCCCATTTTTATGATCATTTTGAATCGGTAGGATCTTTGTCGACACTAAATCTCCTTCCTAACAGTGTTAAGGGCACTCTTATTTTTCTCATAAGCTTTAATCAATCTCTTCTGGTAAAGTTGGTCATGACATAAGGCACCCAATATCTTCCCTTCAATAAGATTCAATTGATCTAGTTGAGCTTAGGCCTTTTCAGCCTTTCCGGGTTTCGCCTCCATTAACACTCTTAATGAGGGGATCTTTACTTCAATTGGGAACACTGTTCCATCCCACAAACTAAAGAATACAAAGTCGCCCATGTGGAAGTACGAATGAAAGTGCGATAGCGATGCAAAGCAAAAAGTAACATTTCATGTTAATCCTTATAGGTTAAAACCATCTTATGAATTATTTTCTCGATATTCTTATTAGTTGGTTTAACTAACCCCGTCCATCTTTGGACGTATGGTATGGTAAGGAGTTACGATGTATTTTGAAACTCTCGCACATCTCATTCATCATCTTATTGTTTAGATTGGTCGCATTATCAGTAATGATCTTACTTGGCAACCCATAAAGACAAATCTAATCTTTTTTGGGCAAATTTAATCTCTCTATTCCTGGTCACATTGGCATAAGTAGCAACTTCAAACCATTTTGTGAAGTGATCAATTAAAATAAGAATGAAAAAATATTCATTTGAGGTCTTTGGTTCAATAGGCCCTACAACATCCATTCCCATAATTAAAATTGGCCAATATGCTATTAAGACATGCATAGTCGTTGATGGTGCATGAACTTTATCAGTATATGTTTTGTATATTTACAACAGTTCTCTTCACATAATTAAAACAATCATCCCCCATCATTAACCAATAACAACCTACTCTTAGGATTTTTTTTTACCAATGCACGACCATTTGTATGAGTTCCAAAGGACCCTCCCTAATTATCTGCTCCACCTCTCTTGTACCAATGCATATTAGAAACACCATACCATGATTCCTCTTGTAAATCAAATTAATATTTAAGAAGAAATCCATTTGGAGTCTTCTTAACGTTCTTTTATTATTTTCTGAAGCACCTCGAGGGTACTTTCTACTCTTAATAAAGCATTTGGAGTCATGATACCAAGGTTTCTCATCAAGTTGTCCTTCCAATGCTGGACAATATGCAAGATGGTCATGACTTTCCAGTTCAGTAGGTGGTTTGGTCTTTTCCTTTTAATTTATTTCTTTTTACTACTTATCATTTATTTTATTTTCATAATTTTAAAAAAACACTTCAATGAAATAAAATAAAATAAACATGGACATAATAGGGTATTCACATTGTGGACATCAAATTTCCTATCAAAACTATACCCATTATGCCAATATGTTAATTCTAAATTCGACTGTTTCACACTCTATGTTAGGACCTCAAACGTCTAAAACACATTCATGTGTTAATTCTCTAAGTTTTGATGATTACAAATATATTATTTATGGTTGTATTGAACCATATAAAATTATTGATGAGACTGTTCAAGTGTGTAGACAAATAAGCAAAAACTCATACGTCTACTCATGACCCGTCTACTCGCAACAGAACAACAAGTCAGTCACTTTGACAAGAGTTTTTGTGACTTGTCTGAAAAGCATTGTCTACTAGAAGATAGCTCAGCATGAAGCTAAGTCGGATCAGCCTGAGCACTCGCCTACTAAAGGATGACGTGACATCTATAAACTTTGTCTAAAAGCAAAGTACTAAGAAGCCTCTCAAAGTCACATTTGTCTGAAACTCAGAACTACACTTGTCTGGAAGTAATTACTGCACCTGTCTACTACTAAAGTGTCAAAATGAAGAGTCCAACTCAATAAATTCAAATTAAAGAAAATTATATTCAAAGATTTCAAGGATCAAAGGCCTTTGGACAAACACCAAGAAATAAGAATAAGTAAGTTATTCTTTCAAGGATTTAAGGAATCTACACGCTACTCTCTGTACAAGTCAGCCATACTTTTCACTCTTTTTAATACAAACCAAAAGTAATTTTTGGAGTTGAACTGCAATGTTGCACCGAAATGGAAAAGTCTTCTACTGTAAGTACAAAAGCATCGCCACTGCACCTCTGATACAACAACACTTCAGAATAAAAGTGAACTCTTGGTCTGCTATGTCAAAGCTCAACATCTTCAATCATTCAATGTTGCCTAGTGCCATAACGACTCTTTGGCATTAATGGCGTCCCGGTACTTTGAATCAAAAGAAATCGCTTTCTGAAGAATGTCTCTAACGGATCAAATTGATTGAATGCTATAAATAGAGAAGACCATGGAGATGAAAAAACACAATGCATTTATTAAAAGAAGCATTTACTCTGCGCATTCACCCCTTCATTATTTGATTCTTTATTTCTTCAATCATTTCAAGTTACGCAGTCTTTCTTACTTTGATATTTATTCCACTTTTTGAGTGTTTACCAGAAAGATTTGCAAGCTTTATTAAATACACAAACATTTCTAACTCTCGTAGTTGTTGAGCCTGAAGAGACTAGGTGGGCAAACAATAATTGTTTAAGAGAGCCTGGAGAGGCTAGGTGTGTAAAGAATACTTGTATTGTAATGTGATCAGTTATAGTGGAGAAAACTTGGTGCTGTCAAGGACTGGAGGTAGCCTTATTGATTTTGGGGTGAACTAGGATAAATCCTTTGAGTGATATTATCTTTATCTCTTTTTATTTATTTAAGAGTTTATTTAACCTGTTTTTCTAACCTGGGGTTAATTATGTGAATATCAAAATATTTTAAGTTGTTTTATGCTTGTGTGTGCTATCTCAAGTATTAGACGAGTCACTCATCTGATAATCTGTTTTCACCTGTCTGCCTGCTGTGCATGCAAAAATGATTTTATAAGTTTAGAAAAATTTGATAAACACAATTGGTTTCTTGAATACCAAGCTTCCTCGACATAGAAAGGGACATTAAATAAATAAGCAAAGTTTTAAATGTAGGTTCATAAAAAGCTGAGGAATCAAATGTTCAAGTTCATGTACCCCTCTTGTGTTTACTCTGGTTATGTCACTCTATTAAATTAGAAAACAATGCTAACGAATGGAGTTTATTTTAAGTGATAGCGCTCTCGAAATGTTTGTACTCAATTCACAAGGATAGGCACTAAGATTTATTTATTTATATTCAAAAAAATATTTATTTAGTAAATATAACCATCTATTACTATATATAAGAAAGTTGGGCCTTGGTTATACCCGTGTCTAACTCTGGGAATTTTTTTCCCGCTGAAGATACTTTTTTTTTTATTATTATTATTTACTTTCTTTTCTTTCTTCCATTTCTTTTCTCTTTTCTCGGGCTTTCCTTTCTTTCTTCTCATAGTAGTAAAACTGTCTTTCTTCCGTTTCCTTTCTTTATTCTCACTGTTTGTTTTTCACCTTTTCTTTCATCTCTATTGACTCTTCACGATTCCTCTATCTTTATTCTCTATCTCTCTCCTCCCTTCTCTCTTCACGATTCCTTTATCTTTCCTCTTTAATTTTTTATTCAACAATTTTTTTTTTCATTTTGACTAAATATGTGATTCCTTTTGACATTATATTTTGAAAAAGTTTGAGGAGAAATATACTTTTGTTAACCAATTTTTTCTACGGGGTGATAGTTTTTCAGGTAACTTTCGTTTCTTTAATTAAGAGAGCATAATTCTTGGTTATATCTCATTATGTTCAGCAAGCTTAGCTATAATGGTGTTCTGTCCTCAGTGATGATAAGGGACATAGCATTTCAAAGTTGATCTAGTTTATTAGATACTCATTTATGAGAATATTACCATAAACATTAATCAGGTAAACTTGATTCAAGATCTATTTCTTGAATAATTAAGAGTGGTTTAATAGTTGACCGTATAACTCATATTTGTTAGACTTATCAAATTCATATATTTTCATGTTCTTTACTGTAACACTCCGTTGGACATTATCCCGTAAATACATGCAGAGATAAAATGAAAGGAAAGTTTACTGGTTGTTTTCGGAAAATTAATTTACTTTAAGTTAGAAAAGTCGATTGTTTTTTGAAATAACATCTATTATTTATCATAAGTCTTAAATTGGGGGTAAAATTTTTCTCTTCTGAGGTACACTTTGGAAAATTGATACACACGTCACAAAAGTTAAGTCACATCATACTCAAACATACACACAAACTTGGTTTATTCATAAATCAAAAACATCATAGCATATAATTTTTCAAGAAATAATCTTTCGTACTGAAAATAATAAAATGATACAAGATTTTTCAGAACTATCTATTTCGACTTCCTTAAAAACACACACAACCCAAAGAAAACATCATAAGCTAGTCATTCTAATAGACACCTATTGGAAAGAACTCCGTAGTTCTCACCATTATAATAATTACCTACCTCTTCAAGAATCGGGATTAATATCCCCAAGTGAGGTCAGGAGCTTCTCGGCACCGCTTGCCCTAGTGTACCAAGGTACGATAGCAAAGAACCAGGAAAAAACTGATATATTGTAAGGGTGAGATACCAATATATGGATTAATTACGATAACTACATGCAAACACACAACAACAAATATACAATTAAATATTCAGATTCAACATAAGATTTTCACAAATAATCATAACATTCAATAATTATCGTCGTTTTTGAAAAAAAATTGCATGATACTTCTATATTCAACATCTATCATAATATCCGGAGACCCCAACTTCATTCATTTTGAAAAAAAAACAGTGAGCTGATCAGGCTCAAAAGGCCAACACATGGCACAACTTAATTCTCACAGCACTGTCCAACTCAAGGCACAGTAATCAACGCATGTGGGTTCCAGAGCACACTGTCCTACACAAGGCACAACGAACAAGGCTCATGGAAATCATGGTCCACCAAGGCACTAATGATACAACATCGCATGAGACACCTTTCGCTTCAAGGCATTCACGCAAAACAATTTGGGCACGTCTGCCAAATTCTTGTAAAAACATTTCATTTTCGCAGCTTTTCTTTGTGTTTCATTCTTTCCTTTCTCGAGGCTCAAGGCTCACAACCTTCCATTTTCTACATTATAAAACTTTTCATTGTCAACACACGTTTTAGTCCGAATGTCCAATCACAATAGTCCTAGACCTGTGCACTAGTCTTAGACTTTGTGGTCGTAGAAAACAACATTCACCTTTAACCATGTTCATCACGATGTATATGGAACGCACAGTCCACAACAATGTATGCAGCACACATAGTCCACAACAACATATGTAGGACACACAATCCATAACAACGTATATAGGACACACATTCCACAACAACGTGTATAGGACACATTGTCCACAACAACGTATATAGGACACAAAGTTCACAACATGGTGATACGGATCATAGATCCACGTGCCTTTTACTACAGAAACACCAGCGTCCCAACGTCTCGGTAACTAGGTTCACTTTTCAACGTTATTTTTCGTTCAGTGAAACACAAATACAAAACAAAACCTCTGTAACTTATTCAAGTTATCGAAAGATTTTTGTTCAGTAAAACTTTTGGAAAGAAAAACTTTTTCATTTGAAATTCATTCTTAAAAACTCCGAGTTATAGAAAATCTATTTCGTTTTCAAAGATCTATTTTATTTTGAAACTTTCTTTTTCTGAAAAATATTTGAAACATTTAAAGTAAATCTTTTAAAGATCTTAAAAATAACTTGTTTTTCTTTATTGTCTTTCACCATAAAATATTTTCAAAAATTAAATTTTTCTTAACGATAAAATCATTTAAATCTTCACATAATTTTTCTTCATAAAAAAATATTTTTAATTTCTTAAATTCTCATCAGATTTTGAAAGGATAATTTACTTTCTCTTTTACCAAAAATTTCTTCAACTAAAATTTTATTCTTGATATTCTTCATATAGCTTTCTTAAAGCTTTTATATTTGATTGTTAATTGAGCTCTAACCAATGTTAGGTTTTCCAAGCAATCAACCAAATACTCTTATAACAGATAAAGCATGCATCAACTATATTCACATATAAAATCAATCAAATATAAAAATTTAAACATGTTATCAGATCAAGCAGACAACTCAAGCCACCAATTAAAACTCAGCAAACACACATAAAATCAATCACAAACAACATGTAGTTATCATAAACAGCATCCCTCAGGCAGTCCCCCCTTACCTTATCCGGAGGGTAGAAGAGGTCTTAGTTCCCGCGTTTCAAAAAGCGAACTTCCGTTGCTCAAGTGTGCCGCAAGTCTAAGAATTAAGCACATAACATAAGTTAAATAAAAAATCATCTTATCTTTACATTAATACTTGTTTAAAGTCCATTTTATACCAAAAATCTTTACATGATCATGTTAAAAGATATTATTCTTAAAATCATATTTTTCGTTCAAAAAACAGGATGAACTCTTTTATAAAAGCATTTTCAGAAACAACAGTGGGTTTAAATTGTGAGTCACTCAAATGACCTTTAAAATTTTTGAACAATTTAATCGGAGGTACCTAACTCACATCAACACAGTGCAGTTGGTCCCATGTAAAAATTTGAAGGCATTAATTTTTTAAATATCACACACTACCTCTGTTAGCACAGCATATTTCCAGAAATCCAATTTCACCAATATGTAACTTCATGAAATTGTTTCTCTTCATATACACATGTAAAAATTCCAAAACTTCAACCAAACTTTAGTTATACTTCAGCATCACCCCATAAAATTTTATAAAGGTTTTAACATTCAAAATCATATTTAAAATCATCCTGCAACCAATTATGTTCATATTTTCGCAACTAGAATTTGATTATACTTTGATGGATGTTTTAACCCAGAAAATCTTATCCAAATACTTACATATTATATATCAAATTAAAGCCCCGGAAGTCTTATTTTTGAATATGTATTTAGTTTTGAGAAATAAGTTTATATAAATAAATCAAGGGCTCACGAATCACTAAAGGTCATGCTGCCAGATTTATATTTTCATATGTTCATCCACACCAAGTTATTATTTTCATTCAAACATCATCCATAAGTCATAAAATCAACATGCAAGGGTCCTAGACCCTTAAACACATGCATGCAAACATATAAGATGAAAGTAGGGGTTGTTATGAGTTTATAGAAATTTGTTTCTTGCTAAACATATTTTTCTAAGAATTTTTCTTAAAATTTTTAACAAAAACCTTGAACATGTAACATGAAAAAGTGACATGCATGATGATGAAAAAGAGACTTCTAAGAAAATATAGAGCAAGATAGGAGAGTTATACCCATTGATGATGAGGAGAAGACACTAGTGCATAAAAGATATTCCACATCGATTTTTTTTGGCTTTTTACATCGGTTTTCAAACTGATGTTGAAACGACCGATGTTGTTTATTGCTACTTTTCACATCGGTTTTAAAATCGAAAAGTACACTTTTAACAACGATTTTATAAATAACCGATGTGGAAAGTTCATTTTTCACATGGGTTATCACAAAACCGATATGAAAATATCACTTTCCACACCGGTTTTAAATATAAAAAAGTGAACTTTCCACATCGGTTTTTGTATTACCGATGTGAAAAGTCTCATTTTTTTAAAACTCTTTTTACATTTCTATCATTCATTTCCCCTGTTTCACTAATCCAGATCAATACCAGTATAACATATTCTAAATATTTTCAACACAGTCACTTTTGTACAACAAAAACACACTTAATTAATATATATTGAATTTATTACGAACAATACATATGTTCAATTATATTCAGACAACAAAGATAATTAGAAACCAAAAAGCTACATGATATATTATAGATTTCATATCAAAATATATATCAGTAAAAAGTACACTATAGCTAGTACATGATAAGTTTTTAAACTAACTCCATACAAACTATGGTTGGTACACTTCAAGAAAGAAAGTTGCCCAATGCCTCCTTATGTTATTGATGTCGGCATCATATAATGGAGCCGGATTGTTGAATATCTGCAAGTTTAATTGGACAAAAGATTATATCTTTTAAGTAATAAACTAACATAAAACATATAACGAATCTATAACTGTTACTTCTAATTGTTACCAATTGACATTTACCTCGTGCCATCTTTCAGTGATCCAGGAGGAGATAATTTCGACCATCCACTTCATCACATAGTATCCACATTCCCATGATCCACGTTGTATACGGGACTACGTACAAATGAAACCCAATTAGAATACGAGGAATTAAATAGAAATCAATAATTATACCCACTGCATTTGAAGCGTTTGAACTAATAAATATCTTACGTTAGGAATAATCCATCTAATAGCCCGACACCTTTCACCACGCAACATGTGGTTTGCATTAATAGAACTATCATGACATAATAAACATTAATTAAAGTATATCTAATAGATTTCAGATAATTAAAACAACTGCATTACTGATTATAAAGTATTTCAATGCTTACGTTTCCATGATCATCTTCAGTTCATTCGCCGGCTTATTTCCCATTGAGAAGAAGAAGACCGTGACATTCATCCTAGGGTACAAGATCAACAGTTGCCAAAGCTTGCTGTATTTGCGGAACAATTAGTGACTAAGTCATATATAGTTATAATTAAATAAATGGTACTTACTTATTGAGATAAGGCGCAAGGTAGAATTGATGATCGTCTCGGGCAAGTATATCACGTATGGTGGTGACCGGGTCTTCTGATGCTAGGAGAACATCACCCTGAATGAACATGGGGTCAATGAACCCATAAAGGGTGAGGTTACCCTGATCAACTAACATACGATGCAGATACCAAATATATTGAAAAAACATGTTAATTACCATAGTATTTAAAAATTAATTACTTAACTTATAAATAAAATGTACTTACGTGCACCATAACAATAGGTGTTCAAAACTAGCCATTTCTTTATCGAGTACAATCTCCATAAGTTCCTTCTTTGGGATATACAGTTCGTCACCTGGACTGGCATCATGTTTCAACCTTACCAAAGCTGCGTCATTCTCCATGGTCACAACCTGTATAGCCAGAAGTTTAAAAACATCACTAGGTGCCCCTTTGTCGATCCCCTAAACAACAAAGATATATATTAGTAATCACAGATAAGTTATTTCATTCGTAATTAATTAAATGGTCAAATGAATACCTTGGCAGGAACAGACATCTCTGGTCTTCCTGGATCCGACCTTTTAGGCAGAATATCATTTCCAACATCCTAAAACAAATAAAAATAAAGCATTATCTTTAAACAATAATAAATAATTTCAACTATGAATATAGAAAAACACAACTAACTGAATACCTCAGATGCAACAAGAAAGCTGACTAGTCTTCTTGGCCAGGGGATGAAGTTACCGGGGGACCTGACCCACTGTTTGAACCCCCTCAGTGGGAACAGGGACTCGAGCATCAGCATCTCGAATAATCTCATCAATTACCCTTACGTGATCATCCGGTAATAAACGATGGTGTATGGTATCACCGAAGTTATTATGTGCCCTCACAATGCCACTAAGCGGTGATCATGATGATCATCAACATACAGCTCACACCTATCAGGGTCATCATCATCATCACCATCATCATCATTTTCAGACTGATGAGGAGGATCACATAAGGCCTCAGTGCTCACATGGACAGAGGGTTGGACACCTGTCATCTGCTGGGACATAGAAGTCAATATTGCCAGCTACTGGGTCCACTGCTCGGCCATCTCTTGTCTAAGCTGAGCTGCAATCTCCTGTTTTAGCCGTGCTCTATCTGCATCAACATCCCTGTGGCATTGGTGTGAAGATGAACCATGGTATTGGTGAATGCCGACGCCCCATCCAACACCAATGACATGGCCCGGGTGGTCTGGTTTACCGGTGGCAGCAACTAAGATATCATCGCGTCCTCTAGGAACAAAGATTCCTTGGGTTCGTCCAAGGCATCCTATAACATATAAAGTATCAGGTCACATTACAATTCGGTAACAATGTTAAAATGACAATTACAATTCAAACTATACTTACAATCTTCTCAGCTACTTGGCAGGCCTCCTCAGATGTATATTGTCCCGTTTTTCTTTGCTGGGCCCTCTTCCATTTACGATGGCATGGGGGTAGAGGTGGATCAACAACTTCTGGACGATTTTCAGCGTTAGGATCCGCCTGAGATGCTGTTTCCTGAAATGCTTTCTTTTCCTCTTCCACCATTATCTGACCAAGTTTTTTATATCCCCCACGAGACAGTACATAGGGGTAGACATTCTTGCTTTGGTTTTCCTGCCCCTTTTTCCTCTTCTCCTGTTATAAATAGAAGACAATTAAATTACATAAGTAAACAAAATTAATGAAATTACATAAATTTAGAGACAAATCAAATAAGTTAACCTGAAAGCTGGGATCATGTCGGCTCTGAACAAAGCTATCCCATGTCGCCTGGTCAAGAAACTGGTACACCTCAAGTGGGTTATTTTCACATGTTGGATTGCATACATAGTATCTGCCCTGGTCGACCTTAAAATCCCTCCAACCCTCACCGGCATACTTTATCAAACGTTTCTTCATATCCGTCGTATCCGGTATGTCAAAGGTGAGCTACATTAACACCAAAAGAATCACCGAATTACTATATGATATTAATAAGATTAAAATAAAGTAGATACAAACAAACACATGACGTAAAAATATAGATACCAGAATACTCTCCCATATCTGATCCTTCACGTCCGCCGGTACATCTTTCCAATTATCAATAAGTATACTAGGCCTGCTTCTAGCAAGGGTCGCCACAAAACCTGATGGCTGCTTCCGCCATTGGCCCAATAGGATTGAGGTTGTTATCAAAGTCTATTCTTATCCTTTGATTTGAACCACGGTTGGCAGTCAAATTCCCCATTCGTGTGGCACGTCTACCCTTTCTACCCGTAGACGGGGTCTCTGACCCGCTGCATGAATGAGGGATATCCTCAGGATCAGCCATGTATACCTGTTTAAACAAAAAAAAATTGTTAGTATGTCAGGATAAATATCAAACATAACTTATAAATATCGATCGACGTATGTAAACATAACTTATAAATATCAACGTAAACATATAATATGACTTTAAACATAACTCAAACTAAACTCACATTGTGGTCAATTAGTAAAGTTCTCCTATAACCCTTCTTGGTGATCATTACGAGTAGCATGGACATCATCCACTTCATTTTCCTTATTGACATTAGGCACCCGTGTTGAGAAAGAAGGAGTATCAGAAATATCAAGAGTTGAATCTTGATTTCCCTCACTACCATTATACATGTTTTTTCCCTAGAGAACCACTGACCACCTTTTGTTAGAAGGATCATGGATATAAAACACTTGTTTTGCTTGGGATTCCATGATGAAAGGCTCTTCTTTATTACCTACCTTATTAAGGTCCGCCAATTTGAATCCTCACTCATCGGTTTGCACACCATTGTTACTGTCGACCCACTAACATTTAAAAACAGGTACTCTAAACTTCGTGTAATCAACCTCCCATGTCTCTTCAATGATTCCAAAGTATGAAACGGATGCCATAACAGGGTTTTCATCTTTCGAACTAGAGAAATGCATGGACTCGGCGACGACCATAACCCCACTGTTTTGCATAGTACTTTTGTCATCCTGGGACTTTGTATAGAAGGAAAACTTATTGATATCTTACCCACTCCAGCATATGACATCAAAGTTAGGCCCCTGTGCTAGCCATTTTAATGTATCAGAAGCAATACCATCCTTTGCATTTTTTTCTTTAAACCAGTTCAAGAAAGTCTTGTTATGCTTGTTCAAACACTATTTTCCATTCATTCTAGGGTAAGTTTCACTGATGATGCTTTTGTGCTCACATAAGTATGGTTCAACCTCATCAGTGTTATTCAATATATACAAATGTGCTTGAAGCACCTCCTCCCGATCCATGCTCTTAACAGTGATACCTCGTGTACCTTTACCATCATATCTTCCTTCGTGACGAGACTTCGGAAGCCCTACAGGTTCCGCTTCTGACATGTAGTTTGTACAAAACTCAATAGCTTCTTCTGCAACATACCTTTCAACAATAGATGCTTCGAGGCGGTATGGATTCTTCATATATCCTTGCAAGATCTTCATGTATCGCTCAACCGGGTACATCCACCTTAAATAAACGGGGCCGCACAATCTAATCTCCCTCACTAGATGAACAATCAAATGAACCATGATGTCAAAAAATGAAGGTGGAAAATACATCTCCAATTGGCACAAGATAATGGCTGCCTCATTTTCCAAGTCATCCAACTTTTTAGTGTCCATGACCTTGCTACATATAACATTGAAGAATAAGCATAACCTAGTAATGGCATGTCTGACTTTTTTAGGCAAGATGTCACGAATGGCCACCGGTAGTAGTTGTTGCATCAAGACATGACAATCATGAGACTTTAAGCCAACTAATTTGAGATCTTTCATTGAGACAAGTCTTTTGATATTTGAAGAGTAACCCTGTGGCACTTTGACTCCCCGTAGACATTCACAAAAACTTCTTTTCTCTTTTTTTGATAAAGTATGACATGCTGGGGGCAAATAAGTCTTCTTATCCCCCCCCACTTTATGTGGAGCTAACTGCTCTCGTATACCCATCGCAACTAGAACCAAACGAGCATTCACACCATCCTTTGTCTTGCCTTGAATGTTGAGAAGCGTTCCGATTAAACTGTCACACACATTTTTCTCCACATGCATCACATCAATACAATGTCTTACATCAAGCTTGCACCAGTATGGAAGATCAAAGAAGATCGACCTCTTCTTCCATATTTTCTTCTCGGTAGCCTTCTTCTGGGTCTTCCCATAGATAACAATAGTTTTGTTCACCCTTTCATAAACTTGTTCTCCAGTCAAGGCCACCGGAGCAATTTCATTCTCCGAAAGTCCATTGAAAGCTTTTCTCAATCTACGATAAGGATGATTACGTCGGAGAAATCTCCGATGCCCAAGGTAAATTGTCTTCCTTCCATGTTGCAGTTGATGGTAACATGTGCCTTCTTCACATATTGGACATGCTTTATGCCCTTTAACACTATACCCACACAGGTTCCCGTATGCTGGAAAGTCATTGATGGTGCAAAATAACATGGCATGCGATCTGAATGTCTCACGGCAATACCCGTCGATCACTTCAACGCCTTCATCCCACAACATTCTCAAGTCTTCAATCAAGGGACTCAGATAAACATCAATATCATTTCCTAGCTGTTTAGGAGCCAAAATCATCATACTTAACATAATGTATTTGCGCTTCATGCACAACAAGGAGACAGGTTGTAAATTACCAGGAGAACATGCCATGAACTATGAATACTACTTAAGTTTCCATATGGATTCATTCCATCGGTAGCAAGTCCAAGCCTGAGGTTTCTGGGCTCATTGCCAAAATCCAGAAACAAACTATCAATTCTCTTCCATTGCAAAGAATCGACCGGATGGCGAAGCTGTCCATCACACTTCCTCTCATCTGCATGCCATCTAATGTTCTTTGCGTCATTTACATTAGCAAACAATCGCTTGAACCGTGGAATCATGGGAAGATACCATAACACCTTCGCAGGAGGACCTTTGGTGACCACATCACAACTAGAATCATCATCCTTCACTTTGTAGCGTGATACCACACTCCTAGGGCACTCGTGCATCTCTTCAAACTCTTTCCTGTACAATATGCAATCATTGGGGCAAGCGTGTATTTTCTTATACTCCATACCCATCGGACACAATATCTTCTTCGCCTCATAGTTTCGAGATGGCAATGTGTTACCTTCTGGAAGCATGTCTTTCAACAACTCAAGCAATTCGGTAAAGCTTTTATCGCTCCACCCATTTCTCGCCTTCACATTGAAAAATCTTAACACCGCAGACAACCGTGTGAAATTAGTGCACCCCAGATACAAAGCCACTTCAGCATCACTGCACAAAGTATCATACACATGTGCGCGCCGAAAAGACTCTTGCCCAACATCACGGATCATGTCCTCTAGTCCATCGTCCATATCCACATCATCAACTTCCTCTCTATCCGACACTCTCGGCCTGTCTAACGATTCACCGTGACATATCCATGTTGTATAACTCTTGCAAATCCCTTACAAATAAGATGATCACGTATCTCCTCAGCTTCTAGTCGTCTCTCATTCAAACAGTTAACACAAGGACAATAAAACCTTCCGCTACCACTATCAGGAGCATTTGTTTTTGCAAACTGTAGAAAATCTTCCACTCCATTCTCATACTCATCACTTGTCTGTCTAGCATTCATCCAACCGCGATCCATGACTAAAACCAATAACTTCGTACTTATTCCAACATATTCATCAACCACTTCTTATGACAGGGTATGGCCCTATCCCATTCGAGAAGAAACTTTTTCAACATTCGGTTAACAGTTAGTCCTTAACACTCATGCTCATACTCGACGAAATTTCGGCAGAATTTCCCTTCGGTCTCCGACATACATGACTTGAACGCGATGACATCCACCACGATAAAGTATGCACCCGGAGAACGAAAGGAAATGTATCAATATGAACTTTCATCAAGTATATAACATTAGAATCAATGAATAACTATTTTAACTAAATGAAGAAAAAGTTTTTCCCAAACTGTCCAACTTTGGACAATTCAAGATCCAATACAATGAGCGGTACATTAAGCACGTACACGTGTGCTCATTAGTATTGCATCTCAAACGGGAAACTAAGACTTTACTAATTGTTGTGGGCATATTCTCGGATCAAATAAATTTTCAAGCAAATACATTAAAACTCAAATGAAAGCTTTTCAGCCAAAACGATGGAAATCAAACCTTACTTTGTAATTTTCCAATGCAAAGAGGCTATCTGCTGGTATAACTCCTTTATTGTATTTTCCTGTCAGCACACCACATGCAAGTGGACTCCAAGTTGCCAAACCCAAGCCATAGTTACAGGTTTGATTTGGATCTGAAAAAATAACATTGCCTCGTCATAAACCAAATGACTTGACAAAACCCGTGAAAGTATAATCTTAAATGCTTCTCTCCATGAATCTCAACTCTCAATTTCCCAGTATCCATACACAAGATGATATAAAATACAAAATTGGTAAAACTACTATGGGCAAGAAGCTCTTACCTTTTGTATCCAAGGATTGTGCCCCTCACGTAGAGTCTAAAATCAATGCATGAAAAATACAGTGTTAACTTATTTAAGACCAAAAGATCATATAAGAAAATGAGTGGTGAAGAGCTATGGCTATTCAGGCAAGAAGCAAAGAACATGAAGAAAAAAGCTAAATCCATTAGGCCATCCTATATATTCAATCAAAAACTATATATATCCTTTATTCTCCTTAAGAAAACCCAAAGTTTCCCTTCCTGCCGTGTATTTTTTGTGCATATTGCAGTTGAAACACAACTTCTAAAAAGGCAAGCGAAATGTAAATGACCAACTTCTAAAATAGACCAGAAACTCTTAAGAGCTACCAAATTATAAAATAATCTCTTTGAACACTCGAAGTCTCTAGTGCTTACGAGATCGCCACACAGAGACTAATATCTTGCTACAACAAAGTATCGTAGCATTTGAATAACAAGCAAGCAAAACATTACCAGTAAAAAAAAATTAAAACCAAAACAGAAAGCAAGAAATATTACCAGTAATAATGTCAAGACAGAAATACAAAATGTAAGAAGAAAACATAACTTTCACATTGAGCAATGAATAATTTAAATAACAAATCAAATATTTACTCACACATTATGTCTAACATTTTTTAGTATATCAATAAAATTTTATGATAAGGATACTAGGGATACACCAGCCCAAAACACTACACAGAGAGACAAGAGTTAAATGGTTGCAGCCAAATACAAGAAATCAACGCCTAATAAGCAACAAACAACAGCAAACCAAAGTGAAATATTCCACAAAACCTGTTACAAACTAAACCCACATCACACAGAAAATGCACCATGACAAGTGGAAACCACTAGGTAATATATTTACAAAATAGAGGATGTATTCACAGTAATAAGCCTAAAAAGCAAAGTGGATTAAACACCAGCTGGATTAATTAATTAATTGAAGCCCACACAACCTTAGCACCTAACACTTTAAGCCTAACTAAATAATCGAACCAATTTATTTACTTTTATTAAAATATAACCTTAGCTTCTATCAACTGCTAACATTATAAATCATGATAGTTTAGTTGATATAGCAATAGAATAATGTACCAGTCAGTTTCGGTTTCATAAAAAATAAAAAATAAAAAAGCAATAAGAAAATAGAAAGATTTCAATCTTATTCTGACAACCATACCGAAGATTTTCACTAAATCTCAAGTCCTTATAAGATTAGCCACATGCATGTATCTTATTTACCAACAAAACAAGTAAATAAGCATGCACTCTCACCAGAAGCAGAAGCAGCGAAGACCGACGAGCAGCAGGGAGAGTCAGAGATGGGAGGCGACGGCGAAGCAGTGAGGGACGGCAAGCACGGAGCAGTGAGAGAGATGGGGACGAAGTGACGAGCACAAAACGAGGGAGGGAAAGAAAAACAAAGGAATGGAAGAGCATAGCAAAAACAAAGGAAAGGGGCACGTCACAGATTGAGGGAATGAAAATACAAAAAAAAAAAAGAGTAGGGTTTTGTCAAATATTACACATCGGTTGTCCAAAAACCGATGTGGTTAGTAATATTTCACATCGATTCTTTAGTAACCGATGTAGAAACTTAGGATTTAATTTAAAATTTCATTTTTTTAATTTATGTCATCGGTTATATTTAAACCTATGTGGTTAATATATATTAGACATCGGTTCAATAGGAACCGATGTGGAAAATTTTAATTTTTTTTAATTTTATACATCGGTTATAATATAACCGATATGGTTAATCAATATATTAAACATCGGTTCTAAAAGAACAGATGTGGAAAGATAAAATTTTTAAATTTTAAATTTTTTTATTTTAATTTTAGACATCGGTTAAAATACAACCGATGTGGAAAATATTCACACATCGGTTATTTATGAAACTGATGTGGAATCCTTTGCTTTTAATTTCAAATATGCCGCTGCCTCGTTTTACACATCGGTTTTTGTGAAACCGATGTGGGATCTCTGATGTTAAAAGCATATTTTGCACTAGTGAGATGAGCAAAGTTTCAATCTTCCAAAAGTGAAAATGGATGAGTGTATGAACAAGTAAGTGAGTGAGTGAATTTGTGAGTGAGTAAGTTTGAGAGAGTGAGCAAAATGAGAGAAGAAGATGAAGTTGGTATTTATAAAGAGTGGGAGAGAGAGAGCACTGTTGAGTTGAGAGAAAATGGAGAGGGATTTTCAATTTTTTTGACAAATTAAAACTTGATTTTGTTAAAATAAAGAGTTACTTGTAAAAATAAATAAAATGATGGTGTGTAAGTCATGATAGTCTTTCAAATGTGACACATCCTTCATGTCAAAATAAAGTCTCATCAAATCTGCACCTACTCCATTTTAAAAAAAAATTTGTTTCCTTCCGGTTCCATTAATTTCTCAAATGAAACATCCGATCGTATTTCCTTCGTAAAATTTTCACCCGAAAAATTAATATTATACTATTTATAAATGAAATTTTTTAAAATCATGGGAATTGTTGTAAACATGTTATGAACTCTACAGTTTCATTTCACGAATCGAAATTTGGTTTCCTAATCAGTAAAGTCTTACTGATGGTAAAAACGCAGACCGATTTTCGTCTGAATTTTCAACCGAAATTTCGATTGTAGTTTCCTACTATAAAATAAATTATGAAAATAATTTCAGTTAATCATAAATAAGCTCTCAAATTTAAAATAATAAACACACACACACATACATAAACACAGATTATCGAGAAACAGAAAAATCGAGGTGTTACATTACTACCCCACTTAAATAAATTTCGTCCTCGGAATTTCGTGACTCCGAATTGGATAGGATCTTGTATCTCAAGATTCTACATTGTAATTCTTGTCGCATTCATTTCTCATATCGTTAACTTTATAACACAAATCATCCCCATGTCGCTCTATTCATCCTCGGCATCAAATTGCTTATCCTCAATTCATACTCTCCCTCCTTAATACTTTATATCTGTCGCAGGTGAAAGATACAATTAAAACTTAATATTTTCCTCCTTTAATACTAATCCATTAGGAGATTTTTCCTCTACAACCTTAACTCTCACAGTTAACGCCAAGATTTAAGCTAAAATTTACATTCCTCCTTCACGAAGAACAAAATCAATACTTAATCACTTCTATTCTCAATCACTAGTCCAATAGAAAAACTTCCTTCCGCACATCTAATTCTCATAGTCATTTGCAAGATAAAAACTAACTTTACCCCAACATATATCATCTTCCTACTCAAGTTATACATCCGTAGTCTTAGCCTCTCCTAACATAGTCTACTTTTCCAGATTCTATCAAAATCACATACTTCAAGTCTCCAATCAAAATATCGTAATACTTCTTAAGATAAACTGAAATCGAAAAGGAACCTCGTTGGGTAGGATTATCTAACTCATCAACTTTGAACTTCTTTAGAAACTTAATTTTCACAAGAGTTTATCTCTTTCACTCGAATTCACTTAAGTGAAATTACTATTCATATTCCGTTCACAACACACACATTAGTTCCTATTCAAGATATCCCATCGTAGTCTTAGTTTCCTTTGAACATATTCCACTACCCCAGATTATATCATAATCATACATTTTAATCTTAAAGAACATGTTTACACTCCTTCATGCAACTATAACAAAAAAGGAATCGCCTCGGTTTGAATTATCCAAATCATAAATCATGACTTTTCTAACAACTTAGTTTTACTCAAGAATTCCTCTCTATTGCTCCCGTTCAGCTTAGGAAAACTATATAGACACTTTCCTGTAAATCTCCAAACTCATACAACCAATCTCAACTACAGACATTAATCATTACGCTACATTCCTTTAACGGTATTGTGCCTCGATCAACATTTGATTCATAAAAATTTCCTCACTTACTGTTATTGATCTTAATGATTCATATCTTACTAGCCACGACTATACCTTAGCAAACCTTTCGTCACTTCTTGTCCATCCAGCTAAAGAGATGATTGTAGTCAAATACTACCCTTACTACCAAACCAACTTCCTAAAGATCATATTATTTCTATCGCTCGTCCACTCGAGTGGAGAGTGGTCCGTTGAAATCAATCTCAACTTGGTCCTCAACACTTGGAGTGGATTTTCACTACAACATTGGTAAACTTCGGGTCTTCACTTAAAAGCGAAATTTGAAGATATTCCATGAAGTCTGATTAGTCCTCTAATATCTATGTTGGTTAGTGTTTCCACTGCATAGTGGATCTTAATCGGTAAGAAGGATGTTAACTTCGTCAGCTTGTCCACGATCACTCAAAACAAAATGAATCTCTTAGAGGTCTTTCGGTAAACTCATAAGAAAATCCATCGCAACACTAGCTTCTTGACAAGGAATGTCTCAAGCGTCAAGTTATCTCTCTTTCACTGTACTCGACTAACTCTGACATCCTGGTGTGAATCAGATACCCATCCTTATGACTCATGAGGTAGGTTACATGTCAATGACAATTGGGGAGAATACGTAGGGTAAAATTGATCAAGGATGTCAAATCCATTCGAACTACAATAAGGCATGGTCTTGGAGATTATAGAAAGAAATTTTCAAGAATAGAAGTTTCTTGATTTCACTTTCACAAAAGCTTACAGGAGAATTTCATCAATTCGAAAGATACAGAAACAACCTGTATGGAAAAAGATTCTTCAATTAGGTTCGTGGATGTAAAAATGCATGGCCAATACACATTTACAAACATCAATCTAATAGAGTTGCTCCTTCCATTAGAATTTCCTCGGATAGTTTTAACTCTAAGAGTATTCAACGTACTACGTGACATTCTTCAAAGGATGATTTTAAAGGGAATCTGTCCGATAAAATTGGACTGGGTCACGTTTACCAAAAGTAAAAGTGACTAGTAAGAAATTATTTGGGTTATAACTCAAGAAACAGCTATAACCAATTTAGGAGTCCTGATAGATTCCAAATCATGCTTAGAAAAGTTTGTCTGGCACACGCAAACTTGATTACTATGATTGTTTGATACAACCATAGGGACTCGAGGAACAAATGTCAACAGACACCTTCATAAAGAATCAAATAGTACAGTGAAGAGTTTTTCCTAGATACGAGATACTTATTCTAAGAGTGAAGATTCGGATTGGCTTGTCTCGACTTCGAACAAGCCCGAAGGTCTTTCTAAACACGCTTGATCCGATTTGTTACCGTCTTCCCCATTCTTCTCTGAACGGCGTACGATAACCGATGACTTAGTCCGTCTCCCAGTCACGTGAAGAGTTGGTCTTTCCTCGTAAGGTGGGTCAAGAGCTCCAAAATCTTAGACATTTCCTTGATGCGCCTTTGAAATAACCGGTTAGTTTAACAAAATACGGATTTTAATTACCGTCTGCGGTCACTTTCACAAAAGTGACTTCATCCTCATGAGCAACACTAACACTCCCCACACTTTGTACCACAAACTGTTCTGACATCAGATCCCCCTTTAAGTCAACTCATCTAACTCGACTAACTTTGGAGGCGATATCCTACACGAATCAATGGAGATCCGATTGAATCTTGGAACTAGATTAATCGAAAACTCAATATCCTTTGCAGGGACAAACCTGGAACATTCTCAAGGAATACTCCCGAAAAATCTTCCACAACTGGTACTTCATTCAAATGTCTGACACCATCCCAAAAGGATAAATGAACGTGTCGACATGAATCTACGTACCATTTACTAATCATGAGTTCTCACAAGATCTCTACCAAATTAGAACCCATCAAATCACACCTACTGGTGCGTCAACACACATTGTTTCGACAAGGAAATAATTCAAGCAATGACCAAACAGAGATCACACAACAAAAACATAACGGACCTATTCCCCAAGTTCCCGAAAGACTCGACCAGCTCTTATACTACCAATGTAACACCCCCCCTTGGGTATTACCTCGTAAACACATGCGGAGATAAAATTAAAGGAAAGTTTACTGGTTGTATTCGGAAAATTAATTTACTTTTAGTTAGAAAAGCTCGGTTGTTTTTGGAAATAACATTGATGAGTGTGATTTCACCTCATAATTCTATGACATTTTGCATGCATTTTCATATAGCTTAGGCATATTTAATTTGATAATTGTTAGTTTTTACCTTGGAATGGGTAAGGCGGTTTTGTGGTGTTGTTGTGCAGGAATTGAAGATTAAAATGCTCAAAACTAACCATGATGGAGCTTGCATGAAAATGGAGCTTGAAAAGTGAAGAAAATGAGCCAAACAGAGCCCATCACGGCCATGATCGAGCAAGGCTGAAAAGAAAGAATGGAAAAGTCAGAACTGGTCACGGCCAGGCCGTGATGTCCATCACGGTCGTGACATGTCAGCTGAACCAGACCCTCACAGGCAGAACTGATCACGGCCTAGCCGTGATGGTGGTCACGATCGTGACAGACCAACCAACGAAGCAACCTCCAAGGTGATGATCCACTATATTATGTGATTTATGTGTGCTTATTTGATGGATTTTTACTCCTAATAATGCTAATTGATTGAGTTTTGTTCCTAAGTTTAGGTAATTTAGTTTTTAATAGTGTTTTTAATTTTTTGGTTTAATTTCATGTTTTTAGTATTAATCTAATATTGTTTTCACTTCTTTTTACTTTTTTAGGAAATAATAATAAAGAGAGTATTTTGCTAATTGAAATGATGGGCCTGGACGGGAAGCTCCCTGAGCTTGAAAAAAAAAATAAAAAAAATAGGGAAGTCTCTTTAAAAGACATTAGAGCAGCGTGAAAATAAATGGAGGGTCCTGGAGCGTAATGAAAAAAGAAGGGGGGTTGCGCCTGCAACGTAGAGAAGAGCAGCTTCTGTGTCCTCGTGTTTTATTTTCATGGAGTTTGCTTTCTTTCATCATCTATTTTATTTTATTTTAGAGTTTAGCATGTCTTGCTAAATTCCTTTTTGCTGAGGCTCTGATGTAATCTTCTTATGATGAAGTTTTATTTTACTCTCTGATTATTTTATGAACAATTGAGATTGTTGATGTGATGTTTACTATGCTTCCTTATATTTGAATGCTTAGTTACCATTCTTGTGTTTTGAGGGTTCAATAATATGCTAGGAATAGTGATTTTTGGATTTTGCCTCTTGTAATCATCACTGTTAATTTGGTTAATATAGGAATAGATAACTGATTAATATGGGTCTTTCACAAATTCCATAGAGCTTTCATCATCATGCCTTGTTAATTAGACCTAAGGAATTAGGGTAATTAGTGAGGTTTGGTAGAATTGATTCACTAAGGAATTATGCTTCAATTAATTAAGGGAATTTGTCCTTCAACATGCCAATTGAGATTAAGATAATTAGAGTGTCGGTAATTCATAGGATTCCTTGTCTATGAGGAATTCGGATTCATAATTGGATGAAATCAAATCCCTAGCATTTTTATTTCTATTTTATCTCAACAAAAATTCCAAAAATATTTTATTGCTCTTTTGTTTTATTTTATTTATTTTGAGCTCTCTTCATACCAAATTTTAGTCTAAATAGTTGTTTAATTTGTGAATTGATACTTGGCACGTTAATAGTTAACAATTATCAAATCGAGGATGATATTTTTTATTACTACAAAGCTATTTGGTGTACTTGCCAATTTGCTCAACAAGTTTTTGACGCCGTTGCCGGGGATTAGTTTTGCCAATATCATTAGTAACAAAGGAGGCAACTACTTTAGACATTTTTTTTATTTATTTTTTTTTGTATATATTTGATCTTTTCTTTTGAGTTTTATTTGTGCAAGGTGGATTGCAACACATGGAGACTTATTATTTTCCAGCCTTGGATGGAGTTACAAAATATTCTTTTGGGCCTAATGTGGTCATGGGAGACTATAGGCTTTGGGGATATCAATGCCCTCATGCACAAGCTTATAGTGTAATAATGAAGCATGAGGAGGAATGGAAATGGAATGAGCCAAATCCTTTGAAAGTTGCTCTAGAACAATATTCAAGGAGTTGTCCATCTCTGAGGCCAAAGTAAGAACCAATTGTGATAGTATCGAAGCTGTGATGCAAAATTTCAAAATGCAAGTTGAGGAAATTTGTAAACAGTTAGTACAAGAGTCACATGGAACACAATTTGAGCAAAATATGATTTTGGGGATAGTTCAAAGTGAAGATGAAGTGACAGTGGAAGATGACTCACAAGAAAAAGAACATGGGATGGAGAGCAAAGAAGGTCTATCTTTCACCATGCTTGCCAAGAAACCTGATATTGCTGTCCTGAATAAATATATTGGTTTGCATGCATGTGTAGACACTACAAAATTGGCTCAAGAAGTAAAACCTCATGTGCTTCACGGAACATTTATGCCTGAAGAGGTCATAAGAGGAGTTTATCACTTGCCATTTGACCCAGGAGGGACCGGGGGTAGATTCATATTACTTCTTCAATTGCCATTCTTCATGCCATGGGATCCAGGAGGACCTTACACATTGAGCATCTCTTGGTCCTTATGCTACAAGCAATGGAATCCGGGTGGAATCTTCTCAATGAGTTTTCTTAACCCTCCACTTTAGTTTATTTTTATTTTCTTGTTGTTAGTCGTGTGTTTCACATGTTTTAGTTAGTTTGTGTTAGAATAAAAACATGCCAAGCACTTAAATATTTAGGATGCTATTTTGAGATGTCACTTTTAGCATTCTCATTATTTTGTGTATTTTGTCTGGCTATTTTCCTTTCTTTGGAAGTTCTTCTTGTAGTATAGTCTTCATTTTTCAAATTTGTTCATAGCAATTTTCATAACCTCTTTGCATATTTTTGTTTCTTTTTTATTAAATTCATGGCAATAAGGTATTGAACGAAATTTTGGAATCTTAGTTATAACCTTAGTGAGATATTGGGCTTGATTGTTAATTCTTTGAGTGTGCACCATTGAGTTGATGTGCTGAGATTTGATTGATTCTTTTATCTAAGATTCATGAATTGCATGTTTTGCATAAAAATGATTTGGGCCATTTTTCATAAGCCACTTGAGCCAAAAAGCCAACCTTGCATGAAAAATTCCCTTGCTAACCCCTTTGAGCTTATTGTTACTTTTTGTTCTCACCCTTGCTTCTTGAGTAATGATTGCCATGTTTATTCCAACTTGAGGATAGGAGAGCATTGGTGAATTGCTTGTGGACAAGCAAAGACTTTGGTTTGGGGGGGGGGGGGGGGGGAGTAATGAAATAATGTGAGAAGCTTTGAATGAAAAAGTGGGGAAAAAATTGATACCCACAAGAAAAAAAAATATTGAAAAAATGGAAGTTGAAACAAAGAAAAAAAAAAGAAGAAGAAAAAGAAAAAGAAGTTTTAAAAAAAAGATTTATGTGAATAAGGTTGAGGAATAAAGTTGAAAGAAGCTTCAAAGAAGGGAAAGGAGAAATGGAAGAAAAAAAATTCAATTATAGCAATTGGGAATTTGTGCTTTACATTGAAACATTTGAGTTGTTGTAATTGCTCTCCTATTGATGAGTGTGATTTCACCTCATTTTCCATGTACATTTCTGCATGCATTTGCATATAGTTAGACCATTTTAGTGTTTATTTTGTTTAGTTTTTCCTTTGGAACGGATAAGGTGGTATTGTGTGTTGTTTTGCAGATATTCATGATTAAATGCCCAGATTGAGTATGGTTGGATGACTTGGTTTGAGATAAGTTGAGCGGGGTATCCGGCGGGCGTGGGGTGGGGGGTGTGTGGATCGGCGTGGATGGTGAATCGTGGAAAGTCGGCGATGGCGTGTGGCTTTTGTTGGAAAGTGAGGATCACGTGGGATGGTTCCGGGGTGAATCGATGGCGGTGGTGAAACCATCCGGCCGGGTGTGGTACGGGCGCCACGAGTTAAGGGGGTAAGTTAAAACTGAAAATCCTCCGCGGGTGTCATTCCATGGAGCTCTCTCTTTGTTCTCTCGTATTCTCTTTGTTTTTCTTCATTTCGTGCTAACTCCCTTTGTTGGGGTGCTTTGTTTCGCTTGGTTGTTTGCTTGGTTTTTCCTTCTTCTTTTGGTTTTTCTTGCTTTCTTTCTGGCTTGTCTCTTGGTGTTGTTGCTTTATGCTGGGTTGTGTTGTTGTCTGTTTTGCCGTGTCGTCTGCTGGGTTGGCTCTTGATCTTTGTCTTGTTCTTTGCTTTCTCTCATTTCCCCTGCTTGGGTTTTTTGGGTTTTGGCTCGTGCCTGCTTGGCGGTTTGGTTGTGTTGGGGGGGGTGTGTTATCATTTCTCTCGGGGGTTGTGTAACCCGTTTCTCTTGTTTTCTCTTTCTTTTCCTTGTTGGAATCCGCATTTTTCTTCTTTTTGTTTGCTGTGTTGACAACCTTCTCTTGGTGTGTGTCATTGGGGTTTGTCCCGTCCGGCGTTCGGTCTTCGTTTTTCTTGGCGGATTACGTCGTGTCACCTATTCTCTTGGACATTTTTCTATTTGTTTCTCACCTCACTTGTTTTCCACTTTAGCCAAGTTACAACCCAAAATAAAGTCCCTTTGATTTGTGCATGCTTGTGGTTTGTGATTTTTTTGGAGTTAGATGAAAAGCAAATCTATGGTTCCATGACTCTAATGTGTGCTTTGAGGGAAACACTTCACCACCATATATTTGAGTGGTTATTTGATGAGTGTGTATCCTGTGAGGACTAAAGTTCTATTTTTTCTTCCCTTGCCAAATTGCCATGATTTTTAATTTTGAAGAATATGGAGATTGCAAAGTTGTTATGCTTTTTGCTTCTTGGCATTTTTGGAATTGAGCTTGCTTTTGGTTGATGCTTCTGTTTAAGGAATTAGTCATTGTGCAATTTTGCCTTATAGTGATTTTGTTTAATTGGGCACTCTTTCGGTTTTCCCAAATCATATAAGAGCCTGGTCTATTGTCCATACTGTTTTGTGTGTTAGTTTGAGTTACTTTTGCTTGGGGACAAGCAAAGTCTTAGGTTTGGGGGTGTGATGATCCACTATATTATGTGATTTATGTGTGCTTATTTGATGGATTTTTACTCCTAATAATGCTAATTGATTGAGTTTTGTTCCTAAGTTTAGGTAATTTAGTTTTTAACAGTGTTTTTAATTTTTTGGTTTAATTTCATGTTTTTAGTATTAATCTAATATTGTTTTCACTTCTTTTTACTTTTGTAGGAAATAATAATAAAGAGAGTATTTTGCTAATTGAAATGATGGGCCTGGACGTGAAGCTCCCTGAGCTTGAAAAAAAAAATTAAAAAAATAGGGAAGTCTCTTTAAAAGACATTAGAGCAGCGTGAAAATAAATGGAGGGTCCTGGAGCGTAATGAAAAAAGAAGGGGGGCTGCGCCTGCAACGTGGAGAAGAGCAGCTTCTGTGTCCTCGTGTTTTATTTTCATGGAGTTTGCTTTCTTTCATCATCTATTTTATTTTATTTTAGAGTTTAGCATGTCTTGCTAAATTCCTTTTTGCTGGGGTTTTGATGTAATCTTTGTATGATGAAGTTTTATTTTACTCTCTGATTATTTTATGAACAATTGAGATTGTTGATGTGATGTTTACTATGCTTCCTTATATTTGAATGCTTAGTTACCATTCTTGTGTTTTGAGGGTTCAATAATATGCTAGGAATAGTGATTTTTGGATTTTGCCTCTTGTAATCATCACTGTTAATTTGGTTAATCTAAGAATAGATAACTGATTAATATGGGTCTTTCACAAATTCCATAGAGCTTTCATCATCATGCCTTGTTAATTAGACTTAAGGAATTAGTGTAATTAGTGAGGTTTGGTAGAATTGATTCACTGAGGAATTATGCTTCAATTAATTAAGGGAATTTGTCCTTCAACATGCCAATTGAGATTAAGATAATTAGAGTGTCGGTAATTCATATGATTCATTGTCTATGAGGAATCCGGGTTCATAATTGGATGAAATCAAATCCCTAGCATTTTTATTTCTATTTTATCTCGACAAAAATTCCAAAAATATTTTATTGCTCTTTTGTTTTATTTTATTTATTTTGAGCTCTCTTCATACCAAATTTTAGTCTAAATAGTTGTTTAATTTGTGAATTGATACTTGGTAATTAATCCCTGTGGACGATATCCAGTTCTTACCGATTTATTACTTGCAACGATCCGGTACACTTACCGAGATCGTCATCACAAGGCAGAACCTGTCACGGCCTAGCCGTGATGGCCATCATGGTCGTGACGCGCAATATTTGGATCTGAAGAAACTGATCTCATCTGAATTTGTATTTGATTTGGATTCAAATCACCCTAAATCTATAAATAGGGCAATTAGGCAGAGACTTAGGGAGGCTTTTGGGCTGTCACACTTAGGCAAAATTAGGATTCTCTTCTCCTTCTTCCCTTCTCTTATTTTTTTACTTCATGTTGTTGTTAATCAAGTTTGTCATCACCATGACAATGCTTGAGTAGTAGCTTTATTTCTAGGGATTGAGGCTATGCCCAAGATCTGATTTATGTTAAGAATTGATGTTTTACCTTCGTTAATTTCGATTTTGCTTTAGATCTGATTTCTATTGTTTTAATTACTCGTAAATTCGGTGGTCACTTATTTGTGTGTCGTAAATACTCTAAGGAGGAACCTAGCGGTGAACTTAGGTATCGGATCTATAGAATCAGACTTAGGACTTAAATCACGAGAGTTAGAAGCGGTCCTTCGAGGATTAACGAATAAGGGTTCAATCTAAATTCAACTACCACGAGAGTAGGGGTTGGTTTAATTGGGCTCGGTTTTTGTAACCCGAGAGGGAGCATTAACTTATTTAGAATAAATTCGCCTTCAAGGTAATTTTGATAATTAACAAGGGGTAGTCAATTTAGTAACATAAACAATCTTGTTGGTAACCCAATTCCTAGGAATCCCTTTAGATTTGAAAAACTCCAAATTGATTTACTTTTCTGTTTTAATTGATTGCATTCTCAAATATTTGATTTTCTAAGTTATCTCTTATTTCAAAAATCAAAACCTTTTCAAAATTCTTTTTTATAGTCAAGTTTAATTGATTTGATAATTAGTTGTGATTTGAGATCACAGTCTCTGTGGGATCGATCTTTGTATTACTTGGTGACGAATCCGGTACACTTGCCGGAGTCACGCGACATCAAACATCGATTATTTTTCATAAGTCTTAAAATGGGGGTAAAATTTTTCTCTTCTGAGGTACACTTTGGAAAAATGATACACACGTCACAAAAGTAAAGTCACATCATACTTAAACACACACATAAACTAGGTTTATTTATAAATCAAAAACATCATAGCATATAATTATTCATGAAATAATCTTTCGTACTGAAAATTATAAAATCCTACAAGGTTTTTCAAAACTACCTATATCGACTTCCTTAAAAACACACACAACCCAAAGAAAACATCCTAAGCTGATGATTTTAATAGACACCTATTGGAAAGAACTTCGTAGTTCTCACTGTTATAATAATTACCCACCTCTTCAAGGATCGGGATTAATATCCCCAAGTGAGGTCAGGAGCTTCTCGGCACCACCTGCCCTAGTGTACCAAGGTACAATAGCAAAGAACTAGGAAAAACCTGATATACTGTAAGGGTGAGATACCAATATATGGATTAATTACGATAACTACATGCACATACACAAGAACAACATATACAATTAAATATTCAGATTGAACATAAGATTTTCACAAATAAGCATAACATTCAATAATTATCATCGTTTTTGAAAATAATGCATGGCACTTCTACAACATCCATCCTAATCTCTGAAGACCCCAACTTTGTTCATTTTTAAAGAAATAAAACAGTGAGATGATCAGGCTCAAAAGGCTAGCACATGGCACAACTCAATTCCCACAACACTGTCCAACTCAAGGCACAGTAATCAACGCATGTGGGTTCCAGAGCACACTGTCCTACACAAGACACAGCGAACAAGGCTCATGGAAATCATGGTCCACCAAGGCACCAATGATACAACGTCACATGAGACACCTTTCCCTTCAAGGCACTCACACAAAACAATTTGGGCACGTCTTCCAAATGCATGTAAAAACATTTCATTTTCGCGGCTTTTCTTTGTGTTTCATTCTTCCCTTCGTCGAGGCTCAATGCTCACGACCTTCCATGAATTTTTCTACGTTTTAAAACTTTTCATTGTCAACATAGGACGTTTTAGTCCGAGTGTCCAATCACAACAGTCCTAGACTTGTGCACTAGTCTTAGACTTTGTGGTCGTAGAAAACAACATTCACCTTTAACCACGTTCATCACGATGTATATGGGACGCACAATCCGCAACAATGTATGTAGGACACACAGTCCACAACAACATATGTAGGACATACAGTCCACAACGTGTATAGGACATACAGTCCACAACAACATATATAGGACACAAAGTTCACAACATCATGATACGTATCATAGATTCACGTGCTTTTTACTACAGAAACACTAGTGTCCCGACGTCTCGGTTACTAGGTTCACTTTTCAAAGTTATTTTCCATTCAGTGAAAAACAAATACAAAACAAAACCTCCGTAACTTATCCAAGTTATCAGAATATTTTTGTTAAGTAAAACTTTTGGCAAAAGAAAAAAAATTTCATTTGAAATTAATTTTTAAAAACTTCGAGTTATAGAAAATCTATTTCTTTTCCAAAGATCTATTTTATTTTGAAACTTTCTTTTTCTGAAAAATATTTGAAACTTTTAAAGTAAATCTTTTAAAGATCTTTAAAATAACTTGTTTTTCTTTATAGTCTTTCACCATAAAATATTTTCAAAAATTAAATTTTTCTTAATGATAAAATCATTTTATTCTTCACATAATTTTTTTCATAAAAAATATTTTTAAATTCTTAAATTCTCATCAGATTTTAAAAAGATAATTTACTTTCTCTTTTACCAAAAATTTCTTCAACTAAAATTTTATTTTTGATATTCTTTATATAGCTTTCTTAAATTTTTTATCTTTGGTTATTAATTGAGCTCTAACCAATGTTAGGCTTTCCAGGTAATCAACCAAACAGTCTTATAACAGATAAAGCATGCATCAACTATATTCACATATATAATCAATCAAATATAAAAATCTAAACATGTTATCAAATCAAGCAGACAACCCAAGCCACCAATCAAAACTCAGTAAACACACATAAAATCAATCACAAACAACATGTAGTTGCATAAAGAGCATCCCTCAGGAAGTCCCCTCATTACCTGATCCGAAGGGTAGAGGAGGTCTTAGTCCCCGCGTTCTCTAAAGCGAACTTCCGTTGCTCAAGCATGCCGCAAGTCTAAGAATTAAGCACACAACATAAGTTAAATAAAAAATCATCTTATCTTTACATTAATACTTGTTTATAGTCCATTTTATAACAAAAATATTTACTTGATCATGTTAAAAGATGTTATTCTTAAAATCATATTTTTAATTCAAAAATTAGGATGAACTCTTTTATAAAAGCATTTTCAGAACAACAGTGGGTTTAAATTGTGAGCCACTCAAATGACCTTTAAAATTTTTGAAAATTTAATTGAAGGTACCTAACTCACACATCAACACAGTGCAGTTGGTCTCATGTAAAAATTCGAAGGCATTAATTTATTAAAAATCACACACTGCCTCTATTAGCACACGATATTTCCAGAAATCCTATTTCACCAATATGTAACTTCATGAAATTGTTTCTTTTCATATACACATGTAAAAATTCCAAAACTTCAACCAAACTTTAGTTATACTTCAGCATCAATGCAGAAAATTTTATAAAGGTTTTAACTTTTAAAATCATATTTAAAATCATCCTGCAACCAATTATGTTCATATTTTCGTAACCAGAATTTGATTATACTTTATAGGTGTTTTGACCTAGAAAATCTTATCCAAATACTTACATATTATATATCAAATTAAAGCCACAGAAGTCTTCTTTCTAAATATGTATTTAGTTTTCAGAAATACATTTTATATAAAAAATTAAGGGCTCACGAATCACTAAATGTCATGCCACCAGATTTATATTTTCATATGTTCATCCACACCAAGTTATTATTTTCATTCAAACATCATCCATAAGTCATAAAATCAACATGCAAGGGTCCTAGACCCTTAAACACATGCATCCGAACATATAAGATGAAAGTAGGGGTTGTTATGAGTTTATAGAAATTGGTTTCTTGCTAAGCATATTTTTCTAAGAATTTTTTTAAAATTTTTTTAACTAAAACCTTGAACATTTTACATGAAAAAGTGACAGGCATGATGATGAAAAAGAGACTTCTAAGAAAATAAAGTGCAAGAGAGGAGAGTTATACCCTTTGATGATGAGGAGAAGATGAGCAAAGTTTCAATCTTCCAAGAGTGAAAATGGATGAGTGTATGAACAAGTAATTAAGTGAGTGAATTTTTGAGTGAGTGAGCGAGTTCGAGAGAGTGAGAAAAATGAGAGAAGAAGATGAAGTGGGTATTTATAGAGAGAGGGAGAGAGAGAGCGCTGCTGAAGGAAGGAAATAGGTAAGGAAATTTGAAATTTGAAATTTTGCATAGGGAAGAGGAAGAGAGAGCAGAGGGAGGGTCAGGGAAAAGATGAATACGGGAAATGTAGGTTTTTTTTTTTGAATTTTGAACAGTGGGAATTGCGTGGGAGAAGATTGATGAAGTGTTTGGGCCACTCAGCCCAACCCGCCCAGCCCCATAAATGACCATTAATTGTTGTTATTTCCGGTTTAGGTAAAATTTGAAAAGTGCTTTTTTTTAGTGGACTGCTCTAAAATTGACCTACAAAAGTGACCCAAAAACATATATATTATAGACAGATTATAGAGTTTGACTTATATTAGACCATCTCGAACGGATGGTTATTATGGGTTCTTATTCTTAAGAACATGTTCTTATTTTTTATACCATTGGAGTGCTCCACTGTGGCAGACAAGTTGAAGAACCGTTCTTCTATAAGAACGGGTTCTTAGCAATATAATATATATGAATTAATTTTTTAAGTTGAAATAAAATTAAATAGTAGTATAAATAATAAGTGGAAACATATGTAAGACTCATTTAAGAACCCAAAATGAGTTCTTCCGTTAGAGTGAAAATGAGGTTTGGTTCTTATGTCCCAAGTGACATTTTTGGGCCATCATATGATAAATAAGAATCACATTTAGATTCTTCCATTGTGGGTGCTCTTAGTAAGTATTTCTAGTATATTATATAAGTTATCGTTTTGTATATGTATTATTGCATGCTAAATTTGTTATTTAATCATGTTGTTGTGAAGCAGAGTGGAGGACATGTTCATTTTCCTTTTGATTCTCTATGTGTTGACAGAGAGACCATTCCTCTCTAAGGTTGAGATTAAAATAACCTTTAGCTCTTAATTTGAATTTTATTAGTATGCATGACATTTAGAAAAGGTAGAATAGAAGAAAGTTATTGGATCTGTTAGCTCTCTCTTTGGTTAAGGTAATGGTTAGGATCAAGGGTTGAAAGATCTATATATAAATACTTAGGTGATGTTTGGTTTCTGAAATATTTTATTCCCAGACAAACTATATTTTTTCTCACACTCACACATGGGAATAGGGTTTTCTCAAGTTTCTAACTACCATTCACTAATTTTATTCCCAAAAATATTTTATGCTGGAGACTAATTTTTTAAAACTTGTACCAAACATTAGAAACTTTTATTCCCATGCCTGATTCTCGATAATATTTTTTAAAACTTGTAATAAACACTACCTCATAGAATATGCTTTTTGTAATTTTGTATTTACATAGTGGTTTATTCTTCTTTCCACTAACATTATTGAACTTATGATGAGATTTTTGCTTATTATATTTATATTTATATTTATATTTATATTTATATTTATAAAACTTCATTACTTTCAATTAATTATTATTATTATTATTATTTCAAAATTTGGAAAGAGTTCTCGTGGGCTGGGTTTCTCACTTTGTCGGCTCGAACGTCATAACCCGAACCTGAAGAGAAATAAGTGGGCCAGGCTTTCGTCTAGCCCCAAGTATAAAATGCCAATCGAGAAAATCCACAATAACACGTTTAGTTTAGTTTGGTTTTGGTTTTACCCTTTGTTCAAGCCAAGCTTTGCCTCTTCACAACTCTTCTATTCTTCCCTCTTCTTTTTCTCACTATCTTCCTTCACTCATTTTTTCTCGATCCTTCTATTCTATCACCATGATTACAGGTCACTCTTCTTCTCTCTCCTCGATTCTCAATCATCAACTACTCGTTTTTATTTTTCTCTATTTGTATTCATTTGATGCCTTTTTTTATTCAAATTATTTGTTGTTGTTTTTAAAAAATATCTGCTGCGTATTAGAAATCATCGAGATGTGTGGTTGGTAATTTAGGGTTCGAGTGTTGTTGTGTTTGTTCACTGTGCAAATTTTTCATTGGAAATCTTAACCGAATATAGGGATTTGAGCTTGATTTCATTTATGCTTTTCTTTTTGAATTTCTGCTATTTAGGTTGAGCTAGATTGTTACATAGTTCGTTTTACTCTTTATTATTAAATATTTAATATTTGAATTTTGGAGAGTCGAGTTGTAATTAGCTGCATTTAACTTCTTTTGAAGTTAAACTACTCCCTCAGTCTTATATCTATTGAAGATTGCTAGCAGTCTGAATTTGATTTTTGAGGATGATTGTGGAGGTCTTAGATTTGGCGTATGATTTGAAAATCCGTCTAATGTTAATTAGATTGGTGCCTTTTCAATTGATAATTTTGTGATGCCTTCATTAAAATATTTGATTCAATTTCTTACAACTGCAATACATGTTTCTCTGCAGTGAGTGTAAAATGGCAAAAGGAGCTTTTCAAAGATGTAGAAATTGATATGTCCCAACCCCCGTATGTTTTTAAGTGCCAATTGTATGATCTAACGGGCGTGCCTCCAGAAAGACAAAAAATTATGGTTAAGGGTGGTCTGTTAAAGGTAAGTAGATTGTTGAATGTGGTACTGATAAGCCAACTGATGCCGAACATGCTAATATGATTTGTTTTTGATTTTTTACTTGTTGATATAAGTTGACCTGAGTGAGTCTTATACAAGATGTCTCTATAACTCTATTATATGTTGGAATGAAGTTGTTTTAAAACTCTTTTCCCCCCCTTTACTTTTTTGCTTATAATTCAGGATGACGCAGATTGGTCTACATTAGGAGTGAAAGAGGTTAGTGGTTTTAGAATATGCATTTTTAGTACTATTATACTCTATTTCATACATCCTTTTATTTAAATGATGATCTACATAATCTCTTTTTGCAGGGTCAAAAGCTAATGATGATGGGAACAGCAGATGAAATTGTGAAGTCTCCGGAGAAGGGAACTGTTTTTGTTGAAGATCTTCCTGAAGAAGAACAAGTAGTTGCTGTTGTAAGTTCCAACATTTCTCTTTACATTCACATTACTTCATGAACTGCAGAATAGTTGTGTTTGTATAATAACACTAACAGGGCAGCTCTAAATTAATATGCATGGTTCACATGTTTCTTAACTGATGTATAATCTTGCATTAATCTTCATGATATCAATTATTTATTAAACTTGGAAGTTAAATTAGTTTTTCTTTTTGTTTAAAACTTAAAAATCTAAGCTTGTGAATAACCTTGATCTTGAATCTGAGAAGTAGATTTACAATAATCCCTTTTATCTTCATACTTATTTCTTTTCTCGAAATTATGGCTAATTATGAAATGTGATCCGTAAAGAAAGGATTCATCCATGATACCTTTTTCCTTCGTCACTTTTTCATCTGGGCTGTCCTGTGTTGGGGGATGAGAAGCCTAAGCTTGTCAAACATGGCATGGTCTATGCTTTTGAACTTTGAAGTGAGACCTAGAGTTGGGAATGAAATGCTCTTGTTGCAGTTGTCTGCACATTGCAACTTCTGAGGATTGTGGTTGATTTATTGTCTTGGTCATCTTAGGTTTTGTGTCTGTTCTGTAGTTGGGGATATGTAGACCAGAGATATTCTAGTGTTTGATTCACATGTTCAGTGGGTTTAGTTGCTATCTAGCTATAAATTTAAGTTTTGTTGTCAAATATAGTAAACGTGTATTTGGTACTCACATATTCAAGAATGCCAAATCAGTCCTCCAAAAATTATACACATCAAATTAGTCCTTCAATGCCTCATTTTTTACATCAAGTTGGTCCTTGAAGGATGAAAACAATTATGTTAATTGTCATGAAATGACCAATGTGATGTCATTGATAAATTGACCACTAATTTGATGTCGCATATATCTTTGGAAGGGCAAAATGATTGTTTCCTCCCGAATATTATTCTTAGTCTAACAATTTTCAATGCTATTAGATGGCTGTTATTGTCCCAAGTATGTTGAATTCCATGTTATTTTATTTTGTTTATTTTCTACTTGTGCTTGGCTGAGCCATACAATATTTTTATGTTTTAATATCTAATTTTTTTTTCTCTTTCCGTTATGGGTGGGTGGGATCCGTATGGCTGATTGGTTCTTCCAGGGACACAGTGCAGGTCTTTTCAATTTGGGAAATACCTGTTATATGAACTCAACATTGCAATGCCTCCATTCTGTGCCAGAGTTGAAGTCATCTCTGATTAAGTGAGTCCTTTCTAAGGGGACATATTTTGACATTTTTATTTGTTGCATTTATGGCTGATATATGTCGAACAATATGTGAACTTTCTTGGGATCAGGTACTCACATTCAGGACGAAACAATGATGTTGATCAGACTTCTCATATGTTGACCATCGCAACTCGTGACTTATTCAATGAACTTGATAAAAGTGTCAAGCCTGTAGCTCCAATGCAATTTTGGATGGTACATTATCTAGTGTCTGTTATATTAGTAATCTGTTGCATTATTTATCCATTTTTGTTAATTTATATCGTTACATTATTTGATAAGGTTTTGAGAAGCCTACTATTTCAATTTTGAAATGCCATAGTAATACAATAGTTTTGGGTAGATTATCATTAAAACTCTGGTACAAATTTATGATTTCAGGGATCAAGTTGAAAATAAAGAATCATTTATACCAATAATTATATTGTGTTACCTTGTTCTTTTTCATCCTTTTGAATTTGAGAATTTGTTGATTTGAAATCTCTTTTTGACTAGGTCTTAGGAGTTAGGAGTATCACTTTTTTGGACCCTCGGTGGTTGGGATATCGATAGGTTCCCAATCCAGTTAGTAGTAAGGGTCGGACAAACCCAATGATCCACTTAAATGGGAGGGTAAGTTTGTTAGAAGAGAGAGAGAAATAGAGAGAGCAAACTGTTATATAAGGGAGTTTTCAGAGGGAGGGGTATGTGCATTTTCATTTTAGTTTCGGCTGATAGCTTGGGGCCATAGCATGGCTGGGAGCATTGTTTGCTCTTACTTGATTAATAATACAATCTTCTTTGTTAGATAGGAACAGTTCCTATCAATGATGCTTTCGTTGAGAGAATTTGAGAGAATCTGAGAGAATTTGAGAGTGATGGGTATGAACATTCACATGGCTTCTGAAGAAATTGACGCTTGGGATGCAAGGGATGCTCGTATGAACACTATTGAGCTCTCTCTCATAAATATTTCTAAATCCATAGCCGAACTTCAGAAGCGACAAAAGAATCCGCTATAACCATTCATGGCATCGACTTCGCTCGGTGAGCCGACGTCCACCTTTACAATTTCGGACGAAGCTCAAGTACCTACGAAGCACGTCGAATCGTTGTTTAATGATGGCGACCCGATGGAATTGGTAGTGATGTCTGATACATGCTTCGTAGATCAAGGTGGGCAACCATTGCCGATCACCGTCGAGACGTTCTTTGTGGTGAATGGAAGACCACCAAAGGAGAAGGTACAACTCGCTCAAATTTGTATGGAGAGCATGAATTCTCGAGAAGGTTTGAGGATCCTTGGAACCACTAACGAAGGGAGAAACTTGAGAAACCTAGCTCCACCGCCACCACCGGGGTCAGATACTTCCATGGAGAGGGTTGGGTCATCGACAGAGACGAGACTCTCATTTTCTCACAGGCTGGTTGCGCATCCACCGCCAGATCAGAATTCTAGAACGGGGGCTATGAAAATCTCAGCCCCATCGCCACCACCGGAGCCACCAGACCGACATTTTCAGACAGCGGCGACGGGATGTATTGCTGTCTTACCTTTTCAAGGTCGTAGGGTTGGGGCAAGAGAGCACTCCCATGTGGTGGGTCAGATTGTTGTCATTATGGGCCCAACCCAAAAGCTGGGAGCAGTCTTGGGTAAAGGAAAGATTGGAAGCCCAGAAGAGCAAATTCGGGTCGTACTGCTCAAGCCCATTTTAAAACAGAAAAAAGAGCAGAAGAGGAAGTTCGAAGCAGTGATGTCAGATCAAGGACGTGGCCGTCGACAGCAACAACTGTGAAGTGGTGGATCCCAAGCATGCTGGACGACGGCATGCCGCCGCTGAAGCCACCCGATGGGCCACCAACAAGGGTTTCTGCATTGGAGTTGGTTGGCGATTACATGGCTGAGTTCGAACTACTCTCTCCTCAGGTTAGTCAATCACTGTAAGAGCAAAATATTGGTTATTTTATGAGTGGGTTACGTCAACTATGGCACGACGTATTGCTGTCTCGTGCATGCAAATATTTGGCAGCTGGATGCAATGATGGGAGTTGTAATATCTGGAATTTTCAAACCAGGGGCATTGCTAAAGTGATCCGAGATAATGATTGTTCTTCTCCCATTGCCAGTGCTATTTGGTCAAAGTGTGGTAATCGAATTCTTGTATCTGCTGCTGACAAGTCGTTATTACTGTGGGATGTTATGAGTGGTAAGCGGATAACAAGAACTATAAAGAATTATAATGAGGAGTTACTACCTCATTCAAGAATTAGAAAGAGTTGTCTAGATAATGCAAGGTTGGGATTTGGGCTAAACTTCACATATACATGGCCCATTAAGATTGGTTCTGAAGCTATTATTACCCTGTTTACAGCAGAGGAGTCACGTAGGGATTTCAAGGACTTCACACTAAAGTGCTCAAGCAAGAAATGCAAAGGTATGAGGGGGTTTCGTCAGTAATGCAGAGGGGTGCATCTGGTGGCAAATTATGGACTGCAACCTTTGTGACAAGGGTAATTGAGTTACATGAGCTTGCTGAGGGTGCCGAGTTCACAGCAGAGGCGGGATATGATGATTTGGAGCAGACCCAACTGCTGTTGCTGCTCCTCGAGTTTGATGAGGCATGGAGAAATACCAATGGCATCCTTGACGGTAAACAAGCACTGTATGTGGGAATTCAAACACAACAACTTCATGAGGTATTTTCAAATTGTAAGCAAAGGATGTGTTATGCTGGCTATCAATGGTCCTTTACTCCTAAAATTGCATTATTAGAAAGCTTCCTTGTCTAGAGAAAGCAATCTGCTTGGTTCATTTCTTTAGCCATTTAAATGGTTTCACTCTAAAAAATAAGGCCGCAACACCAAGACAGCTTTCATAATTCCTTCTGCCTTGAGGACAAGGCAGATTTTCAGACAGGTGGTATTGATTCTGGCTTTGCATTCAAGTGTGGTGGTCCCCAAATTACTTCCACAGAACGAACTTTGGATGAAATGGAGAATGGGGCTCTCTTGATCCCGCTACATACTTTGTTACTGATACAAATAGATGGGCCGTTAGTAATGTTGGATTATTCACTGGCAGCAATCCTCGATTCAAAACGGCACGACTCTCTGCTTCATCACTACGATGTTATGGCCTGGAACTAGAATATAGCTTTGTTGAAACAGCCATTCTGGACACTAATACATGGAAAAGTCTTGGGAGACTGGTCTTTAACATCTATGTCCAGCACACTCATGTTTTGAAAGATTTTGACATACAAAAGGAAGATGGGGGAGTCTCTTATAGAGCTGTTCTAAAGGAATTCAGGGTTCAAGGGTCAGAAAACTATCTTGAGATTTACCTCTTTGCTATCCCAGATTTCAATCCTACTGTCAGTAACAAATCTAAAAGCAGTATAAAGAATAGAGCGGGTTTAATCGCGGGAATAGTGGCTGGTGTTGGTGTTGAGGTTGCAAGGCCTATGATTTTCAGACTCTACAAGGGTTGGATCCCCAAGAGAGTGATGTTATTTACTCCTCCACGTGCTAATTGGCTGATTGCTAAATGGCTCATGTTGTGGAAGTCCAAGTTTGCTAAGGAAGCAACTCGGGGAGAAGATGGCAGCACTTGCAATCAATTTCCTTACTTCTGCCTTGAGGACAAGGCAGAATTTAAAGGAGGCAGTATTGATAGGTTCCCAATCCAGTTAGTTATAAGTAAGGGCTGGACAAACCCAATGATCCACTTAAATGGGCTGATTATCCATTTGGGGAAGGGACTAACTTGTAAATAACAAATGGGAGGGGAAGTTTGTTAGAAGAGAGAGAGAGAGAGCAAACTGTTATGTAAGGGAGTTTTCAGAGGGAGAGGGGTATGTGTGTTTTCATTATAGTTTCGGCTGATAGCTTGGGGCCATAGCTTGGCTGGGAGCATTGTTTGCTCTTACTTTCTGTAATTTCCTTTACTTCCTTGATTAATAATACAATCTTCTTTGTTAGATAGGAACAGTTCCTATCAGGATAATGGTATATTCTGTTATGGATTGATTTCCATTGTGTTTGATATATAGTTAGACATTGAAAGAGTAGTATCACAAATTTTACTTACATTTTTATGAGATATTTATAATTAGTTACTCATATTGCTTCATGGGAAGTAAATTCTGGTATATATTTTCTTGAATTGGCCAATATATATATATATATATATCTCATATTTTTTTAAAACATGAACAAACACTTTGCTCACTCTTGCAAACACGATTTTTGCTTACTATCAATTTTTTGGGGTGGAAGTCTTTCCATAGGATCGGCCTTTTATAGTGGCCCATATATACCCTGCTTTAGTCTGTTGGTAATCAGCCACCTCTGCTGGTGTTACTTAGCCATCTGAATATTGTCTGCCATTGGTTAAGGTACAGTGTCAACCCGTTATCATCCAATGTTGCAGAATAGTTTCATATTGTTTTTGTGGCCAAGGTATTGTTACCTTTTGAAATCACCTTCGAAAGTGGAGCCTTGTCACTGTTAGAATGTGATTTTTAGAACTATATTGGCTTTTACCTTCTGCGACTTTTATTTTGCTGCTTTTATGTCATTTGAGTAGGATAGCTTATCCTCTATCATTGTATATTGAAATTTTTTCTTTGCCATAAATTTGTCAATGAATGATTACTATTATGCTCTTGCCCCAGTCATAATCTTGGGGTGGGATTGGAGAAATGATGCTGTCTTGATTTGCTGTCAAATTTGCCAGGTGTTGCGGAAAAAGTATCCTCAATTTGGCCAACTGCATAATGGAGTATTCATGCAACAGGTTCATAAGTTGCATATCAGTTTGTGTGATTAATCTTGTTGCTCTAATGAATTTGTATGCTTACGATATCATGTCTAACAGGATGCTGAAGAATGTTGGACGCAGCTTCTATATACACTGTCTCAGTCTCTCAGATCCCCTGGGTCTAGGTAATTTTCTTCCTTTTCACAGTAGCTAAATATAATTACTCCTGCATCTTGTAGGTAATATTTATTATCATAGTCGTCAATGGTGGCTACTTCCATAATTGCTATAGCGCGATTTGGGATCTCTGCTAAGATAGCAGCTACAATAAAAAACTTGCAAACTTTGTAAAACACACCTAATTAATTCCCTAGTAGTTATAAAACTTCATTATGAACAATATCTTCAAGACTCAAACAAAGTGTCAATATGATTTAGATTGAAAAAAGATAGAAAGACAATAAAAGTTCTCTGTGCATGGAATATAGAAAGACAACTAAAAGATAGAAAGACAGAAATAGAAAGTTGCTTGCAGAACAGAGGTAGCTGCATAGGAGTGAGCTTGCCAGAAAAGAGGTGGCTTGCCTTGGCTGGAAAGGGGTGGGCTTGGTTGGCCAGAAAGGGGGCGGGGTTGGCCAGAAATGGGGTGAGCTTGGCTGGAAAATGCATGGGCTGCTGGGATTTGTTTGGAAAATGGATGGGTTTCAGAACAGAGATGTGCGAACAGAGAGTAGCGTCTGCTCCACCCACGACTTACCCGGGACAGCGTCTGCTACTCACACAACACTGAAATGTGATACTACAGGAGTTCTGGAGCGGCAGAACTATAGCATTGCTATTTGGTGCTATTGACTACTCTGTTTATTATTTAGAAAAAGGTGGTAGATTCAAATCGAATTACTGAAAGGTTGATCACCAGTTTCTGTATGTCTGGTTTATTAGTTTAAAAATCAATTTCGAAGTGGTCTCCTGTGTTTTACAAGCTCTCCTGATTGTGTATTGTTTATTTTTCCGTCATTTCTTTATGCCCTGAATATTTATCTCAATCTAACAAGTTTGTGTATTGTTTGGCAGTGAAAATCTGGATGCAGTGAAGGCTCTTTTCGGTATAGAACTTATTAGCAGGTACAGTCAGAGAGTCATTTCTTAACTGGTGGCCACTAATGTGCAATGAGTTAATTGTATTCATAAAATGTTCTATGCTTAATTGTTTAAGTTCTCATTTGTAGCATTGTTCTTGGTACTTTTGCATCAGTGATTGGACATACTCATCTTGAGTGTTTGAAGAGTCTAATGGATTCAGTGTTTCTGTCTTCAAATTTTAACTTGTAGATGTCTTGTTATCATCTTAATGCATCCTTTTTATTTTTCTCCAAACCTCTATGGTGGCCAGGTTTCAATTTAACTATCAGTGTTCTATCTTTTGTGATTTCCCATCCTAATGTTTGGTTCATGTTTGGGAAAGCTCGTGTATAGCAAATGTGAATGTGGCAGATCTAATTTTGAGAACTATTGAGAAAAAGTATATCTGCTTTTGATGTTTTTAGAAATTAATCTACTGGCAGCTCGTAGAATTTTAATATGAAGCAACTTTATTTACTGTCTGAAGATGAAAACTTTGTAAATAAAGAACCCTTGTATTTTTTTAATATTTTTGAGTTCTATGGGAATGGGATTTGGAATTAGGATACAGTTGCTTATGAACTTACAAGAGAATCAGAGTACACGAGTGCATCTTTTCTTTTGCTATTTTCTTCATTTTATGGAGGGGGTATGTGGCGACTGAACTTACACAAGGCTCATTTCCTATTAGTTTACACTTATAATGATGTATCCATGATTCGGTGGGTCTAACTGCTGGAGAGCTTTTCAATTTGTGTTCCATACATGTTTTTGTTTCCTAGTGCAGCATTGTTGCCCATGTTTTATGGTTCATTCTTGTTGGTGCAACTGTTTATGCATGAAAAGAGACAATTCACACTTTTATGTTTTGAACTTCATTAAAATGCTTATTAATGACCATAAGTACTCATTAATGATTGATAAATTGTTAGGACTCATTGCCAAGAGAGTAATGAAGAAAGCTCAGAAACAGAATCTGTTTATTCACTTAAATGCCATATATCGCAGGAGGTGAACCATTTGCATGAAGGACTCAAACATGTAAGTGCTATACCTGTAACACAAATATGGAGTCTGTCCCTTTCCATAGACAATAGTGTGTATATTGTTTGCTGACGATTTTATATTCTCCTCCTTGCAACTAGGCTTTATCATCCTTAACATTTTGTTGCTTGATCTGTTTTTCTCTTATCTCCTACTTTCTCCCATCATCATCCCCCACCACACTCCAAGGCTTTACAAATACGTCTGTTTTGATCAAGCTGTACAACTGCACTATTACATCAGTGGAAGTGCGATAGTATGGTGGACTGCTGAAAATTGATTAAACATCATAGTTTCATTTCTTTTTCCTAGGATTCTGTTTCCTATCGCCTATTGAGGAAAAGATGGTATTATCTCACCTTTGGTTGTTTTGGTCATGTGAGGAGAAGATCATTAAAGTTCCAGTAAGAAGAATAGAGCCTATAGTTAGAAGTAGAGGGAGACTAACAAAAACTATAGGTAAAACCATTAAAAAAGACTTCGATTAAACAGACTTTCTGAAGACATGGTTTATGACAGAATACAATGGCATTGTTTACTTTTATCCATGTAGCTGACTCACCCTAGTGGGAAAAGGCTTTGGTTGTTTTGTTTACTGCTTTGTTGAATGATCATGGGATCCTGGTTGTTGCGGAAAAAAGTTTATCTCTCCGTTACCTGTACATATTTCTTCTTGGTTTGTTGCAGAGGTCTTAGGTTTGGGCAGAGGTCTTAGGTTTTGGGCACCTGGGTGTCAGTCATATTTCCTAGTTGAAATCTACAGAGTTTCCCAGTCCCATTATCTATGGAAATGAGTGTTTTCTATCAAATTGTTTAATATTATGAATTCTTTGTAGTTTTTCACATGATGAATAATTCATCTTTTTAAGATCTTTTATTAAGTTATCTGTCCTTTGTAGGGATTAAAATCAGAGTTGGAGAAGGCATCTCCTGCTTTGGGCCGCAGTGCTACCTACTTGAAGGAATCACGCATCAATGCCCTGCCAAGGTTGATATTCTCTTATTGGCCATGATCTTTTTTAGGGTTTTCTTTAGCCAATACCATGTATTTCGGAATAACAAGTGCATTTTAAAGCTGCACAATTTTGAGCCACCTTTTATATCATAACTAGCACTGATGGTGTTCTTGTGTGATCATTCTGTAAAATCTTGGTGAAGCATTTGAAATTTTGATTATGTCTTGATTTCATGATTGGTCAGCTGCGAACTCAGTTGAAAAACTTAGTGCATGTTTGGTTTATAGTTGAAAAACTGCAAACGTATGTTTGGGGCAAAGTATTTATAAACGTACTTTGGGACCTAAAAGTGTGTTTGCAATGGTAAACCAAACAAGCAAGCTGCTAGTATGTTTGTAACGGTAAACCAAACATACCCTCAAGCTGCTAGGTTATGATTCGTGATTGTCGAAAACATACCTTCATCCGAGAGTCGTCTGTGTTTGAAGCATGGTCAGTCAATGCGTAGGCCATTTACTTTGTGCTGAAATTTAATTGAATTATGATGAATGGAAATAGCAAGGATCAAATTCCTGACCTCTGGTTTTGATACCATGTCAAGAATCAAACAAACCCAATGATTATTTGTGAACCCCCCCCGCCAACAACCCAAAAAAAAAGTGCGCATATGAACACAAACCATGACAGTAAACTACCAATTTTGTAAGGTTTTATTTTAATGATGTAGGTATTGTGGCCTATGCAGAAAATGGCATAGATAGGTTTGGTTTGTAAATAAAGACATCTTTCTTCAATTTGTGGTGAAAAAAACTGGTCCCCATCTTGTTTGGGCGGTACATCTTAATCACTATTAGTGAATGTGGTTAATGTTAAGTAACAAAGCTTAGTTATGGGTTCCTGGTGAGGATGTTATATTCGTCTTCCACTGAGGGACTCATAAAAGTAAATCTTTATATTATGTTAGCTGTTACAAAGATTAGTTACGAGTCCTTAGTTTGTCTTTTTCTACACGTTAGAAATTATATGCAAGAGTTAAGATTTTATTATAGTACTTATGGTCCTTCTCATGGATCATAATTAAGTATTGGCTGAGTTTTGATGAAATTGAATCACTAAATATAACTGTTTTAGTCTTGCAGTAGTTGTGATGAAATGGCTACTTTCCCCTGTTGATCTGATCGTTGTCACTCTGTTGAGATTCATTTATTCCTTGTTAATTGCTCTTTGGGTGTAATTTGAAAGTGGTTTCAATTATTGCCTTTTCAAGGTACTTGACTGTTCAGTTTGTTCGATTTTTTTGGAAAAGGGAATCCAACCAAAAGGCTAAGATTTTGCGGGTAATGCTCACTATCTTTCCCTTTTTGTTTTGTTTTTGGATGGGGTTGGGATGTGAATAATTTTCCTTGGGAGGTTTTGTTTGGTTTCTCAAAATTAATTTTACAATGTATTTGTGACTGTACTTTCTTATCTCAGAAAGTGGATTATCCTGTGGTGTTAGATGTTTATGATTTTTGTTCCGACGATCTTCGTAAAAAGTTGGAAGGCCCTAGACAGGTATCCATTCTGTTTTGACATTTGAATTTTTCTAAAGAAAAAGATGTTTTCTTAGCAAAATTCGTGGTCTATTATTTTCATTTTGGACATTGTGCCACAGATCCTAAGAAATGAAGAAGGCAAAAAGCTTGGTCTCAAAGTCGGTGAAAAAAGTTCTGTTCAAAATGAAAGTGATGCAAAAAAATCCGACGTTGAGGTGAGGAAACATCCCAACTTGCATCATGTTTGATATGCAGCAATGTTGATTCCAGTCCTTGATTTCCGTGTTTGCTAGCAAAAAATGTATGGAATAGTAATTCAATTCCATTTCCTCAGAGTAATTCATTTGACAGAATTACATTGGAGCACGAAATCCCATTTCCTCATAGAGTGCTGGGATTGGGATTTCACGCTCCATGGTAAATTTTCTTTACCAAACATACCCATGTTAATTTTTGCAAAAAGACATTAAATTTGTACACACTTCAAATTTCTCCTCACAAATAAACGTGTTTCCCTATTTTTGGCAACATTTCTTGCTATCAAGTTGGGAGAGTAAATCTTAAACATTGCTCCCAAGAATGTTCGATTCATATTACATATATTCAGTATATATGAGAAAAAGTTAAACTTTTTGCAAGAAGACAATTTTTACCCATTAAACTAGCCTATCATTGTTAGCGATGCAATGGAATTGGAATATTAAAGAAGGACAAACATAATATTTTACACAATAAAAAGTAATTTTTTAATTATAAATAATAAATTGTGTTCTATTTTTTTTAGAAAATATAACCTTAGTTTAGTGTACATAATAAATTTTGTTCTATTTTTTCAGAAAATATAACCTTAATTTAGCGTACAATCAAGGACTTCAAATTTAGCTATATTAGGACTTTAGGAGTAAAGAGAATGTCATTGACAAAGTCTAACTTCCACATGGCAAATTCAACCAGACAACTCCTTATCTATATATAATATATATAGATTTGTACACTTCAATCTTCTTCTCACTGATAGTGTTTGCTCTATTTTTAGCAACATTTCTTGTTATTAAGTTGGGAGAAAAAAATTTAAACATTGCTCCCAAGAAAGTGCAGTTCATATTACATATTTACATATATACAATATACATGAGAAAAGTTAAACTTCTTGATTTTCTTGTAAGGTGCATATTTTCATTTATATCAAGGTAGTTATTCTCGCCATTTTTCAGCACTGTAGCGCTGATGCGGTGCGGAATAACCTTTGACAGCCATGGAAGCTCCATTGCGGAGTATTTTTGTGTTTTGCCAGTATGGCTTTAGATGGTGCCTACTGCAGACATTTCAAGGCTGTTGCAGACCCTATAGCTAACATGGGAACCATCTAAAGCATTTCTTATCTGCCCACAAAATTTCCAGCCATCCAGCAAACCTATTTTATTTCCGGCCAGGCTGCCCCTTTCCCAGAAACCTACCCTCCGTCGCACCTCTCTGTGTTTTAGTTGTTCGTTTTCTTTAAGCTGCTCAGTCTTCGTTTTATTTTTAATATTTTTATAGTAGTTTATGCCTCTTTATCTTCCACAAGTTTAGGAGTTGCACACTAGTGATTTACACCTCACTCCATAGCTCTTCTATACTCTTGATTGACATTTATTATATTTATCATTTTTGACGTTACAGCTGGTTATGACTAGGGTTATTAATAGCATGCGATAGCGGCGCTATCGCTGCAGAGCAGCCGGTTGCTGCTATACAGATGATGTCGCGGAGCGTTTTGGAGCCACAGCGGTCGTGACCGTGAAAGCATCGATATTTGCGGCTAATCGTGCACATCTGCCCCTCTATTCCAAAATGGGCTGAAATTCCATTTTTGCCTTGGGATCTAAACGTTGGAGGCCACTTTTGGGGGTTATTTCGAGTTTTTGGCCAATAAATTCTATGCCTCGGTCTCTTTTGTCTCTCTTAGTTATCACGCATCTCCTGCGAGTTTCCGGCCTGTTCCTAGTGTCCAGGCCATGGTTCTGCATTTTCCATCCACCCTTCCTTCTCAGTTCTCACTACTAGCCTAAAGTAGCCTAGTAGTTATCACTCTTAGTTATCACTCATCTCCTGCGAGTTTCCGGCCTGTTCCTAGTATCCAGGCCACAGTTCTGCATTTTCCATCCACTCTTCCTTCTCAGTTCTCACTACTAGCCTAAAGTAACAGCCATCCCGCCATGCTCTATCCGTTTTTGGGGTCGGCCATTACGCGCTGCTATCCTGGTTGATATCTATGGTTATGAGCTATGACATTAATTTCCAGTTTTAAATTTCATGTGGTTGGCTTTTTGGTTATCACATTTATTTATATGGTTGATATTAATTGCTAGTTATTATATTTTTTATGTTCTTTTATGTTTTCTTTAAACACTTATTTATTAGTGTTGTGACATTATTTCAAACAATATATTTATCATATATTGTTATTATTAATTAATGTGCAATTATAAATTTTTAATTATGTATAACTTTTATGTGTAAAAAAGACAATTTCTGAAGTTATGTAACATATTTATGTATACGTTTAATATTTTTTTATTTTTTTTTACATTTGCAATTTTTGATGTAGTGGTCACCCCGCCATGTGCCATAGTGGTATAGCGGATTGGTTGGTCCATTTGTGCTGCTATCCATAGTAGTTAATCCGATTAACTACTACGATTTATATAAACTTTGATTCCATTTCTCATAAAGCCATTCCATCACTAAAATTGCCAATGTGTGAATTGGGAATAGTCATTCGCCCGTAGCATTCCATGGAATAACCATTGCACATACACAGGTTCCACCATGTGCTTAAATAAGCATAATCCCTTACACTTTTTGTGTGCCATTGATTTAGGGATCATCAAATGGAGGAGGGGAACCATCTGTAGCTCCAATGGAGGAAGGTAAAATCAGCAACATTCTTCTACTAAAGTTTTCTCCACTGCCGATCCTCTTTCTACTTTTTACTCAATTTTTGTCTATAGGTGAGAAAGAAACACAGATGACTGGAATTTATGATTTGGTTGCTGTATTGACCCACAAGGGTAGAAGCGCTGATTCAGGACATTATGTTGGTTGGGTCAAGCAGGAAAATGGTTGGTTCTCAGAAACAACATTATTATCTGACCATCTGTCCTGGTCTTTTCGAAGTAATCTAATATTTATTTTGTTGGCAGGGAAATGGATAGAGTATGATGATGACAATCCCAAACCAAGAGTCGAAGACGACATCACTAGACTATCTGGAGGAGGTGAGAAATGCAGAATTAATTTGTGGAATTAATTTTTTTATTTTCCTTTTTCTTAAGTGAGCCTAGTACTAAATAATAAATTTGACATCAAATATGGTTATGCATACTTTATTTATTTATTTATTTTAAAGGATTAGTCAGTTCATCATATTTTTAGTTTCTATTGTTAGGAAGTCATAAGGGAAGCCATCCTTTTTCTCCTTCTAATTTTTGGCATGTGATGATTAAGTAATAAATATATTATGTGATCTTTGTCTCTAGGTGATTGGCATATGGCTTATATAATCATGTACAAGGCTCGTGTTGTATCTGCGTAATTGCCACAGAGCTCATTTGGTGTTTTACCATAGATTCGAGGATTGTGAAAAAGAATGGTCTCCGGGTTATTTTATTGTACCCTTGAGGATTGATGCATGTTAGTTCATTTTTATTTGTTTAACTTGGCTATTTATTTATTTTAAATGGCTGGTGTATAAGGATTTGAATCGAATATTGCTATCCTGAATCTCCTCCCTTGCCTCGATTGAGCCCAAGAGGCTGTTGAATATCAGTTATTTCTATGATGGAGCCTAGTCTATTTCTATGAATGATAGAGCAATCTCCTTCACGAAATGCTTGCTGATCGTATAATGTTTTCGAATATTTAAGCTTTTGATGGAATATGTTGAGCAGTGGTTCTCTCTTTTCTCCCCCTGCTGCTTAAGTGCTGGTGCACAGGTGAATAGGGTCTATCAAAAAAGAAAAACAGGTGTATTGGGAGATATTTTGGTTCCATATTTGATTGTAATGGGTGAATTTGAAATATGGTACATTATAGTCATTTGGGTGAAGTTCAATTTGTTCACTTTTTATATATTATTTTTAACATTTTTAAATTAATTTAAATTAAAACATTTTTTTTTGAGTTAAATATGTTTAGTCCCTATTTTTTTTTACAGAAGTTTGATTTTATTCCTTCGTTTGGAAAACATTTTTTTAGTCACCTGTATTTTTAAATGTGTCGAAAGTGGTCTCTACCACATTTTTAGTCCCTCAATTTGGATAACCACACATTTTTAGTTCTTTATTTTATACAAAAATTTGGTTTTAGTCCCTTGTTTTTCAAATGGAAGTATGGTGTAGGGATCATTTTTAACATTTTAAAAAATGGAGGATGAAAAAAGCATATTTTTCATACAAAGGATTAAAACCGAATGCAAAAAATGAGGGATTAAAAATATATTTAACCCTCGATTTTTTCATATAACAGTTAATGGCTACCTTTAATGCCTGTAGTTCAATTTTTTTTCCCCGTGTAAGCCGCCATTTCTCATCAAATTATTAACGGGTGGAAAGAATCATCGCAAATGCTAAATTGACACAAGTTTTTCGGACATCTACGTTGACATCGTATGTGCTGCATTATGTGACATAGTAGCGGATTCTTTTTTTAAAATAAAAATTTAAATTTTAAATTTTTTTATAAATAATTTTTTTGATTAAATATGTGTAAATATCTGGTGAATCGGGTACAAATATCTGGTGAATGAGTTTTTTTGTGAAATGATTTTTTTGGTTAAGTATGTGCAAATATATGGTGAATCAGTTATAAATATCTGGTGAATTCAGTTCATTATCTGGTGAATGTGTTTTTTTTTATAAATAAATTTTTTGGTTAAGTATGTGTAAATATCTGGTGAATGAGTTTTTTTGAGAAATAAATTTTTTGGTTACGTATGTGCAAATATCTGGTGAATTATGTATAAATATCTAGTGAATTCAGTTCATTATCTGGTGAATGGATTTTTTTTAGAAATAAAATTTTTATTTTTTTTAAAAAGTCAAATTTTTTTTTAAAAAAGTGGTGCTACTGTAACAAGATGTCGTGTATAATGTTGCAAATTCTGTGTCAAATTAGCACAGCTCAAAATCAAAGAACATTTTAACGCAAAGAGATTAGAACCTTGTGGGGTGGGAATTGTTAGAATATATTTGGAACATATCTTTTAAAATTTTATCTTAGAGTATTTTGCAATATTTTAAAAGGTTTCTTAGGAGTTAGTTTTTTAATGCTTTTTCTGTCCTATTAATATTTAATAGGATTTATAAGATCAGGGACTAAGGTTTCCCTTTTCTGTAAAAAAAAAAGGATTTATGTATTTTAAACATATTAAATCATCACATTATCATCACGTCATTATTATCACAATCCTTTTTCTGTCCTATTTTGTTTGCTTATTTCTTGGCAGGCTAGTTTTTTCAATATGGTATTTCTGACATGATTATCATTTTGTGGAGAGTTTCACCTTTTTGTTATGTATATTCACGACTGATCCTGTTATTTGTACCTTGTATTTTGCTTCACACATCTTGTAATTTTTTTTTAAAAAAAAATTCTTCCAAAAATACCCTTTTCATCTCATTGGTGTGTTCATGTTAGAACTTTCCGGAAATTATTTTCCGGAAACAATCCGGAAATTAAATTTCGGACGTTCAGAATATTACTCCGAAATAAAAAGGTTCATACATCCAGAAACTTGTTTCCGTAAAAAATTCCCAAGTTTAAAATCCGGAGGTTAAATTCTGCATCCGAAAAATAAAATCCGAAAAGATTTTGAAAAATAATTTTCGGATTTGTTTTTGAAAATGCATTGTGCGTGCGTAAACCTAGAAGGATTTTGATGCCAAATTTTCTCATTTTACTTGGATGTTCAATGTTGTTTGTCTCTTTGAAACTTTGCCAAACTTTCTCGGTCATTTTCGCCGCTAGTTGGATCTATATATCACACCCACCCAGAAGCAAGTTGGACAAATGAGTTTGGTTTACAAATTCAGAAACACAAGGCTTAATGAAAATTTGATTTTGAAGAAAACTATGAATTTTGGTATGAAGTATGATAAATGCATACATGGTTCATAAAAAGAAACTGTGCCCTCGTAGCCACGATACCACCATTCTCCATCTTCAACCACCAAGAGTCATAGCTCTCTACACCCTATACTTTGAAGAATGTAGAAACAGAGGGAAGGGGTTGACGCGGATGACCATGTGGAAGATGGTTTAGGGTCGATGGGGATGACTTGCCAACGTTGGTGGAACATTTCCGGAACATTTGTTTTTCTGGATTTTAAATTTCGGATTTTTTCCCGGACGTGTGAATTTTTTTTATTCCGGAGTAATATTATCAATGTCAGGAATTTAATTTCCGGACTATTTCCGGAAAATTCCAACATTAATGCACTAATGAGATGAAAATGATATTTTTGGAAGGAAAAAAATTTAAAAAAATTGCAAGGTGTGTGGAGAAAAAGCAAGGTGCAAGTAGCAGGGCCCATTCATTACTAAGGGTGCGTTTGGGAAAACAACTTAATTAAGAGCGTATGACATAAGACCTTATCGCATGAGAACTTATGCCATAAGCGCTTAAAGAAAGAAAAAGAAAGAAAGGGGCATGAGATGATTCGAATAGTGAAAAACACGGAGAGGGTGTTTAGTGCATAAGCTCTTATGATAATTCCATAAGCTTCTCCCAGTGACTTATGAAAATAAGTCAAAAACTCCTTATGGGATGGCATAAGTTATTTTTATAAGTTCTGCCAAACACACTGCATAAGAGCTTATGTCATCAGATAAGTCAAAAGGAGCTTAAATAAGCTCTTCCAAACGCCACGTAAAGCTTGAATTTAGTTTTCCCTCTTTTCCATTTTGGCCTACCTTAAATATTCCTCTTTATTTAGTTCTATATTTTATTTGATATGCATCTTTGTTTCGGTATGCATATATCTTTTGTCTGATCTAGTGTCTTTGAGTAGTTTTGACTGATCTTTTGTTTTTGATCAGTGCTTGATTCACTTACTTCTTGATCAATTTTGCCCACTCCTGCATCCTTGATCACATGTCTTTGATTAGTTCTACTTAATCATCATGCCTTTGATATCTGCGTGTCTTTGATCAGTTTCGCTTGATAGAGTATGAAATATTTGCCCATCTGGTGTCCTTGTCTCAAATATACTATGACATCATTCCATGTGCAGTTTGGCCGTTCCACTTGTGCTTGTTCCCAAGAGAGTGTGATTTCTTCTCGATGCATGTTTTTTCTGCTATGAGCCTTTACAATGGCCCTTCTTGTGTTTCCTTTTTCAAGACCTTGAAGTTTTTTTAACAAGCTAAAACTAGGGGGAGTGTTAAAAATTAACGGGAAAAGTATGTATATACCCCTTAAACTTTAATTCATTTGTAAATAATAGAGTTGTCAAAGTGAGTCAATTGATAAGCCTCTGGCTTATCTAGTTTTATGACTAGATGAACTAGGGTTTATGTGTCTATTTATTCGAGTTCACTCTCGTTTTCGCCCAAATTTGCCTTGTTTCGTTCCTGAGTTGGACTTTGACTCGTTTTGCGTCTTTTGTGTAGTTTTTAGCTTATTTTGGATAGAATTACGCTTGTGGGTGCTTTTGTGTTTTCAGGTAAATAAAGTGAAGCTCCGGGAGTCAAGGAAAGCAAAGAAATAGTGGAAATTGAAATTCTGAGACACTCGCCCCGCGAGTGTACTCTCGCCTCGCGAGAGTCTGAAGACCAGCAAGACAAAGACTATCACGGCATAGTCGTGATTAAGGTCACGGCTGTGACAAATGGAGGTTTGAAGACTCGCCCCGCGAGAGACATCTCGCCCTGCGAGAGAATGAAGACTTGGAAGTCAGAGACCATCACGGCCTAGCCGTGATGAAGGTCACAGCCCAGAATTGAAGACTCGCCCCGTGAATGGTGTCTCGCCTCGCGAGTCCTTGGGGACAATGGAAGACAGAGGCAATCACGGCTTAGCCGTGATGGATATCACGGTTGTGACAGATTAGGGTTTGAAGACTCGCCCCGCGAATACAAGCTCGCCTCGCGAAAATACAAAATTTGAAGCGCGCCAATGCTTAATTTCGCGTCGCGAGAGTAAGCTTGCCCCGCGAGCTGGCGAGAAACAGAATCCTTATTTAAAGGCTGTCTCAGATCAGGATTGGGGGGAAGTTGTTAGCCACAGATCAGAACTGTAGTGCGAATCCTTGTTTCTGGAGCTGCGTCTCCCTTCTCTTTTCTTTTCTTATTTTAGTTCCTGATTATGGAGATTATCGCCGATTGTTTGTGCGTCGTCACGGGCATGAGGAACTAATCCCCTCGTCCGAGGGATCGATGAAGCCACCCATGGCTGTGTAGTGTTCAAATGATGTATGTGTTTCTCCCCTCTTTTTAATTGATGATTTCCGATTCTAATTTGAATGTTTGATCATATGTTTTGCGTGATTAATCAGTTAAACGTGTTTGAGGCCTAACGGTGATTCGCGTTTCAGAACTTGAATCGGGATCATAAATGTTTTCCAATTCTGAATTGATTGTGTTAATCATATGTGTTGCGTGATTAACTAGTTAACGTGTTTGAGGCCAAACGGCGAGGCGCGTTTTAGAACTTGAATTGGAATCATTAATCGAATAATGAGCACGACCGTGGATTTATTTGATTAGTGCAACCATATAGGGAACAAGGTTTAATAGAATTTGAGATTAGGGTTATGAGACCGAACAAGTAATTAATCCAATCGTCAAATACGTCCTAATGAGCACGAGAGTGGATTTAGGAAAATTTAGGGGTCCCGGTTGACATTGTAATTGAACTTAGGGAGGAATTCATCATCACTTGGGTGTACATATTGGGTAGGTGGATTTGTGACCTTGGATATTTTAATTTCTGATTTTAGTTAATTATTTCATTAGATTTGTTAATTGAATTTTAGATATTAATCTCTCTTTCTCAACCACCTTCTCTCGCTTGACCAACGTATCGGATTTCCCACAGATTAGTCGAATCGGTAGCCCAATCCCTGAGTTCGACCTCGGTAATTACTTACCGTGTTTCTTTTATTACTTGCGACGACCCGGTACACTTGCCGGAGTCACAACATCAATCCGGGTGAGCCGGGTTCACCCGGATTGATTCATCATGGGTTGAGAATAAAATGAGATGAGCCGGGTTGGCTCACTTTTCTAGTGAGCCAAGAAAAAGCTAACCCGGCTCAACCCATCACGGATTTGTGGGTTAATCGAGTTGGCTCACTTAGAATTAAAAAAAATTAAAAATTATTTAAAACAACAGCAACCAAGCAACTACAGCTGAGTATAAAATTCTGTACATAGCAACATTAATTTGGGTGAAGTTAGCATTCACAGTGAAGACCTTGCTGTTCTTTTGTGGGATTAGGTCAATTAGGTCACAAGTGGGTTGTAGGAAAGTGGTTTCCTGACATACTAAGTGTTGTCAAGAAAAAAGTGAGTTGAGCGGTTTCAACGTTTTTGTACTGATTTGGGCGTGTGAAAAAAAGAAATGGCAGCTCACAAGTCAACGCGACTCAAGTTGAATCCGACCAACTCGTGTATTAAGTGAGTCGGGTCAAAATAACCAAGGATCAAAATGAGCTTGTTTTTCATCAACCCGATTGGCTTACGGGTTCCAACCCATATTAACAACTCTAGAAAATGGACATCCTAAGCTATTGATTCTTCCCAATTAGTCCTTAAACTCCAACTATTTATAAAATAGGTTCTTTTGTTCACCCAACATTATATCACTAATGGCATCAAATCCAACCGTTCATATTACTTTAATATGAATTGTTGATTGCATTAATTTACTTTTATTAGAAAAATTAAATTAAAAAAAAATAGAGAAAGCTTGAGGCTTCTCCCTCTAGAGCATAACTTCTTCTCCTTTGGAGTCATTGAGCTGATGACAGGGGTTATCAATCCGACAATCCTACTCGACATAGATGGCTGTGCCAAATTCCAAACTGAACAGCAAGCATTATGTTTGGGCTCCACGACAGGTTCTGATCCAATTGTGTATGAACTATAGAAGAAGTGGGTGAGATAAAATAGCCCCTCATATTTTAAACCCACCAGGCAAAGCATTAGTTCCAGCACACATGACAATGTTATGTGCAATAATACTACTGTCGGCGCTGTCACCCCCAATGAACATTCTATTGAAAATAAATCACCGTTTAATGGAAGGAGACCGATTGAAGAGAAGTCCAATAGTCATTATAAGTTGAAATTTGTGTGGGTTTCACAAAATTCAAGTGACACCTACCTGAATTTTAACCAATAGAATAGAAAGGAATGTGTTGGAAAGAAAATATGAGAGAATATATTGTTAACACTCATCGTCATTATAATAACTTAATGGGAGATGATCTTTGGAGCTAGCCTGTACTCCACAAAAACAACTATAGCATTTGCTTTGGGGACAAAGGTTTTGAAATGACTATCATATATGGGGAAAGCAAATTCAAAGAGGAATGCACCACCATGAAGGCATATCAAGATTAGAAGTTTAAAGGCTAATGGCAGTGCGCTTTCTTTGTTTTTTTCCTTCATTTTTAAAAACTTTAAAAATAAAAAATAAATACAATTAATGGTTCAGATTAAATCAAAATGAACGGTTGGATTTGATCATCTTTAATGATCTAACCTTCGGTTAATAGATGGACCTATTTCATTAATAATAGGATTTTAAGGATTAATTGGAAAGAATCAAGAGTTAAGGGTGACATATTTGCAAATGGGTTAAAGTTTAAGACAATGTTGTTAAAGCCGGACCGGATAGCAAACCGAAAAATATTTCGGTTCAGGTTTAACCGGGTCAACCGGATGGTATAACCGGATAATGTAGAACACAAAGTTTTCTCATAGTTATAAAAAATATTATAACAGTTAAAAGTTAAAACAAGAAATTAAAAATCGAACTTACCATCTCAATAACATAATAATAATAATATTATTATTATTATTATAAATTTTATTATTTTATACATTTTAATTTTTAACTTTACGGGGATTGAAGAGTATGTTTTCATTTTATTTCAGTTTTTAAATTTTATTTTTTCTTTCTAGAAAATCAGGCAGATCCGATTTAACCCCGTCTAACCAAGTTTTTGACTGGTTTTGATTGGTTTAAAGTGGACTGACTAAAAAAATGATTCTGATCACTAATCAGAACCGAAAAAGAGGTCGGTTCATAGTCCCTGTAAAAAGAGATCATTTTGGTTATAGTCCTTGCAATTTTTTTTATGATTTGGTGCATGTGCATTTTAAAACTCTGAAAATAGTATTTACCGATAGTTGATCATTGTTAGATAATGATGTGGTTGATGGTACGCCACATCAACCATGCCACATGTGATTATTTATTTTTTAATTCCACATGTATTAATAAAAAATAGTTAGAAGCCATGTGGATTTTTAATTTATTTTTTTAATTATTATTTTTTATATTATATAATATTATAATTTTTTTATTCTTTTAGATAAATGGGAAAGGGAACATAAATTCAGAAAACATTTTAATACACGTTAATCTACTTGGTGAGATCAACTTCAAGTTTGTGTTTGTTAAAACATTATGATAAACACTATCATATTTATTCATTACACCGTCTAACTTCAGAATCACAATAAAGAACTCTACCCACATTTTAGGAAGGATTATACAGTATATACCCTATCATTTGCTAAAAAGCTAGACAAACCAAAGTACAAAAAACTGTTCTGAGAAACAAACACCCTAATCCTAGAAAAAAATCAGCATTACATCATGATCTCAACACTAACAATAAAAACGATAGCCTTAACAAGGCCTCACTAAAGCAGAAAACACCCCAAAATATGAGTACATGCAATAACAGCAAAAACACCAATTCCATATCAGCAAACACTACAGAGTACATCTCCCTAACAGATTCAAATCATTCCCCCGTTTACTTTCAACTGGTGAGGCACCTGCATAGGAAAGTGCTATGGTTTTGATAATGATACAAGTTCAAAGAAATACTCATACACTTACAACAATTAATTTCAGCATATATGGTAACTTTGTCAACAGATAAGTTATACATGGATGACATGGTGCATAAAATGCAGAATAACCGTATTGTACTGATATAAGTACACACTAGAAATGATGCCCGTGCTACGAACGGGTTTACTTATAATTTTATATTTATAATATTTTTAAGAAATATATGTGAAATTTATTATAAAATAAATATATGAATAAAATATATCAAGAAATAAAATAATAATTAGAAATATAATAAAAGGGTCAAAAATATTTTTGTTAAATTTTTTTATTAAATAATTTATTTTAAACAATATTTTTATTTAATGTATGTAATTTTCCATCAAACTCAGTAACAATAATTGTCAAAAAAATTTACCACGTTAATTGTTATGTTGCTTCTATAAACATATTTCATAAATTTTTTACCATGTTAATTGTTATGTTATTAAATAATTTTACAATTATGGTCTTGTTATTATTAATATTTCTCAACAAGTGAATTTTCGTAACACCCACTATTTTTAAAAAAAATTATATGTTTGGATTTAAGTAAATTAATTTAGCTATTTTTTGGTTATCATAAGATTTTTATGTAGTTCTTAATATTTAAAAAGAGCTCTAAATTCCCAAAATTTTAAAACATATTCAATTACTTTTTACTAAAAAATAAAAGGAATGAAAAACAATAATCAGAGTTAGAATTACTTTTATTTAAAAAGTATAAAATAAAAACGGAATTCATTATTAATATTATTATTTTTATTACTATTATTATTATTATTATTATTATTATTATTATTATTATATATTATTATATATGTTAAACGAAATAAATAAAAATAAAGAAAGGAATGAGTAGTGCAGCGGTTTTTAAAATCTATACATATATATAGGTTATTATTTGGTTGCAATTTGTTTCTTTTTTGTAACCTGTGAACCTTTGAATCTTTTTTCTCCAATTGTTCTTCTAATTGGTATGCCAAGATGTTTAATCTTCTACATTTGATTTTTTTTTTTTTTGTTGCCTATCGCATGCAAAAAGCTTAAAATCTCATGATTCGGTGCTTTTTTTTCTTTACAGTTTTGTACAATTACTATAAATTCCATTTGAGTCACGTGTCATGAATTTGAGTAGATGCATATGGTGATTTTTTTTTTTTTTTTGTGTCTGGCTATATTGATGGTAAATGTTGCAGGTTGTAAGAAAATACAAGTGGGAGCTAATTGTATCCATTTAGAGCTTTCGATTTTTCTTTGACATGCTTCCATGAACATTTTGATAGTATACAAGATTAAATTCTGGTGATTTACCGAACAGAATAATTGTTTATTTGATAATCAAGTATCGGGTTGAAAGTTAAACTTCTACCATCTGTTAGAAGCTTAGATGCCACTAACCGCACATCACTAGAGACAGAATTTAGTTTAAATACAAGTACATTTCATTTGAAAATGGCATGAGATTGGATGAGGATTCACTCAATGGTATTATGGAAGATGCATGTCTCACAATGATGAGATAAGTTGACATACAACCTGAATCGTTGAGCAATGAGTGTGTTATCTCGCTATTGAAGTATTGAAGTTGGATTTCTATGTGAGGAATAAGTTGGTCCTCTTCTCAGGCAAGCAAGCTACATGTGATGTTTGATGGGAGAGGCTGTTTAATGTTTCGTACAATGCTAAAAGGCAAGCAATATTGCATGGTAAAGTTTGGCTTTCTGACTAAACTGGATTCCTTTTAGAAACTATTTATCAGTTTAGAGTTATTCTGAAACTATTTACTAATGGGGGGTCCTTTTGGACACGTGACATATTTTACTTTTTTTCACTCTGACGAGTCAAAGACGCCATCAGTAGTGGCGCCTCCCCTGCAGTGCGCCACGTGGCGCTGCAGGGGGCCACCCACCCACACACACGCCCTCCCCGTGATATTATTTACTACTTGTGATATTATTTGTTACTTGTTATTAAGGTATTTTTTTATTGCCTCTTGTTGTTTTAAATAGATACTTTATCATTAATATCATCGTTACTCCCTATACTTATAGTGTATTTTTTTTGTAGCGGTGTTCCTTTAAAATTGCAGGTGACTTTATTTTAATTCTTATAAGGTAATATTTTTTTTACTACTGTAATAATTAATGAATATTTATTAGTGTAAATTGTTATTGCTATTTTTTTTATGCCTCCTATGATATTATTTGCTACTCGTTATTACGGGTTTTTTATTGCCTCTTGTTGTTTTAAATAGATATTTTATCATTAATGTCATCGTTACTCCCTATACTTATAGTATAATTTTTTTGTAACGGTGTTTCTTTAAAATTGCAGGTGACTTTATTTTAATTCTTATAAGGTAATTTTTTTTTACTACTGTAATAATTGATGAATATTTATTGGTGTAAATTGTTATTGCTATTATTTTTTTTTATGCCTCCTGTGATATTATTTGCTACTCGTTATTACTGGTATTTTTTTTATTGCCTCTTGTTGTTTTAAATAGATACTTTAATTAAATTTATCATCAATGTCAGTATTTATTGGGGCTTAATTGATACTATGATTTTCCTTAATTATACAACTCAATAGATTTTATTATATAATCTATATAACTGTAACATTTTTTTTAATGTCAGACGATAGATATGGCATCATCTAGCTCACAATCAGGGGCACGATTGGTAAACCCCGGCCAGGTGGATGATTCACTATTGAACCTGCAAGAAAAGCATGTTTCCCAGCATGTATGGAATGGATCACCCGATCGAGTTCTTAGAGCTCGACGTGGACTGTCATTTAATCATGCTGTTATGGATCTCCCACAGTCTGTCAAAGCTAATCTTCAAATAGCCGGTTTCTTGGGGGTAACCCAAGTAAATATAACCCAGCTTGATCATAATTTGATTACTGCACTTGTTGAGCGATGGAGACTCGAGATATATACCTTTCACATGCCGTGGGGAGAATGCACCATCACACTGCAGGATGCTGCTATTCTCTATGGACTACGCATTAACGGTCCCGCTGTTATTGGTGCAACTCATAAACATTTGAAGCAATATGTCGGTGAAATGCTAGGTAGAGTTCCTAGCGATTCTGACATGAAAGGATCAAGAATAAAGTTAAAGTGGCTGGAAGATCATTTTGGGCACTTCTCTCAATGGGAGGATAATCAATGGTGGAAGGTTGTATATACACGAGCGTATATACTCAGGTTGATAGGGAACCTATTTCTCCCGGATCACTCCGGTTCACATGTATCACTGAGATATCTTCCACTATTGGAGAATTTTGAAGTAACAGGTCAGTATAGCTGGGGTTCGGCTGTATTGGGTTACTTGTATTGAGAGTTGTGCAAGTCTACGAATTATGAAAAGAAGGAGATTTGCATGTTCATGCCGTTGGTTCAAATATGGGCATGAGAAAGGATGCCTTCCATTGCTCCGCAGCTCGTGATTGACCAACGAGATTTTGGTACACCATACGGTACACGGTAAGTAGCATGTAAAATTCGTAATGCCCTCATTGTTTGTAGCTTATACTTGATCTGATAATCCTTTTTTAAAACAATGATAGGTGGCGTTCAGGGGTTACTTATAACAGGCAGATGTACCACCTGATGTATTATCGTGACCGATTTGACAAAATGAAGCATCGCGATGTAAGTATAAATTTTCAATTTAAATAAAAATTAGGAATGTTTTGTGAATGTTTTGTATTATTTATGTTGTTTCTATCTTATGAATGTAATTGCATTAATTTGTTTCATGTTGGTAGATAATTTGGTGTCCCTACGACGACATGATGATGCCAACACTACCCATGGTCTGTCTAGAAGCCATGTACTTATGGAGGGTTGTTCTTCCTTTGATATGCTTCAACATTGTCGAGTGGGTTCAACCAGATCGTGTGATGCGTCAATTCGGCCTGCAGCAACATATACCCAATGAACCTGCCCAACTAGAAAATCGCCATGATCTGTCACTTAGGGGCAAACAATCTTAGAATTGGCCACTCATATTGGATGATGACATTAGTTTCTGGAATGATAGACACATGAAGGTGATTTGTCATAATCAACCACAGGTTGGTCTCCTAAATAAGCAATCAGAGTATATGCGGTGGTACTTGCGTAGGACACGACGATGGGTTGGCAGAGAAGGTGCACTTAGAGGATATTCGGTAACGTTTTGGTTTCCCAGCATATTGTTTTTCTGTAGGCTGATGGGATGGAGAGATTGTACTACTTAAGTACTCCCGAGGGTCAACCAGAGTTCACGTTTGGTGAACTTAATCAAGAGCTTGCGGCTATTATGGCAGCATCGGACGAGGCGGATAGCATCATTATACCTACTGTCTCAGCTGTACCTCTCACACAAGCCGTGGAACCGATTCCTCCATTCGTACGCGTGCCAGCATCAATAGTGGAGGGTCAGTCTCTTGGTAGGAGAAGACAGCGTCTGGAACAACATAATTTCTACACACAGCCTATGCCGGGACGTGGAGAAGGATATTATTATGCGCCCACCTAGGGTCATGACTTTTCACAGGAACCCGCTCCAACGTATTTTCATACTGACATGGCAGGACCATTGCCCATGCCTGCCCATTCCTCATCGTCCATGCATACTCATTCCCCAAATTCACCCAATTTGTTCTTCACACTGTAACACCCTAGCTTTTACACATATGATTAATTATTTTATTTGGATGTTTATATTCATTTTGTTATGTGGTTTAGTTTGAGTAATTAAATTACTCTCTTCAAATTATTTTATTGGGTGCGTTAGCACTGACTTATTTCAGTGAATGCACGCTTATTAGACAATAAGTTACATTATTGTCACTATTATTATCAGTACAGAAAAATATTTTAAATAATATGATTAAGAGAAAATCATTTTCATATTTTCATCCTATTTAATTTTAGAGTTGAAAATAAACTGGTTTGACCTTAATCAGAGATTAAATTTTGGACCGAGTATTTTCTTAGTTGATCAGTTCAACTATTAATCTTTACTCTAATTTGAATTTCGAAATCATATATTTATCAGTCTTTATTTTTAGATTCAAAAACTAAAAACATGTTTATTTTAGGCTTAATATTTACTACTCATTTTGTACCTACTACTATTTTTCTTTTTCTTTTTCTTCTTCTTCACAAGAACAGAAACACCTCCTTCTCTCCCTTGGTGGTGACCTTCTTCCTCCTCCTTCTACTTCATCTCATCTCCTCCCTCTCTCTTGCTGCCAGAAATCGCACGCCACCCCTAGGACCGCTGTCCAACTGTCGCCATCGCCGTTCGACTGTGCCGCGTAGGGATGAGATAGCCGCGACCCTGCACGTGTTTTGGCTACTTGCTTTGCCGCTGTACGCCTTCTTCTTCGCCGCGGTGAGCTTTTCTTGCTGCCGTTGATGGTGGTTTTTCCTTCCTCTTGGTTGTTTGAAACTCTTTCTTTCATTCTATGGCATTTATCTTCCTTTCCTTCCATGGGTGTTACAGCCACTGCGTTCTCCGTCGTGCAGCCACTGTTTCCGCCGCGTCGGACAGCCCAACCACACCACCTCTTCTTCCTTCCTTGTGGGTGAGTGATTCCTCACCATTATCATGTTAAATTTCAAGAGATCCCCAAATTTCAGTTGCAAAACCCTAACCCTAAACCTTAAATTTTAAATTTCAATTTTGAAATTGAACCTTGTTTTATGCAATTGGGACTATCAATTTATGTTTCCTAAACTAATTTTGTTATTCTTTGGCTAGATTGATTTTTCCCCAATTTCACTAAAACCCCAGATTTTATTTAAATCTCAATTCTTGCCTCTGTTAAGGATTAATCTGCAAAGTTCCTTAATTATAGAATAAGTAGTTATTGGTATGTCATTAATTAATGGATTGTTTGTTGAATTAAAATGCGATGCCTTTTTCTTTATGTTGGTCGAAAACTGTACAAGAAGGAGGAAAGAGAGGAGTTAATTCAAATGCTATTACCGAGGAGACTATAACTAGGAAAAGAAACAAAGACATACTAGGACACCGAGAAAAGAGCTAGATTTCGATATCATCTCTTTTTCAAGAGGATTCAAGGTGACAATAGAATCCCTCAAAACCTTTCTATTTGGTGTGGGTAATTATTTGAATTGGTGTGATTTCTTGTATGAATTGATGTGATTACATGCTATACTTGATTGGTTTGTTTACTTGTCTTGGGTTGTTGGTTTGGTTTGAATTTATATGTCTATATGTGAGAATGTGTTATAGCATGGTGGTAATTGAATTGCGTTGTTTGGAAATGCATTTGATACGTGACTTGTATGCTTGATTGGTAGAATGAGTAAGTATCGAGCTAGAGATTACGATTAGATCAATGACATCAGATAATTTGACTTAATGAGAGATTAAGGAAATAGGTTATGACCTGATAAGAGTGGTGAGACTCATACTAGAATGCACGGTGTTGTTCACAGCCGTGTGGGTGGAACACACGAGGTCAGAGTATCCGATTACGGGTACCAGATGTCACGGGTCAGTTCCCTAACGGGAATGGGGGTAACTACCGTGATACTCTTGTAGTCCGTGCCAAGTCGTCTCGTATCCTAACGGGAATGGGGATACTTTTATTTTTTGTGCAGCTATTTCCTAACGGGAATGGGGGAATAGTGTCATTGCTTTGCATGAGCATCCTAACGGGAATGGGGATGTGCATCGGTGTTTATGGACGAGCCGCTTGGACGACTGACTAACATCCCTAACGGAAATGGGGGATGGTGACAGGATTGTAGGTGGCCATGTCAACATTGTGTGACATGAGGTTATGGCCTTCGAGCAAGAGTGTTGTTTTTGGGCGAGAAAAGAACCGTTCGACATGCATTTAGTAATAGGAACATTTATAACATAGACTTTTGATCCCTAGATTAATGATTTGAGGGTGATTGAATAATAACGCATAGAGGTGAATTGTGTTTGGATGTTGTTCTTTTACATATGAAAATGTCATTTTTCTAGTTTTTATTTTACCTTGATTATGTGTTGGATTGTAAAAAGAGGATTTTTCTATACCGTCCACACCAGGTATAGTTGGAAATGTCATAGTTCAAACTATTTTACTATATTTACTATTGTCATTGAGTTTCACTCATTTTTGGGATTTATGACATTTCCAGGTTTTAAATGTGGCATTGGGCTCTTGATAGCATTTCTGGGATGGTTGATAGATCCCAATGAGGAAAGTCTTTTGGTCAGGTCGAGCCGGATCGGAGTCTATTAAAATGTCCACTTAGTACTATTAAGAATTGTTGTAATAATCAACTCTGTTATTATTTTAGTCATTATTGGAATTTTTCAGATACGATAATTAAGTATCGAAATACACTTTTATTTAAAAAAAAAAAATTGGTATTTTGCGTTATATTTATTTGGGGTCTCACATTTATGGTATCAGAGCAGTTTGATCCTACCGGACTGCGAGTTCATGATAATAAGAAGAGTGTGTTTAGTATGATCCGGCTTAGGATGTTAGCAGTCAATGTCTTCCTGCAGTGTTGTTATACTTCTGAGTTCTTTGAGGACAAATTCTTGAGACTGGCCATCCCAATTGTTTGCTCAAAGAATGAGGGATGATAATGACCTGCAAGGGTAAGCATTAAATAAACAATGCTTCCAATGGTTTAGTTTATGGCAGTTGTAACCAGTCTCATGAAAAAAAAAAGAAGAAGAGATTTTTGAATTATCATTTTGAATTTTTCCATGTGTTATTTGCTTAAGACTTGAATTACCATTTCAGTAAGAATTAATTGGTGAATTAGTTTTTGCATGTTGGTAATTAAACTTAATTTTTAAGTGCTAAAGCTCTGTTTTGGTTGAGTAAACTACTAGATGTTAATGATGTTGGTTTGTGGTATCAATTTGTTTCAATTTAATGTTCTAGACACGTATAATCTGTTTGATAAAATGTCAAGTCCATGACCATAATGATGCTTCTTTAGTATTAGATATTTTATAGTATGCCGTGGAGAAATTGTTGTATTTAAAAAAAATCCTATTTAAGGTCGAGTGTTGTAATTTATTTTACAACTATTGCGCTTTTGGCATTTTAAAGTAGTTTAATGGAAGAGTTTTATTATGCTTTAGTGTATATTTGAGGATATTTTTGTCAGGCTACACAAGTTCAATGCACTACTCTCTTAAGATAATTGCTTGTGACTTGTATCAACTGATCAAAGAAGGTTTTTTATTCTTTTTAAAGAAATATTCGACGCTAATAGTCCATTCAATCTGTCGCTGGTATGTGAAAAATAAAAATAATATTGTTTTGCAGCTAAATATTTTTAACACATATTGTTTTATCATTTATGCAAGTAATAGATGTTGTACACTTGAATCATCCATGTCTGATGCTTTGACGAGCATCTATTGTATATATCTCTCAGTTAATGGAACTGTGGTGATTGACCTGTTTAATACTGTTGGACAATTTGAAGCATGAAGCAAGAATATTGATTTTTCTTCTCCTTTGTTTGCAAAATCACATGAATTGTCTTGAATTTTCTTACATTCTGAATAATACTTTCTCAGATATTGGAGGAAAATTATTGGAACGGAAGCTTTGGTGTTTTTTGAATGATTGGATGAGGATTTAGTTTGAAAAAAAAAATCTATAAATTGCTATCAGGTTGCTTGCACTTGATAAAAAAGAAAGAAAGTAAACTCGTGTTTCTCAATGGCTAACTTGTTTCATTTTTTTCTTCATCTGACAGTTTTATATATTCGAATGACTCACGATACTTTAATCTGTTTAACTAAATTGATGGTAATTGAAGTTTGTTTGGATAATTGATGCACTGTTGTCTTTGACTTGAAAGTGTGATCCTTAAACAATTGATTTAAATCCATGTTACTTATTGATAATTTTTATGATGTTGCTTGTATGCTACTGCATTATGGTAATTAAACGGTAGTCGGTTCAAAGGATCTATTCCATTCACTTCTTAATCGTGCATATGAAAATATGGATTGAACTGGAACTTCCTCAATTTAAATGATCATGTTGCTGAGTTTGATATAGTGTAATAACATGCTTGCATGTATTGTTATCATGTGGGTTGTTAAAATTCTGTTTTGATATTAGCAACCCTCTCAAATTGTTTTTGGAAGCCAAAAATGAGTCTTAAATTTTGGTATATGAGATAGTGTTTGTTTTGTTTTCTCATTCAAGAATTCTTTACAATATGCTTAAAATTCTGTTTTGGAGCTTTAGTATTAGTAGCCTACTTTAGTATTGGTTACCGTAGGGAGGAATGAAAATCATGAGTTAATATTGTTGTTGCTTTGTGGTTTTACTTCTTTTTCTGCTTGTGTGAGATAAAGCTCATAATAGGTGCATTATTTCATTCCTTTCATAAGTGTTAATGATAGTACTAATAGTTAGACAACTTAAGTTTCCTAAGCTTCCACTATATTTTGTGTGGCTAGACAACATTCTTAGCAAGATTATCTAATTTGCTTGTGTGTATTGACTACAACTTGTTAGCTATAACTTTAAAAAAAAAAAATTCCTTTCAATTCAAGCAAGGATGCCTTGCTGTACTTCTAGTGTGTGGACACCTCTCCACTTTTACCTTCCATCAAATTCTCCCATGCTAGCACATTCTTATCATATTAACTTCATGTGCTAGAGATAAGTCCATTATCTATGGTATTTAAAAATTACATGACTCTCTAATTATTCTATTCTTTTATGCACTTTCTCAACAACATATCTTTACCCTATTTCCTATGCCTGGCAAAATCCATTTTCCTTTCTTCTATGCATTGACAACTGCTAAAAGTTTTGCTTATTGTTGAAGGAAATAGAGTTAAAGGCAGCTAACTCTTGCATCTTTCATTCTACCCAAAATATCAACAACTTTTTGATTTCTATTCATGTACATATACAAGCTAAGAAAAAAGGAAATAAAAGTCAATCACCTCTTCCTCAAATTTTATTTTGTGCAAGTTACACCTTTTCACTCCAATCTCCATGATGTATTTCACGTTTCACAACTTTTCTCACATAACAAATTTCGAGGACCATTTTTTTTTAAGAGGGGTAGTAATGTAACACCCTAGTTTTTACACATGATTAATTATTTTATTTGGATGTTTATGTTCATTTTGTTATGTGGTTTAGTTTGAGTAATTAAATTACTCTCTTCAAATTATTTTATTGGGTGCGTTAGCACTGACTTATTTCAGTGAATGCACGCTTATTAGACAATAAGTTACATTATTGTCACTATTATTATCAGTACAGAAAAATATTTTAAATAATATGATTAAGAGAAAAGCATTTTCATATTTTCATCCTATTTAATTTTAGAGTTGAAAATAAACTGGTTTGACCTTAATCGGAGATTAAATTTTGGACCGAGTATTTTCTTAGTTGATCAGTTCAACTATTAATCTTTACTCTAATTTGAATTTCGAAATCATATATTTATCAATCTTTATTTTTAGATTCAAAAACTAAAAACATGTTTATTTTAGGCTTAATATTTACTACTCATTCTGTACCTACTACTATTAATCAAAAAAATTTCTTCCTCTCCACTCTATTACGCGCACGGAAACCACCTTCACTTTATTTTTCTTTTTCTTTCTTCTTCACAAGAACAGAGACACCTCCTTCTCTCCCTTGGTGGTGACCTTCTTCCTCCTCCTTCTACTTCATCTCATCTCCTCCCTCTCTCTTGCTGCCAGAAATCGCACGCCACCCCTAGGACCGCTGTCCAACTCGTCGCCATCGCCGTTCGACTGTGCCGCATAGGATGAGATAGCCGCGACCCTGCACGTGTTTTGGCTACTTGCTTTGCCGCTGTACGCCTTCTTCTTCGCCGCGGTGAGCTTTTCTTGCTGCCGTTGATGGTGGTTTTTCCTTCCTCTTGGTTGTTTGAAACTCTTTCTTTCATTCTATGGCATTTATCTTCCTTTCCTTCCATGGGTGTTATAGCCACTGCGTTCTCCGTCGTGCAGCCACTGTTTCCGCCGCGTCGGACAGCCCAACCACACCACCTCTTCTTCCTTCCTTGTGGGTGAGTGATTCCTCACCATTATCATGTTAAATTTCAAGAGATCCCCAAATTTCAGTTGCAAAACCCTAACCCTAAACCTTAAATTTTAAATTTCAATTTTGAAATTGAACCTTGTTTTATGCAATTGGGACTATCAATTTATGTTTCCTAAACTAATTTTGTTATTCTTTGGCTAGATTGATTTTTCCCCAATTTCACTAAAACCCCAGATTTTATTTAAATCTCAATTCTTGCCTCTGTTAAGGATTAATCTGCAAAGTTCCTTAATTATAGAATAAGTAGTTATTGGTATGTCATTAATTAATGGATTGTTTGTTGAATTAAAATGCGATGCCTTTTTCTTTATGTTGGTCGAAAATTGTACAAGAAGGAGGAAAGAGAGGAGTTAATTCAAACGCTATTACCGAGGAGACTATAACTAGGAAAAGAAACAAAGACATACTAGGACACCGAGAAAAGAGCTAGATTTCGATATCATCTCTTTTTCAAGAGGATTCAAGGTGACAATAGAATCCCTCAAAACCTTTCTATTTGGTGTGGGTAATTATTTGAATTGGTGTGATTTCTTGTATGAATTGATGTGATTACATGCTATGCTTGATTGGTTTGTTTACTTGTCTTGGGTTGTTGGTTTGGTTTGAATTTATATGTCTATATGTGAGAATGTGTTATAGCATGGTGGTAATTGAATTGCGTTGTTTGGAAATGCATTTGATACGTGACTTGTATGCTTGATTGGTAGAATGAGTAAGTATCGAGCTAGAGATTACGATTAGATCAATGACATAAGATAATTTGACTTAGGTGTTGAGATAGTAATGAGAGATTAAGGCAATAGGTTATGACCTGATATGAGTGGTGAGACTCATACTAGAATGCACGGTGTTGTTCACAACCGTGTGGGTGGAACACACGAGGTCAGAGTATCCGATTACGGGTACCAGATGTCACGGGTCAGTTCCCTAACGGGAATGGGGGTAACTACCGTGATACTCTTGTAGTCCTTGCCAAGTCGTCCCGTATCCTAACGGGAATGGGGATACTTTTATTTTTTGTGCAGCTATTCCCTAGCGGGAATGGGGGAATAGTGTCATTGCTTTGCATGAGCATCCTAACGGGAATGGGGATGTGCACCGGTGTTTATGGACGAGCCGCTTGGACGACCGACTAACATCCCTAACGGGAATGGGGGATGGTGACAGGATTGTAGGTGGCCATGTCAACATTGTGTGACATGAGGTTATGGCCTTCGAGCAAGAGTGTTGTTTTTGGGCGAGAAAAGAACCGTTCGACATGCATTTAGTAATAGGAACATTTATAGCATAGACTTTTGATCCCTAGATTAATGATTTGAGGGTGATTGAATAATAACGCATAGAGGTGAATTGTGTTTGGATGTTGTTCTTTTACATATGAAAATGTCATTTTTCTAGTTTTTATTTTACCTTGATTATGTGTTGGATTGTAAAAAGAGGATTTTCTATACCGTCCACACCAGGTATAGTTGGAAATGTCATAGTTCAAACTGTTTTACTATATTTACTATTGTCATTGAGTTTCACTCATTTTTGGGATTTATGACATTTCCAGGTTTTAAATGTGGCATTGGGCTCTTGACAGCATTTCTGGGATGGTTGATAGATCCCAATGAGGAAAGTCTTTTGGTCAGGTCGAGCCGGATCGGAGTCTATTAAAATGTCCACTTAGTACTATTAAGAATTGTTGTAATAATCAACTCTGTTATTATTTTAGTCATTATTGGAATTTTTCAGATACGATAATTAAGTATCGAAATACACTTTTATTTTTTTAAAAAAAAATTGGTATTTTGCGTTATATTTATTTGGGGTCTCACACACACCACCCGCATATCACCCGACTGCTAACACACCAGGAGCACCCAATCCCATGATTGAGCAAATACAAAACACCCCAATATACTCTCCCGGATACGTTGGTATGGGTATTGACTTGAACGTCGACTTCTCCGCAGTTTTAGACTCTAGCTCAGCAAGTGAAGAGCCAAGTCAAGTTGAGCCCAATGTCAGAAGAAATCCACGTCGTGAGGCTCGGGGTAAACAACGACAGTGCATCTTGTCTCCCTTTCAGCATGATGGTGATCACGCTCAGTAGTCACCTTACAGTTGCATTGTAATTATGTAGAATATTATCTAATTGATATTTTGTACCCAACGAACATTTATACCAATTTTGTATTTAGTGGAGTAACTTGATATTTTGTTTCGTTATGTTTTTGTTTCGTCTTGAAATTACAGCCATTTATTATTATAACAAAACATACTAATTATATGCCGTAACATTTGACTATGGCAAAACAAAGCATTGGAAAGCATACATAATACGGTGTAATCTAAATATTTTCTTCCATACCAACTCCTCCACTTCCTGATCCTCCAGCTCGTTGAGGGCAGTGGCGTCGGTTATGACCCTGAGACCTACACAATCCACATCGTTGGGTCGGTTGTGACTCTACCCAGTCCATCTCATTACGAATGCGGGTTGACTTGGGTCTCCCTTTCGGGCGTAGCATCGACACATCCGGAACTAAGGTCCAAGGCGGTTGTATCTCGGGTATTTATTCCTCATTTCCGATTGGAAACCACTGACCAGCGTAAACATTAATGATACTGTGCCATTTGTAAACATCGTTGACATACTGATCATGGTCGAGCATCATGGCCGCACAAGCAGCAATGACATGTGAACATGGCAAATGATATGCTTGAAAGTTTGCACACTGGCAATACTTAGTTTGTAAGTAAACCCTCCAATAGCAACCCCCTCTCTGGTTGACCGGATTGAAAGCCTCTTCGACCTCGAATCGTAGATTCTGGGTGTCATATCGGCAGACCTGATGCGTAGAAGCATCTTCTTGATGTTTCAAGAGCTTCTTCATTGGCTTGTCAGAATATCGGTGACCAGAACTAAGCTTTCCTCTTGCTTCCGCACCCCGCTGAACAAAATACTCGACGACCCTACCATATGAACACTTAACCAAAGCGGTGATTGGCAGATTCCTAGCACCCTTTAAAATTTTATTCACGCATTCAGACAAATTGGTTGTCATGTGTCCAAATTGACGACCACCATCATCATAAGCCAGTGACCATTTCTCTTTCCTAATGCCATCAATCCACCTTTGTATTTCAGGACTGGTTTCACGGAATTTCTCAAGCTTCCGATCGAAGTTTATCTTGCATGCGGTGTACCCTATACAAAAACGTTAACTTATTTAGGTCACCATATTATTAAAGAAAACATAAATACAAAAATTATGTAATTTGAAAAAGAAATACCTAGAGTCATCAGTTCCTCTTTCAACTTTTTATTCTTGAATCTCTGGTTGAAATTACTGGCAATATGTCGAATACAGTATACATGATAAGCATTTGGAGGCTGCCAACCTAGGTGAGGATTCGAAACGACTGATTTAATGCTTTGGTGTCGATCAGAGATCAGACATATACCGGTCTTATTGGTAAAATGTTCCCGGATCAATCCCAAAAACCAAGGCCACACATCTAAAGTTTCTCCTTCCACAACAGCAAAAGCAAGCGGTAGTAAATGACTGTTTCCATCCTGTGATGTGGCAATCAACAGCGTGCCACGATACTTACCATCTAGAAATGTGCCATAAACCTGTATTATTGGTTTGCAGTGATTAAATGCATCACAACATTGTCTAAACGTCCAGAAAACACGATGAAACGTGCGATATTGGTTGTTCACACGGTTGCCCGCCACATATATGTTGGTCTCGATCTTGTAAAATGAATCTGGTGAAAACAACTGCATATGTTGTAACCATCTAGGTAGCATGGCATATGATTCATCCTAATCTCCAAATACATTCACTATGGCCTTTTGTTTGGCTTTCAATGCTTTTCTGTAAGATATCTTGTACCCGTAAGTACTTAGAATTCTTTCGCGTATCAAAGCGATAGTCACCGATGGCGCTTCTCGAACCATACCTAGGAAAGTCGATTTAAATATAAAGTTAGATTACACTTGGAATTAACAATAAAAACAATTATCATACTAGTAATCATCGTACCTTGTATGCACGAGCATACGAAGTTAGAATCCAGCTTTGTGTGGTCTTGCGACAACATCTGATTCACACAATTATGTTGACCACCCCACTTTGTAACCTCCCACTTTAGTGACTTTTTCGACAAGATAGCCCTCAGCCTCCATGGGCATCCTGTCAAATGATTTGAGCACTGGACATAATACTTGGTTGATTTAGATTCAACAACTTTGAAATCCTGATGAACGTTCATGGAATAATGTTTAAGAGCCATTTGAACCACCTGTTTAGTATCAAATCTCAAGCCAACATACAATTCCTGACCCACTTTCCACGATCCCGGAACATCTACGCCTTCAAATTCTATCTCCTGATTAAGATGGTCCCAGTTTATATAATTATAATGGGGGGATGAGTTGAAAAATGCACCATGTGATTGACCTATAAGTGGGTAAAAATGAATAAATTGCGAATTAGAGTAAAAATAATAATATTTATACAAATAAAAATTAATAATAATGATGTCGGAATAAAATTATTAATTGTTGGAGGAAACCAACCAGCTTGATGCGGAACAAAACCACCAGGAGCCATCGATGAAACCGGAGCTGCAACAATTCCAGGTGACGCCAATGCGGACAAAACTATGTTGGAACCCTGTTCAACCTCCTCCTCGGTGTCCGATGAACCTGATGTTGGTATATCATCTTCATCATCATCATCTTCATCTGACTCATCCTCCATCTCGCTTGCCCAATCGTCATCTTCGTCATCTGCATTTGACCCAAGGTTTACCGACATATTTCGCTGCTCGAAATTACTACCCAATGACGGCACAGGAAATGTGGAAGTGCCCGCAACATTAACATCAACGTACAACTCAAGTGTCGACATCCAGGGATTTTGGATTAAACCATTTTGCATGCACTCCACATCTCGATCATCAGCAATTTCAACAAGAATATATTTCGTCGGGTTGCCACATATCATATATCTTGTCACAAATTTTGAAACTAATTGATTTGGTTGCAGCCTCAACTTCGAGTGAATCTTTGCCCTCAAAAGCTCGTATCGGATGCAATGTTTTATTTGCACAATTTCTTGGTCCCCTTCAAATGTAATTCTGTGTGGTCCATCGAAGACTCTCCCGTTCGAGTATACAAATACCGCAACTTGGCTCATGACGTCTGCCCTACAATAATATCAAATATATAAAAATAACCCTTAAATTTACAATTTCTAATAATAACAATATTAAAAATACACAACAACAAATACAAATAATGGTATTAATAATATTAACATCATATTTAATATTAAATATGTAAACTTAAAAATAACATTAATATAACACAATAATATCACAATTAATAATAATATTACAAAATAAAATTAATTACCAATTACTAATAATAAATACCGATACTAATAAAATTAATATTACTGGTATATTATAATAAAAAAATAAACTTAATAATTAAAAGAAAGTATCAAATAACATTACAAGAGGCAATAAAAAAAATACCAGTAATGACGAGTAACAAATAATATCACAGGAGGCATAAAAAAAATTAATAGCAATAACAATTTACACCAATAATTATTCATAAATTATTACAGTAGTAAAAAAAATTACCTTATAAGAATTAAAATAAAGTCACCTGCAATTTTAAGAGCACTGCTACAAAAAAAAATTATACTATAAGTATAGGGAGTAACGATGACATTAATGATAAAGTATCTATTTAAAACAACAAGAGGCAATAAAAAAAACCCGTAATAACGAGTAGCAAATAATATCACAGAAGGCATAAAAAAAATAGCAATAACAATTTACACCAATAAATATTCATCAATTATTACAGTAGTAAAAAAAAATTTACCTTATAAGAATTAAAATAAAGTCATCTGCAATTTTAAAGGAACACCGCTACAAAAAAAATTATACTATAAGTATAGGGAGTAACAATGATATTAATGATAAAGTATCTATTTAAAACAACAAGAGGCAATAAAAAAAATACCTTAATAACAAGTAACAAATAATATCACAAGTAGTAAATAAAATTTCCTACTAAGAATTATTTATAGATGAGGAATTGAGGGGGAAGTGAGCTGCTCTTCGTTTGGGGGTGGGGGGGAGGCGCCCCCTGCAGCGCCACGTGACGCACTGCACGGGGAGGCGCCACTGTGCCTTTAAAGGCGCCATCCGCAGTGGCGCCTCCCCCTGCAGTGCGCCACGTGGCACTGCAGGGCAGGTTTTGTCTTTTTTTTAAAACAAAAAGTGGTAGGCGCCACTGCGGATGACGCCTTTGAAGGCGCCAGTCTGACTGACGCCTTTGACCCGTCAGAGTGAAAAAAAATAAAATATGTCACGTGTCCAAAAGGACCCCCATTGATAAATAGTTTTAGAATAACCCTAAACTGATAAATAGTTTCTAAAAGGAATCCAGTTTAGTCAAAAAGCCGTAAAGTTTATTACAAAGAACTGAATTTTCTGCAGTATGCATAAATATAGGTATTTGGCCTGATTTATCATTACGTTACATAATTGATACCTATTTTTTCCTTAATATTGATCCTAATGATACTTGAATCTAGGTTGTGTGCCTACTTTGTATCCCTATTGTGCTCATATTTTGATCTATTTCAGGCTAGAACCCATCTTCCACGTGGGATAGATTAGTCTTGAAGAAGATAAAGGCAAAACGTAAGTAGACTTCAACATAAAGAAAGCGTAGAAACAAGCAGCTAAATTGGAGAAGGATTTGATAGTAAAGGAACTTGAAACACTTAATGTGCTTGAAGAACCGGGAGCTGCCGAAAGGTAATTCACCATTACCACATCTTTTATGCCCTGCTATGTTTGGTTAATATTAATTAAGCAGTTTAATTACCAAGGTTTTTTTATGAAGAACTATAGAAATAGAATAATCAATAATCAATTTTATATAGACTTCTTTCATCTAGAGCATTTGCTGATTTGTTAAATTAACATGTCAATATCTTCTTTTTAGTGATATGAAAAGCGAGACATTGATATTGATATGAATAGTCAAATTATAGTCTGTCGACGTAGCTGAGCAGCCACACTTTCTGATGGATCAAAGATTTAAGGAGATGCTAACATTTTCCTTTGCAATTTTCCTGTTAAGAACCAAGCTATACCCTATATTATATTATTGTTTTGATTTTTTCTTTTGTTACCATCAATTATTTTGTTCCCAATAGGCCCACAAGTGTGATATGGATGAGCAGAAGGCATTGCAAATTTATTTATGTCAATCATATACAGGAAATCATTCTGGTGTGTACATTCTTAAGTTTGTATCTTGCTCTATTGTGCCAAAATAGTTTTCATATTATATTTTTTATAATTATTAAAAGTATTTTTCAAAGAAAATTATCTTCAACACTATTAGACATGTCTTAATTAATAAGCTTGAAATTTCAATTAGGCCCGAGAAATAGGTAATGGCAGGGTAGTACCCTAGGATCAACCCGAAGATATTTTCATTGTTGGATTCTTAGATTTAAGCGTAGGATTATTGATTTTTAAGCTCTGAAATAAGAAGTTTATTCATGAGTCATGACACTAATTAATAGTATGGATTCAAATAGTGGGCAAAGAATTAATCCTTTTCTTTTTTAAATAAAGAAAAAGAATTATTAGAGAAGACCAATACATAAGAGGAGGATTGGGTGTCTTACTAACAGGATAAAAAATAAGGATAAAAGATAAAATAAAAACTTCGGGTCAAGAAATATCTAATTCTAATCCCTCTGTATATCTATCAGAAAGAGTGCTCCAACTCCAAGCATTTGGTGTGGGCTTAGAAGGATTGGAACTATTGAATGTTGATGAGGCTAACTTTTTAAATTATCATATTCCAGTATTTCCTTCTTTGAATTCTCTTTTTATCTTCCATTTATATTTTTCTTATTCTGTGTTCAATTTCCTGTTAGAATTATAACCACTATTATATTTTACCAAAACTTACTATGATATGTTATTTCAAATTATTTCAAGTCTGGAAAATCCACTTACCTTGATGAGTTGTGTAGCTCCAGTAATGGCAGTAGCAACTGCTCTTCTATCTCATGCGTTGGATCCATGGGATGAATTCCGAGAAAGCAAATACTTTGATAATTCATGGCATATAACTCGAAGCTGCTTGCTATTGCTTTTGGGTGGAACACTTACCATTCATGAAAGCACTTGATGTGTGGTGGTGCACAACAGTGGCAAAGAGGTATGTTCTTCAATGACCTTTTCTTAGTATGTATTGGGAGAGCTTTCTATAAGTATTAAGTCTCTTTAATTTCATAGCATTCCTAAATAAAACCTCCTGATTTTCTTTGAATTAGGTGAAAATGCACAACAAGCATTGTAGGACTTGCAACCATGATGAAAGGTTTGATCCCCACTGCATGGTCAATTTGATCCAGTTTGTTGCCAATGCTCGCAAAGATAAAAGATTTAAAAGGTTCAAACAGTTTATGAATGTATAAATGTTACACTGTCCTTTCTTACAATATTGTAAGCGAATCTATTGATTTGGTCTTAACTATTAAAGCTTGAATTAGCAAACTCTAATGCTTGAATTAGGAATTTTTGCATTGAGTACACAGAGATGGCTTTTCAACATGTAAATGGTTTTTGATATCAAGGTGCCTTTTGTTATTACTATTTTGTGGTTGCAATGTGAATTTTGATAAGTTGATTATTTGATACTTTCAATTTGTTGCTATCAATTTTCTAAGTGATTGGTGTAGGTTCTGAGAAGTCCCCTCAAATTAGTGTAGGTTCTGAACAAACTTATACTTCCATTTCTAAGGTTGAGATTATAACAAGACCACTTGCTTCTAAGACTCTATTTTCTGAAATCATAGCATGCATGATGTTTCCTAACCCTCCCTCCTTATCAAGGTGGCTTGAGGTATCTTCTTTTACCTTGACAATTTTCCAAACTATGGGTAGAAGTTACCATCAAACAGCTATTTTCTTTTATATCATAGCACTTGAAAACTTAAAGATCTTGGCAATAGTAGTTTCAATTTGTACTGATGAACGAGCAAAAGAAAAACAATAATGAGACCTATTCATCACTGCTCCATCCTATATATATTTTATTTATATATATTTTAATAAGAATGATCCGTCATCTTCAAAGCTTGGTTTTATTGGTTGTGGATGACTAAATTGGGGGTAAGTATATACAAGATTCTGATGGTAACATTTGTCTTTGTGGACTGAGATGGAGTAAGAGAAGGGATGTTGAAGTTTTCCTCACTGGAAAGTGGAAAGTTTTTTGCAAGAACAATGGCTTCTCAGTTAGTACAAGGATCGTATTGGCAGTGGATCATCAGGATGCTTCCAAATTGAATGCAGAAATAGTTTCTGTTTCAGCAATTATATATTTCAAGCGATATGAGGGTGGTGAACTGCTTTAACTAAAATTGTCTTTTGAACTATAATCTACAGTTCTTTTAGGTTTATGTTATGTTTTTTTTTTTTTTTTTTTTTGCTTGTGGGACCACTATAGAGGTTATCCTTATGTTTGTTGGTGAATTCTACTGTGAGCAAGTAAGGTTATTTGATCACCGTGAGCAAATTTAGAAAATTAATCACGACCGTAGGATTGAAGTGATCTTCATAATCATATCTTGTACCCTCCCCACATTATAATCAAACTTGCTCACGGTGAGCAAGTAACCTTACTTGCTCATAGTAGAATTAGCCTGATGTTTAATATATATTTAGCTTTAAGCCTGGATGGTTAATATATATATATATATTAGGGTTGCTTTGGACTGTGGCAATGAAATTTGAAGTTTCAAGATATATTGTTAAGATTTTTTGATAAAATGGGCCCATCATTATTACAAAGAACCGGTAATTGGTAGATTTGTTTGGGTAATTGAAATGTACTTACTGTGTAATACTACTGAAGTTTATTGGGCTTGAGTTCTTTAGAGTAAAGGTTTATTTTGGTCCCTCAAAATTTTCGAGTAGCCCAGTTTGGTTCCTGAAAAAAAAAAGGGACAATTTGGTCCCCTAAATTTTATTACGGGGGACACTCTGGTCCCTCCGTTAGATGCATGGGGGACCAAAGTGTCTCCTGTGATAAAATTTGGAGGACTAATTTGTCCCTTTTTTTTCAGAGATCAAAATAGACTACTCGAAAAATTTGAGGAACCAAAATGAACATTTATTCAATTCTTTATGATAAAAAAAACTTATATTTAATCTAAAAAAAACCTCATATTATTATTGTTATTATTATTTATTATTATAAAAATGATTTATTGTGATATTACAAGACTCCACTCATACGTTCAGCATGGACCAGTTATCTAGTTTATCTATGTTAATATACACTCCCAAAACCTTCTTTTGACAACTCATTATTTTCTGCCACATGCGACCATTTGTTACACGTCAGAAAAAATCCCGTGTCTATTCTATGACAAGTACAAGACCTAGGTGGTGTTTAAAAGAGCTTATTTAAGCTCTTTTTTATTATCTGATGACATAAGCTCTTATACAGTGTGTTTGGCAGAGCTTATAAAAATAACTTATGCTATCCCATAAGGAGTTTTTGCCTTATTTTCATAAGTCACTGGGAGAAGCTTATGGAATTATAATAAGAGCTTATGCACTAAACACTCTCTCCGTATTTCTTACTATTCAAATTCCCTCATGCCCCTTTCTTTCTTTTTCTTTCTTTAAGCGCTTATGGCATAAGCTCTCATGCGATAAGGTCTTATGTGATAAGTTCTTAATTAAGTTGTTTATCCAAACGCACCCCTAGTCTTTAGTCGGTCTTGTGTAAGTTGGACCAGCATTTTTACTGGTGTAGTCTTGCTCTATTTTGACTAGCCAATCAAGTGTTCTTGTTTGACACATCGACATTCATAGTCATCCATGTATGATACTTATATTTTTGAGTAAATAGTCAATTTGATCCCTGAAACTGGGGCTCAATATCAAGTTGGTCTTTAAATTGATCGAAATAGTAAATTAGTCCCTGAAGTTGCAGATCGTGATTCAAAATGATCCCTTAGTTAACGTTTGTCCGATGACGCCATTAACTCTGCTTATGTGGCACGTTAAGTGTCTTGCTTTGTCACCGCCATCTCATCATCCACTCACCTAAATACAATTTCGAGGACTAAATTGAAATTTCGGGGACTAAATTGAAACGCCTAGGGTTTTAAAATGAGTTTCTTCTTCATCCCCTCTTTCTTCAACGACTCTTTTCTAGTTCTTCCCACTCTCTATGCTGCCTCCTTATCTGTTATGTTGTCTCTGCATCACTCTCCTTATTGCTTGCAAGCCTGAACCGAAGACGAAGGAGATGAGGAAAGGGGGTAATGGGTCTTCCCTGCGAAGTGGGTAGTAATCCTCAGGGTTAATGGGTCTGAAACACATGTGTAAGCACATGTTGATGTGTTTTCATTGCTGCTGCACTTTGATATTTGAATAAATTGCTAATTTGATGATGTGTTTGCTGAGGAACCATAGCAAATTCAGGAACAAGGAAATGCTCAACAACCAGTTCAAGCTCAGCCTACACAGGAAGTGCAGGTGAATGCACCTCAGAGGGTATGTATGCAGGGACTAATTTGATACTAAGTTATTAATTTCAAGGACTAATATGATATTAAGTAGAACATTACAAGGACCATTTTGATACTAATTTTTCGAGTTCATCTTTGCAGGCAAGAAGGTATGGTGTGAGAGGTCCAGTTATACCACCTATGGAGAAGGCTACACCAGTCAGGGCATCGACACCAGCACTTTTCCACCAATGGCTATACCTATGCCACCACACTATACAAGGCTTGTTATGGTTCAGATTCCAAAGACCACCAAGGGCTTCAACATCCAGGGAGGTGTACCACAATTCATGTCTTTCATCCCAACAACAGTCTGCCACGAATCGTCCAAGACAACCTTGACATGTCAACATTTGAAGATTATACTATAAATGATTTTAAATGCACATTTAGGTGCTTCTTTTTTTGGTTGGACAATGGTTTATATATGTTGTTTTTTGATGTAAATGCACAATGGTATATGCTGTTTTTTGGCTGTAAATGCACAATGGTATACATGTGCTTATTTTGGGGATGTAAGTTATATTATGTGTAAGACAGATTTGGACATCATTTTGGTGCTTTATAGTTATTTTAGTCTAATTATTTTGTCAAATTCTTTTGTGGTTTGGTTAGCTGTTAGTGTGGGCAGGAAAATTTAAAAAAACATAGGGTACTTATCGTTTAATAACTTCAAACATAATAGATTACATTAGAGACACTACCTTTGCCCCATTTAATAACCCAAAACAGCTTTGCCCCATAACAGATTTTCCCCAAAGTACAACTAAGACTTAAAGACACAAACTAGCACCTAATCACGCCTCCTACCCATCAACAATACCATAACATGCCTTATATAGGGTGGTGGCATAGGTACATGCATTGGTGGAATAGGTGCTGGTGTTGGTACCCTGATTGGTGTAGCCTTCTCTCTGGGTGGTATAACTGGACCTCTCACACCATACCTCCTTGCCTGCACAGATGAACTCAAAAAGTTAGTATCAAAATGGTCCTTCACTAGTGCAGAAAAGGGATTTTACATCGGAGTTTACACGTCGGTTTTTGAGAAACCGATGTGTAAAACGAGGCGGTGACATTTTTGAAATTAAAACCAAATTATTACACATCGGTTTTTAAATAACCGATGTAGAAAAGTATAAAGAAAAAAAAACGAAAAAAAAATCTTACTTTTACACATCGGTTTCTATATAACCGATGTAGAAAAGTATAAAGAAAAAAAAAAGAAAATAAAATCTTACTTTTACACATCAGTTTCTATATAACCGATGTAGAAAGAAAAAAAAAAAGAAAATAAAATCTTACTTTTACACATCGGTTTCTTATAACCGATGTAGAAAATTATAAAGAAAAAAAAAGAAAATAAAATATTACTTTTACACATCGGTTTTTAGTAACCGATGTATAAAATTTAAAAGAAAAAAAATCAGAATTTAAAAGTTTAATGTTTACACATCGGTTTCTCTATAACCGATGTGTATAAGATGTTTAACACATCGGTTTTGCGTATAACCGATGTGTAATAGTCCCAATTTTTCTTTTTCCCTCCTTCGCTTCCGCGCATTGTTGCGTGTATTTTTAGAATTAAAGGCAAGTGCACCTCGTCGCAATCAAGTAATACGGTGGTGAGACCGGTTATCGTATCCACAGGGATTGGTTGTCAATTACCAGTTCACAAGCTTAACAACTATCTAGACTAAACTATAATCTGAGAGATTGAACGGAAAATAAAGAAATAAAATATTTTTGTCTTTTTGGAATTTTGTCAAACACTTAGTATGCAAACAGGGATGTGACTAGAATTGTCAGGGTTATACTACACTAATCCTCCCTTGATTGCAATGAAATGGCTAACAACACAAGTCCTAATTCAATTATGACAATCAAGCCTTTTCTAAAATACTCAAGCCTAATTCCTTAGGTGCATTGAGCCTAAAACCCCAAATTAAACCCTAATTCCTTAGGTGGATTAACCTGAGATTTTGCATTAAGTCAAGAATTATAAGATTGCAAGCATCCAACACCTATTCCTAGATTCTTGAACTACTTGGCATATGATTCATGAGCATGCCTTAACACCAACCTTCCAGTCATCTATCAAAGCAACATATCATTCCTATGGGTAGCTAATCCAAGGAAAGCATTAAGAACAGAATCACATACTCATAAGGAAATGGAAACTTGCATTAAAACACCAAATCAAATACAACAAGTTCAGAAAAGTTACATCTAACCCCAACAATGGGGATTTAACTACTCATGATAAAAGGAAATACAAAAATGTAATGAGAAAAGGGATGTAGAACACTCATAGACAAGCTTCCTCCATCTTCTCCCCATCCAAGAGCAGAGAAAACAGCCCCTCTTTGGGTAGAAACCCTCTCCACCCGCCACCTCAGCCGCCTCCCAAGGTGCATCCCTAATTCATTGCTCAGTGCAGGTTTATTTATAGGTCCGTCGCCCGTCACGGCCGTGATGGCCATCACGGCCAGGCCGTGACGCTTTCTGTCCAAGGCGTGTCTTCAAGTTTTTAACTCTCGCGAGGCGAGAGAAGTGTTCGCGACGCGAGCCCTCATTTTCTGTTTGGTCACGGCCGTGACAGTCTCTGACTTTTGCCTTCTTCTCTGCTTGATCACGGCCGTGATAGGCTCTGTTTGGCTATATTCTTCACTTTTCTAGCTCTTTTTCATCCAAGCTCCACCAAGGCTGATTTCTGGGCATTTTTCCATTAAATCCTGCAAAACAACACACAGAAACCACCTCATCCGTTCCAAAGGAAAAACTATACAAAATCAACACTAAATTGGCCTAACTATATGCAAATGCATGCAGAAATGTACATGGAAAATGAGGTGAAATCACACTCATCAAATCATCCCAAGCTTAAGACTTTGCTTGTCCTCAAGCAAAAACTAAGGCCAGAAGAGATAAACAGTCAAAGCATGGATAGTGAACCAAGAACCCGAGTAAAATGATCCAAGTAACAGGCATTCAATTATTTCAGCAAGAGACAATCAATTCAAGTCCAATTAGGGGCTTAAGTTTCCTAGACTCACATTCTCACTGATTCGGGCACTCTTGCTCACTTGAAGCTCACCCCAAGCTTGTTTATTTGCTTGGCTCTCTTTCTTGCCTCACTCACTCAAGTGTTCTAGTATATATAACAATTCGCTCCATTTTCCTCAAGGAATGATTCCTACCATATGCTTGACTATCAACCAAATCTCCACTTTATTTATGAAAACACCTAAGAATCAAGAGGTCTTTATTTGGTTGTAACGTGGCCATGGGATTAATCTTTAGGTGGGGGTAAGAAGAAAGGGATATTTCAAAAGGCTAAACCAAGTATCAACACTTCAACACAAGACACCTTCTAAAATACCTTCTTGGGTTTTTCAATACATTTTTCCACCTTTCTTTTCTTTCTTTATCTTTTATTTCTCACTTCTCTTGTTGTCATCCCCTTCTCTATTTATTTAATTTATTTTATTTTTCTTTTTCTTTTTATTTGGAGAAGGGGAGATTATTTTTTTTTTATTTTTTTATTTTTTTGATTCTTTCATCCCAAATTTTCAACTACCTTTTTACCCTTTTGTAATACTTTAGAAGGTCCCTTGTCAAACATATTTATCAAAACATTTCAGGGTACCAAGAAAAGCATTGTATTCATTCAGGCTCAAAATTGGGTAACTAAGGGGTAGCATTTCATCATTCAAAACTCAGAAGGCCAGAAAAATACCTATTGCCTCAATCATTTTCAAAAATGTTTTCAAAAAATTTTAAGCTTTAAAATGGTTTCAAGTCAAGTTCTAGAGAAAACAGACCAAGAGGAATAACACTCTAACACAACGAATGGGGGCAGATTTAGTGAGTACCCCCTAATGGCTCAAAAGCTCACATTTATCAGTTCAAGAACCAGTGAGAAACACAAGTCTAAAGAAACATATGCTAATCATCAACTATCCAAGATCATCTCAAGCATATTCATTTGCAGCCATATCACAAGAATAAACAGAATTGGGTTCAAGAATTCACTATCACAAAAAAAATTTGGCACTTAGCTCTAACAATCATAAGCTCAATCTAAGCAGGGGTAACCGAATCATGCGATCATGCAAACTTAAGCCTATATGAATGCAATATTCACAATGCAAGCAAAAAGATTACCCCTACCCCAAGCTTAAAGATTTACATTGTCCCCAATGTAAACAATCAAGTTGGAGAGGGGAGAAGAAAAAATAAAAAAAATAAAATAAAGCAGAAAATTGGAACGGCTTACCGAGGCGGTAACGGGTGTTGGCTCACATGCTTTTTGGCTTTGTTTCTCCCTTCTCTTTTTGCTTCTCCTTCCTTCTTTATTAACTTGCAAACACTTGACAATTGACAATTTATTATTTTCCTCTTGAGCTTCTCAAATTATTCAAGAGGTTGAAAATCAAAAACAAAAACTAACTAAAGAGAAGGGTTAAGAAAAGTTGGGTTGCCTCCCAATAAGCGCTTCTTTAACGTCACTAGCTTGACTTGTTAAGAAGAATCCACCTGGATCCCATAACCTGTGGTATAAGGACCAAGGGATGCTAACCATGTGAGATCCTTCACCTAGATCCCACAGTTTGCGGCAAAAATGTGGAAGTGAGCGCTTGAGATTCATGTTGACTTCTTCAAATGGGAAGCGCTTTTCAATTCCTCTCGGGTCAAAGATGACCCCTTTATCCACAAAATCTTCCCAATAAAAATGGGGTTCAACCTCAGGCAGAGGCATGAACTCCATTGTTGACTGCTTTAAAATGTGAGGTGGCAAACAATTCGAGAGGATCATTGGTGCTGTTCTGGCTTCTGTACAATCTTCACTCTCAGCATTGCCAAATCCATCACCTTCCAAATATGCAGAAATCTCCGCACAAACCACACAAGTGTTTCTCCCATCACATTCCACACATGCATTGGAACTAATAGCATCATCTAATTCCAAAAGTTTTTCATCATTCCCAAGCATGGTGAAATAGATGTCCTCCAATTGCCTCTTCCTTTCAGGCTCTTTAGTCAAGGGTTCAATGGGGAGTGGTGCAACTATGTTCTCCAAAACAGGGTCTTCACTTCTTGACTCGGTTGCTCCCACTTCTTCTTCTTCCTCCTCATCCATCATTGCATCATCTTCATCATCATCCATCAAGTCCTCATTTGGCATTTTGGACAGAAGGTTAGAGAGTTCATCAATACGTACCCCGAGACTTCGAATGGCATCTTCTTGATTCTTTAATTCTTCCATTGTTGTTGCCATGAAGTTCTCCAAAACAGCCTCTAAGTGAGGTAGACTATCCGGAATAGGTTGCTCAACCTCGACTGGGAATACGGATTTGAAGTTCTCCCAAGCAACTTCCAATGGGGATGGCTCATCATACCAAGGTGTGGAAGATTCCCAATGTTCCCCTTCATCCATCAAAGTATTGTTTGGAGGGTTCCCCCACCATGGAGTAGAAGTGTTGGGAAATTGATTTCCCCATTCAGCATAACCTACCACTGGTGGAGGAGAGACAGTTGCCCTTGACAGCTCATTACTCACTTGTTGGATGTTTACGGCCAACTGCAGCATATCTACCCGCAGCTGCAGCTCAGATATCTCACTTTCTGCATCAGATGGTTGATACCAATTGTAGTCCATGATCCTACCAAACCAATTTTCACCTCACAGACAAATAAGCCCAAGATCAAAGAAACACAAAAATAAATATATACAAAACTAACAAAAGAACAATATCAATTATATACAGAAAAATAAAATAAAAAAAATTGTCTAAACTAGTTGTCTCATTTGTTACTACTGATATTGACAAAACCAATCCCCGGCAACGGCGCCAAAAACTTGTTGCGTGTATTTTTAGAAATAAAGGCAAGTGCACCTCGTCGCAATCAAGTAATACGGTGGTGAGACCGGTTATCGTATCCACAGGGATTGGTTGTCAATTACCAGTTCACAAGCTCAACAACTATCTAGACTAAACTATAATCTGAGAGATTGAACGGAAAATAAAGAAATAAAATATTTTTGTCTTTTTGGAATTTTGTCAAACACTTAGTATGCAAACAGGGATGTGACTAGAATTGTCAGGGTTATACTACACTAATCCTCCCTTGATTGCAATGAAATGGCTAACAACACAAGTCCTAATTCAATTATGACAATCAAGCCTTTTCTAAAATACTCAAGCCTAATTCCTTAGGTGCATTGAGCCTAAAACCCCAAATTAAACCCTAATTCCTTAGGTGGATTAACCTGAGATTTTGCATTAAGTCAAGACTTATAAGATTGCAAGCATCCAACACCTATTCCTAGATTCTTGAACTACTTGGCATATGATTCATGAGCATGCCTTAACACCAACCTTCCAGTCATCTATCAAAGCAACATATCATTCCTATGGGTAGCTAATCCAAGGAAAGCATTAAGAACAGAATCACATACTCATAAGGAAATGGAAACTTGCATTAAAACACCAAATCAAATACAACAAGTTCAGAAAAGTTACATCTAACCCCAACAATGGGGATTTAACTACTCATGATAAAAGGAAATACAAAACAGAATGAGAAAAGGGATGTAGAACACTCATAGACAAGCTTCCTCCATCTTCTCCCCATCCAAGAGCAGAGAAAACAGCCCCCTCTTTGGGTAGAAACCCTCTCCAGCCGCCAGCCTCAGCCTGCCTCCCAGTGCAGATCCCTAATTCTGTTCAGTGCAGGTTTATTTATAGGTCCGTCGCCCGTCACGGCCGTGATGGCCATCACGGCCAGGCCGTGACGCTTTCTGTCCAAGGCATGTCTTCAAGTTTTTAACTCTCGCGAGGCGAGAGAAGTGTTCGCGACGCGAGCCCTCATTTTCTGTTTGGTCACGGCCGTGATGTCTGTCACGGCTAGGCCGTGACAGTCTCTGACTTTTGCCTTCTTCTCTGCTTGATCACGGCCGTGATGGTCATCACGGCCAGGCGTGTGATAGGCTCTGTTTGGCTATATTCTTCACTTTTCTAGCTCTTTTTCATCCAAGCTCCACCAAGGCTGATTTCTGGGCATTTTTCCATTAAATCCTGCAAAACAACACACAGAAACCACCTCATCCCTTCCAAAGGAAAAACTATACAAAATCAACACTAAATTGGCCTAACTATATGCAAATGCATGCAGAAATGTACATGGAAAATGAGGTGAAATCACACTCATCACGTATTATCCCATTCTTTCAGAAAACCCCATTCTTTCCTCCTCCGCGACCTAGTTCCCCTCCTCCCCCAAACATCAACTCACCACTACCACCATCTCTGCATCTGAACCACCGCGAGCACCACCACAACCCTAACCTGACCTGCATTTTTCGTGCAGCCCTTTACACCACCACCGTGTGTGCCTCTCTCATACCTTCATCGTCGCGACCATCATCTCTGGTGAGTCTCTTCTCTTTCTACTCTGATCTTCTCTCATCTATCTACTCTATCTTTGAAGCTTCAATGTCATTCTCTCCTTTCTCATTGAAGCTATCTGTCTCATTGAAGCTTTGGCCGCCACTTCTCTTCCCTTCTCCACTCCGCTCAGTTGCGCAATAAGAACCCTAACCGCGTGAACCTTAACAGAGAGTAGTTGGCAACCCCTTCAACGTCTGTGCCCTCCTCTTCTCACAAGTCACCTTTAGCGGCCGCATCCTTTAGAGGTAGGTTTCTTTCCTTCACTGGTTATTGGTGGTTGTTGCTGGTTAGTTCTATATTGCTAGTTATTTATTTGGAAAACAGAGTTCATATAATGTTGTCCTGGTGGTTACTGTTGGTTTGTTCTTCTCTAATTGGTGGTTATTGCTGGTTAGTTCTCATATTAAGGTGTTAAGTGCTACATACCGAGTAGTTCATTGTATTAGGTAGATGCTAAGTGCTAGGTGTTTCCCTTGAACATAATGTTTTAAAACTAGTGTCAAGAACATAATGTTTTCTTCTCATAATGTTTTAAGATCACTTTCTAGTTACTAGATTTCATGAGAAGAAAACATTATGTTCTTGACACTAGTTTCAGGGAATGAAGGAATTACCACTCTCTTCTACATCTATAAATAGTTCTGTTAACATTTATTAATTGAAGCATTATGTTTATTGATGTTTGAAAACTGAAAAATTATGAAGCTAATTAATGCTCGGTCAAATTTATTGGTCTCCTACATTCTTTCGTAGCTCACTAGAGAGGGATAAGAACCTCATTTTTTAGGAGAAAAATGCTAAGCATGTGGGACATCAATCAATGGAATGATGAATATTGTCTTTGGTTTCATTATAAAGTAGGCAAGTCATTAGAAACACTTGATGTGAGGATCATCTCCATTTGAGGTCCACATGGGTATAGTTTTTTGTTGGGGTTGGATTTCTAGTTTACTAGGTAATAGGCTTATTGTTGGCATTAAAATGATGATTAACATATATTAGGATGATGTTTTAGCCAATTACTCAATTAAGAAATATATGGTTGTTAGTTTTTCAAATACTAGTGCACTTTTCCAATCTCCCCTTGCATTGGACTTGGGGATTGGAGTGTTTTATTATTTTTCTTAATGTTAATTATTTAGTAAAGCCTTAGTTTCCGTTTGAGATGCAATACTAATGAGCGTACGTGTACGTGCTTAATGTACCGCTCATTGTGTTGGATCTTGAATTGTCCAAAGTTGGACAGTTTGGGAAAAAACTTTTTCTTAATTCAGTTATAATAGTTATTCATTGATTCTAATGTTATATACTTGATGAAAGTTCGGATTGATACATTTCCTTTCGTTCTCCGGGTGCATACTTTATCGTGGTGGATGTCATCGCGTTCAAGTAGTGTACGCCGGAGACCGCGGGGAAATGCTGCGAAAATTTTGTCGTCGATGAGCATGAGAGTTAAGGACTAACTGTTAGCCGAATGTTGAAAAAGTTTCTTCTCGAATGGGATAGGGCCATACCCTGTCATAAGAAGTGGTTGATGAATTGTTGGACTAAGTACGAAGGTATTGGTTTAGTCATGGATCGCGGTTGGATGAATGCTAGACGGACAAGTGATGAGTATGAGAATGGAGTGGAAGATTTTCTACAGGTTTGCAAAAACAAATGCTCCCGATAGTGGTAACGGAAGGTTTTATTGTCCTTGTGTTAACTGTTTGAATGAGAGACGACTAGAAGCGAGGAGATACGTGATCATCTTATTTGTGAGGGGATTTGCAAGAGTTATACAACATGGATATGCCATGGTGAATCGTTAGACAGTAGGGTGTCGGATAGAGAGGAAGTTGATGACGTGGAAATGGACGATGGACTAGAGGACATGATCCGTGATGTTGGGCAAGAGTCTTTTCGGCGCTCACATGTGTATGATACTTTGTGCAGTGATGCGCAAGTGGCTTTGTATCCGGGGTGCACTAATTTCACACGGTTGTCAGCGGTGTTAAGATTGTTCAATGTAAAGGCGAGGAATGGGTGGAGCGATAAAAGCTTTACCGAATTGCTTGAGTTGTTGAAAGAAATTCTTCCAGAAGGCAACACATTGCCATCTCGAAACTATGAGGCGAAGAAGATATTGTGTCCGATGGGTATGGAGTATAAGAAAATACACGCTTGCCCCAATGATTGCATATTGTACAGGAAAGAGTTTGAAGAGATGCACGAGTGCCCCAGGTGTGGGGTATCACGCTACAAAGTGAAGGATGGTGATTCTAGTTGTGATGTGGTCACCAAAGGTCCTCCTGCGAAGGTGTTATGGTATCTTCCCGTGATTCCGCGGTTCAAGCGATTGTTTGCTAATGTAAATGACGCAAAGAACATTAGATGGCATGCAGATGAGAGGAAGTGTGATGGACAACTTCGCCATCCGTTCGATTCTTTGCATTGTATGATAATTGATAGTTTGTTTACGGTTTTTGTCAATGAGCCCAAAAACCTCAGGCTTGGACTTGCTACCGATGGAATGAATCCATATGGAAACTTAAGTAGTATTCATAGTTCATGGCCTGTTCTCCTTGTAATTTACAACCTGTCTCCTTGGTTGTGCATGAAGCGCAAATACATTATGTTAAGTATGATGATTTCGGTCCTAAACAGCCAGGAAATGATATTGATGTTTATCTCGAGTCCCTTGATTGAAGACTTGAGAATGATGTGGGATGAAGGCGTTGATGTGATCGACGGGTATTGCCATGAGACATTCGGGATTGCGTGCCATGTGATTTTGCACCATCAATGACTTTCCAGCATATGGGAACCTGTGTGGGTATAGTGTTAAGGGGCATAAAGCATGTCCAATATGTGAAGAAGGCACATGTTACCATCAACTGCAACATGGAAGGAAGACAGTCTACCTTGGGCATCGGAGATTTCTCCGACGTAATCATCCTTATCGTAGATTGAGGAAAGCTTTCAATGGACTTCCGGAGAATGAAATTGCTCCGGTGGCCTTGACTGGAGAGCAAGTTTATGAAAGGGTGAACAACACTAATGTTATCTATGGGAAGACCCGAAAAGAAGGCTACGAGAGAAGAAAATATGGAAGAAGAGGTCGATCTTCTTTGATCTTCCATACTGGTGCAAGCTTGATGTAAGACATTGTATTGATGTGATGCATGTAGAGAAAAATGTGTGTGACAGTTTAATCGGAACGCTTCTCAACATTCAAGGCAAGACAAAGGATGGTGTGAATGCTCGTCTGGATCTAGTTGCGATGGGTATACGAGAGCAGTTAGCTCCACTTAAAGTGGGGGATAAGAAGACTTATTTGCCCCAAAGATGTCATACTTTATCAAAAAAGAGAAAAGAAGTTTCGTGAATGTCTACAGGAGTCAAAGTGCCACAGGGGTTACTCTTCATATATCCGAAGACTTGTCTCAATGAAAGATCTCAAATTAGTTGGCTTAAAGTCCCATGATTGTCATGTCTTGATGCAACAACTACTACCGGTGGCCATTCGTGACATATTGCCTAAAAAAGTCAGACATGACATTACTAGGTTATGCTTATTCTTCAATGCTATATGTAGCAAGGTCATTGACACTAAAAATTTGGATGAGTTGGAAAATGAGGCAGCCATTGTATTGTGCCAATTGGAGATGTATTTTCCACCTTCATTTTTTGACATCATGGTTCATTTGATTGTTCATCTAGTGAGGGAGATTAGATTGTGCGGTCCCGTTTATTTAAGGTGGATGTACCCGGTTGAGCGATACATGAAGATCCTGAAAGGATATATGAAAAATCCACACCGTCCCGAAGCATCTATTGTTGAAAGGTATGTTGCGGAAAGAAGCTATTGAGTTTTGTACGGACTACATGTCGAAGCGGAACTCGTAGGGCTTCCGAGTCTCGTCACGAAGGAAGATATGATGGTAAGGGTACACGAGGTATCACTGTTAAGAGCATGGATCGGGAGGAAGTGCTTCAAGCACATTTGTATATATTGAATAACACTGATGAGGTTGAACCATACTTATGTGAGCATAAAAGCATCATCAATGAAACTTACCCTAGAATGAATGAAAAATGGTGTTTGAACAAGCATAACAAGACTTTCTTGAACTGGTTTAAAGAAAAAAATTGCAAAGGATGGTATTGCTTCTGCTACATTAAAATGGCTAGCACATGGGCCTAACTTTGATGTCATATCTTTGGAGTGGGTACGATATCAATAAGTTTTCCTTCTATACAAAGTCCCAGGATGACAAAAGTACTATGCAAAACAGTGGGGTTATAGTCGTCACTGAGTCCATGCATTTCTCTAGTTCGAAAGATAAAAACCCTGTTATGGCATCAGTTTCATACTTTGGAATCATTGAAGAGATATGGGAGGTTGATTACACGAAGTTTAGAGTACCTGTTTTTAAATGTCAGTGGGTCGACAAGAATAATGGTATGCAAACCGATGAGTTAGGATTCAAATTGGTGGACCTTAGTAAGGTAGGTAATAAAGAGGAACCTTTCATCATGGCATCCCAAGCAAAACAAGTGTTTTATATCCGTGATCCTTCTAACAAAAGGTGGTCAGTGGTTCTCCAGGGAAAAAACATGTATAACGGTAGTGAGGGAAATCACGATTCAACTCTTGATATTTCGATACTCCTTCTTTCTCAACACGAGTGCCTAATTTCAATGAGGAAAATGAAGTGGATGATGTACATGCTACTCGTGAATGATCACCAAGAAGGGTTATGGGAGAACTTTACTAATTGACCACAAAGTAAGTTTAGTTTGATATTACCATCAAGTTTGGCATATTATATGTTTACGTTGATATTTATAAGTTATGTTTATGTACGTTGATCGATATTTATAAGTTATGTTTGATATTTATCCCGACATACTAACAAGTTTTTTTTTGTTTTGTGTTTAAACAGGTATACATGGTTGATCATGAGGATACACCTCCTTCATGCAATGGGTCGAGACCCCGTCTCCGGTAGAAAGGGTAGACGTGCCACACGGATGAGGCATTTGACTGCCAACCGTGGGTCAAATCGAGAGGATAAGAGTAGATTTTGATGATAACCTCAAACCTATTGGGCTAATGGAAGATCAGTTTACCGCTTTTGTGGCGACCCTTGCTAGGAACAGGCCTAGTATACTCATTGATAGGTGGAGAGATGTGACCGGCGGGACGTGAAGGAGCAGATATGGGAGAGTATTCTGGTATCTATACTTCTACGTCCTCGTGGTTTGTCTCAGTATCTACTTTATTTTTATCTTAATAATATCATACAGTAATTCGTTGATTCTTTTGGTCTTAATGTAGTTGACATTTGACATACCGATACATACGCTATGAAGAAGCGTTTCTCAAGTATCTTGGAGAGCGTTGGAGGGGTTTTAAGGCCGACCGGCGTATACTATATATTCGGTCCAAAAAGTAAAAAGAACCCACTTGAGGTGTATCCGTTTCTTGACAAGGCGACGTGGGATCGCTTTGTTCAGAGCCGACGTGATCCCACTTTCGGTTAACTTATTTGATTTGTCTCTAAATTTATGTAATTGCATTAATTTCATTTACTTATGTAATTTAATTGTCTTTTATTTATAACAGGAGAGGAGGAAAAAGGGGCAGGAAAACCAAAGCAAGAATGTCTACCCTCATGTCATGTCTCGTGGGGGATATAAAAAGCTTGTTAAGAAAATGGTTGAAGAGGAAAAGAAAGCACGTCAGAGAAAGCATCTCAAAGGGATCCTAATGCTGAAAATCTTCCAGAGGTTGTTGATCCACCTCCACCCCCATGCCATCGTTCATGGAAGAGGGGCCGACAAAGAAAAACGGGACAATATACATCCGAGGAGGCCCGCCAAGTAGCTGAGAGGATTGTAAGTATAGTTTGTTGTAATTGTCATTTTAAGATTGTTACCGAATTGTAATGTGACCTGATATTTTTATGTGATAGGATGCCTTGGATGATCAGCTAACCCAAGGAACCTTTATTCCTAGAGGACGCAATGATATCTTATCTACTGCCATCGGTAAACCAGACCACCCGGGCCGTGTCATTGGTGTTGGATGGGGAGTCGGCATTCGCCAATACCATGGTTCATCTTCACACCAATGCCACAGGGATTCGGTTGCAGATAGAGCACAACTAAAACAGGAGATTGCAGCTGAGCTTCGACAGGAGATGGCCGAGCAGTTTGCCCAGCAGATGGCAATATTTACTTCTTTGTCCCAGCAGATGACAGCCGGTGTCCAACCCTCTGTCCAACCCTCTGTCCATGTGAGCACTAAGGGCTCATGTGATCCTCCTCATCATCCTGAAAATGATGATGATGGTGATGCTGCTGCTGCTGCTGCTGCTGATGATGATGATGATGATGACGACCCTGATAGGTGTGAGCTGTATGTTGATGATCATCATCATCATCGCCGCTTAGTGGCATTGGGTAGGGCATATAATAAGTTAGGTAATATCATACACCATCGGTTATTACCGGATGATCATCTGAGGGTGTCTGTTGAGATTATTCGAGATGCTGATGCTCGAGTCCCTGTGCCCACTGAGGAGGTTCAAACAGTGGGTCAGGCCCCCGGTAACTTCATCCTCTGGCCAAGAAGACTGGTCAGCTTTCTTGTTGCATCTGAGGTATTCGGTTAGTTGTGTTTTTCTATATTCATAGTTGAAATATATTTATTATTGTTTAAAGATAATGCTTTATTTGTATTTGTTATAGGATGTTGGAAATGATATTGTGCCTAAAAGGTCGGATCTAGGAAGACCAGAGATGTCTGCTCCTGTCAAGGTATTCATTTGACCATTTAGTTAATAACGAATTAAATAACTTAATTATCCGTGATTACTAATATATATCTGTGTTGTTTAGGGGATCGACAAAGGGGCACCTAGCCATGGTGATGTTTTCAAAGTTCTGGCTATACAGGTTGTCACCATGGAGGATGATGCATCCTTGGTAACGCTGGAACATGAGATACCAAAGAAAGAACTTATGGAGATGGCACTCAATAAAGAAATGGTCAGTTCTGCACACATATCGTTTTGGTGCACGTAAGTACATTTTATTTATAAGTTAAGTACGTAATTAATTTTTAAATACAATGATAATTAACATGTTTTTCCAATATATTAGGTATCTGCATCGTATGTTAGTCGATCAGGGTAACCTCGCCCTTTATGGGTTCATTGACCCCATGTTCATTCAGGGTGATGTTCTCGTAGCATCGGAAGACCCGGTCACTATCATACGTGATATACTTGCCCGAGACGATCATCAATTCTATCTTGCGCCTTATCTCAATAAGTAAGTACCGGTTATTTAAGTATAACTATATATGACTTACTCACTAATTGTTCCGCAAATTTACAGTCGGCATTGGCAATCGCGTTGCTCTTGTACCCAAGAATGAACGTCGTGGTCTTCTTCTGCTCATTTGGACATAAGCCGGCGAATGAAATGAAGACGATCATCGAAACGTAAGCGTTAAAATACTTTATAATCAGTAATGCAGTTGTTTTAATTATCTGAAATCTATTATATATACTTTAATTAATGTTTTTGTCATGATAGGTCTATTAATGCATCCCACATGTTGCGTGGTGAAAGGCGTACTCGGGCTATCAGATGGATTATTCCCAGCGTAAGATATTTATTAGTTCAAATGCATCAAATGCAGTGGGTACAATAATTGATTTCTATTTTATTTAATTCCTCATATTCTAATTGGGTTTCATTTGTACGTAGTCACGTATACAACGTGGGTCATGGGAATGTGGCTACTATGTGATGCGGTGGATGTTGGAAATTATCTCGTCCGGGATCACCGAAAGATGGAGTGAGGTAAATGTTAATTGACACAATTAGAAGTAATAGTATAGATTCGTTATATGTTTTATGTTAGTTTATTACTTAAAAGATATAATCTTTTGTCCAATTAAACTTGCAGATATTCAACAATCCAACTCCATTGTCTCATTCTGACATCAACATCATAAAGAGGCGTTGGGCAACTTTCTTTCTTGAAGTGTACCACCCATAGTTTGTATATATGTAGTTAGTTTAAAAACTTATCATATACTAGCTATAGTGTACCTTTGACTTATGATATGTATTAGCTATAGTTTAAAAACTTATCATATTGAATGAAGTATGTTTTGCTTTTGAATGATTGTGTCAAACCGGTTTGGTGTTCTCGTTGTTGTTTCTTGTTTGATCAGTGCTTTTTGGTTTGTTTATTGATCCGCAACCTTGTGTCTCTGTCATTGGCATAAAATGATTCTTAATAATGTTTGATTCACTAAGGTAGTTCTCATGCTTCTTTGCTGGCTGGAAATTTTGAGATTATACATTAAATTGAACAGATTTTTAGCACTTCAATTCCGAGTATGGAGGAGCCGAGTCACTCTTGGTCATTCCTTTCATTTATACCTCTTCTTTTATGCAATCATTTAGTTCTACCAACTGAAATGCTTTTTGTTGTAAGAGCTAATCAGTGGTTTTGTTAATGCCCGGATGATGAGTGTAGAAGGGGGTTTGAAAAAAATTTGTATAGACTTGTAATTTGGAAAATTTTGTACAGACTTGTAATTGTTTCTTCGCACATGGAGCTTGAAGCATTTGATACATTTTTAACCAATATTTTTAGTGAAACAGGGGAAAGGAATGATTGAAATGTAAATAACAGATTAAAAAAAAATGAGATTTTACACATCGGTTCTCAATAACCGATGTGTATATTTAACTTTCTACATCGGTTTTCCTTAAAACCGATGTGTAAATTTAACTTTACACATCGGTTCTTTAAAAACCGATGTAGAAAGTCAATTTACACATCGGTTTAAAGAAAAACCGATGTAGAAAGTTAAATTTATAACTGCTTATTAATTGCTAAATTGATTTTCCACATCGGTTAATATAAAACCGATGTTTAAAATATACTTTACACATCGGTTTTATAACCGATGTGTAAAGTGGCAATAAACCACATCGGTCGTTTCCACATCGCTTCAAAACCGATGTGGAAAGCCAAAAATAACCGACGTGGAATCCCTTTTCTGCACTAGTGCTTGTAATGTTCTACTTAATATCATATTAGTCCTTGAAATTAAAAACTTAGTATCAAATTAGTCCCTGCATACATACCCTCTGAGGTGCATTCACCTGCACTTCCCCGTGTAGACCGAGCTTGAACCGATTGTTGAGCATTTCCTGGTTCTTGAATTTGTTGTGGTTCCTTCGCAAACACATCATCAAATTAGCAATCTATTCAAATATCAAAGTGCAAAGAAGAATGAAAACAAGCAACATGTGCTTACCCACGTGTTTCGGACTCCATTAACCCTGGAGGATTGCGACCCACTTTGCGGGAAGACCCACTACCCCTTTTCCTCATCTCCTTCTTCTTCGGTTCATGCTTGCAAGCCATAAGGAGAGAGATGCGGAGACAACACAACATATAAGAAGGCAAAGACGGAGAGTGGGAAGAACCATAAAAAAGTCAATGAAGAAGGAGTGGGATGAAGATGAAAATCATTTTAAAACCCCTAGGAGTTTCAATTTAGTCCCAGTAATTTCAATTCAGTCCCCTAAATTGTGTTTAGGTGAGTGTATGATGTGATTACAGTACAGCAAGGCAATTAACGTGTCGCACATAAGCGAGTTCACGACATCATGAGACGAAGTTAACGGAGGGACCATTCTCAATCACGATGCCGCAACTTCAAGGACTAATTTGTTATTTCGATCAATTCATGGACCAACTTGATACTAAGCTCCAATTTCGAGACCAAATTGGTTATTTACTCTATATTTTTCTATATCTGAACTACTGTGTGTGTATTTTAACTAAATGAGATTGAGTATTTATTTGTGTAGTTTATATTTTATTTATAACTAAATATGGTACCCGTATTTGGTCCGATACTTCCGCCATCGCCGTCACGAAACTCAATCCCAGTGCCACCTCCTCAATGAGTCCAGATCTGTTTCTTAATTATTTCTTGATTAATTTGTTATTTATTAATTTATTTCATATTCAAGTTCAAAGCTGTGTTTATGATGAGGGGGAGATGACAGGTAGATGAGACGGAGACCAGCTTGCCGCACAGCAGCCCCACCACGCCAGTCACCGCGTTCCCCAGCAACCACCGTGCGTGGCTCACTGGATCTGGTCTCCTCGCGCACAGGCTTACTGGATCTGATCTCCCCGCGCACAGCCCGTCCAAAACCACTACCGCGTCAGCCGCGAACCACGCCTCGCCGTCCAGGTCGACAGGACAGCGCCCGCACCGCCGTGTCCCAACGCCGAACCACCGCCGTGTTCCAAAGCCTCCAGTGCACTAAACAGCTCGCGAAATAGGGAGGAGATAAGGGTTGGAGCTCGGGCAGATCTGGGTGGTGTTGAAGCAGAACGACGCGGCAGGCACCGCACGCGGAGGAGAGAGAATGGATCTACGAAACGGATTGGGCAGACCTGGGCGGCAATTGATGCAGGTGTTTGCCGGAGAAGACGACCGGCGATGTTGGTACGCGGCGGCGGTCCGACCGTGAGCTCGTTGAGAGGAGATGGGGAGTTGGGGGTCAGGGAGTTGGTACTGAAGAAGGAGGAGAGGGATGTATTATTTTTTCCTGTATAAATGTTGTAAACAGAAAAATATAATTTTTATTGCTTCAAAAAATATATATATATATAATTTTTTCAAATACTCATATGAATACACTCATTTGATCAAAAAATAAATCATTAGTAAAGTAAAATCAGAATATAACTCGTTACAGCTCTGATTTGACCATCGAATGATTCCAAAATTGATGATAAATTTCAACAGATTTAAGCCTAGACCATATGCTCCTCTCCTTTTTCTCCTACAACCTTCTTATATCAAGAAATATGTGGAATCAGTCCATGCACAGTTAACACGGCCATGAAAGCTATTAAAGTCTCTTAACTTAAGTGCATAGCACTATCAACATAAGTTTGTGATTAATTCTAATAGTTTTCGTCTATAATTATAGATCTGATTTCGTCTACATAAAATTGGATGATAGGCGTTGTGCTGAGGCGTTCTCTACAATCCCCTTTTATTCAGCATTCAAACAACAATCTGCACCTCACATTTCACTGTGAAACTGAATAGATTCACGTCAGTAACACCAGATTTTAAGAAGAGCATTTTTATTCCAATGCCACACAAAACAGAAGCCGTCTGAATGATTCTTTAAACCAACGATCATCCGCCTCTATGAATTTCTCAAAAAAAAAAAAAAAAAAATCAGATCTTAGTCAAATAATCTCTATGCCACTGTCGGACAAAGGCAAACCTTGAGCCACCTCAATAAAAATGCAAACAAGCAATCAATCACGCAAAAGAAAAAAAAAAAAAAAAAGAATCTCCCATAAATATAACAAAAAATCAAGAATTGTCTCACAGCATACACTAGCACGTGAAAATTTGAGATTTTAAAGAAAAGAGATACATTCACAGACACTACTCATAAATTTCTAAGAGGCCTACTAATTTGACACAGGAATTTGGACATCTACTCGACACTGCTACAGTAGCGCCACTGTAGCAGAATTTTTTTTTATTTTGACTTTTTTAAAAAAATAAAAATTTTATTTCTAAAAAAACTTATTCATCATATAATGAACTGAATTCACCAGATATTTGTACATGATTCACCATATATTTACACATACTTAATCAAAAAATTTATTTATCAAAAAAACTCATTCACCAGATATTTACACATATTTAACCAAAAAATTTATTTATATAAAAAAAACACATTCACCAGATAATGAACTGAATTCACCAGATATTTATACCTGATTCACCAGATATTTGCACATACTTAACCAAAAAAATTATTTCTCAAAAAAATACATTCACCAGATAATGAACTGAATTCACCAGATATTTACACATACTTAACCAAAAAAATTTATTTATAAAAAAAACATATTCACCAGATAATGAACTGAATTCATCATATATTTATACCTGATTCACCATATATTTGCACATACTTAACCAAAAAATTTATCTCTCAAATAAATCTATTCACCAGATAATGAACTGAATTCACCAGATATTTATACCGGATTCACCATATATTTGCACATACTTAATCAAAAAAGTTATTTCTCAAAAAAACCAATTCACCAGATAATGAACTGAATTCACCAGATATTTGTACCCTATTCACCAGATATTTACACATACTTAATCAAAAAAATATTTATAAAAAAATAAAAATTAAAAAAAAAAGATAGCTACAGTACACTGTGCGGCACTTGTTTGACACCGTATGATGTCCGTAAAAGTGTGTCGGTATAGCAAAATTCAATTTCTAAATAGAGGTTATATCCATGGATAAACTTGATCATCAAGTATATATGTTTAGATAAGAAACAACGTAATCAAACAGTTAGAGTGGTAAGTATATTACCTCAATTTTTATTCCTTTACTTTCTTTATTCAAATTTTATTCCTTTGTTTAGGCAACGGATGCGACAACAGGATGCATGAATTCAACAAGTAATCCTTCACATGAACATCCAGCATGCTATGTCACCGCCTCCTTCATCATTGCTTGCTACAGATTTGAATGCCGTTGTCCCACCATCCGACCCGCAACCATGATTAAGACACTTAGTATTTTTATTTTTGCTTTCATTTTCTTTATACTTTATATATTTGTTATTTAAAACTGATTATATTTAATAATGATTTATATGTTTTCTTATTCTATTTGTGTTTACAAATTTTATATATTTTATTCATTTTCTTATAATACAAAGCAGTTCAAAAAATTATAATGTCTAGCAACCGAATTAGTGACCAGCATTTTCGTCACTAAGAAGTAATTAGGTTCAATATAGCAATTCTGCGACTGATTTTGCAATTTATTATTTTAGTGATCGTCGACTCAGTGGTAATGTTTGCCTAGGTCACCCATTTTAGCGACCAATCTAGCAACGAAATGCTTTCTGATCGTTTTAGCGACTAAGAGTTTCATCTTAGATGTGGCTTAATTTGACCGATTTAGCAATCGTGTTAGCGATTGATATGGCGATCGCTAAATTGGTCTTCATGAAGAATATCGACCAACGTTTTAGCAACCAAGTTTTATATTTTAGCGATAGATGTAAGCGGTCGCAATATAACTGTCGATACTATAATTAGTTGCCACATGCTTAGCGACCGGGGCTAGATTGTGCTTTCTAAACTTTTTGGAACAAACAAAATCTTTTGCACTTCAAAGCTTAAGATAGACCCTTAAAAAGCACAGTCAAACTAGTAACCCGTCTTATGGTTTTAAAACAACAAACACACAAGCAAATAAAACAGAAACTTGTTTGGTATGCACAACTTAACCCCATTGGTTAGAAAACAAGTTAGATAAAGAAACAATATTAAAAGAGAGGGATTAGAAGATCACACATCTTGTTTATCTCGGTTCACCCTTTAACAACTATGGCTACATCCAGTCCTTCGCTTGATCAGGATTTTTCACTATAACAATCTTAGTTACAAGTAGAGATTTAATATTGATTTGCATACTTTACCTCTCTAGGCTCCTTACAAGTATTTTTTACTCACCTAGCTTCTTCAGGCTCACTCAGACAGGATTGAATGAAAGTGTAATAAATACAGCTTTGCAAGTCTTTCGCAAACACTTAGAAAGTGGATTAAATGTGACGTTGAAAGACTACATACTAACTTCTCAAACTACAAATTGAATGAACAAATGATCGAGGAGAATGAAAGAATTGAATGCTTGTACAGAGAATGCTCAACACTTCATTACTCTTCAGTAAGTCTTCAATGTCTTCTATATATAGTCTTCATTCAAAATCAATTCTGTAGAGACATTCCTTTGAGACCTGCCATTGAGTTGATCTCCATTTAATTCAAATAGAAACGTTCTGGTCAGCCATTAATGTTAAGGAACATGTGTTATACTATAACTGAGAAGTATTTTTACTTTAATTAGAGCCCCAGTCATAGCAAGTATAGCAAATGTTACTTTTGTCCTTATGTTGCGCATGTTTCTTATTTTGTGCAACAATCGGTTGTGATATAAACTAAAGTTCTTTTATTGCACTTCAATCTGAGAAACAAATGATGCTTTTGATAGAATTGACTTTTTATTCTTGATCCTTGTATATGAGGAACCTCAAAATAATTTATGACTTGAGTAGATAGCTGGCGAACTCTTGTGTTGATCAGAGTTTCTTTTTTTCAAGAGTGGACACTTTAGAAGGCTTCATTAGACGGGTGATGTCTAAAGTCTTCAGACGCACAGGAATGCTTTAAACAGGCGCGTGCTCTTGAATACTCATTAGACAAGTCAGACAACTTCATTAGACGAGTCAGATCATATTTCGTTAGACACGTGTTCCTTCAGACTTAACCTTCTTGTACTTACAACAGACAAATGATTTATATATAAGTTTAAGAACAAGATCTCAGACGCTAAGTAAACATGTTTAAAGCTATCTGATGGTTCAATTAAATCATATAACAAATGTACTTATGTCACATTATCTCTTTGTTGTGGTGAACAATAATCACTTGAATATATTATGAGCACTCAACTCATAGTTTAGAGTGTATTATACATTTTCTTTATTGCCAGATTATTGATGATGATGTTGACATATATGTTCTGCCACTAGAAAATGGTTTTATTTCTTTTCTTCTTCTTTTTTTATTTCTTTATGAATAACTGCATTGAAAAAGGTTGATGATAACAAGCTCTTTGTTCATGAAATAACTTGGAAGATGGGTAGAGTCATTGGTTCTGCCATTGAGCTAACACATCGATTAAAGTGTCCAGATTTTCCTAATAAAAAAAAGTACGAGGCCTTGCTAAGAAGAAATTTGAAGGTGTTTTAAGCAGGAATCAATACAAAATCTCCACAAAGTTATGTCTCTTGCTTGCAGGTCACCTGATGGGTCTGTTCCTGAGACATGTCATTAAGCTGATGGATTATTATAGTATATGTATGATGTACCTGCATAACTGAATGGGCTGAGTCAGCATCATTCAGTTATGACAGTTGGCTAGCAACTGCTCTAACAGTTAGGATTGATGGCTATATAAAGCCAACACTGTAATATTGTAAACCAAGAGATTCATTCAATGAAATCATAGTTACAATTTCAGTTTCTGATCTTCCTCTCTCTCTCTCACTCTATGATACATTCTATTATGGTATCTAGAGCTATTTTCTGGGCCTGATTCTTCTCTTCGATTCGATGGCTTCCACCGGAAATCCGTCTGAAACTGTCATCGGAGCTCCCGCGACGTCTCCCGCGCCGTCAAGCTTCAACCCTATGCTATCGATCAAGCTCGACGATAGTAACTTTCTGCTCTGGAAGCAGCAAGTCAAGGCTGTGATTATCGCGCACAAGCTTCATTGCTTTGTCGTGAATCCGATGATTCCTCCTCAGTTCACATCAGAATCCAATCGTGCTCTAGGGATTGAATTTCAAGCGTATCAGCTTTGGATCGTCCAGGACCAAATGCTCTTTACGTGGTTTCTTGGATCTCTCTCTCCTTCGATCCTTCCAAGGTTCATCGGACGCAAGCAATCGTGGCAAGTATGGGAGAAAATCCACAAGCAGTTTCAGGCGCACCTTCGAGCCAAGGCTCGTCAATTTCGCTCCGAAATGAAGAATACGAAGAAAGGCACGCGCTCAATTTTTGAGTATCTCATGCGTATTCATGCCCTAGTTGAATCTCTACAAGCAATTGGCGATCCTGTCACCGAACAAGATCATGTTGACACGATCCTTGAAGGACTCCCTGAGGAATATAATCCCTTCGTTATGATGATCTATGCTAGATCTGGTGTTACCTCCATTGATGACATTGAACCTCTCCTTCTGAGGCAAGATGCACAATTTGAGAAGTTCCGTCAAGAGCTACCTTCCCCTTCAGTAACTGCGAATGTCGCGCAAGTGCCAAACCGAGGTGAAAACTCTCACTCCAGTGGTTTCCCTCAGAGTCAGAATGGTTATCGTAGTAATCGTGGCCGTGGAGGTAGAAACCGTGGTGGTCGAGGCAGAGGCCGTGGAGGCCCCAAGCCTACTTGTCAATTCTGTGATAAGTATGGTCATGAAGCATTTGATTGCTGGTACAGATTTGATCAAGAATTTGTTCCCTAACGACCACCATCTCAGACTCAAAGAATCCAATAATCAAGGGAATCGGTTCAACCATGACTCTCGCGGGTACAATAACTCCCAAGGTTATGGTTCTGGTCCTCATCGAACTACACTCGGTTCAATCACCTCGTCCGAAGCACCAACCTAGTGCTAACATGGTTATGCAACAACCTCAACATGTTCCCAACACTCAAGAGCCTTTGCAGAGGCCATTTGATAACCAAGCATGGTTCCCGACTGGGTGCCTCTCACCACATCATAACCGATTCAAATAATTTCAGCTACTGATGGCCCTTTTGGTGGCCAGGACCAAGCTCTAATGGGGAATGGTCAAGGTCTCTCTATAAACTCCATAGGTTCTTCTCAGTTTTCTTCTCCTTCCAATCCTAATATTATCTTCTCCTTAAATAATCTTTTGCTAGTGCCTAATATCACCAAAAATCTTGTTTCAATATCCAAATTTTCTCGTGATAATAATATCTATTTCGAATTTCACCCATTTTCATGGTATGTGAAATCTCGGGGTTCTAATCGAGTCCTTCTTGAAGGCTCTCTTGGAGGTGATGGTCTATACGGTTTCGAGAACATCAAGCATACTCAAGGAGCCTTCCTCCTCTGTTTCCAACATTCCAGGCATTCTTGACTCCTAGTGAGCTTCTAGCTAAGTCCTCTCTTGTAACTAGCACTTTTGCCACTTGGCACTATAGGCTAGGACATGCCAATAACAACACTTTATAAAGGCTATCCTTCAATTGTGTAAAATTCCTTCATTGAATAAAACATCTAATGATAACTTTTGCAATGCATGCTGTCTAGGAAAAGCTCATATATAACATGCCCCCCTTCCCTTACTACTCACACTATTGCCTTTGAACTCATTCACACTGACCTTTGGGGACCTGCACCTTACACTTCCTATAACATCCCTGGCTGCTCTATGGATTGACGATTGTCCCCACAGGACCAACACGGGTCTTTTCGTGCTTTGTCCTCACTAACACGCTTCTTGGGAAAACTTCCCGGAGGTCACCCATCCATAATTGCTCCAAGTCAAGCACGCTTAACTATGGAGTTTCTTAAGTGATGGGCTCCCGAAAAGAAGATGCAACTTGTTTTCGGTAGCCCATCACTTAAGAACTCCACAGTTAAGCGAGCTTGACTTGGAGCGATTCTGGGATGGGTGACCTCCTGGAAAGTTTTCCCGAGAAGCGTGTGAGTGAGGACAAAGCACACCGAAAAGACCCGTGTTGGTTTGTGGGGACAATCGTCAATCCATAGAGCAGCCAGGGATGTTACAAATGGTATCAGAGAGGCACCTCTCCCGATGACGGTGTGGTTCGGGGACGAACCAAGCGGAAGCTGGTGGGCATGTAACACCCGGGTGCCGACGAGGGCGGGGAGTGGTCGCCGGTGCAAGAAGGCACGGACAAGGAGCGGCTCCTGGCAGGTTTCTAGGCGGAGGGACACATGAATGAACCGATTGCACACCCGAATGAGAGGGATCCTGAGACTGTGTAGGTATAGGACTATACAATTGAGGAAGGCTTATATGAATTGATTGATACTACCTACACTAATAAGATACATCTTCTTTTCGGTAGCCCGTCACTTAAGAACTCCACAGTTAAGCAAGCTTGACTTGGAGCGATTCTGGGATGAGTGACCTCCTGGGAAGTTTTCCCGAGAAGTGTGTGAGTGAGGACAAAGCACGCCGAAAAGACCCGTGTTGGTTTGTGGGGACAGTCGTCAATCCATAGAGCAGCCAGGGATGTTACACTTCCTTTGGGGGATACACTTACTACATCACTTTTGTTGATGCTTACACTAGGTTTACATGGATTTACTTTCTTAAACAAAAATCGGATGCCCTAACAGCCTTCAAACAATTCTCTACCTTAATTACAACTCAGTTTTCTGCCACTATCAAGGTTGTCCAGTCATATTGGGGAGGAGAATATCGTCCCTTCTCCAAATACTTGGCAGAATTAGGCATTGTCCATCGCTTGACATGCCCTCGTACATCCCATCAAAATGGGACTGTAGAGAGAAAGCATAGACAAATAGTGGAATGGGACTTGCCATGCTGTCCTATGCTTCTCTCCCTCTTAAATTTTGGGATCACAGCTTTACACAAGCTGTTTACCTTATCAATAGGCTTCCCATAGTGGCTCTAAAGTCTCATCCCTCACCCTATCATGCTCTTTATAACTCCAATCCTGATTATTCTAACCTTAGAACTTTGGGGTGTGCTTGTTTCCCCTTTCTCAGACCTTATAACCAGCATAAAATGCAGTTTAGGTCTTCGGAGTGTATCTACTTGGGGATGTCACCACAGCATAAAGGCCATAAATGCCTAGACTCTACTGGACGCATCTTCATCTCTAAGGATGTTTTATTCAATGAATCCAAGTTTCCCTATAAACAATTGTTCCTCTCTCAGTCATGTCCCCAAAATGTCCCACCTGAATCTCCATACCCTGCATCTATTCCCATTCCCTCCTACCCTCCCCTAGCTGCCACACCCTTAAATCAACACCCTCCACCTTCCCTAACTCCCTCACCATCTCAGTCTGTTTCTGCTCCACCTGTAGATCAGCCTGCCTCACCTCTTACCTCATCATCTGGCTCTCCCACTCATGCCCAATCTGTACCTAACTCTATTGAATCACCCACCAACTCTTCCAACTCTGTCCAATTTGTCTCCAATTCCCCTGGTTTTGTCTAGTCTCCAAGTCCCTCACCTGATCCACCTATTAATACCCATCATATGTTAACAAGGTCCAAAACAGGACACTTGCCACCTAGTCTTTTCTTGAGTCATGTTGAGCCAAGGTCTGTCAAAGAAGCCTTGACCAGTAAGCCATGGTTGGCTGCTATGCAGGATGAGCACAATGCTCTCATTAGAAATCACACTTAGTCTCTAGTTCCCCTACCACCAAATCGGCAGGCCATTGGCTGCAAGTGGGTATTCCGGGTTAAGGAAAATCCAGATGGCACAGTGAATAAACTCAAGGCTAGATTAGTAGCCAAAGGATTTCACCAACAACATGGGTTTGATTTCCATGAGACCTTTTCCTCTGTTGTGAAGCCGATCCACCATACGGATCATTCTAACTTTAGCCATCACTCACAAGTGGACTATGAAACAAGTTGATGTCAACAATGCTTTCTTGAATGGGGTGCTCAATGAAGAGGTTTACATGGTGCAACCTCCGGGTTTTGAACACGGTGACAAAACCCTTGTATGCAAGCTGCACAAAGCCTTATATGGGCTCAAACATGCCCCTTGGGCTTGGTATGAAAGCCTTGCATCCGCCTGCTGCTCGTTTGGTTTCATCACGAGTCGGTGTGATCCTTCACTATTTGTCTACACTAAGGGCTCTACATCTTTGTATGTATTAGTGTATGTTGATGATATAATCATCACTGGCTCCTCTGCCTCCCTTGTTGATGATCTAATTCAGAAACTCCACAAGCAGTTTGCTCTCAAGGAACTTGGGAACCTGGACTATTTCCTTGGTGTTGAAGTGAAGCACCTATCGAGATGGGGCTCTTCTACTTACACAGGGTAATTATATTCGGGATCTGCTAGCCAAAGCCAATATGGCTGAGGCAAAAGGGCTATCCTCTCCCATGATTAGCAACAACAATCTTACTAAAGCTGGTGCGATACAATGTCGGACCTTCCATCTCTACTGATCTATTGTAGGTACCCTACAATATGCCACGCTTTACTCGCCCGGACATAGCCTTTAGTGTCAACAAAGTTTGTCAATTTATGTCCAATCCACTAGATACTCATTGGCAAGCTGTCAAACCCATACTTGGGTGCCTCAAAGGCTCCATTCGGTATGGTTTGCTTCCCGTCCTGCCGCCCTGCTTGCTCCTTTTCCTTTCTTTGGCCTTTTGTGATGCTGATTGGGCGGTGACCCTGATGATAGAAGGTCCACCTTTGGTTCATGCATCTTCTTTGGCCCAAATCTTGTATCTTGGTGTTCTAAAAAGCAACAATTGGTTGCCCGGGCCAGCACAGAGGCTGAATACCGAAGCATGGCTAACACAACTGCAGAAACTCTTGGATCCAATCTTTGCTAACTGAACTTGGAGTCCCATTCATTGCTCCAAAACTCCTCTATGACAATCTTAGTGAGGTGAATTTGGCAGACAATCCTATCTTACATGCTAGAACCAAGCATATGGAGCTTGATATACACTTTGTTCGTGAGAAGGTTCTCTCCAAAGCACTCACAGTGGTCCATGTTCCTAGTCAAGATCAACTTGCAGATTGCTTCACTAAGCCACTCTCCTCAGCTAAGTTTACTGAGTTAAGAACCAAGCTCAATGTGGTTTCCTCCACCTTGAGCTTGAGGGGAGGATATTAGAGTATATGTATGATGTACCTGCATAACTGAATGAGCTGAGTCAGCATCATTCAGTTGTGACAGTTGGTGACAGTTGGGTAGCAACTGCTCTAACAGTTATGATCGATGGCTATATAAAGCCAACACTGTAATATTGTAAACCAAGAGATTCATTCAATGAAATCATAGTTACAATTTCAGTTTCTGATCTTCCTCTCTCTCTCACTCTATGATACATTCTATTATGGATTTCTTCTGAACCTTAAGATTTACCAAACTCTATTATAAGCGTTTTGATTATCAGGAAGAAACCTATGCGAATAGATGAATACAAATATTTGTACAATTTTATTTAATTATTTGGCTATTAGATAATCCAAATAATTGATTTGGGCAATATTTAAACCTGGACCCTCCTGTAGTAAGTGTTACTCGCTTATCACTATTTCTGATCCTTTTGTTTTAGTTTAGATGTTTTAGGCTTTTAGCAGTTTCACGAGTATCATGTAAAGCATGATATCAATTTTGCATAGATATTTTTCAATAACTCTAACTTTTAGCTATCATGTAAAGCATGATCGATCAGTGGGAAAGGAGTCGCCACCGGAATGATCGTCAGTGGGAAGAGAAGCCACCGATACGATCCATCAGTGGATAAGAGAATGAGTCACTGGTATGATCCATCAGTGGGAAAGGAGTCATCACCGGAGTGATCGTCGGTGGGAAGAGAAGCCACTGGTATGATCCATCAGTGGATAATAATTGCATGACAAACACTGGAGAAGCAAACGGTAGACCAAAGATTTGAGCTTTCGAACACAGCAAAACATAACCTAAGGGACCCAAACACATCAAGGTGGTTGTTGAAAAGTGGTCCATAGAGGGAGGTGAGAACAGATCCGAAAATAGCATAGGCCGGTGAGTTCGACGCGTCGGGAGTTTGGACGGTTGGACAGATTGGCGGCCGACGAGTCTAGTGATGGGGTCGACGGCTGGAAACGATGGCAGCAGACAACGACTGACGGGACAAAAACAAGGGTCGGAAAGACGAAGGATGGTATCCTCCTCCTTCAGGTTACCAGAAATGGAAAACACAATGGGGGAGAGAAAAATGAGATTTTTTTTTGTATGACTAAGAAGATGATTATAATTCCTTCATACTTAACGGAACTCCGCAGCGGAATAGTGACGAGATAGGTCACGGAGGATGGCTCCGCTCTGATACCATGTTGAAGTTATGAGTTTAGATAGAGAAAGAGAAGAAAAAGAATAAAAACTCAAAATATGATGATGATTGATTATGATATTGCATTACAAAAAGCTTAAGCACTAACCCCTATTTATAGGGATACAAGACTCCTAATCCTAATTGAATAAAGAAACTAATTATGATAATAACTAACTGATAACAACCTAATCATATAAGATAATTCAAGATACTCTTATAAGATAAAATGTATTCTAAGATAAGATAAGTTCATCTATTTTAACAAATTCCCTAACACACCGGTATACTGACTTCTCTCTTTAACTACTGTGATTTTAAGGTATTAGAATGAGAGATTTCTCATGATTTTAAGTTATAGAGCACCTTGTAATACTTCAGCAGCAGAGGAAAACATTAACATTGTATGTATTGCTTATTAATGTTGGGTGTGGTTATGGTGCATCACCCACATTTTACACCACCCACTACATCATCCATGTGGCAAATTTTGGGTCAATCAAATTGCCACGTAGGTTGGTCAAAATTTCAAACTTTCTAGTTGTATTATACTGTAGTCAAATTATATGAATACAGTATATTGTAGTATAATATATGTGTTTTTTGTATTTGCAAATTTAACTCATATTAAAATAATGTTTTTTGATTAAAAAAACTGATTATATTGAAAAATATTATTGACAACGAACATTATTTTAATTCATATTAAAATATTATTTTACAATATAATCAGTTTTTTTAATAAAAAAAATATTATTTTAATATGAGTTAAATTTGCGAATACAAAGAGTACATATACTATACTACAATATATTGTATTCATATAGTTTGACTACAGTATAATACAACTAGAAAGTTTGAAATTTTGATCAAACCCATGTGACAATTTGATTGGTCCAAAATCTGCCACATATGAGTGGTGTAGTGGGTGGTACAAAATATGGGTGGTACATCTTAGCCCAACCCATTAATTTCTTTCAGGGCACACAAAGTTCTGAAGGCAATGGAGAGAATATCTTATCTGTCAGAAGTCATATTCTTTCAAGGTTGCCCGAGAAAGATGTTGCCAGGACCAGTGTTTTGTCCAAGACTTTGCATGACGTATGGTCCACATTCCCCATCTTGGTTTTTGATGGTCTCAACCGTGGAGTACAATTGCAGTACCGAGACAGTGAAGATGCCCAGAAAGTACAAGATTATATGAGGAAACAAAGTAACTTGATGATTTCTGTAGACAGTTCATTGGAAAGGTTCCATGTCCGTGGCATCGCTATAGAAGAATTTAATCTAAGTATGGTAAAGTTTGATCCTCAGTCCATGCCAACTCGCATAAATCATTGGGTGAGAATAGCAACTGAGAGTGGTGTTAGGGTGCTAAAGCTTGGATTTCAAGATATTTACTTTGGCTATGCCTCACTTGATAAACACTATGCGTTGCCTCGAACTGTCCTTGAGGCCAAGTCACTTACTAAGTTAGAGTTGTCTGGAAAAATCAGAGTCGACAAAGCATTCCTGAATTTTGGAAATAAGTTCTCTTCGTTGAAAGTGTTATCCTCAAGGGAGGTGCATTTTGATCATGAACAAGCCAATGGTTACTTGAACTTTTTGGCAAATTCTCTCTACTCGAGACGTTGGAATTGGATGCCTGCATTTTGTCTGAGAGCATAAAAATTTCAAGTGCTCGGCTCAAGGTTTTAAGAGTTCGTGCTTGCTCTGACTTGCAGTTGAAAGAGGTTGAGATTGATGCGCCAAATTTAGAGTCATGTACATATCGTGGATCTGACTTCACAATGCCTACTATATCTTTTCTGAATACATCAATTCAACTGAAATTTAATATTATGTTTGTGATACGAATTCGTCTAGATTTTGAAGGATTAAAGAAATTTATCCAAAGTGTAAAACCCAAATACATTATGGCATCCATGACCCTTAGGTTCCTTTCCAACAAGGTAAGTGTCTACCTATGCAAGTTGATCATGCAATTGGGTTTGCATTTTTTTTTTCTTGATTTCTCATTTGAGTTTGTTTATTTTGGATTCTATAGATTGAGTTCAATCCGGATGCACTACAAGATACTTCATTCCTTTTGCCAAGGATTAAGCTACTGAACTTGTTTGTACATCTAGAAACAGAAGAGTTGTGTTCTCCTCTGGTCACTGGCTTGTTTTGGTGAAAGAGTGTTCGGTTTAACTGGCCTGTATTCTTGAGCTTAGCTTTATTATTTGGCTGGTTACTCTTAAAAATTTTATTATTAAGTGATGACAGATTGTTAAACAACCTAGTCAGGTTCAATGCTTAATTATTATTATTTAATAATGGATAATAGAAATAGTCTTTTTCATGAATTTTGGGAGAGAATTTTCTCGTCATACATCCAAGAGGCATAGCCTATTCCATTAATGCATTCTTTCTAGGAGAGTTGTTTTCCATTATGCTTTGTTTAAGTATATAGTGTGAGAGGAAGCATGATATGTCTGTCATTTGCACATTATTAAGTGATTAAAAGGGATGATTATTAACTTTCTTTGTCAATTGAACAAATCAACAGTTGTTCTGCGAGAAGCTAATGTGCAAACAAGCTGAAGAACAATGTTACTGTTCTAGTCAAATAAAATGTTGGTGGCATGATTTGAAAGATGTCAAAGTCACTAGCTCTTCCAAGATTTATGAGAACGTCATTGATTGTCAGACACTCTTGGAGTCATTAGAGTTAAGACCATTTCAGACAAAATTTCTGCTATTTGGTTTTTCTGTCCTTTTATTATTCCTGATAAACTAGTGAAATTGATAATCATGACGTACACATGATGAGTGATCCTAATTCCTGAAATGAGTTTCAAGTTTCAACCATAACATAGATTGCAAAGAAAGATACCATAAATAAAGGTCATTAGACTCTTTATTCTTTGTTTGGCTGATTCTATTATCGTCTACTTCGTTAAATTTGTTAGCTTCTGTCAGTTAGTTATTTTCTGTTTTAAGCTTGTAAAAGAATCAGCATTCATATATATATATATATATATATATATATATAAAGGGAGCATCTAAAGTGAGATGAATGCATTATTGTAAGAGTGAGAGGACTAAATCTGGGTCATTAAACTATACATGGATGGTCAGGATTAGACGTTAGTTGGTGGTCATATGATCACTTAAAAAAGTCACATGACTTATATGAGCTAATCTTGACTTATATGCATAATCTTGACACCGTTGATCATGATACTAGTAGCAGATGGGGAAAGAAGTAGGCGAGAAGAGAGAATATAGAAAATAGATAGATTTTCATATTGTTGAAAGAAGTAGTAGATAAGTCTCTCCACTTGTTTGGTTGGACAGTAAAAAGAAAGAAAGTAAATATATTATTTTTGTGAATATGCTCCATGTGACCATGTCTCCCAACGAAGCAAAGTTTCCATCCGATGTAGTTCCATTTTTTCTCTATCTCCCAAGGTTTCCAAGATGCAAGGAGTAGAAGGTAGAATTGGAACGGAAGTGGTAAAAACTAAGCTTTTCTCTCCAAATTCTTGTTGAAGGTGGAAAGAAGTTAAAATGTGTGGGACTCACAAGAAAAATTTCTCTCCTCCTTATTTTTCAAAAGGCGTAGCATTATCTTTAGCTTGAAGAACAAAACAATCGATTGATTAAAATTATAAATCAATTGATAAAAATATTTGTAATCAGTTGAATAGAGAGGACAATCGATTGAATTCACATTTTGGAGGAATTGGAGATTAGAAATTGATTGAACAAGGTTGAGAATCCATTTACTTATTTATGTCAATCGATTGATGTCACAGTCCAATCAATTGGACAATTAAAATCAGACGAACAACTAAAATGTGCGAAGATAGCTCAGACAATCGAGTGATTATATTAGGAAATCGATTAAGAAAATTTGCAATTGATTCTTATTAAATTGAAATCGATTGACCTTTAAATCAGATTAAAAATTGCTTGCAGGTAGGTGGAAGCGAATTTTTTTTTTTTTTGTGACAAAAATGTGGAAGCGAATTTAAAGCCATTGTTATTTAATTCTAGCACACATTAAGATTGTCTCTTGGGGCTAGTTTATTTATAAGGAGGGAAAGAATTCAGGCTTTAATTTTTCAGAGTGGTGTATCTCCCCAGTAGATTGTTTGAAATATCATAAGGGGCAGACCTGATATTCTTTTTTATATGACTGGGTTCAGGTTCAGTGCAGGTGTTTTTATGATGGCTTTCTAGTGGGGTGTGACTCTCTATATTTGATCAATATTTTCTCTGTTGATGTCTTTGACACAAAATTGATGATGCTGTTATATATATATTGCCTTTTTTGTTTTTGATTTGCTGATAGATGTTGTTGTTGCTAGAAGAAGGAAGCCCAAATGCTATCCCTCACTTGTTGCAGTGCTTCTCTTGTTGGTTCAGGTTCTTTTGCTGTTTGGGGCCTTGGAAGTTTTTTGGTTCTATGCCTTGGTTCTATGCTATCCCTCATACTGATTCTTTGGCTGGTTTTTGGTGCTCTGTTGGTGCCCTGTGTCTTTGTTTCCTTTGGGCTTTTGTTATTTGGTTTCACTTTTGTTTGTTTATGGGTTTGGGTATTCCTTGTACCCCTTTATTTTATATTTTTTTGCTTATAAAAAAAAATTTCTGCAAACACTTAGAATAATAATTGCCTAGAGGGTGTGGCACATGCCTTCCACGAGGAAAGATACTAGTTTTAAAGTTCTTCTAGCTTTTGCTTTTACCCTTATGATTGCAATTGGCTAGTTTCTGATTTAGTTTTGGAATCTGATTTCCAACTCTGTATGACTTTGAGGTGCTTAGTTTATTTCTGTACTACTTAATGTTAGTTTCAATTGTAATATTTTATTGGGAGCCTAAAATATGTGGTGTGGATATGTTTCTACAGCTGGCACATTTTTTTAGCAAATATAGGGCCTAATTTTTGAAGTTTTTGAAGAAAAAAAACTTGTCCCTTTTATTTTCAGAATCTGTAGTTTAAGGTTGTATCAGGAATAAGGTACTGCTTATGTTTGTGCTTATTGTTACTATCACTATTGTACTGCTAATTTATTATAGCATGCAAATAATAAGTTTAAAATATTGTTTACTGGCGTTTGTTGTTGCTTGATAGATCCAAAGCCTCAGAATAGTCTTTTAATTGATATTTGTAAGTTCTCACACTTTGATTGAATATTGCTTGGTTTGTGATTACATTTCACATTTGAATCTCATTTTTTGAGTAACTTTGTGTTATTTTCATTCTTGCAGGTTCAAGTTTGATTGCTTCAATCCTTCTACATCGTATTCTTTTACTATTATACAAATTGAATCCATAACCTTTTAATGGCACTGAACATATTGTATTTTGACTATGTAATTACACTAGTTATTGGATTCGAAATGATTCTAGTTATTAGATTCAAATGTTTTTTTTGTATATGTTTTGTTGACGACACATGAAATTAATGATTTTTTTTTTTGGATTTAATGAAATATATTTTATTTTGCTAAAATGAATTTTAGTGTTTTGTCCAAAAAAAAAATAGTGTGGTTTATTTGGAACATTTATATGATTTAAGTGTTTAATGAGCAAATATTATTGTCACTAAAACTTGTGTTAGTCAATTGGTGCATGATTTGAGTGACAAATAATCTTAATATTTCCTGGCAATAACAATTGCTAGGAAAAACCAATTAATGAATATTTTGGTCCTCGTAAATAGGGTGAGATTTGGTTTTAGTTTCTCTAATTTTTTTTAAGTTCTGGTTTCTAAACATTTTAAAAATTTGAAATTCGTCCATGCCATTAGGGTATCTTCGTTGAGTGATGACATGGCAGACAGAGAGTCACATCGTTAGTGCCACGAGTACAAAAATATTAATTTTAAATTTTACATAATTAATTTAAATAAGTTTTTTTATTCCTGCAAAGTTCATCTGTATAAATTTTTTTGAGTAAATTACACCCCATCCCTTTGAAGTTTTGTTAAAAGACATTCTACCCCAAACTTACTCCAAAAATACACTCCACCCCAATTAATGGATTGATTATGAACTAACTTAAATAGATTCTATCGGAATATTCCTTTTAACAATATATGGTAATTAACAAACTAAAATTCACATAAATTTTTATTAAGCTAGCCACTGTGATGACTCCTCTATCATGCGTGGAATGATTTATATAAGGAAATTAAAATATATTATTATTCTTATTATCGAGAAGGTTAAACTTATTCAATTTTTTTTAAAATGAAATAAAATTTATAAATAGTTTAAAATAATTATAACTACCTTATATAATGAGGTAACATCACGTCATGTTACACATTCACATCTCTATTGAGAAAACTTTTCACAAATTGAGATTTAGATATGTAAGCCATCCAAGGCTTCTCACAAATTGAGATTTTGCTATAGATTCAAATCTTTTATTCCAAGCTTCTTTCTACTTCTTCTTTGTACCAAGGAATTAATTGAATGAGGGGAAGTGGTTTGAGGTTCAAATCACGAAAGTGCAGCTACTCTTCAATTATGGATTTTAAATTTTTTTATAAAATTTTTATTTTCTTTCTTTTTTTAAAATAATTAAGTTTAACATTCTCGATAATAGTAATAGTAATAATAAAATATATTTTAATCCCCCTTATATAAATTATTTCATACATGATTAATGAGTCATCATAGTGGTTAGCTTAATAAATATTTATATAATTTTTATTGTGAATTTAAATTTGTTAACCACCCTATCTAGTTAAAAGGAATATCATGTTAGAGTCTGTTAAGTTAGTTAACAGCCAACATGTCAATTGAGGTGAAATATAATTTTTAAGTAACTTTGGAGTATAGTGTCTTTTAGCAAAACTTCAAGGAGGTGAAGTGTAATTTACTCAAAAAATTTCTTAGAATTTCGCCCCTATAATCTTTTTTTGTTGTTGTAAATAGTCCATACTGTCATCTCTTTGACGTGGCAAACAGAACACCACGTCAATCATGCTACACCGGTGCCACATCCAAAAATTAGGTGTTGTAACAAATTGGCTCCATTTGGAAACATATACCGGAAGTTATGCGATACAATTTACAATTTACTAAAAGTGAAACCAGGTTTTTTAGAAATCCAACAGTGTTCTAGCTGTTACCGGGAACAATTTGTGCATCTAAAATTTCTAATAATTTTACCTGACTTAGATGAGGATGTTAGTTTTTTTAATTCTAATTTGGTTTCACTAAATTCGAACAAGTATACAGGAAGATACACATCCATATTATAGGAACTATTTGCAAAAAAAATTGAGATTACAAGAACGAAATCCCAAGAATTTTTTACAGAGACTAACACTAAAATTCGTGAACTTTGCAGGGACCAAAAACTTATTTAATATTTTTATAGAATTAAAAAAAATACTATTTTTATTCATATGGCACTGATGATGTGACACTCTGTCTGTCGCGTTATCAGTTAACAGAGGTAACGACATGAATAAATTTCAAAGTTTTAAAATGTTTAGACACCAAAACCTAAGAATTTTTTTTGGATGGATTAAAACCAAATCTTGTCCTATTTGCTGGGACAAAAATATTCATTAAAACAAAAAAAAAATTAAAAAGGAACTTGAAAACAAGGTGAGCTATACTATATGTTTTAAGCTTAATTTCAATTTTCTTTTATTATTTATTATTTTTTTTGCAAGGATTTATTATATTTATAATTTTTAAGTTTTAAGTAGTAATTAATGTTTTTTAAGTTTTAAGTAGTAATTAAGAAAAATATTCTTTTATTACACAAAAGAAAAACTTAGAAGCAAACAAAATACAGAATGTCTGGTTGTTTCTGCTTTTTTGTTGACTTAGGCCAGTTAGAGGCATCAACTTTTTTTTGACCCCAAGTAAAACCATCGTCTCAAACGGTCAAACCTGAACAAAAACACAAAAAGTAAGAAAAACAAAAAAGAAGTCGGATCCATGAATAAGGTGGTGTTTGAAAGAGCTTATTTAAACTCATTTTGATTTATTTGAGGACATAAGTTCTTATGCAGTATGTTTAGTAAAGCTTATAAAAATAACTTATGTCATCCCATAAGGAGTTTTTGACTTATTTTCATAAGTCACTAGGAGAAGCTTATGGAATTATCATAAGAGCTAATGTACTAAACACCCTCACTATTCTAATCCTCTTATGCCCTTTTCTTTTTTTTAAGTGCTTATGACATAAGCTCTAATGCAATAAGATCTCATGTGATAAATTCATAATTAACTTGTTTACCAAACATATGCTAAATCATAAAAAAAAAATACAACCAGAGCCATTTTAAGCAAAGGATGAAAGATAGGGCTTTTGGTGCTTGGAACGAGGCGCACATGTCACATAAGAAAACAGAAGCTGCAGCGCGCCGACGGCGCAAGGTTTCTTTGTGTGACCGCAGAAGGCAGAACCGTTTCCTTCTTACCGAAAGCACGTTTTCACTTTCACCAGAGCAAGCAAGCAAGCAAGGTCGTCCACTTCTCCAAATCCACTGGTAATCACAATTCGCACACTCTCATTTTCTTTAACTAAATTTCAGTAAATTTAGCAAAATAACTTTGAGGATTGAGAAACAAATCTTATCCTTAATGATATTTGCACAGAGATATAAGAAAGGGTTTATTATTGGATATGTGGGAGAAAGGGGTCAGAGACGAGAGAGAAATAAAAAGGGGTTTGCTTTCTAATTCATGAATGAAAACATTCTTAGGGTTATTCTTCTCCAGTCTAAGATATATATTGTGCAAATGCATAGTGTTAACAAATCATTCTGGCATGGAAATTTTAACCTTTTTTTTAGTTAGCAGGTACATTTTTCAGGAAACAGAGAATATGGACAGGATATCTCATCTGCCTCCATCCATCCTTCATGACATTTTGTCAAGGCTGCCTGATAAAGATGCTGCTAGGACCAGTGTGTTGTCCAAGGCTTGGCATAATACATGGTCTACTTTTCCCTTCTTGGTTTTTTATGAATCCAGTTATGAAATCACCAAGATACCTAATGATGCAGACATTCGACTGAAAATGTTAGCGTTATCGTTGGACAAATACAAATTATGTAACCGGGTGTCACGCACATTGTTGAATTTCCTATGGAAAGGGTTGGCTATAAGAAAGTTTAAGCTTGTTTTCAAGTCCTTCACCCCTCCACCTCAGTTGTATCTTGTTAATGATTGGTTGAAGTTTGTATGTGATTCTGGTGTTGAGGTGCTACAACTTGAAAATCCAAGATCCCCTTACTCGTATTATGAATTCACTCACTTGCCTTTATGTGTCCTCCAGGCCAAATCACTGATTAAGCTAGATTTGTTTTGGTATTTCAGAGTTGATCAAGCATTCTTATATCACCCTATTAAATTTTCCTCTTTGAAAGTGTTATCCTTGAGTGGTGTCTATTTGGGAAATGAACGAGTAATCCAGAATCTCATTTCAAGTTGTCCTTTGATTGAGAAATTCGAATTGGTTTGCTGTTCTGGGTTGAACTCTGTAAGCATTCATGGTCTACCTAAGCTCAAGGTAGTCTATATTGTAGGAATAGAGGAGGTTGATGTTGATGCACCGAGTCTTGAGGATCTTTCCTACTCTGCTTCATGTTTCAGGACTATCATCCCTTGTAAGATTAACATGGATAAGTGCACAAATTTAAGGGAGTTATGTTTATATGCAACTTCCATTATCATCACTGACCAATGGTTTATTCAACTTTTTCAAAAATCTCCTCTCCTTGAGAAGTTGATATTGGATAGTTGTTATATGTCTGATAGGATAAATATTTCAAGTATTCATCTAAAAGTCTTGCGTTTAAGTTATTGCGACGAATTAGAGGAGATTAAGATTGATGCTCCAAGTTTATACAAGTGTACATATCAGGGTGATGGTTCCCTACCTGCTTACATCACTATTCTGAATAGCTCAAGTCAGTTGGTTTTAGATGTTGATTTCTTTATTGGTTCTAGTTTGGACTTACAACATTTATGTAATTTTCTCTTTGAATTAAGTCCCGTGCACATGCCACTTTCCTTATTCCTTGGTTTCAGTAATCATTCAACGGTAAGTTCACCCTAGCAAGTTATGCTTTATTTGGTTTACATTTTTAATTTTTAATATTTTACAGAACACGTGTTGATCATTAATTTTAATTATGTAGGTTTATTATGACATATTTGATATTCAAGACTTCTCTATAGATCCATGGATGATCAAACACGTGAACCTATGTGTAGATTCAGATTCAGAAGAGTGGAACCTGCTTCTTGTCACTAGCTTATTTTGGATCTGTCGTCCTTCTATTGTCTCTTGTTTTTTGGATTCAAAAAACAAGACATTAGTGAAGGTTTGTCATTGTCTTTTCAGATATTTTTTATTTATCTCAGTCATGCATAATAGTGCTTCAACATGGAGGAATGTTTTTTTCCCCTGTTTGATAGATGTGTAGTGGCTTTTCTTTAATAGGCATTCACCAGAGTTTTTAATCGTCTTTGTCAATTGTCTAAAACAACAGAACTTTTGTGAGAAGCTAATATGTCGAAAAGAGGATGGCTGTTGCAGTTCTAGCATAGTCAAATGTTGGTGGCATTTCTTGAAGGATGTTAAAGTCTCAAGTTCTTTCAGGGATTATAATATTGATGCTGATTTGAAGACCCTCTTGGAACCATTTCCAACTCTTTCATCCGAGGAAGAGGAGGAGATTAGCCGTTTTAAGGAGGGGCATATTAACTTTTGGTTAGAGTGGCAATTAGAGTCAAACTAGATGATCAAATATTTTTGCAGTTTTTTCTTCTTGTTCTTTCAGAAGTTATGAAACGATGTAATATCCTACATTTGTACTTTTTTGGTTTGTTTCTTGTTATGGAAGTTATTATTGTTATATTCGGTAACATTCTTCCTAGTGCATCAACATTGCATCCAAGGAGTCATTGTGCAGACGATGATAAACAACTCCAAAAGATATCAAGGATAAACAGCAAACCATACATACAATTTGTGGGTTTTGATTATACGCAGAATATAAAAAATCAACTTAAAAGTTCAAGGGTTGCAAGTTTAACTAACAATTCTATGCGTGTAATCTTATATAGTTCTAGAGCCAGCGGAACTTTGATGTTTCTCATGTTTGTTTGAGTTTTATTAAGAATTTGTTGAGTTAGGTCAAGCTCATTTTATTAGCTTAAGCTTAATTTGCTCAAGTTAACGAGCTACTTGAGTTTATTGAGAAGTGCTAATATTGTGTCTAGACTTCAAGTAAGCAATGATCGGAGAAAATTCGTTTCAAAAGTTGAATGGAGATTTAATAGAATGTGTGGCAAGACTAGAAATGTAAATTAATTTTTTTTAATAATATAAATCTTTTTTTTTTACCAAATTAATAATAGAAATCTAAAACTTTCATCATGTAACTTGTAATAACTTTATATATGTTAAAAAACATGTGACAAATGTGGATGTTCATTCAACTTTATAACGAGAAATGATAAGATGACAATCCAAACCAACAAATGACAATCATATAAATACCACTACAGATAGAAAAAAGACAAAAATAGTAATATAATAATATAAAACATCATAATAATGAGTTTATACAAAGTTGTCCCAGTATAGTTGTCTATACTTGGTTGTTAGAATATCATAGCTCCTTTGTAACCTCTAAGTTATTTCTCTTTATTTTGTATTGTAAATGACACTTATGTATTGACTTTTAATAGGTTCATAGGTTACAAGTTTTATGTCCTATAAATAGGACTTATGTGAATTGTAAGCTTTGCCCCTTTCAAGAGTATGATGCAAATACTCTTATTCTCCCATCTCTTCTCTCTTACCCATTTCTCTCTATTCTTCTTAATTTATAATATCTCGTTATTATTTTTGTTCATTTCAAAACACGTTATCAGCACCAGACTCTACCATAGGAGCATTGATTGAATCAGTTTGGAGATTGTATAAAAAAAATATTTATTTCTTCTCATTCTTCTCGGGTGATTATATCCTTTTCTTATATTTTTGTTTTTCATGTTATTTTTTAGTATTAAAGTATACTAGTGTTCCATTGATAGAAATTTTATTGTGAATTTTGTCACAATTATCTTATTACTTATGATAAATTTTGGAAGAATTTGATATTCAAGCATCCATGTAGGATGGCAGAAAACAATGATTTTTCCTAGTAATCATTTATAAGAAGAATGGTAGCATGATTAGTTCTCGAAGAACTAAACCTTTTTGTGTGCATATTTTCTTTGTCCTAATTTTTCTTATCTTATATTTCTTCTATTTATCATATTTTATCTTTATTGATATTGATTGTGCTGCTCGTTATAATTTTTGGAAGAAATTATTATTCAACAATTCCCAGGATTAGTAAGACAAAGGCAATGATTTTTCTTGGTAATTATTTATATGAAGATTTATGGTATAGTTCCAGAAGAACTAGCCCTTTAGATCATTATTGAAATTTAAAAGATCAATTCGATCATAGTTAATTTTGAAACAAAGGAAATTTAGAGAAAAATTTATCTATTGTTATGGCTCTCAAATATGTTATTAGAGTGGCAAAAATGAGAATATATTTTCAAGAATATTCTCAACTCATTATATGATTAACCATATACAAATATTTGATTATGATTTATTAATCATATACAAAATTAAATTAATTAAATATTTATATATAATTAATCAAATATTATATGATTAAAAAAAATAAACTTTATTAAATTAAAAATATTTACACGTGTGGGTGCAAATTACACGGCTGTTAAGTAAAAGATGAGGCTTTTGGTGTTGGGAAAGTGCCACACAGGTCCCCTAAGAAGACAGAACCAAGATACGATTGTGACGGCGTAAGGTGGGGATTGTGACGGCGTAAGGTGGGGCGGAGTCCACGGCGGACGGAGGTTCCTTCTTACCAAAAGCACGTTTTCACCTCTGCCGCAGATTTTCACTTCTCCATTTCAATGGTATTCACAATTAACACACTCTCAGTTTCTTTTCCATGTTTTCAGCAAATTCTACAAAATAACCTAGAGGATTGAGTAACAAATCTTACCCTTTATTTGCAGAGAGATGAGAAAAGGTTTTATTATGTTTAAATAAAATAGAAATAAGAAATTGGATGTGTGATAGAAAGGGGTCAGAGAGAGTAGAGAAATATAATGGGTTTGCTCTCTAATTCACGAAAACATTTTTAAACTACATCTCCTGCTATTCTTCTCTGGTATAAGATTCTTGGAATGGAAAATATTTATATCTGTTCTGCGCATATTGTTAAGAAATCATGTTAGTAGTTATATTTTTCAGGGAACACATAATGTGGACAAGATATCTTATCTGCCACAATCCATCCTTCATGACATTTTGTCAAGGCTGCCTGATAAATATGTTGCTATGACCAGTGTGTTGTCCAAGGCATGGCATGATACATGGTATACTTTTCCCGACTTGGTTTTTGATGAATCCAGTTATGAAATGACAAAGATACCTGATGAAGCAGACATTGAAATGCAAATGGCAGCATTATTCTTGGACCAATTAAAGTTCTGGGAGTCGGTGTTGGGCACATTGTTTAGGTTCCGAAGCTAAGGGTTGACTATAAGAAAATTTAAGCTTGTTATTAACGACACCTCTCCTCCACCTCCGTTGTCTCATGTTAATATTTGGATGAAGTTAGTATGTGATTCTGGAGTTGAGGTGCTGCAACTTGAGAATGGTATTGATGAGCTAAAACTTCAGAATCCAAGATCCTCTGACTCACATATTGGATTCACTTGCTTACCTTTATGTGTCCTCGAGGCTAAATCACTAATCAAACTAGAGTTGTCTTGGGATTTCATAGTTGGTCGAGAATTCTTGAATCATCCTATTAAGCTAATTTTCCTCTCTGCAAGTGTTATCCTTGAAACATGTCAATTTGGAATATCAACAAGTAATACAATATTTCATTTCTAGTTGTCCTTTAATTGAGAAATTGGAATTGGTTCGCTGGGTTGAGATCTGTAAGCATACATAGCCTACCTAAGCTCAAGTCCTTCTTCATCGTAGGAGTAGAGAAGGTTGATGTTGATGCACCAAGTCTTGAGGTTGATGTTGATTTCCTTATAGCTTTCCTATGATCAACATGGATAAGTGCACAAATTTACGGGAGTTATCTTTAGTAGCTATGACTTCCATTGTAATCTATGACCAATGGTTTCTTGAACTTCTTCAAAAATTTCCTCTCTTGGAGAAGTTGGTATTGGAAGGTTTTGATATGCCTGATATGATACATATTTCAAGTATTCAACTAAAAGTCTTGGATTTATGTAATTGCTATGACTTAGAAAATATTGAAATTAATGCTCCAAACTTGTATCAGTGTACATATCGTGGTAATGGTTCCATAATCCCTATGATATCTATTCTGAACAGCTCAAGTCAGTTGGTTTTAGATATTGTTTTCATTGTTGATGTTCTTCTGGGCTTAGAAAATCTAAGGAATTGTCTCGGAGGCATAAGATCTGAGCATAATTCAGTTTCCCTATTCCTTGGTTTTCGTGATGATTCAACTGTAAGTTCACCTTAGCAAACTGTGTTTTATTTGGTGTGCATTTTTATTCTTTTACAAACATGTGTTGGTAATTAATTTTTTGATTTTGTAGGTCGAGGTCGATCTATTTGAATTGCAAGACTACTCGATGGGTCCACCAAGCATCAAACACTTGACCCTATGTGCAGATTCAGACAGAAAAAAGTGGAGCACGCTTCTTGTCACTAGCTTATTCTGGAGTTGTCGACCTTCTATTGTCTCCTTTAATTTGGATTTCAACAAGACATTAGTGAAGGTTTGTCACTGTTTTTTCAGATCTTTTTCTTTTGTTTCAATAATGTATAAAAGTGCTTTCAACAAGAAGGAATATTTTAATGTTTTGTTTGATAGAGATGTAGTGGCTTTTCTTAAATAGGCTTTCAACGGGGTTTCTAACTATCTTTGTCAATAGTCTAAAACAACAGATCTTTTGTGAGAAGCTCATACGTCAAAAAGAGGATGACTGTTGTTGCAGTTCTAGTCAAAACAAATGTTGGTGGCATTTCTTGAAGGATGTTAAAGTCTCAAGTTCTTTTAGGAATCATAGTGCCGTTGGTTATTTTAAGACCCTCTTAGAAGCATTTCCAACTCTTTCATCGGAGTGTTTATTGGTTTGGATCGACTCAATGAATGCATTGATCCGAACCCAACAAATTTAATTGGTTTGGATTTTTTGGACGTTCAGGTTCGATTCGGTTCTCGGGTTCGAAGATTTTGGAACCAAACCGAAATGAACGAACCAGACATATTTTAATATTTATAGTTTATATTTTAATTTTTTATTAATTATTAGGATTTTAAAGATTTGGATTTTTGACTCTAGAGTACACCTTACCTCACCTCCTTACCCATTGCCATTTTCTTCCTTATGGACCTTACCCTTCCCTTCTCCTACTTCTAGTCGTTGCAGTCAGCCGTCTGTCGTGCCATCCTCCGTCGTAGCATAGCCCAGCCTAGCCGTCCATTCTTCCAGCAGCCTTCATTTCCCTCTCCTCTCTCTTCTCTCTCTCATCTCTTCTTCCATTACGTGTCTTCCATTTCTGTGTAGTTATTCTTCTGTTTTATATCTTCCTCTTTGTAGTTATGTTTGGTTACTGTTCAGTGTTCATTACACGTTTTTTACTTCTTTGCTGTAGCTATTTTTTTTCTCTGTAGCAGATCTTCACTGCAAAGATCTGCATTGATGTATGTTTGATTTTACTTCTCTATAGCGCTTTAACTTCTCTACACAGTGCTATTTCTATTCCTATTTCTATTTTAAGAGACTCACAATCTGAACTACTGCTATTCTGCTACTGGCCTACTGCTAGGACATTATAACTATAATCTGAACTATTTCTATTCCTATTGCTTGAATTACTGCAAATTGAAATACTCATTGAACTAGTTACCAATCTGACTACTTGGTGGATAGTTCTTCAAGCAGAAGCAAGAACACAAACAGCTGTAGAACCATTAGAATTGTTCCTTTAGACCTTAAATTGTTCTATTCAATGGTGTATGTTGCTTAGAACCATTAGGCTCGAATTTGCATCTCTATAATTTTTTTTTTTCATATATTAGTTTTTTTTACCAGGTTTTTCATATATTAGTTAAAAAAACAATACAATGTTGTTATTATTATTATTATTTCTAAAAATAACATAATGGCGGGGCCATTTTGGATTGAACCACGCTTAGCTTGCATCTTTGTACCAATTTCTTGTGCATCTTATCTTTTCAGAAAACATCAATTTTGTTCTTGAAATTGTCATAATAGGTCATATTAGCCCAGAACTTTACAAAATAGAAAAATTAGTCCTTAGCTTTGACGACTGCCAGTTAATTTGGTTTTTAACGTCAGTGCACCTTAATTAAAATTAACAGGGGGTCTACGTGCACGTTGAGTGCCAAAATGACGCCTATAAGGCAAACTATGCTTGAAACGTCATTTGCATTTTTTTAACAAAAAATAAAAAAAACACTAAGACAAATTTAATTACCAACATTTCTTTTTTTAATACTATTTTATTAAAGGAATGATAAATATAATATTAATACTTTTAAACTAAGGATAATATAGGAATTAAAAATTTATAACACATCTCATTCCGTCTCCTTCCCAAACAATGTAAGGAGAATTCTATTCCATTCCATTCTAAAATATCCAAATAATGAAATGAAACTTTTATTTCATTTCATTCCATTCCGTTCCCTTCCATTATGATCCGTTCAACTCCATTCCATCTACTTCTACCAATCCAAGCATACCCTAAGTGACTCGGAAACTTCACTACACTTTGAAGAATTTGTTTCCTTGATATTCTTTGTTTTTTCTTGTGTTATGTGTTGATCTTCTGCTATCAACTCTTAAAGGAATTAAGCTCAAGCGAGTCGTTTTTGACTATTTAGAGAGGAATTTGAAATTCTCTTTCCGGATATGTAGCATGTCAGTTGTCTTTTTCTCTTTTCTGCAATAGCTTTGACTTTTTGATTTTTTGACCTTTTTGATAAAGCTTCCGGTGATCCTTTCTAATTAATGAAGCTTCTGATAGCAAAAAAGTTGCTTTCTGAATGTGATGAACATCTTTAAGTGATACGAGTGTTAAGCATAGAGATGTATGAGGACAATGGTTGATCATTCTTCCAAATGTAGCGTATTCAGAGGCTTGTTTGCATATAACTGTCAGCAGGTCCAGCTAAACATTCTGATAAGCTTCTCATAAAGCTTATAATAGACAAGTCCCATCTTCTGAAGCTATAATGAAACTTCTAACTTCTTGATAGGATATGGCTTTGCAACCTTGTTTTAATCATCTGATTGCTCAGAAAATTGATTGTCTTTTGGTCAATTAATGTATGAACCAATTTATAATGCTAAAAGGTATGATCGTATTTTCTTAAAGTAACATAAGTTAAAATATAACAAAGCACCAGCGTTTTAAAAGCTAAGGTACTTTCCAAATTTTGGTTTTATTTTATTAAATAAAAGAAATACACAATATTATATATATATATATATATATATATATATATATATTTTGTAGAAATTGGCTTGAGCTCTCTTAGTCTAAAAGTCTAGTACAGGAAGAAATTTTCAGTTTTGGTCTTGTATTCTGTTAAACCATTTTCTGTTATGGTAGTTATGGCAAGTATGTAACTAACTCAGTTTCGCATATACTTATTTTTAGTGCATCAGGGTTCCTATAAATAAAAAGGGGAATTCCTGAGATAGATATAGGAGGTATGCTAGCTGAGTAGTGACAACCACTTGTTCATTCTGTAAATCTCAAGATCATAGTGAATCAGTTTTCTCCTTCTGCCTGTGGGTGGATGTAGCCAAGTTGGTGAACCACCCACGTAAATTGTTGTGTTCTTGTGTGTGTGTGAATAATCTGTGTTTTTGTGTGCTTCTCTATGCATCGTCTTCTTATCTCTGCATAACAAACTGGTATCTAGAGCTAGACTAGATCAGTCTTTTCAATCGTCTGAAATCATGAATCAGAAGATAACTCGTGTCGGGTGATCAAGATTCAAACAAGAAGATGGCTAGCACCATCAAGATTGAGAAGTTTAATGGGAGAAACAGTTTTAATATCTGGCGTATCAAAATGTGCGCTCTGCTGAAGGGACAAGGAGCATGTGCTCCTCTTTCGGGTGAAGGTGGCAAGTCTGCTAAAGTTGTCACCTTGGAACAAGACAAGGCTCATTCCCTGATCCTTCTTTCCTTGCCTGATGAAGTGCTCTATGAAGTCTCTGAAGAAACCAAAGCTGCTGGATTATGGCTGAAATTGGAGAGATTGTGTATGACAAAATCCTTGTGCAACAAGCTATTGCTTAAAAGGAGGCTATTTGGTCTTCGAATGAAGGAAAGTACACAACTTAAGGACCATCTTGATGAATTAAATTCCATTTTACTAGAACTTAGAGATATTGATGTTAAGATGGATGATGAGGACATAGCTATGATTCTGTTAGCATCTTTACCTCCTTCATATGAAAACTTTGTTAGTTCTTTCACTGTTGGTAAAGATTCTATCTCTCTAGAAGATGTAAAGTCCCATTTATACTCTAGAGAACATCGTCTCAAAGCTTCTAGTAATGGTGATGATAGTGGAGCTGCTGGCTTGGTAGTTACAAACTCTGCAAAAGGTCAGAACAAGAAAAGGGGAAAGGGCGAGAAAAGATTCAAGACTGATCTAAAAGATATCTGTAATTACTGCAAAGAACCTGGCCATTGGAAAAATGATTGTCCAAAGAAAAGAAAGAAAGAATTGGTTGCAGCCTCAGTTCGAGAAGATTCCATATCAGAAACTGAGTTAGTGCTATCTGTTGTGGAACAACATCAACAACAAAGTGATCAATGGGTCATTGACTCAGGATGTTCCTACCACATGTGTCCACACAAAAGTTGGTTCATGACTTATGAAGAGAAGGTTGGAGGTAATGTCTTAATGGGAAATAATAATCCATGTGAGACAGTAGGTGTTGGTTCAGTGCAAATCAAAATGCATGATGGAATTGTTAGAACTCTGACAAATGTAAGACATGTCCCAGAGCTGAAAAGAAACCTTATTTCTGTGGGAGCCATGGATTCAAAAGGTTTCAGCTGTGCTGTAGAAGGTGGAGTAATACAAATCAAGAAAGGAAAATCTGTTGTGATGCAAAGCATGAAGCATGGAAATCTGTATGTCTTTGCAAGGGACAACATCACAGGCTCGGTCTCGGCAAGAAGAACACAATATGAAATTAAAGCTACTGATGATAATTCTCTATGGCATATGCGCCTTGGCCACATGAGTGAAAGGGGAATGGAAATTCTCAACAAACAAGGACTTCTTGGAAACCATAAGGTGATACCTCTGAAATTCTGTGAACACTGCATATATGGAAAACAACATAGGTTGAAATTTCCTAAGGCTATTCATTCTACTAAGTCCACTCTGGACAGCATTCATTCTGATTGTTGGGGTCCCTCTAAGGTCCCATCTCTTGGGGGAGCAAGATATTTTCTGCCCGTCATAGATGACTACTCGAGGATGACATGGGTATTCATGATGAAGCAGAAGTCTGAAGCTTTCAAATTCTTCAAGCATTAGAAGATCCTTGTGGAAAATCAAACAGGAAAGAAAGTTAAAAGGCTCAGAACAGATAATGGCTTGAAGTTTTACTCAGAAGAATTTAATGAATTCTGTAAAAATGAAGGCATTGCTAGACATCACACTGTTAGGAACACTCCTCAACAAAATGGGATAGCTGAAAGGATGAATAGAACATTACAAGAAAGAGCTAGATGTTTGCTATCAAATGCTGGATTAAACAGAAGTTTTTGGGCAGAAGCAGTGAGTACAACATGCTATTTGGTGAACCGTTCTCCATCCACTGCCATAGACTTCAAAACTCCTTTTGAAATTTGGTCCAATAGACCAGCTGATTACTCAATACTGAAAGTCTTCGGGTGTCCAGCTTACTATCATGTAAATGAAGGGAAGCTAGAGCCTAGAGCTAAAAAGGGTGTTTTTGTAGGCTATAGAGATGGAGTGAAGGGATACATAATTTGGTCTCCATCAGAAAGAAAGGTAATTCTAAGTAGAGATGTCATTTTTGATGAAAACTCTACCTTGCAATCCAAGTCAGAATCAACAGATCCAAGTAAATCCAAAGAAGACACAAAACACGGGAAATATGACTGAACAGCAACAAAAGGGTGTATCTGAAACAATTCAAAGGCCTTTGAGACAACCTGAAATTCTAGCAACAATAAAGTCACAAAGGCAGATCAAGCCTCCTGAAAGATATGGTTTTGAGGGCATGGTATCCTATGCCTTTCAAGTAGCTGAAGATATTGACATACAGGAGCCAAGCACCTATCAACAAGCTATTTCTAGTTCAGAATCAACTCGGTGGTTCACTGCTGTGCATGAAGAGATGGAATCTCTAGGGAAGAATCATACATGGCATTTGGTCAAACTACCAGAAAATAGAAGAGTGGTTGGATGTAAATGGATATTCAAGAAGAAAGCTGAACTTTCATCAGATGAGGCCATTAGATACAAGGCAAGACTTGTGGCTAAAGGTTTCAGTCAAAAGGAAGGTGCTGACTACAATGAGATTTTTTCTCCAGTAGTTAGACACACCTCAATTAGAGTTCTCCTAGCTATTGTTGCAAATATAGATATGGAATTAGAACAACTTGATGTAAAAACAACCTTCTTACATGGAGAATTGGAAGAAGACATTTTCATGAAACAACCAGAAGGATTTGAGGTACAAGGGAAGGAAGAATTAGTCTTCAAATTGAAGAGATCTCTCTATGGATTGAAACAATCTCCCAGGCAATGGTATAAGAGATTTGATCAATTCATGATCTCTCATGGATACAATAGGAGCCCTTATGATTCCTGTGTTTATCATAGCAAGGTGGAGGACAACTCCTATATCTATCTACTGCTTTATGTGGATGATATGCTTATAGCATCCAAGAATAAAATAGAAATCCTCAAGATAAAGTCTCTCCTCAGTTCTGAGTTTGAAATGAAAGACATGGGAGCTGCTAGAAAGATCTTAGGCATGGAGATCTACGGGGACAGAAATCAGAAGAAGTTTTTCTTGTGTCAAAAGGATTACATTCATAAAATTCTAAGCAAGTTTGGTATGATAACAACAAAACCTATATCCACACCATTGACAACTAGCATCCGGATCTCTGAAGATCATTCAACTCAATTTGAATCAGAAAAGGAACATATGACAAGAGTTCCCTATGCAAGTGCAGTTGGAAGTCTCATGTATGCTATGGTATGCACGAGGCCAGACTTAGCACAAGAAATTAGTGTGGTGAGCAGGTATATGAGCCAACCAGGGAAGGAGCATTGGCAAGCTTTAAAACGCATTTTCGGATATCTGAAAGGAATAGCTGATATAGGTCTCATATATGGAGGAAATTCAAGTAGTTTTCTTTCTGGTTATTCAGATGCAGACTATGCTGCAGATCTGGACACAAGAAGATCAACAACAGGGTATGCTTTCACAGTTGGCAATTCTCTGGTTAGCTGGAAAGCTACACTTCACCTACGATTGCTTTATCTACAATCGAATCTGAATATATGGCTTTAACTGAGGCAACAAAGGAAGGCATATGGCTAAAAGGGTTAATCAGTGATCTAGGCTTCCCTCAGGATCATGCTATCATTTTCTGTGATAGCTTAAGTGCAATCTGTTTGGCCAAAGATCAGGTACACCATGAAAGAACCAAACATATAGATGTTATGTATCATTTCATTCGTACAGAGACAAGGGTCAAAATTCAGAAAATCGATACAAGAGATAACCCTGCAGATATATTCACAAAACCTGTTCCTAAGAGCAAGCTCATGCATTGTTTGGATTTGCTCAATGTTGATTGCTGGAAATAACAACAGTGAAATGGCAGTATAAAAGGAGACACTTGTACTAGACATCATCAGTAAAGAGGAGCTTCAATCCAAGGTGGAGAACTGTAGAAATTGGCTTGAGCTCTCTTAGTCTAAAAGTCTAGTACAAGAAGAAATTTTCAGTTTTGGTCTTGTATTCTGTTAAACCATTTTATGTTATGGTAGTTATGGCAAGTATGTAACTAACTCAGTTTCGCATATACTTATTTTTAGTGCATCAGGGTTCCTATAAATAAAAGGGGAATTCCTGAGATAGATATAGGAGGTATGCTAGCTGAGTAGTGACAACCACTTGTTCATTCTGTAAATCTCAAGATCATAGTGAATCAATTTTCTCCTTCTGCCTGTGGGTGGATGTAGCCAAGTTGGTGAACCACCCACGTAAATTGCTATGTTCTTGTGTGTGTGTGAGTAATCTGTGTTTTTTTTTTTTTGTGCTTCTTTATGCATTGTCTTCTTATCTCTGCATAACATATATATATATATATATATACTAGTCTAATAACCCGTGCGGTACGCACGGGTGCCTATAACATTTTTTTTCCCAAAAGCAATATAATACAGATTTATTGAAATATGAGTTGAAATATAAATCATAAATCATAAATCATAAATCATATTATATCTATGAGAATCTTTTACTCTTTTATCTATCATATAATTTCAAAATCAATTCTCAACGATGATTATAATTTACTTATTTATCGTTTAGCACAAGGATCAAGAGGTCATGAATCATGTCAACATATAATTAATTTTTATATTTAAATATAATAAATATTAAGTATTAATATATATATATATAAATACTAAAATATAATAATTAATTCGGTTCCAAAATTCTTGAACCTGATAATCGAACCAATGACCATTGGGCTTGGTTCAGACCCGCATACGAAAAAATACAAACCAATTTAATTGGATCGGTTCATCGAATTATTCATTCGGGTTTACGCCGCTAAACTTTCCAAAGAACACAGTAGTTTGCTACTTTTCTTGGCTAGAAACATTTAAAAACAAAAAAATTGTACACTTTAAAAAATTAATAATAAAATTATATAAAATTGGTTCGGTTGGGTTTGGTTTGAACCCGAAAATATTAAAATATAAAATTATTAAATAAAATCAATATTAAGTATCAAAATTATAGTAATTAGTTCGGCTCCAAAATTCTTGAAACTGATAAACGAACCGATGACCAATGTGTTTGGTACCTTTCCAGACTAAAAAACATTTAAAAACAAAAAATTTGTAAACTTTAAAAAACTAACAATAAAATAATATAAAAAAATCTGAATCAATCAAAATTGATTCTGTTCTGTTGGCAACTCCTTATATTGTTACATGAATAGTAGAAGAAAAGTTGCTAATTGAAAAAATGATATAGATATTAAATACTAAAATATATATAAATATACAAACCAATTTAATTGGATCGATTCATCGAATTATTCATTCAGGCTTACACAGCAAAACATTTGTACACTTTAAAAAAATAATAATAAAATAATATAAAAAATCCGAACCAATCAAAATCGGTTCGGTTCGGTAGGGTTTGGTTTGGACCCGGAAATATTAATATATATATATATATATATATATATATATATATATAAATAAACTAAAATATAATAATTAATTCGGTTCCAAAATTCTTGAACCTGATAATCAAATCAATGACCATTGGGTTTGGTTTAGACCCGGATACAAAAAAATACAAACCAATTTAATTGGATCGGTTCATCGAATTATTCATTCGGATTTACGCCGCTAAACTTTCCGAAGAACACAGTAGTTTGCTACTTTTCTTGGCTAGAAACATTTAAAAACAAATGTACCCATGGAATTGTACCTAAGTCTTGTCCTATATATTAACCACAAAGAAATAATTCCATAAGAAAATATTTATATAATTATCAGTACTTCATCATATCCGGAAAATGCTTTAGCCAAATCCTGTAAATTGGATAACACAGCAGTACATTCTTCATTTCCTCCTCTGATATAGAGCCTGTATAACCATATCAAAACAAAAAACAGTTTTCTAAGCAACCTAATCTTTTATTATACTTTTAAGAAAACATGTGCTAAAGTTAAAGACACAGACAAAATTACCCATATGTATTGAGGTTTATTCTTCATTTGGTGCTTCATGAATCTGAGTCACACAAAAGAGTTAACCTGCGGTTAAGTTTCATAAATTAGCAAATATAAAGCTCAGCCACTGTAATAGAATATCACTGAAAGTAGATCACAATCTGTTAAGGATTGTGTCATAACAAATGGAGTTTGTATTAAAAGGAGAAATAAAAATCCATGTTGAATCTTTGTTACATTTATGCAATCATATTGTAAACATGTCATTACCAGTGAACTCTGCAGTTTAGCTTCCCTTGGCTGGCTTCATCCTGTTGTTCCTATCTTCGGACCACTGTAACTTTCTTTTCAAAGCATAGGTGATTTTGGGAATCAATTTAGATAAGGATGTCATTGTATGGTCCACTAACACAGGAGAGAATCTATATGGATCCATTTGATAACACTGCTTACACTACAAGAATAAGGTGAATTAGCGACGGAAATTTTGCGACGGTCTCAAAACCGTCGCTAATTTTATGTTTTGCGACGGCTAAAGCCGTCGCAAATGGTAGAGGAAATTACTGACGGAAGTTCCGTCGCAAATCTGTCAGTAACGTTCCCGCCATTTTACGCGAAATGTTGGCGCCAATTTGCGACGGGCATGGCCGTCGCTAATGTGCGACGGATGGTAATTTTGCGACGGTCATTCCATTCATTTGCGGCGGAATCGTAATTTGCGGCGGCAGCCGCCGCTAATATTAAAAGGCTCGCTAATTTCCAATATGTAACTTCGAACAGTTTTTCTTCCTCCCTCGATTTGTCTTCTTCGGCGCAACGGTTTCCCTCTCTCACTCTGCAAAGATCCGGACCACCAAAACGGCGAGTTTTCACTTCTTATTTCTACTTTGTTCATTTTTCTTTCAAAATATTACATTACCTTCCCTCATTTCTTCTTTCTAATTTGTTCACCTTCTCTTTACGATTTTGCAGGGCGTAAAATACTAAGGATTGTTACTACGCTTCACAAGACAATTCAATAGCTCCGAACAGTGTGAAATATTATTCATACAACAATATATATATCTGTACTTTAGTTCTTTTGTGGGGGCCAGCTCAAAAATATTACCAACTGCATTATAATTTCCATGTTGAAATTTGAAATTTCCATGTTTTGGGGCATCGGAATGAAGTGAGCATTTACATTTGTAAGATGCTTGAATTGGTTGTCTGCATTATAATTTCTATGTTTTTTCTTTTATAATTTTATCTCTTGTATAGTGTACATACACGCATCATAAATTTGTGTGTAAAGATGTTGGCTGATTATGAAGTTGTGAAACCTCTCCCCAATCTCCTGGTGTTACCAGTGTGGGGCTACAGGAGAAGCCTTTTTTCGTTATTATTACCGTATTGGGAAATAAAATATTTCTTAGCGGAATTGTTCTTCTTTTTTTTTTCTTTTTTTAAAAGATGTTTTTGTTGAGTCACATGTTCTATTATTTACCAAAAAGATGTTATATTGATTATTATATTAAATATAAAAAAGCAATTTTGTGTATTGCAGAAAGTAATGCTAAGATGATTGAGCGGTTTTATGTAACCTTTTTCAAACTCCAAAAATTATGAGCTCACCAACGATTTTTGGATCGTAGACCGAAAATTCTCTCCTTGAGGTAGCTCCATAGCCGAACTTCTAGAAGCTCAAAGAATTTTTACATAAGCACAAATCCAACAGCACAAGCAATTAAATAGTGCTAACACATTAAAATATAATAAATGGAACGGACAATATGCTCTTAGTTGTGCCATGTTGACATCTTTCATAACTTGGTAGGTTTCACTTTGTTTCCAATTTTACTTCATCTTCAACCAGTTTTTCTCTCTCTTACCCCACTTTCTCTCCTTCGACCCTTTATCGATTATTGGAGGAGTGACCATGGTCATCCGTGGGAGCTTTGTGTAATAGCAACGTGCTTTCCTCATTCTCTTTCCAACCAAAATAGTGGACTCTGCTTTATATATATCCGTAATTTTACCAATTGGATTTTGTTTCATCTCTTGTTATTTCAAGTATTCTACGGAATTTGTTTTTCATATTTGGTTTCTCCACACAAAAAAAAAATTGAGATGGATTTATATTAGAGGAAACAACTCTGCTTTGGGAGATTTAATGAATTGATTTTTTTATGTAGGAAACGTACATGTATGTGAAATTTAAGTGATTGTGAAGCTCTTTTCTTCTTATTTGAGTTGGTATGTGGATGTGCAATTGAGGAACATGTAGGAGGCATTCTCCTCACTCGGCATGACACAACATCAATGTTAGTTGTTCCTTTTGTAGTAGAGAAAATAAATAGCGCTTTTACCTAATCATGTAATAGACCTTGACAGATGGATCACATAGAAGGATATTAACTATTTTTTTTTTCTTTCTTTCCTCAACTAAATATAGTTAGAGTAAGATTTTCAATACAATAATGCATTGCCATTTATCATTCTCATCTATATTGAAGAAAAGTTTTTCAAATGGGGTTGATACTAATATATATTTTTACCGATGACTTTGATCTTGAATTGGCTTGATATAGGAATACATGTAGTATGGTACTTCGACTTTAAAGTACACCTATGATTTAGAAGATAAGGAAATAAGGATGGAATTATTTTTGGATGTTAGCATTATTTACTTCGGCCTTCGATTATTGGTATATAGTATGGTTAACTTGCATTTCTACAAAAATATTGTTACCAGTGTACTTTCCTCATTTCCCCCCACTAAAATAAGCTTTCTAGTGGTCCCATTGAACTGCGAGAATGTGTTTTGGATAGGGTATTTGGTAGAGTTGGTAAGTCAAATTATTGTTTGTCATTTTAATAACAAAAAAAAAGGGGAAAAGAGAATGAAAGTGATTTCAATTATGAGCATTAGTCTACAAAGTGATATTTGAATGAACATTCTTGCTTACACATGGCGCTCTACTTGATTTTGAATTAAACCTAGAGGGTCTCATCAATTAATTTAGCACATGACCGCATGGTGAGACTTAACTTTGAAATGGTCATTTTAAGCAATTTTTGGATTCTCATGCTTTGTTTATATTTACATCATTTATAGCAATGACTTTAATGGTGCTACCTCTGCTACTTTACAAAGTAATGAGTTTAATAATAGACAGTGAATATTGTTATAAAAAAAAATTACTATGAAGGGCGATGTTTAATAAATGCTAATGCAAATATGCCTAAGTTCTTGATCGGATGCCATGAGCTTTATGACTACAATGTTTTATTAATTGTATGCATTTTTTTAGGTCTGTTATTTTCTTCTTTGATTATAGATGCAATCGAGGCTTGTAGGTTGGTGGAAGTTATGATTTTTTATTATTTATAATGAGTGCAAATAAATATAAGCAATATGTTATATCCAATCTTGTCTTAGGTTAGATCTTTTTGTTGTCAAGAGCTAATATTGTATTAATTTCTTAATTGTTGTTGTTGTCACTATGCTTCAAGAAAGTCTACTAATGAGAGGACGATTAAACTTAAGTGACCTATTTATAGATTAGAGACTGATGTTGATAAAATGTCATATGATGTGAACATGAATTGTATCCTTAAGCTATTGATATATGGTCCATGCACATGAATCTTTGTTTTGTGTTTGTCAAAATTCTTGGTTTGTGTTTGATAGGAATTTCTTGAGCCTGGTGAGAGAATTGGTTAGTTTTATGAGAGTATGGTAATTTGAAGCATGGGTTTTATCTGTGATGATGTGTGCATCTCCTATGCTTCGTGGGCTCGCTAATGTCTATTGATCTTTGCTGATATCTTATTATTTTAAAACTAGTTTCAAGCTGGTTGCTTAGTTCTATATCTTGTTTGGTTGTGTTGGCTAGCTGTTTGGTTTTTGTTGTTGGTTTAAGTGGATATTGTCCTAAGTTATGTGCTTTTGTTGATGGGTTTTGGGAAATCCTTATACTCTCTTTATCTTGGGTATGATTTATAATGTGGACTTGTATATTGATGATATGCGGATTACATTTAATTTACTGATCCGTCTGTTATATTTCCATGTTGATAAATGCTATAATATGTATTTTATGGTTTGAACCTTTACATGAGCATCTTTGGATGAAGTAGGTGGGCATGTACGGTGTTTTGAGAACATGATGGTCGATGACCATGAACTAGTTCAGAGTTAATTCTAGATTTTGCACGTGCCCTTATAATTCGAGGACGAATTCATTTTTAGGGTAGAATATAATATCCGGCTATTTTAATTATTTACATTATAAGTTTTATTAAATTGAAATCCTCTATTCATATAAATGATATATAAGTTTTATTAAATTGAAAACCTCTATTCATATTTATATTTATGATTATATTCAATTTTCTCATGGGGCAGGTTCTTGATTTGTGAAAGTTATATACATTTCTAGTTGTGCTAGTGTTGCTCTCATTCTAATTGGTAAGTGATTTTAATTACTTTTTCCTTGTGGTTTAATGTAGTCTATTAAGTGGTTACTATTGATGCTGTCTTTGCTCTTTAAAAATGAACTATTATGTAACATTAACAAATAAGATAAATGAGGAAAAACATGAGCATGATAAGAATATTACCCAATCACCTATGCATGTAACCCGACAATTTTTTTATGCTTGTGCTATCGTTTATAAACTACACCATGATCTTTGTTTTTCCTTATTCACTATATGGTTAGTAGCTTGCAATAAACTATGTGATAAATTATATAGACAATGACTATCCTATTTGGTTTATTTTTCTTTCATTGCTATCAAACCATTGCTCTGATTTAATGGCAATGCAAGTGTATGTTGTATTTTTTTTTATGATAAATAATGTGTGAATGTGATGCTCTCTTGAATATAACCGTTGAATTTAATTTTTGAAGAGGATACTTCCTCTATTTGGAATTTCATTATAGTTATCTTTTTTTTGGCGCAAATGCGAGAGGATGGAATTTGTTCCTTTGAATCGTACTTGGATGTATGATAGGGTTTATCCGCGTAGAGGGGGTTAAAACAATCTTTCTTAGATGGTGTTGAAGAATTTATTACCAAGGCAAGTCAGCAGGATACTTATAACAATGGGGGGTTGATTAGATGTCCTTGTATGAAGTGTGACTGTATCCGAATTAAGAATGTAGACGATGTGAGGGTCGACTTCGTATAAAGTTGGGTTTAGGCCTAATTACTGGATTTGGACAAATCATGGAGAAGAAATGCCGCAATTTGATTTTGGCATTGACCGAATTGCACAGGTGGTTCAAGTAGTGGTGCGAAGTTGGATATGGAGATCATATTGTTTCCATGGAGGAGATGGTGTGTGACGCTCTTATGATGTCCGGGTCGTTTGAGTCCAATAATACGGAAGAGCCTCCTAATGCAGATGCACAAAAATTTTATAATCTCCTAACAGAGGCAAATAAGCCTTTGTGGGAAGTGGTCCCCGACTCGACGTTATCGATGTGTGTTCAATCATGTTATCCGCCAAGTCCAATTGGAGCATACCCGAGTTAGGCTTGGATTTCATTGCCAAAATGGTTTTGGCCGGGCGCCTTTCAAAGGAGGATTACCCAAGAATTATTATGATGCGAAGAGGTTAATGTCCAAGTTAGGATTGGAGTCCAAGAGGATTATTTGTTGCGAGAATGGGTGCATGCTCTTTTACGATAATGAATTCGACAAAAATGATGGCGCATTGGTTGAGTGCAGGTTTTGTCACGCACCAAGGTATCGTCGGCCGCAACGCAAGTAGAAGTAATCTAAAACCAGTTCCGGTAAAGTCGATGTTCTACTTGTCAATCATTCCTAGATTACGAGAGGATGTTTGCATCGATGCAATCGCAGGAAAAATGACATGGCACCATGAGAATAGGAGGAATGCAGGGAGTGTTACGCCATCCTTCCGATGGTGAAGCATGGAAGCACTTTGATCGGGTGCATCCGGGATTTTGCCGTTGATCCTCGTAATGTACGACTTGGGTTATGCTCGGATGGCTTTACCCCATATATCCAAGCCTCGGCATCACCTTATTCATGTTGGCCCGTTGTTGTTACCCCCCTTACAATCTTCCTCCCGAAATGTGTATGTCAAAGCCATATATGTTCTTGACTTGCCTGATTAAGGTCCATCTAATCCAAAGGTAGGCATTGATGTATACTTGCAACCTTTGATTGATGATTTGAAGAGGTTGTGGAATGGTGTTATGACGTCACGATATTTCTCGAAAACAAAATTTTAAAATGAAGGCAGCGTTGATGTGGACAATTAATGACTTCCCTGCGTATGACATGTTTGTCCGGTTGGGGGACGCATGGGAAGCTTGCATGCCCGCATTGTATGGAGCATACGAAGGCATTTACCTTAAAATACGGGGGAAGTCGTCTGGTTTGATTCCCATCGCAGGTTCTTACCGAACGATCATCAATTTAGAAGGAATAAGAATGCCTTCAAGAAGGGGGCTGTTGAAATGGATGGACCGCCTCCGAGGTTAACACCGAACAAATTTGGATAAGAATCGGGGACTTGCCAAAAGTGATCAAGTCGGGGTTTCCAAATTAGATGGTTACGGGCAAAGTGGCATAATTGGACAAAGAGGGTATTTTTTGGGATCTTCCTTATTGGAAAGATAATTTATTGAGGCACAATCTTGATGTAATGCACATTGAAAAAAATTTCTTTGACAACATTTTCAACACTTGTGATGAACGTGCATGGCAAGACCAAAGACAACGATAAGGCTAGAATGGACTTACGGTTTGTACCTGCAGGAGACCGGATTTGGAGCCGAGACATCGGGATAATGGGAAGATGTACAAGCCAAAGGCCAATTATACTTTGACTATCCAGGAAGCAAGGTTAGTTTGCCAATGGATAAAGGGGCTCGGGATGCCCGATGGTTATTCTTCTAACTTGGCAAGATGTCTTGATGTTATAAAAGGCAAGTTGCATGGGATGAAAAGCCATGATTGTCATGTGTTTATGGAGTGCTTACTTCCTATCGCCTTGATTCGTTGCCCCCATGTTTTGAATGCCCTTACCGAAATAAGTCAATTCTTCAAGGACTTGTGTTCTGCAACTTTAAGGGAAGACGATTTGACCAGGATGGAACAAAACATTCCACTCATTTTGTGCAAGCTGGAGAGAATATTCCCCCCGGCTTCTTTGATTCAATGGAGCATCTTCCGATTCATCTTGCATATGAAGCAAGACTTGGTGGTCCAGATTCAATATAGGTGGATGTATCCATTTGAAAGGTAATTTAAGTATCACGATTATTGATCTTATTTCATGCATATTAGTTAATTAATAATAACCTCGTCATTTTTTAATAGATTCATGGGCGAGTCAAAACGATCGGTGAAAAATAAGGCTAGGGTTGAAGGTTTGATATGTGCGTCTTACTTACACCGTGAGACAATTCATTTCTGCTCTCATTATTTCAAACACATGGTTTTGTCTCCAACAACTAGAAGGAACGAAACGGAAAATGAAAGTGGAAGACTACACGGAACCTTATCAATTTTTTGTCTTCCTGGTCGTCATTCCGGAAAGGAGTTGACACATTATTTAACGGAGGCAGAGTGGAACTCAGCTCATGTTCATGTATTGATCAATTGCGCCGAGGTTAAACCATACCATGAGTAAGTATGAGCTTATAATTTTTATTCCTTCGATAGCATATGTCAATTTTCATTGATGTTATCCATATATGTTCAGTTCATTCTTGTCTTCTCGTGATGCATCTGCTCGTACTCATGAAGATTTTCCAAAATGGTTTAAGCAACAAGTAAGTATCTCCCCATTTATCATTCTGTTATTCACTATAATGTATGCGGATAAAAACATATGTCGTTAAACTTTGTGAATAGGTTTACAATGAGGCACCTACTGTCATTAATCAACATTTACGAAACTTGGTGACGGTCCTCGACACAAGTCAAAGAATGGCACACATACTTCGTGAATGGGTACAAATTTCATACTCAATCATGGACGAAGACAAAACAACAATAAATAGTGGTGTTTACGTAAAGGGTGAGCCAGGCGGAGTTGCGGATGACTTTTATGGTGTCATACAACACATATATGAGTTGTCATATCGTTATTTAGACTACCCTAAGAGAATAGTGTTGTTTTATTGTAATTGGTTCGATCCATCTAGTAGAGGCACTAATTTGAATAAAAATATAATATTGTGGACATCCAAATGAGTAGAAGATATCATATGTTTGATCCGTTTATCATGGCACATAATGTGAGACAAGTATATTACGTTCCTTATCCAAAGAACTCAAACAGAAAAAACGAGGTTGGTGTGTTGCAATCAAGACAAAACCAAGGGGTCGCATTGAAATAGATGTTTCGAGTTGGATGAGCCATATCAAACGAGATGAAATGTCACGTGCAAATGAGGTCATTGAAGTAGAACCAATCTCATGTTTACAAGACACACAAGTTGTAGGGGAAGAAGTGGATACCTCCAGCTTGACATCAAATCAAGTCATTCCGGATGAAGATGTTGAAGAAGCGAGAATCAACAGAAGATGAAGAAGATGAAGATGGCTATGAATATGACACTAGCTCAAATTCGACTAACAAATACTTTATTTATTTTAGTGATGTATTTTGTATTAGGTAGTATTGTCATTGTCATAACTTTAAGTTCATTATGATTAGCATCATTTTCCATTATTTACAAATGTGTGTTTGTGCTTACTTTAAGTTAATTATTATCACCATCATTTTCCATTATTTACAAATGTGTGTTTGTGCTTACTTTAAGTTAATTATTATCACCATCAATTTCCATTATTTGCAAATTTGTGTTTTGGTTACTTTTAATTAATTATTATTAGCATCATTTTTCACTATAGACATGGTCGATGGTAAGGGAAAGGGTAAGGCACTGTGCTGGAGGGGCACGTCGTCGTGGTCGACCTCGCTTTGTGACACGGACAATCGATGACGGATTCGTGTCCCTCCCATCTACATCTGTTACACTACGCCCACCGCCCACACCCATGCCTCCACATGATATGGCACCGGCACCCCCACCGTTGCTCCAGCCACTCGGTTCATGGACACCTCCATTGGGATCACGATGATGCCCACCCCGAGGATTCCGACTCGGACCCATGCAGACAATTCCAGACAACCAGATGCATCAGAGGTAGATTTACCCATGGACGGTGATCATCAGTCTCATGGTGACGACGAGGAGACTTATGGATATTCCTCGCCTATATCATCAGATGATGAGGAGATCGAGGTTATGTCAGATGGCCGAGTTATTGTTACCCCGACCGGTAAAGGGTAAGAAAGATCTCAAATATTGCTATTTTATTGTTGAGTGCAGATTTTATATGTATGTGTATTGATTGTTCTCATGTTCTATTGATAAGGTTCCTTCCGTCGAGAAAATCTGCAGAGGCCGTCACGTATGCGATTACATCTCGGTTTGATCGGGCCTGGAAGCATTGGAGTGAGCTTGAGGATCGGGATCGGGATCGATTCTTTGCGGCTTTTAAGGTATTTTGTACTTTTGAATTTACTTCCATTTTTTAGTTACTTTTAATGTTTCTTTAGTTTATTATTATCCTAAAAATATTATATTCTCCTTATTTACTGGAGAAGGTCTGCTTGGAGAGTAGAGCATTCCGCTGATGTAGAGATAATTTTTCATCAAAAAGCGAGCAAACGCTCTCCGAGTTGTTGACTAGATATCGGAAAAAGGGACAGCGTCCAAAATGGTGTTTCCACCCATTTGGGAGGAGCTATGTGCTTACTTGGGCTACACCTGAATTTAAGAAAAAAATCCGCCTGTGCAAAGCTCAACAGGGCCTCGGAAAAGGGTGGGAGCCCGCACACCGGCGGCAGACATCGTGATCGGGGAGCATGCTCGACGCCTTGTAAGTTCCAACATCATATTTTGTTAATTCATTAGATGTCCGGCTATTAAGGTAGTGTAACTTCAAATATGAACAAGTTTTTTTTTGGTGCAGGCTAGGGAGCTTGGCCGTAGCGTCAAGCCGGTTGAGCTTCATGCCCGAACTCATACTAGGAAGAGGTACCAGGCGAGTATGTAGATGAGCGTTCTAGACGCACTCGGGTGATTTACATGTCTCTTTGTTGGAAATTATTTTTATTTTATATTTAATAATTATGGTCATTTTGTATGATTATGTGTATCAATTTTAATGACAGGAGGACTATCGTGATAAGTTATCTCGGAGTTCGGTCTCGAGGCAACCTCATCTTCCCCTTCTTCCACCACACTTGACCCAGGAGGTGGAAGCCCAATTGGAGTTGCGGCATGGGTCGATGTTGTTGGCAGTAAGAACAAGGGTCGCATATATGGTATGGGAGACCTAGCCGGTAACTATCGACGCGGGTGCTCCAAAGATCTTCACTCAGCAGAGTCGAGCATCGTCCAAAGACTAGGCCTCGCCGATCTCATGAGTCTCGCAGAGATGGTAAAGATGCGACGAAACTCGGCAGCTCGAGATGAGATCAATCGACACCGCTTACTCAACAAACACAGATGATGGAGCAGATAGAGATGATGGCGGCTACACAGAGAGAGCTCATGTTGCGTTTAGGAACCAGACACCCTCGACCCACAATCGCAGCAGGACCAACACCTTCACGGCACCCCTCACCACAGACCCACGACCACCACCGTCCCACCTGAGGGTCATCAAGATACCGGTGGCGAGGATGATCAATCCTTTCTGATTTGTTATCATGGGGCTATAGAGAGGGTTATTAGTTTTTTTGATATTATATTTTATTTTGTATGATACACTCTGTCAAAACAATTTGCTTTTATTTATGAATTTTATTTATTGTTTAAAATTATTATTCATTTATCATAATATAGTCTAAATTCTAATTAATATACAAAATAACTAATGTTTATATTAATTTTGAATTTTATATTAAATATTAAATAATTATTTAAAAATACTTTATATTTTAAATAATTAATTAATAAAAAATTACTTTATTAAATTATTTAGTTTTATAAAAATGTGTTGCAATTTGCGTAATTGCTATTCCGTCGCTAATTTACGTTGATTTGCGGCGGTTAGGCCGTCGCTAATTTGTATAATTTGCGACGGCTATGCCGTCGCTAATTTCTCAAAATTTGCGACGGCTAAGCCGTCGCAAATCAACATAATTTAGCGACGGAATAAGCCGTCGCTAATTAGCGACGGTCATTTAAAAAACCGTCAGAAACCTTTTGCGACGACCCAACTTGTGACGGATTTATGGCCGTCGCAAATCCGTCAGAAACATGTGTTTTGCGACGGATTTAAGCTTTTTGCGACGGCCTTTGGCCCTCGCTAAATTCATTTTTTCTTGTAGTGTTAGGAAATTAAATATATTAACATTTCATTTTCAACAATATACAATGAAAATGTGGTGAGCTAGGAACCACTATGAATTTTGAGGGGTTCAAACCACTAAAAACTTTCATCAAACCTGTGGTGTGCTAGGACGGAAAAAAAACCTTGCAACCCATTTTACACATATGACCCATCTTTATTCTGCAATAAGGTAATCATTTATCTAGTTAAAACATTTGACAGAGAAATAACTCGACAAAGAAATGAATGTCCAACCGTAGGTACAAAGAAATTGAAACCGAAATGAATACCTAAGTTTATACATTGTAGATACTCATTTTTTGAAGGAACCATCCACACAAGTGAAAGCAATTACTATGATCATGTCTTTGCTCTTTTCCAGATGTGGTATTGGATAAAAAGTGCCATAAATCGTTCCCCATAAATTTATGTCCTGTCAATGGAGATAGAAAGTTAGCTTCGAAACAAATCTTTTGAGCACAAAAAGACCACGGGTCCTAATTTAGTTCAGCAGATGCACAATTAATCTAAGAAGATATCAATGGGATGATGAGATCATAGGATTATTTCTAAAAATGCAAGCAAGAATGATACAACCTCTCAGCAATCCCTACCTTATTTATGAGGAAACGATAATATCTGTCTATCGAAGCATATCATTTCGTATGAAATGTTTAAACATCAAAACCATGTTGCAGTTTCACATGTTTAAGAAATCTATACCAATTACTAATAAATAATGCACACAGAATTCACTTGTTAATATATTATACTTCCATTTCATCAAAATCTTTTGAGATTTTCACTTGAAACAAAACTTAACAACTTACATTAACTGGGGTTAATTCAGAAACATCGTGCCAATCCACCACCCCTACAGGGTCTACCAATCCCAGCATTATTTACCAGCGAAAGAGATAATCAGAGTACCAATCAAGCCCAAATAAATATCAATAAAAATGATAAATTTGAAGAGAGATAAATTGAGATTTGAGAATTAAATATACCCTACTCACTAACTCTTGTTGGAGATATTGAGAGTAACTCTACACAGAACAATGAAAGGCGCACACACACTTGAGTATAGAACTAGAGAGAGGGAGAGGGAAGTCAGTGTGTAAAATTCTTTTGAATACTGCACATTTCTTTGATACACATACATTGGTTATATACACTAGTTCAAGTCTCACACTGCTCAAACTAGTAACTAACCTCATAACAGTTTTCAACTATTAACTAACTCTGCTAACTAACTTCCCATTCTGCTAACTAACTTTGCATTATGCTAACTAACTTTGCATTATAGAATAAAACTCCCCCTTAATGCAAATTATCTAAGGAAACAACACCTAGCATTTCCCTCAACCTTCTAAACCGATCAGTCTTAACTGGCTTAGTTAGAACATCAGCAATTTGCAGTTCTGTGCTGCAATAGGTCAGCTTGATCCTTTCCTTGTTCACCTGGTCTCTTAGAAAGTGAAACCTTGTTTCAATGTGCTTGCTCTTGCCGTGTGCCACTGGATTCTTTGCTAGACTTATGGAGGATTTATTGTCAACAAAGAGTTGAACTGGTTTTATGTACCTGATCCTCATTTCATCCAACAGAGATTCCAGCCAAAGAGCCTGGCAAGCTGCATTGGAAGCAGCTATGTACTCTGCTTCACAAGAAGAAAGGGCCACCACATTCTGTTTTCGAGAACTCCATGAAATTGGGCTGTTCTAGAATTTAAACAGATAACCTGAGGTGCTCTTCCTTTCAACCTTGTCACCACACCAATCTGAATCTGACCAAGCCTCAAGTCCTTCCTCAAGCTGCCCTGCTCCTTTAGGAAATAGAACTCCATAGTTGATGGTCCCTTTCACATATCTTAACAGTCTTTTAGCCGCAGCCATATGTGAGGCTCTAGGATCACTCATAAACCTGCTGATCAAGCCAACACCATAACAGATATCTGGCCTGCTATTGCATAACCTAAGGGAACCTACAATCTGCTTGTAGAGGGTGCTGTCAACACATTTCTCAGCTTCACCCTTCTGTAGTTTTACATTGGTTTCCATTGGAGTTACTGCCTCATTGCAAGAGTCCATTTGAAACCTCTTAAGTATCTCTTGAGAGTACTTTCTCTGGTGTAGAATGATGCCACTGTTTGTGTATTCTATCTCCATTCCTAGGAAATAAGTAAGGGTCCCTAAGTCTGTCATTTCAAACTCCAAGTGCATGCTCCTTTTGAACTTGTCAATTTCAGTTGAGTCACTTCCTGTTACAAGTAGATCATCTACATAGAGACACACTAAAATCAGGCCAGCACCATCACTGTTTTTTACATATACACCAAACTCCACAGAGCACTTTGAGAATCCTTGCTTCAATAGAAATGCATCAATTCTCTTGTTCCAAGCCCGAGGGGCTTGTTTCAAGCCATACAAGACCTTGTGGAGCTTATACACCTTACTTTCTTTTCCCCTTACCTCAAAACCAGGAGGTTGTAGTACATAGACTTCCTCTTCTAGTGGACCATTGAGGAATGCAGATTTTACATCCATTTGGAACATTGGCCACTCTTTTGAGCTTGCAATGGCAATGACAAGTCTTATTGTCTCAGCTCTTGCCACTGGTGCAAACACTTCTGTATAATCCACTCCAGCTTTCTGCAAGAATCCCTTTGCCACTAATCTGGCCTTGTGCTTGGCTATCGAACCATCTGGCTTCAGTTTCACCTTGAAGATCCACTTGATAGCAATTGGCTTCTTGTCAGGTGGAAGTTCAGTAAGCTCCCATGTATGGTTCCTCTCTATTGCATTCATTTCTTCCTTCATTGCATTCTGCCATACCTCTTCATTGATAGCTTGTTCCCAGTTCATTGGTTCTGTGTCTACAAAGAAGGCTAGGTGAACTAACTCACCTTCTGCTGTGATTTCCTGATCAGTGAAAACCTCATAGTCTGTCAGTCTCACTGGTGGTGCTCTATTCCTTTGTGGCCTGCTGTTCTGAGTCTGCTCATTTGCTGCACAGTCTTCACTTAACTCAGACATTTGATGATCTGAATCGAGTGAATGAAAAATACTGACTTTCATCCCAGTATTGTGTTCCTTCCAATTCCAGGTTACCTTCTCATCAATAACCACATCTCTGCTAATTACAACCCTTTTCGAAGAAGGATTGTACAGTTTGTAGGCTCCTGTGGGATGGTATCCTACTAGAACCATAGCTTCACTCTTGTCATCTAGCTTTCTCCTCCTTTGGTCAGGAACATGTCTAAAGCATAAGGATCCAAAGATCCTTAGATGATCAACTCTAGGCTTGCTTCCTGTCCAAGCTTCCTCTGGAGTCACATTCTCCATTCTTTTAGTGGGGCATCTGTTAAGAACATAGGCTGCAGTAGACACGGCTTCACCCCAATAACACTGTGGCATTTCCTTTCCTTTCAGCATGCACCTTGCCATATTCATCAGGGTTCTGTTTCTCCTTTCAACAAGGCCATTGTGTTGAGGTGTATAAGGGGCAGTTACCTCATGCACAATGCCTTGTTTTTCACAGAAGTGCTCAAAATCCTTGGAACTGTATTCTCCTCCACCATCAGTTCTAAGGATTTTGATAGCTTTTCCACTTTGTCTTTCAACTAAGGCAGTAAACTTCTTGAACACATCAAAAACTTCATGATTTCCCTCAATCAAGTACAACCACAGTTTTCTAGTAAACTCATCTACAAAGGTTATGAAGTACCTGCTTCCTCCAAGAGTTGGTGTCTCAATAGTGCCACATACATCTGAGTGGACAACTCCCAAGGCATCAGTGGCTCTTGCTGGTGCAGACTTCTTGAATGCAGTTCTTGGTTGCTTGCTCATCAAGCACCCGTCACACACCTTTTCTGGTTGTTTGATTTGAGGAATTCCTTGCACCATGTGCTTGCTTCCCAACTGGTTTAGACTCTTGAAGTTGAGATGTCCAAACCTGTAGTGCCACATCCAGTTTTCATCTTCAATTACAGTGGTTGAGAGGCATTGAATTGTTGAAGCATTCAGATCAATCTTGAATGTTCTATTCTTTGACAGTGGAGCTCTAATCACCAACCTTCCTTTTGCATCAAAGACTTCAATGAGCTTCTGCATCATCTTCATTGTGAAGCCCTTTTCTAGCAATTGTCCAAGGCTCAACAAGTTGTTTTTCATTGAGGGAACATACAAAACATCAGTTACATATGAAGGTCTGCCATCTCTTCTTTTAATCAAGACTTTGCCAATTCCCTCAGCTACTATAGTGCTGTTATCTGCAAATCTGACCTTGTTCTTGACACTACAATCAAGATCAATCAGCCAATCTTTCTGTCCTGTCATGTGGTTGGAACACCCTGTGTCAAGATACCAAGATGTATTGCTCTCCCCTTCTATGTTGGTTGTCACCATCAGCAATACTTGGTCAGAATCCGAGCCATCATCTTGAGCAACATAGGCCTCATCATCATCTGATCTTGACCTCTCCACCATGTTGTTTCTGCATTCTTTTGCATAGTGCCCCCATTTATTATAGTTGAAGCACCGAACCTTCTTTCTATCAAACTTCTTCTTTCCACCTCTGCCTCTGCTTGACCTTCCTCCTCTTCCTTTGCTGTGCTGATCTCCTTGCTCAGCTGAGGAGGCTTGATCCTGGCTATAAGAATTGTTGCCAGAACCACAACCTCCATCTCTGTTGGACTTCACCTTGCCTCCTCTCTTGCCTTTTCTATAATCAGCATTGCCTTTTCTGTAATCAGCATTACCTTTCTTGAACATCTGGGCCTGCAGAGCATGATCTGGTTCCTTTACTTTGGATCTTTCATCCAGTCTCTGCTCATGTGCCTCTAGTGAGTTCAGCAGCTCCTCTACCTTCATACCCTCCAAGTCTTTAGACTCCTCAATTGCAACCACTATATGATCAAACCTAGTGGTAAGGGTTGTAAGGATCCTTTCAACCATTTGCTGATCAGAGATTGTGCCTCCACATGTTGTTATCGAGTTTACAAGCAGTTGCAGCCTATTGAAATACTCAGCTACTGATTCTTGTTCAAGCATGGACAACAGCTCGTATTGTCTTCTGAGGGACCGCAGTCTCATCTTCTTGGTCTTCTCAGCACCTCCATAAGCCTTCTGCAAAACATCCCAGGCCTCCTTGGCTGTTTTGGCTTTGGAGATCTTTTCAAAGTTGACAAGATCAACACATTGATGAAGAAAGCACTTAGCCTTGTAGTCTTTCTTCTTGGTTGCTGCATCGTCCCTTTCTGTGACCCCTTCTTTCACAATATCCAGGATTTCTTGAAAGCCAAGAATGGCTTCCATCCTTACAACCCAATGGTCATAATTCTTGCCATCCAGAATCGGCAAACTGGAAAGAAAACTTCCATTTCCTCCATTCGATGAAGCCATGATCGCCTCTTTCCTTCTTCACAGGACGCCTCAACCTTTCTTCACAGGTCACTGATTTTTTTAAGCTCTAGATACCAAATCTGTTGGAGATATTGAGAGTAACTCTACACAGAACAATGAAAGGCGCACACACACTTGAGTATAGAACTAGAGAGAGGGAGAGGGAAGTCAGTGTGTAAAATTCTTTTGAATACTGCACATTTCTTTGATACACATACACTGGTTATATACACTAGTTTAAGTCTCACACTGCTCAAACTAGTAACTAACCTCATAACAGCTTTCAACTATTAACTAACTCTGCTAACTAACTTTCCATTCTGCTAACTAACTTTGCATTATAGAATAACAACTCTGTGTCTCTGCCTTTAACCTCCAAAAAATTGTCACCGAAAGAACCCTTGATACCCACGTCAACATTCTCTTCTTCACCACAAAAAGGTTCCAACTTTCCACCGCTTCCCAAAGACAGTGCTGTTTTGGCCGAAGAACTCTCTTTAAGCCTGGAGTTGGCAATCGTCGATAGGAGCTTCAGGAGGCAATGGCTGCGAGGCTGGAGTTAAGAAGAGGCAGACGTTTGAGGGTGTTGGCCCTTGTCCGAACATTGAGGGAGGAGTGAGAGGTAATGTCCATGAAGATGGTTATCTGCCCAGGCCACTCAATCCTTCTTTCTAGTAGAAGAGGTTAACTGATGCAGTAACCCAGCATGTCCCACGAGCCAATGTCAATGTTTTTTTTTTAAATTATCCAAAAAGTACAATAAAAGGTGAATGACACGGGACAATGAATGCACCCCCTAGACGAACTGCGTTCTCCTTTTCTAAAAACATAAATAATCTAAAGGGAAAAAATGTGGAGCCAACACGTGTCGATGAATAGTAAAAATGGATTCAGGCTTATTCAATGTATTAATTAATTATATATATATATATATATATATATATATATATATATATATATATATAAGTTTAAAATACTTATTTTTAAAGCATTGATTCATCCATGACACAATCATCGTTCTATTATCTCAAACAACTATTTTCAACAACGGATTATTTTTAAATTTATCACAATCTAATGCAAATCCAATCTCTTTCACAGTTTTAATTGATTTTTTATATTCATTAATGGCTAACCATTTGGGATTGTTGAAACCCAGTATGTCTCCATGGAAGAAAGGATTATCCAGTTAGAGAGAAAACTGAGCCAAATTCTGGAATTATTGAAAAGTCTAACATCGAATAAAGACACATTTAGGTCTTATGACAACTTTGGTGGCCAAATTCAGCAAGAACAATCCAATTCTTCCGCATCACAATCCAAGACAAATGAGACATCTGGTATTATGATTATCAATCCTAGAGGGCACAAGGATAAACACCTCACCCATGAGAAGACCATTTTAAATGATCAAAATAAAGAAGTGATACCATGATGCCAAGTAAAATGGAAAAATAAAAGGACAAGGTGAGAGTCATGGAAGGTTTGGAAAGTTATGGAAAATTAAATATGCACGACTTTTATCTATCACCTCATATTGAGATATTTAGTCCCTGACTTTAAATTTTTTGACGAGAAGACAAATTCTACAGTCCATTGTAACTGAAAACAGTGACGGGTTGGTAAAAAAATAGAAAGGAATCACCGCCAAGATTTTTTAAATGGGAAAATCATTGGAAAACCTTTTTCTTAAAGAAAATTGTTCTTTGCAAACACGATTGAGCTTTGACGTCAATTACAAGTAAGAAGATGTTAGCATCTACATTGTTCATTTATGAAGAAAAATTATATTTATTTTACCACATTTTTGAGAAAGAAATAAACACAAATTATTAAAATTTAGTTTTGGCTTTATAGAATAATGATTTTGCTCCTCTATTCCTTGGTGCAATGACAAACTTGAGGTTTATTTTACGAAAATGATTTATTCCTTTTCTAATTTTTAAATTTAAGTATTAATATTTTTTTTACTAAATTTTGAATTTCAAAAAATTTAGAAAAATATTATTATTACACAATGGAAAAACTTGAACCAAACAAACATTCCCAAAACTGATCTGACCTAAAACTCACAAATCCCAATTTCAAAATTTTATTTCTTGTTGACTTGGGCCAGAGTTAACCAGCTCATACAAAGATCAATTTTGATCCAAGTAAAACCCTCATTTCAAATCTGAACAAAAACAAAAACAAAAACAAATTATTAAAAATTACCATTTAAGCCAAAAATGGGGCTTTTGGTGTTGGGAAAGTGACGCACAGGTCACCTAAGAAGACAGAACCAAGATACGTTTGTGACGGCGTAAGGTGGGGCGGAGTCCACGGCGGACGGAGGTTCCTTCTTACCAAAAGCACGTTTTCACCCTGCAACAGATTGCCACTTCTCCAGACTCCAATACCCTGGTATTCACAATTCACAAATTTTCAGTTTCTTCTTTGACTTGTTTCCACTTTTCAATAAATTTAACAAAATAACCTAGAGGATCGAGTACCAAATCTTACCCTTGGTGATATTTTCTGAGAGATAAGAAAAGGTTTTATTATGTTTAAATAAAATAGGAATAAGAAATTGGATGTGTGATAGAAAGGGGTCAGAGAGAGTAGAGAAATAAAATGGATTTGCTCTCTAATTCATGAAAACATTTTTAAACTACATCTCTTGCTATTCTTCTCTGGTATAAGATTCTTGGAATGGAAAATATTTATCTCTGTTTTGTGCATGATGTTAAGAAATCATGTTAGTGGTTACATTTTTCAGGGAACACATAACATGGACAGGATATCTTATCTGCCACAATCCATCCTTCATGACATTTTGTCAAGGCTGGCTGATAAAGATGCTGCTAGGACCAGTGTGTTGTCCAAGGCATGGCATGATACATGGTCTACTTTTCCCGACTTGGTTTTTTATGAATCCAGTTATGAAATGACAAAGATACCTGATGAAGCGGGCTTTGAATTGCAAGCGACAGAATTATTCTTGGACCAATTAAAGTTTTGTGAGTTGGTGTTGGGCACATTGTTTAGGTTCCGAAGCAAAGGGCTGGCTATAAGAAAATTTAAGCTTGTTATTAACGACACCTCTCCTCCAGTTCCATTGTCTTATGTTAATATTTGGATGAAGTTAGTATGTGATTCTGGTGTTGAGGTGCTGCAACTTGAGAATGGTATTGATGAGCTAAAACTTCAGAATCCAAGATCCTCTGACTCACATGTTGGATTCACTTGCTTACCTTTATGTGTCCTCGAGGCTAAATCACTCATCAAACTAGAGTTGTCTTGGGATTTCATAGTTGGTCGAGAATTCTTGAATCATCCTATTAAGTTTTCCTCTCTGCAGGTGTTATCCTTGAAACATGTCAAAATGGATTATCAAAAAGTAATACAATATTTCATTTCTAGTTGTCCTTTGATTGAAAAATTGGAATTGGTTCGCTGTTCTAGGTTGGAATCTGTAAGCATACATAACCTACCTAAACTCAAGTCAGTCTTCATTGTAGGAGTAGAAAAGGTTGATGTTGATGCACCAAGTCTTGAGGAGCTTTTCTACGATGCTTCAGGTCTTAAGACTTATAGCTTTCCTATGATCAACATGGATAAGTGCACAAATTTACGGGAGTTATCTTTAGTAGCTGTGACTTCCATTGTTATCTATGACCACTAGTTTCTTGAACTTTTTCAAAAATTTCCTCTCCTAGAGAAGTTGGTATTGGAAGGTTTTTATATGTCTGATATGATACAAATTTCAAGTAGTCAACTAAAAGTCTTGAATTTATGTAATTGCTATGGCTTAGAGGATATTGAGATTAATGCTCCAAATTTGTATCAATGTACATATCGTAGTAATGGTTCCATAATCCCTATGATATCTATTCTGTACAGCTCAAGTCAGTTGGTTTTAGATATTGTTTTCTTTGTTGATGTTGTTCTGGACCTAGAAAATTTAAGGAATTGTCTCGAAGGCATAAGATCCGAGCAAATTTTAGTTTCCCTATTACTCGGTTTTCGTGATGATTCAACTGTAAGTTCACCATAGCAAACTGTGTTTTATTTGGTGTGAATTTTTATTCTTTTACTAACATGTGTTGATAATTAATTTTTTGATTTTGTAGGTCGAGTTAGATCTATTTGAATTGCAAGACTACTCGATGGGTCCACCAAGCATCAAACACTTGACCCAATGTGAAGATTTAGAAAGAAAAAAGTGGAGCACGCTTCTTGTCACCATCTTATTCTGGAGTTGTCGACCTTCTATTGTCTCCTTTAATTTGGATTTCAACAAGACATTAGTGAAGGTTTGTCACTGTCATTTCATATCCTTTTCTTTTGTTTCAATAATGTATAAAAGTGCTTTCAACAAGAAGGAATATTTTAATGTTTTGTTTGATAGAGGTGTAGTGGTTTTTCTTAAATAGGCTTTCGCTGGGTTTTCTAACTATCATTGTCAATCGTCTAAAACAACAGATCTTTTGTGAGAAGCTAATATGTCGAAAAGAGGATGTTTGTTGTTGCAGTTCTAGTCAAAACAAATGCTGGTGGCATTTCTTGAAGGATGTTAAAGTCTCGAGCTCTCTCAGGAAATATAGTGCCGCTGGTGATTTTCAGACCCTCTTAGAACCATTTCTAACTCTTTCATCGGAGGAAGAAGAGGAGAATAACCGTTTTAAGAAGGGCAATATTAAGTTTTGGTTAGAATGGCGTTCATAATCGTAAGAATCATTCTAGATGATCAAATGCTTGTGCTTTTTTTTTTCTTGTTCTAGTAGAAGTTATGAAATGATGTGATATCATACATTTGTACTTTTGTTTCTTTCCAGTTATTAATATTGTATTCACTAATATTTTGCCGGGTGCCTCACCATTAGGAGTGTTCATTGGTTTGGATCGACTCAATAAATACATTGATCCGAACCCAACAAATTAAATTGGTTTGGATATTTTGAACGTTCGGGTTCGATTCGGTTCTCGGTTCGAAGATTTTGGAACCAAACCAAAATGAAAGAACCAGATATATTTTAATATTTATATTTTATATTTTAATTTTTTTATTAATTATTAGGATTTTAAAGATTTGGATCTTTGACCCAAGAGTACACCTTGCCTCACCTCCTTACCCATTGCCATTTTCTTCCTTATGGACCATACCCTTCCTTCTCCTACTTCTAGCAGTTGTAGTCAGCCTTCTGTCATGCCGTACTCCATCGTAGCTAGGGCTGGACACAGAACCCATTTTGACCCGAATTCGACATAACCGCTGGATGAAACAAGAATGCGGGCGGGCCGTTGATCCGTGGTCGTACACGGGTCAAATTAATATAGTAATTAAAAACTGTAGTACAAGGCAAAACAACCTTAGTCGTCTCACGAGGATCTTTAAATTTATTAGCCAATCAAGAATGTTAGAGAAATGGGGTTTTCAAATTTTTCAAGGAGAAAACAGTTTGCAATAAACAAAGAAATTCAATTAATTAAAAACATCAATCCAAGACATCATGTTCTTTGGTAGAATTCGTCATTGTTCCAAAAGATATAAACTCGTTTGCTCTTCCTTTCAGTTAATTCGAATCTACTACATAATCATGTAGGGTTTAATCAACAAAATTGAAATCACAATCGCAATCACTAATAATATTGATTCGTGCACAAATTCGATTAGGTTCTCTAATCTCTATTAGATTTTTAGGTTAATCAACACTAGTCTCTAATTTCAATTCAATTATGAAAACTGAATCTACATCTAATCAGACATAGATCAAGCGTAATCACACTCACAACACAGAAATCATAATTGAAATAAGAGAAAAGAAGAAACAATTGAAAAAGCAATTAAAAGTAAGGAACTCGAAATTCAAACCAAATTACTTGAATGTCTATGATTGATAAATGGTTTAGCCTTCCATAGTCATCACCATTGGAGAAGCTTTAACAACAAAACATCCAACAAAATGCAGAAAACTAAAAAGGGGAGAAGAGAGGGGAAGAGAATTCCAAAACTTGCAAAAACAAGGATTGCAAAAGTATCTAATTTTTGTCTCTCTGACTTGTGCGGCTGTAAACTGTTATTTATGCTTATTAATCCCTACCTAACCCTAGACCAAATTAAGGGCCTCTGAATAAGCTTTCCAACAAGGTATCATATGCCTTAATTGGGCTTAAGATGAGTAAGTTAGGCCTATTTAAGCGAAGGAACATCATGGACTGCGCACTGATCCGCGCCAGAGAACTCGGGACCCAATTTAGCCTTGATTTTGGCCTAATTTGATAATTCTAGTGACACACCTGAAATTGTAGGTCTCTTCCTTATCTTTCTAGGGACAGCAAGATCACCAAAATCCGATATCTGTAGCTCTAGTTATGCTCTGCGCAAGGCAACAAGGTTAGGATGAGTGAAAAATCCGAAAATTAACAATGTTTAGCAATTAAGCCCAATAATGTAAAACTCAGCCAAATCACCAATATTAAACACATATAACAATAAATTAGGTCAAGTATACACACTAAAAGGTAACTCAAAAATGAGTTATCAAATTCCCCCACACTTACTCTTTTGCACTCCTGAGCAAAACTCAAAAATTGAATTCCTAAAAACTTTACGAACACAACAAACACACTTGTCAATGAATCCCAAGAATGGACAAGAGTGAGCAAGATACAAACATTCAAAGCATCGAGGAATCAAAACAATCATGAATACGTCCTTAACATCTCAAGCAAACAAGGAGGCAATTCAAATCAAAGATGAACCCAAAGTGGTAGAGTCCTCACTAGGCATACACTCCAACTCTCAAGTGTTTAATGTTTGTGTTTACGCTCAAGGCATATCATGAATGCTAACACTACCATAAGCTTGACAAGCCTCTAACATCCACCACTTGAAACACATGCACATAAAGATCAAAAGGACTTTTTCAAGGTTGTAATGGGGCTAAGGTATGGGTGGATACAAGAAGGGATGTTAACTATAAACCAGAGAGAATAGAGGAGCAATGGGGAATGAGTTTAAATAAGCATACAAATTTATCTCAATAAACACAATTCAATATCAATGAACAACACTTTGTCTCTGTTGAACTTTTTCTTCCTTTTGCACTTTCACTCAATTGCACTTTCACATTGCATTAGAATTTTTTTCCCTTTTTTTTTTTTTGCACTTTGTCACTCCAATCAAGTAAGCCACTAACTATTGCATAGACCACACACTTATTTAAGCATCCATTCCCAAAACAATTCCAAAATTCCTTTACCCCCTAAGGTTTGGGTCATATCATTGTTTTTCACTTTTAGGCTTGTAATGAGCTATAAAACAAAGAATGGGATAAATAGACTCAAAGGGCTATCAAGGGGATAATTTTAAGGTAGACTTATTTGGATAGTAGCTTAAAAAAAAAGAAGGCCTAAATCATCTCAATACATGCATGTGAACAAGAGGCTTCAAAGAGTCAAGTCAAGTTCTAGAGTAATTAACAATCATGAGTGAAATCACACAAGAAAGAAAAGCATGGAACAATTACAGTTCATCCATGTATAGGGCTCAAAAACTCACAAGGGTTAATTCTACCACAAAAGATTCACAAATTAATTTTAAAGCCAACTTATTACACTATAGAAATGCAAGAATTTCTCCATATCAAGTCATGAAATCTCTTAACCAAGAATGAAGCAAATCACTCACAACTCACACAAACTTAAAAATTCACTGAAAAAATTGCAACAAGACTCAAACACGAATATATTTTTTTAAATTTTTTGAGACCCTAAAAACAACAAAGAAAACAAAAACAAAAATTCCTAAGATACTAAAACACCAATAAAAAAACATTTTTTTACGTTTTCTTTATGTCAATAATTAAAAAGGGGCCAAATATGCACAAAAAAATTAATACAAACCAAAATCGCATATAATCGAAACTGGTCATTGACAAAAAAATCATGATGACATTTTAGTCCCTGGAAAATAGAAAATACCAATTTGATCATCAATAATATAAAATGCAGGTCAAAATAGTCCTAATAGGGATTAAAGAGTCCCTAAGAAGTGTTCTAAAAAACATTATTTTGATTGTATTATACATTCTTGATGATCAAATTGATATTTTTTAATTTCTCCGGGACAAAATGTTACCTTTTTTTTAGTGGAGAACCGGTTTGGCCTTTACTTTAAAAAAAAAAAAAGGGCAACCAGAACCATTTAAGCAAAAGAGGGGCGTTTAGTGTTTGGGAACGTGACGCATGTGATTTGCATGTTGAGTGGGCATGTGATTCTGGTGTTGAGGTTCTACAACTTGACAACGGTGATGACGATCCAAGATCCTTTGACTCATATGATGGATTTGCATGTTTATTTGGGAGATGGACAAGTAATCCAAAATCTTATTTCTAATTGTCCTTTGATTGAAAATTTGAGATTGGTTTGCTGTTCTGGGTCGAAATCCGTAAGGATACATGGCCTAACTAAGCTCAAGGTAGTCTTCATTGTAGGAATAGAGGAGGTTGATGTTGATGCACCAAGTCTTGAGAATCTTTTCTACGATGCTTCAGGTTTCAAGACATCCATCCCTAGTGCTAGTAAGATCAACATGTATAAGTGCACAAATATACAGGAGTTATGTTTAGTATATGTGAGTTCCATCATTATTACTAACCGATGGTTTCTTGGACTTTTTAAAAAATTCCCTATCCTTGAGAAGTTGACATTGGAGGGTTTTTATATGTCTGATATGATAAATATTTCAAGTATTCAGCTAAAAGTTTTGGAATTATTTAATTGCTACGACTTAGAGGAGATTGAGATTGATGTTCAGAATTTATTTGAGTGCAAATATCATGGTGATGTTTCTGTACTCCCTTCCATTCATATTCTGAATAGCTCAAGTCAATTGGTTTTAGATGTTACATTCTTTGTTGATTTTCATATGGACATAGAAAGTTTAAGGACTTTTCTCGAAGGCATAAGACCCAAGCACACTCCAGTTTCCATATTCTTTGGTTTCCGTGATGATTCAACTGTAAGTTCGCCTTTTAAACTTGTGTTTTATTTGGTTTACTTCTTCAATCTTTTACATACATGTGTTGGTAATTAATTTTTTTATTCTGTAGGTTGAGTTCGACCCATTCGAATTGCAAGAATACTCAATGAGTCCACCGAGCATCAAACACGTAACCCTATGTGCAGATTCAGACACTGCAGATTCAGACACGTAACCCTATGTGCAAGTTTGCTTCTTTTGACTAGTTTATTTTGGAGTTGTCGTCCTTCTGTTATCTCCTTTTATATGGATGCCAACAAGTCATTAATGAAGGTTTGTCATTGTCTTTTCAGATTTTTTTTGTTTCAGCAATGCCTGATAATGCTTTCAACATGGAGGATTGTTTTAATGTGTTGTTTGATAGAGTTATAGTGCGCTTCTCTTAAATAGATGTTCACCGGCGTTTTTAACCATCTTTGTCAATTGTCTTAAACAACAGATCTTTTGTGAAAAGCTAATACGTCGAGAAGAGGATGATTGTTGTTGCTCTTGTAGTCTAAAGTGTTGGTGGCATTTCTTGAAAGTTGTTAAAGTCTCAAGTTCTTTCTGGAATCATGATGTTCCTAATGATTTGAAGACCCTCTTAGAACCAATTCCAACTCTTTCATCAGAGGAAGAGGAAGAGGAAGAGGAAGAGATTAGCCGTTTTAAGGAGGGACATATTAACTTTTGGTTAGAGTGGCAATTATAATCTTAAGAGTAAGACTAGATTAGATGATCAAGTATTTCTGCAAATTTTTTTCTAGTTCTGTTAAAAATTATGAAATGAACGATGTGATATCATGCATTTGTACTTCTTTTGATTTTACTTCTCTACACTGCTATTTCTATTTTAAGTTTTTGGTTACTCTATCTCAATCTGAACTATTGCTAGTCTGCTACTGGCCTACTGCTAGGACATTATAATTAACAGGAACTCAAAATAATGCAAATTGTGTAGCTATTCCTATTAATTGCTTGATTATTGCAAATTGAAATTCTCATTGAACTAGTTACCAATCTGACTACTTGGTGGATAGTTCTTCAAGCAGAAGCATGAACACAAATAGCTTTAGTTTTGAGTGTTGAATTAACATGCTTCTATAAGTTATATGGTTTGGGTGTTGAATTTCGTTTGTGTCAAATTTGTGTCATAACAGTAGCAGTGTAAGTCAAAATGTTTTTGAATGATTGTAGTTGGTCTAATATTTAGTTTTTTTATTTTGACAAGATATAACGTAACTGGGTTTTTTCAAAGGATATAGCTATGTTTGTTTTTAAAAAAAAATCAACGCAAATGGCAATGTGCGGCGTCCCGAGCACTTTTGGCGAAAGCTCATAGTATTAGCTTTCAGGAAATGCAGTTAGAAACGGAAGTTTGGAGTGTTAGGAATTTAAAACAGACATGCTGATAACTTAACTGGACATTTTTTTTAAGAGAAGTTTTGTTCGGTTTAGATCCGAACTGAACTAACCTATTATCATATTTTTTAAAAGGGTTGGTATGGTTTGGAAATTCTGGAAAAACTAAACTTACATATTTGATCCCAACCAAACCAATGAAATTTGATTAGTTTGATTTTTTTTTTAGTGGCTTTTGAATATACACCATATAGAAAATCAACTTGTTATTTCAAGGGTTGCAAGTTCATCCGACAATTCTATGCACGTAATCTTATAGTTTCAGGGCCATCGAAATATCAATATTTCATGTTTGTTTGACTTCTATTAAGAATTAGTTGAACTAGGTTGGGCTTATTTTATTAGCTTAAGCTCACAAACTATTTGAGTTTATTGAGCAGAGATAATATCGAGTCGAGACTTTAGCAAGCAATGCTTGGTGAAAATTCATTTCAACAGTTTAATAGAAATTTAGTTTAAAGTCTTGTAAGCGTAGGAATCTAAAATTTAACAACGTGACTTGTAAGATCTTTATATATTTACAAAGTTTATACAATATCTCTAGTAAATATATATGGTTACCTTTATTAAATATTTAATAAATTTACAACAGTTTTGAGATGTTCCTTTAGACCTTAAATCGTTCTATTTGAGGGTCTATATTGCTTAGAACCATTAGGCTCGACTTTGCAACTCTATAATTTTTGTTTTTCATATATTAGTTTTTTTACCAGGTTGTTCATATATAAGTCTTAGTACCAATTTCTTGTGCATCTTCTCTTTTCAGAAAAAGTTAATTTTGTCCTTGAAATTGTCATGATAGGACACACTAGCCCAGAACTTTACAAAATAGAAAAATTAGTCATTAGATTTGACAACTGCCAGTTAATTTGGTTCTGTGCAATCTATTTATAATATATAATTTCTTGAGCACGACTTTGTATGCTGCCGTGTCAGCTCCTATTGTTAACCTCAGTTGTTTCAGATTTATTCCAATTCATTCCAATTGATAACATGTCCATCTCTCATTCATTTCCTCATTTTTTTCTCTATTTTTATTTTATTTTTCATTTACAAATGACAATGATTCTTACTCATAATTCTTAATCTACCACGTCAGCCACTATCGTTAACCTTGATTGTTTCATATTTTTTCTAAGAGCGTGTATGTGAAAGCTAGAAAAAAAGATTATGTTGATAATTTATTTTTAAATGATCGATTATTGTTATAATTGATTATAATCAGAACCGTTTTTGTTTGTGCATGCTTACTGAAAAGTGATTTTAAGATAATTTATTTCGTTTGGGTGGTACAAAAATAATCACTTTTACATAATAAATTATGAAAAATGATATGAAGTTATTTGTTTAAAATATTTGGTGGAAAAATGAATAATATTTTTTTTAACATTAGGATTTTTATAGAATGTTAACTTGAAAATTTATGAATTGAAGGCTTAAATTTTTATTATTAATTAAGAATTTCAATTTATATAAAAAATATTTAGTTATGGATTTCAATTTATATAAAAAAATATTTAGTTATGGCGCAGGAAATGAGAAGAGAGGAGAGAAGCCTGGTAGTTATGAATTTAACTTGGATGACATTCGTCAAGGGAAAACAAACAACAGGTTTGCTAATTTGACACAAAATATCGGACAACATAGGTAATATCGATGAACAGTCTTGCATGCAATGCGGCGATCAGAATCAGATTCTGTTATTATCACTTTGTAGACGATTTTTTTTTTTTTAATTTAAATTTTTTTGTAAATAAATTTTTGATTAAGTATGGGCATTTACCACATATTTGAAGGCGTTCACTGGGATAATTGAACTACGTTCACCGGATAATCTAAGGCATCCACAAGCTAATTTAGTATAGGCATTCACCACATATTCGAAGACATTCACCAGATAAGTGAACTACGTTCACCAGATAATCTAAGGCATCCAAAACTCGGTTTTAGTATGGGCATTCACCAGATATTCGAAGGCATTCACCAGATAATTGAACTACATTCACCAGATACTCTAAGGCATCCAAAACTTGGTTTTAGTATGAGCATTCACCACATATTTGAAGGCATTCACCATATAATTGAACTACGTTCACCAGATAATCTAAGGCATCCAAAACTTGGTTTTAGTATGGGCATTCACCACATATTTGAAGGCATTCACCAGATATATTTGTCACTCGCTCATCGATATTGACACATACTTAATCAAAAAATTTATTTACAAAAAAATTTAAATTTTAAAAAAAAACAGCTTTCTGATCTTAACAGAATCATTCTGATCTTGCCGCACTATGCAGCACTGTTCATACGGTGTACGTATGTTGTCACATTTTCTATGTCAAAAAAATCATTTCCGAACAAACAAACAAACAAACAAAAGAAAGGGAAAACAAACAAACAAACAAAAGAACGAGTTACTCAGGTGCTTGCACAAGTGACGTGTGGGACCATATTTGGGAGGGGTTTTACGGGAAATGCAACATGGCATTTTAAGCACAATCAAAATAATTTCAGTAAACCGTCCGCCCCAAATCAACTTGTTAAAAACCAGCTTAAATATGTTGAAAAAAGCTTTTTAATAAATTAAGCTGAAAGCCAAACATAACAAATTATTCATAAAACAGCTTTTTGATGTAAAAATAGCTGAAACTCAAAAAATAATCTTTCCAATACACCCTCTAATTCATTTAAATTGATGACATGTTTATCTGTCATACATTACTCATTTTTATCTCTCTATTTTTCACCATCAACACAATAATTCTTAATCATAACAACAATCATGCTTTAATTCACTAACAACATTTAAAGAAAGTTATAAAATTGTCAATTAAAAATAAAGTTATAACATACACAATACTAATTATCCCTCATCATTCAACAGTCAATTCTAAATGTGTATAATTATACATGTACCCTCACAATACCAAACATAACAACTTCTAAATCAAACTCACCTCTCTCTTTTCAAATCTTTGCAAAACCTTCCAATAAAGAATACATAAAATACCAAATTTTTCAAGATTTGAATCCGCAACGAGATTATCGGTTACTCAAAGTCCGACTAGTTTGGATGTTGAATGCGTTCACAACTCAAAATGACCAAGACTAAATTTTCATCAAAATGATACTTTTGGATAAAAAGGTTTTTTATTTTATTTTAAACATGGATAAAAAGGTACTTATATCTTCATTCTTATATTCTTATGTAACTACATGTGACACCCTCTACCCCGCATGTATTCAAAACACATAAGAACGATAAAAAGATAAAGAAGGAGAACACATGCATATTATATCATAATAATAAAAGTCGGACAGAGGCTGCTGTATTGTAACATAGCTTTTCAAAACGCGGAAATATAAAACATATCTTTAAAGAACATAACATAAACACAAACATAAAACGAAACCCAACTCCGATGTCACATTACAGAGCTGGTATAACCGTCTTCTGAACATTCGAATAAACAACATAAGCTAAACGAAACTAAACTACAAGTAGCAGCTCCTCAGAGTCACTCCTCAGCAAGCTGCTCACCATCCTTTGCATATCCAAAAAGATACATGAAAGCAAACAACAGAAGACGGGGAGTAAGAAACATATATGTGAACATAACGGCATCAGGATAGTTGGCAAGATGAACATACATCAAAGCAACATATCATTATACCAACATAACAAGTATATCACAACATATCACATACATCAGTTATATAATTTAATGTGACTCACTACTCTTAATGCATGTGGATCCATCTATACCGGGTGTATGACTTTGGAGTTACATTTCCACATTGGCCAACAAGCACCAACGTCGGGGCAATCCACCTTACCTTGGGTGGACCCTTGGAAAACCGACGCACCATACTCTCGGATGCGCCACCACGGAAGGCCAGATCACATAGATCTTCGTGGATGGTCAAATTGCCTTACTCTCGGATGACCTCCCCAACCGTCGTACCTCTCCCTAATAACTTCATAGATGATGCATGCACACAAAAAAACAATCGTTTGTCCACCACCTCCACCAACACCATTTATTATGGCTTAACGTCTTTGGCCAACAAGCACCAAAATTAACATCGTCTTTAATCTTTTAACTTTAAGCATTTATTAACACTCTGACCAAAAAGCATCAGAGCTCAACACCTCGACCACTCGTCTATCGAGGCCCCCTCGGCCACTAGGCTACCAAGGTATCACATTAACAACACCTTGACTAGTCGGCTATCAAGGCCCCCTTAGCCACTGGCTAGCAAGGTACAACACCATCTTCTCACTTTAATTATTGACACTTTGGCCAATAAGCACCAGAGCTCAACACCTTGACCATTAAGCATCAAGGCCCCCTTGGCCATTCGCTACCAAGGTACATTATTATCTTTAAGTTATCTAGCTTTTCTTTACTTTGTTTGGCGTCTTATTTTATTATTAGGAATAAATGGGGTGGACCACCCCTGTTCTACTTCATGTGTTTTGATCTGTTTAGGGAATCACGGTCGTGCTTCCCCTAGCACGGGCGTGCTGACTGTTAAGTCAAGCACGATCGTGCTTACTATTGAGCACGACCGTGCTCAATGGAGCGTGGCCGTACCGTCAATGGGTAGAAGGGTTGAAGAACCCTTGCTAAAATTCCTAGGGCATTCAAGGATCAAACCTATTGGCTTTAACTATATCATTGCTCATCAGCTTCATTATTCTTAATTGTTCTTCATGTCTTATCATTATGGGGAATTAATCCTTTAATCTCAGCTTCATCTTAATTGTCCCTAAACACTCATGAATCAATCCCTAGTGTCCTTAACTAAACCTTTTGGCATATACCTTGCCTCGCATTACTCACATTCAAGCCTTATGAACATTGGGGAAATTATCCCTTAATTTTTCTAACATCTTTATCAACAAATATTTAAGTCTTATTGATATCAACATTTATCTTAACAATCATAACAACCAACATTATCATCCATGGCATAACAACATATGATAGGGTATGGGCTAACAATGAAGAGATGGGCCAGCCACGAGTGAGGCCTAAGAAGAAGATTACACCACCCAAGCATCTAGAAGACTAAAGCAGATGAATCAATAACCAATTCTGTTAAGAGGTGCTGTGTTGGCATCCTTAGCTTAATTTTAGGAATTCGGTGCTGGATTGCACTTGCTATTTTACATTCTGTTATTAGCTTTTGATATCTAGAATTACTATATATGCTGGCGTATGCATGAAGAATGAATCAAGAAAGAAAGTATTAACTATTCTTCATCTCTTTTCTTAAGGAGTCCTCCTAGCCCTTGAATTCTAGGAATTGGTTATTGTTACCCTAACAATTTGGTGCTTTCATTGAGAGATATGCCTCCCCGTTTTCCTCTTATCCAGCTCAAAGAATCCATTATTGACCTCACGACTATATTCACCGCACTCTCAGCTTCCCAAAATTTATACAATGAATCATTCCTTCAAACCATAGAAATTCTAAAAATGGAACTCCAAACCCTTCGAAACCACTCTGAAAATCCGCCCCTGATAAAGCATTTCCAACCTCAGCCAGACACAAGCTCCACCATCACGATCCCGGAAACCCATCCCCAATAGCACACAACAAAACCCAAACCCATGACAGAGATGATCTTAACCCCTACCGTAGCAGTTACACAAATGGAGAAAGGCCATAAGGGGTTTGGGAACAAATCGGAGGTGCAGCTCGCACAAATTGGTGCACCGACCTTCGACCTCCTTGCCGAGCTACAACTGCCAGCTATTCCGCCACCGAAACCGCTAGATTCAAGCTTGCCCACCATACCCCCACCCCCACCGTTCCAGTCCACCGACGTGCTAGTCGCGGCAGCCGCACGACAAGTGAGGCCCAAGAAGAAGATTGCACCACCCAAGCATCTAGAAGACTATAGCAGATGAATCAATAACCAATTCTGTTAAGGGGCTGTGTTGGCATCCTTAACTTAATTTTAGGAATTCGGTGCTGAGTTGCAGTTGTTATTTTACATTATGTTATTAGCTTTTGATATTTAGAATTACTATATATGCTGGTGTATGCATGAAGAATGAATCAATAAAGAAAGTATTAAGTCTATTCTTCATATCTTTTCTTAAGGAGGCCTCCTAGCCCTCAAATTCTAGGAATTGGTTACTGTTACCCTAACAACATCATTCATGGTCTAACAACATATCAACCTTTATTGCTATCATCATTTATCTCAACAACCATAACAACCAACATTATCATCTATGACATAACAACATCATTCATGGTATAATAACATATCAATCTTTATTGATATCAACATTTATTTCAACAACCATAACAACCAACACTATCAACATGGCATAACAACATCATTCATAAGCATTCATGAATAAACATGCCAATTGTAAGCAAACACAGATAAACATGTACCAAGACAACAAATATGCAAATAGAAAACAATAGGGTCATGGGTTAACCCTTCATCTTACGCTACCCCCAATGCCTATGTGTTCATACTATCCCTTCTGCTCATACCTGGTATGAAGATTGAAGTTTAAAAGGAAGAGAAGAAAGTCCATTAGGATTCAAAAGGAAAAGATCACGAGGGAAGAGGTGCACGAATTCTACCTAGTTTGAAAGTCAAAACAACAATGACAATTGATCACGTGCTCCTAACGATGTTCCCTAATCGAAAAATGATGGAGAACGGTGCACGGGTTGATCCTCTAGGAAGAGTTTTAGAGAGAACTAGGTTAGGAATTCAAAGAGAAGGGAATGGAGGTTGATTTAGAGTGGTTTAGATATATAACCTTCGGTTAAAGTCATGGTTTTGGAGGTTAAGGATGATTCACGATTGGGCTTAATCATAGCCCAAAACATGTTTCTGGTTTTGCACGGTTCGCGGGTGAACAATGGTCACGACGCGAGGCCTAAAAATTATTTGATTTTGGCCACAACACCTGAAATAATATTTGTAGATAATTCCATTATCTTTCCAACGCATCAAATATAACCTCAATAGGATATCTATAACTCAAGATATGGCGAAAATGATGAAATATGTTACTAGGACTTTAAAAGGATTGAACATTTTTACGGCTAAACTTCCCCAAACATGAACTTAGGCATAAAAAACAAACATAAAAAGCATATACAAACATATATATAATATATATAAATGTATTAAGCTTATTTACGAAAATCAGTGTGTACTATTGTTTAAATATACTAATCAAAAGTATGCACTATTAAATTCATTATTAACATCATCTTCAGTATTTTTAAAATTTCATGCACTATTGTGACATTAATTTTTATAAAATCATTTATAGTGTGAAATGGCTCATTAAATATCAAAACATGAGTAACTGAATTTAGGACACTCAAATACATAGAAGTTTACTCGAATTCTTTTAAAATCGAAACCTATAAAATTAACAAAGGCAAAAAACTTTGTAAAAACCCATGGGATATTAAATTAATATATAATTTCCGAAGTGCGGCTTTATATGTTATCACGTCAACCACTGTGGTTCACTCATGACTAAAAATGTTGAAATCAGCGTCGAAAACAAATCAGTAGCAAACATCGATGAATTTCATGACGAATTACGTTTTGATTTATGGAATATGGTTGTCTACTATTTAGCAGTGGAATCGGTGACCAAGTATGGTTGTCATTGCAAAATTTGTCACAAAATTTTTTCTTTAAATTTAGCGACAAAATCAGCTACGAAGAAAAATCGCCGTTAAACAAGTCGTCTCTAAATTTGTCGCTAACTTTTTTATTTGAATTTAACAACAAAGTTACCGACAATTAATGAAAGTCGCTAATTTTTTTGTAGCTAAATATGTCATTAATTTCTTTATTCCAATTTAGCGATGGAATTACCGACAGATATATTTCTTCACTGAAGAATTTGTCGCTAATCCCTGAAAGTGCAAACAAGGAAACACAAGAAGGGGATTGCATTGTGTTTGTTAAGCTTTTTGAAAAAAATTTCAAAAACCATTTTCACAGACAGATAAGATAAACACATAGACAAACAATTTTTAAAAAGATTAAGATTCCTCAATTAACAATCCCCAAGTTAGCACGAAAATAAACTTGACAAAGATAAGGGATAAAGAAAATAACAAAGATGTATCTTGGTTCACTCTTATCCAACAAAGAGCTACGTTCAGTCCGTTTAATCTGAAGGTTTATCCACTAAGTCTCTTGGCAAGGTTACAAGTTGTTTCCTAGTCACTCCTGATTAATACAACTCCAAGTTTTCTACGCCTCTCCAGGCACCAAGTATTCTTTTACAGAGAAACCTCTTCAGGCTCAACCAAATCCTTGATTTGAAGGAGTGTTTTGAGCTTTTAAGTATTCTTGAGAATATTACAATGAAAGAATATGAAAGTTACAACCTGTCTTTTAGAATATTTGAATTTGAATGATAGAGAGGAAATGAATGGTATTCATCAATCTTCAAAACGTTGTTTTTTTACTCTTATATAGGCTCTTCAACTTCTTCTTTCAACAGGGAAATAAATTTGTCCATTTAGACTCATTTAATTGCCATTACATTCAAGTTGATGCAAGTTGTCACTGTGTATAGGTGTCCTTTCTTCTTTTCATATATCGACAAACCTAGTGATTGGAGAATCGGCCTAGAGTTTCGTAAATGAGAACCCGGATTGCACGTCCTATGTTAAGTACAAATGGGCTTGATTCCTTTATAAAATTAGTTGTGAGCTTTGAGCCTCGACAAGAAAGAACGAATGAAAAACAAAAACAAGAACTAACTGTTTTACAAGCATGAACTGGAAGACATGTCATTTAGTTTACAAGCTACAATCCACAATTGGATTGATAATTGGATAGTTACGGACTTAAGTGGGTCTTTAGGGACATCTGGGCTCAAATCGCACTGAAGGTCGGGGCCTCGCGACCTTCAGTCGTGGTTATCGACTGTCAAACACGTATGTGCTCAATATGGAACTACTCAATATTATTTAGGTTTTGACGTGATACCCTTGAACAATCGGAGCTCAGACCTAAATTAAGAGGCCGACCTCACAAATGTTGGTGGAATTTCTTGAAGGATGTTAAAGTCTCAAGTTCTTTCAAGAATCATAGTGTCGTTGGTGATTTTAAGACCCTCTTAGAACCATTTCCAACTCTTTCAACGGAGGAAGAGGAGGAGATTAACCGTTTTAAGAAAGGCCATATTATGTTTTGGTTAGAATGGCAATTATAATCTTAAGAGTCAATTTAGATGATCAAACATTTGTACTTTTGTTTCTTTTCAGTTATCAATATTAATATTTTATTAATATTGTATGTATTCAGTAACATTTTGCCAGGTGCCTCACCACTTGGAGTTTTCATTGGTTCGGATCAACTCAATGAATGCCTTGATCCGAACCCAACCAATTAAATTGGTTTGAATTTTTTGGACGTTCGGGTTCGGTTCGGTTCCCTGCACTAGTGCAATAAGTGCTTTTTACGTCAGTTAAAATTGATTTTTACGTCAGTATACTGACTGACGTAAATACAGCTTACGTTAAAAGTTAAATTTTTAACGTCAGTTGAGAACCGACGTTAAATATAAAACTATTAACGTCGGTTCTTTAACACAACTGACGTTAATTTTGTCAAAATTAACGTCAGTTGTTTAAACAACTGACGTTAAACATAAAACTATTAACGTCAGTTCTTTAAGACAACGGACGTTAATTTTGTTAAACTAACGTCAGTTGTTATAGAGAAACTGACGTTAAAGGTTTTAATTTTAACGTCAGTTGTTTTACACAACTGACGTTAATAGTGTACTGTATATTTTATAAAATACTATTAACGTCAGTTGTTTGATACAACTGACGTTAATAGATTTTTTTTTTTTAAATTCACTTTTAAAATATCACTCCCCTCAACTATCCCTGCATTCAGTAAATATCCCAGTAACACAGAATATTTACACACATTACAGAATTGCAAAGGAAAAATGGAACAATTATCCATATGTATTCCTGTTCAGAAACAATATATATTTATTAACATAGGTTATAACTCAAAATAAATACAGAAATAAAAATAAAAATAAAAATAAATGTATACTAAGTTTAAACTACTTATATCAATATCCCTTCGTGATGATTATCACGAGTGGCATGTACATCGTCCACCTATGTCTCCTCGATTATAGTAGGCATGTTTGTTGAAAAAGAAGGAGTTTCAGGAATATCAAGATTTGAATCTTGATTTTCATCACTACCATTATACATGCTTTTTCCTTGGAGAACCATGGACAACCTTTTGTTAGAAGGATCAGTGATGTAGAACACTTGTTTTGCTTGGGAAGCCATTATGAAAGGCTCATTTATATGACCTAACTTGTTGAGGTCTACCAATGTGAACCTCAATTCATCGGTTTGTACACCACCGTTACTATCAACCCACTTACATTTAAAAACCGGCACCGTAAGCTTAGTGTAATCGAGCACCCAAATATCTTCAATATATCCAAAGTAAGGTGTCGGTGCTTTAACGGGTTTTGTGTCCTTTGCACTAGAGAAGTGCATTGCTTCGACCACGATCATAACCTCACTATTTTGCATGGTACTCTTGTTATCTTGTTCCTTTGTATAAAAGGAAAAGTTATTTATGTCGTATCTGCTCCAACATATGACGTTAAAGCTAGGACCACGTGCTAGCCATCTTACGTCATCAGAAGCAGTACTACCATCCTTAAGCATTTCTTCCTTGAACCATGGTAAGAAAGTCTTGTTATGCTTGTTCAACAACCACCTTTCGCTCATTCGAGGGTTTTCTTGATCGACTTTTCTTTTATGTTCAAATAAGAAAGGCTGAACACAATTGATGTTGTTCAATACATACAAATGTGCTTGAAGCACTTCCTCCCGATCCTTGCTATTAATTCTTAAGTCATGTGTACCCTTACCTTGACATCTGATCTCATCATGCGGAGGCTTAGGAACCCCTATAGGATCCGTGTCATGAAGGTAGTCCGAACAAAACTCAATAGCTTCTTCTGCAACATACCTTTGAACAATAGATGCTTCCGGACGATGAGGATTCTTCACGTACCCTTTCAAGATCTTCATGTAGCGCTCAACTGGGTACATCCATCTCAGAAAAACCGGCCCACATAATCTAATCTCCCTCACCAAATGAACAATTAAGTGAACCATTATGTCGAAAAAGGAAGGAGGAAAATACATCTCCAATTGGCACAAGATTGTAGCAGCCTCAACTTCCAAGTCATCCAACATACGGGGGTCAACGACTTTGCTACATATAGAATTGAAGAATGAGCACAACCGAGTAATGGTATGTCTCACATTTTTTGGAGCAATACCATGCATAGCAACGGGCAGAAGTTGTTGCATCAAGATGTGACAATCATGAGACTTTAAGCCAACCAATTTAAGATCACTAGAGACAAGCCTCTTCATATTTGAAGAGTAACCATGTGGAACTTTGATGCCCTGAAGACACCCGCAGAAAATTTGTCTCTCTTTTTTTGACAAAGTATGACATGCTGGCGGCAAATAAGTCCGCTTACCATCCTCAACAACTGGAGCTAACTGCTCTCGTATACCCATAGCAACGAGGTCAAGACGAGCATTCACACCATCCTTTGTCTTGCCCTGAATGTTGAGAAGCGTCCCGATCACACTATCACACACATTTTTCTCCACATGCATCACATCAATGCGATTATCGACATCAAGCTTGCGCCAGTATGGAAGATCAAAGAATATCGACATCTTATTCCATATGTTTTTCTCAGCAGCTTTACCTTTCTTTTTGGACTTGCCGAATATGACATCGATGCCCTTTACCCTCTGATAAACCTGCTCTCCAATTAAGGCCGCCGGCGCTTCTTCTGTCTCTTGGCATCCATTAAAATCTTTTTTCATCTTACGATATGGGTGATCACGTCTAAGAAATCTCCGATGCCCAAGGTAAACCGTCTTCTTTCCATGATGCAACTGAGTGTAGCATGTGCCTTCTTCACATATAGGGCATGCTTTATGCCCCTTGACACTGCACTTTAGGACAAGTTACCGTATGCTGGAAAGTCGTTGATGGTGCAAAATAACATGGCACGAAGCTTGAAAGTCTCATGAGAATACCCATCAACTACATCAACACCTTCCACCCACAGCGTTTTCAAGTCTTCAATCAAGGGACGTAGATAAATATCTAAGTCATTTCCCGGTTGCTTTGGGCCCGAAATCATCATAGACAACATCATGTATTTGCGCTTCATGCACAACCAAGGGGGCATGTTGTAAATTACCAACAGAACAGGCCATGAACTATGAATACTACTCATGTTACCATAAGGATTCATTCCATCCGTAGCAAGTCCAAGCCTTAGGTTTCTTGGCTCATCGGCGAAATCCGGAAACATAGTATCGATATTCTTCCATTGCATAGAATCAGCAGGATGACGAACCTTTCCATCACGTTTCCTCTCATCTTTATGCCATCTAAGATTCTTCGCATCTTTCGCATTGGCAAACAATCGCTTGAACCTTGGAATTATTGGAAGATACCACAACACCTTCGCAGGAGGACCCTTTTTTCTCACATCATCAAGATCATCATCATCATCACCACCCTTCACTTTGTATCGTGATAACCCACATTTGGGGCAATCGTGATTGTCTTCATGAACACCGGTGTACAATATGCAATCATTAGGGCATGCGTGTATCTTCTTATACTCCATACCCATAGGACACAATACCTTCTTGGCCTCATAGTTACGGTCAGGCAATGTGTTGTCCTCTGGAAGCAAGTCTTTCAACACTTCAAGCAATTCCGTGAAGCTTTTATCGGTCCAACCATTTCTCGCCTTCACACAAACCAATTTTAGCACCGCCGACAACCGTGTATGAGTAGTACACCCTGGATATAAAGGCTTATCCGCATCACCGCACAACCTATCATACACATGAGCTCGATGAAAAGATTCTTGTCCAATATCACGGATCATGTCCTCTACTCAATCATCCTCCATATCTACGTCAACGTCCTCACTTTGGGAGACACTTGCCGTACTACTCAACAACACATCACCATGCCATATCCATCTTGTATAACTCAAGCAAATCCCTTCGCAAATCAAATGAGTACGTATATCCTTCACCGTACATTTCCTCGTATTCAAACACTTGACACAAGGACAACAGAACATTCCATTACTATTAGGAACATTCCTTTGAGCAAATTCTATAAATTCTCCCACCCCCTTCAAATACTCAGCACTAGTGCGCTTACAAACCATCCAACTACGATCCATAACTAGATAGGTCCTGTAGATATACAAAACATATATCCAATATAAGGACAATACGGGATTTTGAAAACTATAGTTTTTGAAGATTGCCAAGCACTGGTCACGGCCTGGCAGTGATGTCCATCACGACCGTAACGTGCCAGCTGAACCAGACCATCACAGGCAGAACTGATCACGGCCTAGCCGTGATGAGCATCACGGCCGTGACAGATCAACCAGCAGAGCAACATGCACTCAAAACCAAAAATAGAGACATTCCAAACAACTCAAACTCACGGTTTCAAGTTTCAACTACTGAGACTACAGTTTCAACATACACTCAAAACCAAAAATAAAAAAATGTGCCCTAAAGACTCACCAGAAATAGGTGCTCGCGTGGTGGTGGGGAGGGGAGCTGGAGTGGTGGCCAACATTCGATGTGGTTACTGAGAGCAGAGGGACAAGGAGAGTTAGTGCGCGGGAAGGGGAAAGAGAGATGTCAAGTTATTACAAAGAATGAATGGAAAGACAGAGTTAGGGTTAAGAGTGTACCTCATGGTGGTGGCGAAGAAGCCCTCGCGATGGTTACGGTGGAGATGAGCTCGCGATTAGGGCAGAGTGAGAGTGAGAGTGAGAGTGAGGGTTGAGAGTGAGGGTTGAGCGTGATGAAAAGAGAAAAGAGACGTACAGAGCAAAGTGCAGAAGGCGCGCGGGTGTAAACCAAAATAAAACAACATTTGACGTCAGTTGTTTGTAAAAACTGACGTTAAAAGTGTATACGTTTATCCAAAAACATTAATTCCTTTGACTATTTATTTAATTGAACTAAAAAATCAAACCTTTAACGTCAGTTGTATTAAACAACCGACGTTAAAAATAAATATTTTTTTTATTTTAAAAGCACTTTTAACGTCAGTTGTTGAAGACAACTAACGTTAGAGGGTATAAGTTTATGCGAAAAAAAATTCGTTCCTTTAATTTGACTACTGTGCTAACCCATGCACCTTGTAACTTAATCCTCTTAGTGAGCATTAGTTTTCAAGAAAATCAGAGAGACTCTATTCTCTATATAAAGTGTCATTCTTCTGTATCAGTCTGTAAATACACCCTCTTCTTTTCCTCTATATTTCGTGCGTTTTCTATTCCTTCACAATATGGTTCTATCACATTTGAGACTTTTGTTATTTCTTCCTATACCTAGACTTAAAGGTCTCTGTCTTATTGGTCAAAAAACTTCCGAGGTTGAGTAAATCACATAATATGACTCCCTCACTTTATTTCATCTCCTCCCCAAGCGACTGTGGATAAAGCACAGATGGAGCATCAAGGACTTCAAATGAGGGAGGGGATCGATGCATCCATTAATGGAGTTTTTGAGGACAGAACTGAGAAGAAATTGATGTTGAAGCAGAAACTTTTTAATATTTTAGTGCTATGTTGCAGAAATTTTTTATCTTTTAATCATGTAATTGTAACGTATGAATCGCTTCAATGAGATACGATTTGATTATACATATAACACTTTTATGTTAAGTGTTTATTTATTTTAATTTTCAGAAGAATATGTTTACTAATTCAAGCTAATTAATGAAGATTAAAAATAAACTTGTTTATTATTTACACAAGTTTATTTTTAATCTTCATTAAAAATAAACTTGTTTAATATTTACACAAGTTCTTTACACAACTGACGCAAATATAGTTCTTTGCACAACTTGTTTATGACTGCCAAGTTCCCGTATATTACATTATTTCCAATATTCATTCTGCACGTTTATAATATGTAGGATTATTTACGTCAGCTATTTATTATACTGAATTAAAAATCACACTTTTAACGTCAATTGTATAAAAAACTGATGTTAAAAATAAATATTTTTTATTTTAAAAATACTTTTAACGTCAGTTGTATTAAGCAACTGACGTTAAAGGTGTATAAGTTTCTACAACAACATTCATTCCTTTGACTACTGTGCTACTTACCCATGCACCTTGTAACTTAATCCACTTTTAACGTCAGTTGTATTAAACAACTGACGTTAAAGGTGTATAAGTTTCTGCAACAACATTCATTCCTTTGACTACTGTGCTACTTACCCATGCACCTTGTAACTTAATACACTTTTAACGTCAGTTGTATTAAACAACTGACGTTAAAGGTGTATAAGTTTCTGCAACAACATTCATTCCTTTGACTACTGTGCTACTTACCCATGCACCCTTGTAACTTAATCCTCTTAATGAGCATTAAGTTCATAGATAAGTTTTCAAGAAAATCGGAATAGCTTAGTAACTTCATCCCCTGCTCCTATAAATAGCTTCCTTCCATCCTTTTAATTTTCTGCTTCACAATATGGCTTTGCCATGGAGATTAACTTCATCACTCTTTCTTCCTATTCCTAGACTCAAAGGTCTTTGTCTTAATGGTCAAACAACTTCTGAGGTTGTGTAAATCACATAACATGGGTGATAAGGTTGTGTAAATCACATAGTGTGAGTTGCTCACCTTATCATCTTTCCGGAGAATCGGCAACTTTGGAAGCAAATGACTGTTCCAAGACCATTGCTGAAACAGATCGGGTGCACCCTTGCTCAGTCGCTCTGGAAAACTCAGTCGCTCGACTCTCCTCTCTTGCTCACCCGTGAAGGGAACGAAGCCTCAACAAATGTTTAGGATTTTAAACCCTTTCAATGTAATTTTTTATAGGATTTTAAACCCTTTCAATGTAACTTTTTATAGTATTTTAAACCCTTTCAATCTTCTGTATCAGTCTGTATTACACTTCATGAATGAGATCCGGTTTGGGTTATTGATTCAACTTATACTTCGCACATATATTTTAATTTTCAAAACAAAAACACAAAACATCAAAGCAATTGTGAAACTGAAACTTTGAGGAAGGTAATGCGGAAGGGTACGTATACTGGATAAAAAAATTATTAAAATAACCTTTAACGTCTGTTGATGAAAGAACAAAAGTTAAAAGTCAAGTGACTCACTTTTAACGTAAGTTCAATGAAGAACTGACGTTAAAAGATTCACTTTTAACGTCAGTTGTTTATTAAACTGACGTTAAAATTGAATTAATGAACTCTGATAAAACTTTTAAAACTGTCACCGCCTCATTTTTAACGTCAAACATATGATCAACTGACGTAAAACGTTCCCGTATATTACATTATTTCCACTAGTGCTGATTCGAAGATTTTGGAACCAAACCAAATTAAATGAACCAGATATATTTTAATATTTTTAGTTTGTATTTTAATTTTTTATTAAACTATTAGGATTTATAGGATTTGGATGGTTGACCCTAGAGTACACCTTACAGACCTCACCTTCATTTCCCTCCTCTCTCTCATCTCTTCTTCCATTATGTGTCTTCCATTTCTGTGTAGATATTCTTCTGTTTTGTATCTTCCTCTTTATAGTTATGTTTTGTTACTGTTCAGTGTTCACCTCACGTTTTTTACTTCTCTGTAGCAGATCTACACTGCAATGATCTATATTGTTGTATGTTTGATTTTACTTCTCTATAGCACTTTAACTTCTCTGCACGCTATTTCTATTTTAAGTTACTACTAGTCTGCTACTGGGCTACTGCTACTAGGACAATATAGTTAACTCAAAATACTGCAAATTGTGTAGCTATTCCTATTGCTTGAATTATTGCAAATGGAAATACTCATTGAACCAGTTACCAATCTGACTACTTAGTGGATAGTTTTGAGTGTTGAATTAACATGCTTCTGTAAGTTATATGGTTTGGGTGTTGAATTTCGTTTGTGTCATAACAGTAGCAGTGTAAGTCAAAATGTTTCTGAATGATTGTAGTTGGTCGATCTAATATTTAGTTTTTTATTTTGACAGGATATAACGTAAATGGGTTTTTTTCAGAGGATATAACTTAACTGAACTTTTCTTAAAGAAGTTTTGTTCGGTTTAGATCAGAACTGAACCAACCTAGTTTCCCATTTTTTGAAAGGGTTGGTATGGTTTGGATTTTATGGGAAAACTAAACTTATAGATTTGATCCCATCTAAACCAATGAAATTTGATTAGTTTGAATTTTTTTAGTGGCTTTTGAATACACACAATATAGAAAAACAATTTAATATTTCAAGGGTTGCAGGTTTATCTATCTTATAGTTTGAGGGCCGTCAAAATATCAATATTTCATTCTGTTTGAGTTCTATTAAGAATTAGTTGAGCTAGGTCGGGCTTATTTTATTAGCTTAAGCTCAATTTGCTTAAGCTCAAACTAGTTTATTGAGCAGATATAATATGGAGTCTAGACTTTAGCAAGCAATGCTCGATGAAAATTCATTTCAAAAGTTTAATAGAAATTTAGTTGAAAGTGTTGTAAGAGTAGGAATCTAAAACTTTAACAACGTGACTTGTAAGATCTTTATATATTTACAAAGTTTATACAATATCTCTAGTAAATATATAGGGTTACCTTTATTAAATATTTAACATATTTACAACAGTTTTGAGATGTTCCTTTAGACCTTAAATTGTTCTATTTGAGGGTCTATATTGCTTAGAACCATTGGGCTCGAATTTGCAACTCTATAATTTTTGTTGGGTAAATTACTATTTTGGTCCTTTAATTATTTTAAAATATTTAAGTTGGTCCCCAAGTTTTTACAATGTTCAAATTGGTCCCTCAATTGCTTTAAAATATTCAAGTTGGTCTTCAAGTTTTTTTCATGTTTAAATTGGCCCCTCATTTCACTAGTGCAGAATAGGGATTCTACATCGGAGTTTACACATCGGTTTATTAGAAACCGATGTGTAAAACGAGGTGGTGGCATTTTTGAAATTAAAACCAAAGTATTACACATCGGTTTAAAGAATAACCGATGTGTAAAACTTTTACACATCGGTTATTTCTAACCGATGTTTAAAATTAAAAAAAAAAAAATTAAAGTCAGAATTTTTAACATTCAACATCGGTTCTTGATGAACCGATGTGGAAAATTGTGATTAGCAACATCGGTTTCTAGATAACCGATGTATAAATTATAAATAAAAAAAATAGAAATTAAAATTTTACTTTTACACATCGGTTTTAAATAACCGATGTATAAAATTTTTAAAAAAAATAAAAGTTTAAGGTTTAAACATCGGTTTTCTAATAACCGATGTGTATAATGTTAACCACATCGGTTTTTAGCATAACCGATGTGTAATATTGCCAATTTTTATTCTGTTCCGCGCGCTATCCCTGCATTCTTCATTTTCGAGTTTTGCTAGCTGAACCCTAAAACAGCTCTCTCCCTGTGCTTTACCTTTGCGTTTGGATGCTCGCCCTCACCTCGCTCTGTCCGCTTGCCGCCATTGCTTCATTCTCTGGTGAGTGCTTCCTCCATTTTACTTTGCTTCACTTTCCCTTCACCTTGCTTCATTCTCCAGTATTCACTTTGTTCAGTTTGTTGTTGTGGTTCATTCACTGATGTGTATGGGTAATGGATTTTGCTGTTGTGATTAACTGATTTGGGTTTAGGGTTTTCCATATTCAATTAATCTTCGGTTTCGTTCAAATTTTTTCTTGTTTTTCACTGGTTTGCGCCTGTTTTTAGGGGGTGAAGGAGGTTGGAAGGGTTTCCTGTTTCTACACTCTTTTCTCTTGGCTGGTGTTGATTATAAAATGTTGGCCACTGCATGTTGTTATTTGTTGGCCACTGCATGTTGATGTTAGATGATTATATGTTGATTTTGATTCTTCAATTCATGTGTCTGTATTGCATGTTAGTTGCTTGCGAAAATGTTTGAACTGTTTTCTTGGAGAGTTTGTCCCCATGTTCCTGATACTAGCAAGAAAAACCTAGAAAAGAAAATCATGTTAACATGCCAATAATATGTTTGGTTTTGGATTTGAGATATGGAATACATCTTAAACATGCTTTAAGCCTCTTTTCAATCTCGCTCATGATCTATCTAAAATCACATGGTATATGAGAGAAATTGGCATCATTCTTGGTTGTATTATTTTCAAGAACCACTATGGTTTGTGTTCCAATATATGTGTTGCCTAAGGTTCAATATGATGTGCTTGAAGATCATATCTAAACGGAAGGGAGAAAAAAATACAAAGAAGTTGAATGCTTTTAAAAATCTTCTTGTTTTTCTTTGGAAATCTTAGATGAAGCAATGTAAGACAACATAGGCATATTTAAGAACCTTTTAAGAAAAAGGTTGAGAATACGTTGACAAGTATAGGAAGAAATGGAGATTTTTTTTAAATTACTTTGTCACCTGCATTAAAGCACTATTGTTGATTCTTTACCTAGTTTCTTTTTGTCTTAACCGTGATGCCCTGCTAGAAATTGACAGGTGTTATTTTCTGGGATCATGCGGTTTGATTTGAGGAGTGTCCTTGACTCCGTTGCATAGTGCTACTGCCTCTGCTTTGTTCACTTCTCTGCTGTCTTTGCATAATAACAACTAGGCGTGTCTCTCAGAAGGTACGTTTTGGCTGAAAAGCTTTCATTGGAGTTTTAATGTATTTTCTTGAAAATTTATTTGATTCGATAATATGCCCACAATAATTAGTAAAGCCTTAGTTTCCCGTTTGAGATGCAATACTAATGAGCGTACGTGTACGTGTACGTGCTTAATGTACCGCTCATTGTGTTGGATCTTGAATTGTCCAAAGTTGGACAGTTTGGGAAAAAACTTTTTCTTAATTCAGTTAAAATAGTTATTCATTGATTCTAATGTTATATACTTGATGAAAGTTCGGATTGATACATTTCCTTTCGTTCTCCGGTGCATACTTTATCGTGGTGGATGTCATCGCGTTCAAGTAGTGTACGTCGGAGACCGCGGGGAAATGCTGCCGAAATTTTGTCGAGTATGAGCATGAGAGTTAAGGACTAACTGTTAACCGAATGTTGAAAAAGTTTCTTCTCGAATGGGATAGGGCCATACCCTGTCATAAGAAGTGGTTGATGAATATGTTGGACTAAGTACGAAGGTATTGGTTTAGTCATGGATCGCGGTTGGATGAATGCTAGATGGACAAGTGATGAGTATGAGAATGGAGTGGAAGATTTTCTACAGTTTGCAAAAACAAATGCTCCTGATAGTGGTAACGGAAGGTTTTATTGTCCTTGTGTTAACTGTTTGAATGAGAGACGACTAGAAGCTGAGGAGATACGTGATCATCTTATTTGTGAGGGGATTTGTAAGAGTTATACAATATGGATATGTCATGGTGAATCGTTAGACAGGCCGAGGGTGTCGGATAGAGAGGAAGTTGATGACGTGGAAATGGACGATGGACTAGAGGACATGATCCGTGATGTTGGGCAAGAGTCTTTTCGGCGCGCACATGTGTATGATACTTTGTGCAGTGATGCGCAATTGGCTTTGTATCCGGGGTGCACTAATTTCACACGGTTGTCAGCGGTGTTAAGATTGTTCAATGTGAAGGCGAGAAATGGGTGGAGCGATAAAAGCTTTACCGAATTGCTTGAGTTGTTGAAAGAAATGCTTCTGAGAAGGCAACACATTGCCATCTCGAAACTATGAGGCGAAGAAGATATTGTGTCCGATGGGTATGGAGTATAAGAAAATACACGTTTGCCCCAATGATTGCATATTGTACAGGAAAGAGTTTGAAGAGATGCACGAGTGCCCCGGTGTGGGGTATCACGCTACAAAGTGAAGGATGGTGATTCTAGTTGTGATGTGGTCACAAAAGGTCCTCCCGCGAAGGTGTTATGGTATCTTCCCGTGATTCCGCGGTTCAAGCGATTGTTTGCTAATGTAAATGACGCAAAGAACATTAGATGGCATGCAGATGAGAGGAAGTGTGATGGACAGCTTCGCCATCCGGCCGATTCTTTGCAATGGAAGAGAATTGATAGTTTGTTTCCGATTTCGACAACGAGCCCAGAAACCTCAGGCTTGGACTTGCTACCGATGGAATGAATCCATATGGAAACTTAAGTAGTATTCATAGTTCATGGCCTGTTCTCCTTGTAATTTACAACCTGTCTCCTTGGTTGTGCATGAAGCGCAAATACATTATGTTAAGTATGATGATTTCGGGTCCTAAACAGCCAGGAAATGATATTGATGTTTATCTGAGTCCCTTGATTGAAGACTTGAGAATGTTGTGGGATGAAGGCGTTGATGTGATTGACGGGTATTGCTGTGAGACATTCAGATTACGTGCCATGTTATTTTGCACCATCAATGACTTTCCAGCATACGGGAATCTATGTGGGTATAGTGTTAAGGGGCATAAAGCATGTCCAATATGTGAAGAAGGCACATGTTACCATCAACTGCAACATGGAAGGAAGACGGTTTACCTTGGGCATCGGAGATTTCTCCGACGTAATCATCCTTATCGTAGATTAAGAAAAGCTTTCAATGGACTTCGTGAGAATGAAATTGCTCCGGTGGCCTTGACCGGAGAGCAAGTTTATGAAAGGGTGAACAACACTAATGTTATCTATGGGAAGACCCGGAAGAAGGCTACGAGAGAAGAAAATATGGAAGAAGAGGTCGATCTTCTTTGATCTTCCATACTTGGTGCAAGCTTGATGTAAGACATTGTATTGATGTGATGCATGTAGAGAAAAATGTGTGTGACAGTTTAATCGGGCGCTTCTCAACATTCAAGGCAAGACAAAGGATGGTGTGAATGCTCGTCCGGATCTAGTTGCGATGGGTATACGAGGCAGTTAGCTCCACTTAAAGTGGGGGATAAGAAGACTTATTTGCCCCCAGATGTCATACTTTATCAAAAAAAGAGAAAAGAAGTTTCGTGAATGTCTACGGGAGTCAAAGTGCCACGGGGTTACTCTTCAAATATCGAAGACTTGTCTCAATGAAAGATCTCAAATTAGTTGGCTTAAAGTCTCATGATTGTCATGTCTTGATGCAACAACTACTACCGGTGGCCATTTGTGACATATTGCCTAAAAAAGTCAGACATGCCACTACTAGGTTATGCTTATTCTTCAATGCTATATGTAGCAAGGTCATTGACACTAAAAATTTGGATGAGTTGGAAAATGAGGCAGCCATTGTATTGTACCAATTGGAGATGTATTTTCCACCTTCATTTTTTGACATCATGGTTCATTTGATTGTTCATCTAGTGAGGGAGATTAGATTGTGCGGTCCCGTTTATTTAAGGTGGATGTACCGGTTGAGCGATACATGAAGATCCTGAAAGGATATATGAAAAATCCACACCGTCCCGAAGCATCTATTGTTGAAAGGTATGTTGCGAGAAGAAGCTATTGAGTTTTGTACAGACTACAATGTCGAAGCGGAACTCGTAGGGCTTCCGAAGTCTCGATCACGAAGGAAGATATGATGGTAAGGGTACACGAGGTATCACTTAAGAGCATGGATCGGGAGGAAGTGCTTCAAGCACATTTGTATATATTGAATAACACTGATGAGGTTGAACCATACTTATGTGAGCATAAAAGCATCATCAATGAAACTTACCCTAGAATGAATGAAAAATGGTGTTTGAACAAGCATAACAAGACTTTCTTGAACTGGTTTAAAGAAAAAATTGCAAAGGATGGTACTGCTTCTGCTACATTAAAATGGCTAGCACAGGGGCCTAACTTTGATGTCATATGCTGGAGTGGGTACGATATCAATAAGTTTTCCTTCTATACAAAGTCCCAGGATGACAAAAGTACTATGCAAAATAGTGGGGTTATGGTCGTCGCTGAGTCCATGCATTTCTCTAGTTCGAAAGATAAAAACCCTGTTGTGGCATCAGTTTCATACTTTGGAATCATTGAAGAGATATGGGAGGTTGATTACACGAAGTTTAGAGTACCTGTTTTTAAATGTCAGTGGACAGTAACAATGGTGTGCAAACCGATGAGTTAGGATTCAAATTGGTGGACCTTAGTAAGGTAGGTAATAAAGAGGAACCTTTCATCATGGCATCCCAAGCAAAACAAGTGTTTTATATCCGTGATCCTTCTAACAAAAGGTGGTCAGTGGTTCTCCAGGGAAAAAACATGTATAATGGTAGTGAGGGAAATCACGATTCAACTCTTGATATTTCTGATACTCCTTCTTTCTCAACACGAGTGCCTAATTTCAATGAGGAAAATGAAGTGGATGATGTACATGCTACTCGTAATGATCACCAAGAAGGGTTATGGGAGAACTTTACTAATTGACCACAAAGTAAGTTTAGTTTGATATTACTGACACGGACTCGGCAAGTGTACCGGTTCGTTGCAAGTAATAAAAACGGTGAGACCGGATATCGTTCTCAGGGATCGTGGACAATTACCACTTCGCAAATTTGACTACTATCTAGGCGATCGAATTTTGGATTGAAGGTTGTTTTAACATCTAGCAAACAAACAAGAAGAAAATATTTTTTTGTTCTTTTTGGGTTTTTCTCAAACAGTTAATGTGAAAACAAAGAGATGAATAACAATGAGATGGAATTGCTGGGGTTAAACTAAGCTAATCCTCCCTTGGTTGTTATGAAATGATAACTAACACAGTTCCTACTCCCCTTATGACAATCGAATCTTTTCTAATATATTCAAGCCTAATGTCTTAGGTGCATTGAGCCTAAAATCCCAAATTAAACCCTAATGTCTTAGGTGGATTAATAAGAGAAATTGCATTAAGACAAGATTCATAAGATTGCAAGTAGCCAACACCTATGTCTAGATTCTTGGACTACTTGGCATATAATTCATGAGCATACTTTAACATCAACCTTTCAATTGTCTATTAAAGCAACTAATCATTCCTAAGATGATCAAGCCTAGGAAAGCATTAAGCATAGAATTATATACTCATAAAGAAGAAGGAAACTGTATTAATCTCAAGTCATATTACAACCAAGTTCAGATAACAATAGTCTAACCCCAACAAAAGGGGAGTTTAGCTACACATAATTGAAAGTAAAACAAAAGTAATAATTACAGAGATGAAGAAAGGGGAGAGCTCCATGGGATAATGCACACAGCCTCAGCAGCAGAGAATTTCTCCTTAGGGTTTTCTGACCGATCCCCTTTTCTGTTCTGCTCAGTTTTACTAGTACTCGTGGCCGGTCACGGCCGTGACAGCCATCACGGCCAGGCCGTGATGGTTTCTGACTTGGCACCGCTTCACTTTCTGATTCATCACGGCCGTGATACTCATCACGGCTAGGCCGTGATCCTTTCTGACTTTTCCAACTGATTCATCACGGCCGTACTATCCATCACGGCTAGGCCGTGATCGTCTCTGACTTTTGGAGATCTGGCACAGCTGACACGTCACGGCCGTGATAGCCATCACGGCTAGGCCGTGACAGCCTTCCGACTTCCTCGGCTCAATTCTTTCTTCACTCATCGCTCCCTCACGGCCGTGAGGGCCATCACGCCAGGCCGTGATGCTCTCTCGCTTGGCTCAATTTCTTATCTTTCAAAGCTCTAAGTCTTCCAAGCTTCATACTTGCTAATTCTTGGGCATTTAATCATGAATATCTGCAAAACAACACACAATACCACCTTATCCGTTCCAAAGGAAAAACTAAACAAAATAAACACTAAAATGGCCTAACTATATGCAAATGCATGCAGAAATGTACATGGAAAATGAGGTGAAATCACACTCATCAAATCACCCCAAGCTTAAGACTTTGCTTGTCCTCAAGCAAAAACCAAGGCCATAAGATGAAAACAACCAGGACAATGATAGTGAACTTAGAACCCGAATAAAATGATCCAAGCAACAGTGAATCAATTATTTCAAAGCAAGAGACAATCAATTCAAGTCCAATTAGGGCTTAGTTTCCCTAGACTCACATTCTCACTAATTCGGGCACTCTATCTCACTTGCAGCTCACCCCAAGCTTGTTCATTTGCTTGGCCCTCTTTCTTGCCTCACTCACTCAAGTGTTAAGGGAATATGACATTTCACTCCATTTTCCTCAAAGAATGATTCCTACCATAAGCTTGACTATCAACCATATCTTCACTTTATTAATGAAAACATCTAAGAATCAAGAGGTCTTATTCTTTGGTTGTAATGAGGCCATGGGATCAATTTTCAGGTGGGAATTTCAAAAACAGGAAATTTCAAAAGGCTATACAAACAATCAAGCATTGCAAGGCACGACCTTCTAAAATACCTTTCTTGGGTTTCAGTTTACTCTTCCACCATTCTTTCATTTTTTTTTCTACTTCTCATTCCTTTTTTGTCATCCCCTTCCCCATTTTTATTTCTTTTTCTCTTCTTCTTTTTTTTTTTTTTTTTTGTTTGGAGAAGGGGAGATTTTTCAATCCAAGAGAAGTAAATTTTTTTTTTTTTTTTTTTCAGATTCATCTTTTTCTTTTCATCATCCCAACTTTCAACTACATTTTCTAACCCATTTTTGCACAGTACTTTAGAAGGTCCCTCATAAGCATGTTTAACAAAACATTTCAGGGCACCAAGAAAAGCATGTTATTCATTCCGGCTCAAAATGGGCAACTAAGGGTAGCATTTACACATTCAAAGTTCAGAAGGCCGGAAAAAATACCTATTGCCTCAATCCTTTTCAAAAATGTTTCCAAAAATTTTCTAGTTTCGAAATGGTCTTAAGTCAAGTTCTAGAGAAAAACAGTCCAAGAGGAAAACACTCTACACAAAGAACGGGGACAGATTTAGTGAGTGCCCCTAATGGCTCAAAAGCTCACATTCATCGGTTCAAGAACCAAGTGAGAACATAAATCCATAGAAACACATGCTAATCATCAACTATCCAAGAACATCTCAAGCATATTTAATGAAGCCAAATTACAAGAATAGAAAATCAGGGTCCAAAATTCACCATCACAGAAAAATTGGCCCTTAGCTCTTACTATCATATGTTCAATCTAAGCGGGGTAACCGAATCGTGCGATCATGCAACTTAAGCCTATATGAATGCAATATTTACAATGCATATATGGATGCAATATTTACAATGCAAGAAAAGAAGAGTACCCCTACCCCAAGCTTAAAGACTTACATTGTCCTCAATGTAAATAATTAAACTTAGAGAGGGGAGAAAACTGGAACAACTCACAAGGTGGTAGTGGTGCTGAATCACATGCTTTCTGGTTTTGTTTCTTCTTGCCCTTCTTCTCCTCCTTCCTTCAACATCTGGAACCACTCAACAAACTATTAACAAACCTCTTGAGCTTCTCAAATTATTCAAGAGGGGAAATTAAAAACAAAAGAGAAGATGAAAATTATATAAAAAAATAAAGATTGGGTTGCCTCCCAATAAGCGCTTCTTTAACGTCACTAGCTTGACGTGTGATTTCTTCCTTCAATTAGCCGGGATCTGCTGAACATAGAATTGCAAGAGCACTTTTCTTCCATGAAACTCCTGTAAAGAGCTGATTTTTCTTAAAAGCCCAACAATTGTGCTTCTGCTTTGCCTTTTTCGCTCCGGGTCTCTTGCCCTTTTTCTTACTCCTTCCTGGTGGAGGTTCTGTTTTCACAAGATGAGCAGGACCAACTTCCTCACCAACTGATGCATCATTTGTTTTGCATAGCTTTAAATTTGCTTCCAAGTTGGGCTTTTCCTTCTTCTCAGGAATAGAGGGGTGGTGTTTATGTGCAATGACTTCCTTATCTACTGTGTCCACCACTTCCATGCGGAAACACTCCTCTTCCTTGCTCGTGCGATGCATAGCTTCCAATACATTGAAAGTTACTTCCTCTTTTTGCACTCTGAATTTCAACTGGCCTTTCTCCACATCTATCAAAGCCCTACCAGTTGCCAGAAAGGGTCTCCCTAGTATGAGTGGAACTTCAGCATCCTCCTCCATATCTAAAACCACAAAGTCTGCTGGGAAGATTAATTTATCCACCTTCACCAACAAATCCTCCACAACACCATAGGGATATGTAATGGAGCGGTCTGCCAGTTGAAGAGAAATTCCTGTTGGTTTTACCTCACCAATTCCCAGCTTTTTGAAAATGGACAACGGCATAAGGTTGACACATGCGCCTAGATCGCACAATGCTCTCTTAATGTTCACATGACCAATAGTGCATGGGATAGTGAAGCTACCCGGGTCCTTCATCTTTACTTGGTAGCTTCCTCTCGAATTATAGCACTGCACTCTTCGATAAGCATCACTTGTCTCCTCCTTCCACCTTCTTTTGTTTGTAAGGATCTCTTTCATGAATTTTGCGTAGGAAGGCATCTCATTTGAGAGCTTCAAAGAAACGGGATGTTGATTTGTAGCTTTTTGAATACATCCAGGAACTTAGAAAACTCGCTGGTCTTTTTCCTCCTTCTTCAACCGTTGGGGTACTGAATTACAAATATGAGGGCAGCTCTTTGGGGTTATCAACCTCTTCCGAATCTGTCTTCTAGTCTTCTTCTTCGCAAATTCTTCATCAACCAGTTTCTCCCTCTCGTGGTTCTTGACTTCTACATCAATAGGATTAGAGGTAGTATCTTGGGGATTTCTGGGTTCTTCATTGTTTACTTCTTCAAATTGTACCTTATCATCTCTAGCTCTTCTTGTCTCTTCTTCTCCTTCTCTTTCTTGTGGATTTAACACTCTCCCACTTCTTGTGATAATTGCCATGCAACCTTCCTTCGGATTCTTCTCTGTATCTCCCCGGGAATTGTCCTTGAGGTCTTTCTGCCATTTGCTTTGCCAACTGCCCTATCTGGTGCTCAAGATTTTTGATGGAGGCATTTTGATTCTTCATAGTCTCTTGAGTGGCTTGCATGAACTGGCCTAGAATGCTCTCCAATTTGTTCGAACTCTCTTGAGGAGGCTTTGCTTGAGTATTTGAACTTTGGCCTTGTCTCCAACTGAAGTTGGGATGATTGCGCCACCCCGGATTGTAGGTGTTGGAGTAGGGATCATTTCTAGGCCCTTGGTTGCCCATATAGTTTACCTCTTCTTGTCCCGAGCTTCCAACCACATTGATCTCACAGTTCCCATTTGCATGGTTGCCTCCACAGAAATCACACACTGAAGCACCTTGAGCTTGAATAGCTTGTACTTGAGAATTCTGCAGTTGGACCGACCCCAGTTGTTTGGTAAGAATAGCCATTTGTGCTTTGAGGGCACCAATTTCATCCAGCTCTAGAACACCTCTACTGACCATTGACCGAGAACTAGGCATTTGATAGTCATTGTTAGCCATGTTCTCAATCAAGTCCTTCGCTTCTTCCGGTGTCTTCTGACTCAATGTACCTCCTGCAGCCGCTTCAATCATGCTTCTTGAATTCCTGTTGAGCCCATTAACAAAAGTTGCGACCTGCTGTCATGTCTCTAGTTCATGATTTGGGCAAGCTGTGAGTAAAGACTTGAATCTCTCCCAGGCTTCATATAGTGACTCACCATCCCTCTGTGCAAAGGCATTGATCTCTGATCTCAGTTTAATCATCCTTGACGGCGGGAAGAAGCGAGACAAAAATTTGCTGACCAAGTCGTTCCAGGTGATGATGCTCCCATGAGGATGAGATTGAAGCCATGCCTTGGCTCTATCCCTCAAGGAGAAAGGGAAAAGCCTTAACCGAATGGCCTCATCGGAAGCTCCGTTCAACTTGATGGTGTCACACAACTCAATGAAGGTACCAATATGAGCATGAGGATCTTCACTCTCCAACCCTCCAAACTGGTTTTGCTGCACAAGGTGGAGGAGTGAGGCCTTGATTTCGAAATTATTGCAGGCCACTGCAGGTCTCACAATCGGAGTTCCACATCTATCAACTCTAGGGGAAGTGTAGTCCCCCATTGTTCTCCTTGGTGCATTCTCTTCTGCCATGGTGACAGCTGCTATTTCAATTTGTGGTTCTTGCACACTGGGTGACTCAACTTGCTGCTCTTGTCTACTAGAAGATGCTCTTTCTCTGTTCTGTCTTGCCTTGGTTCTCTTTCTATTCCTTCTGCAGAGTCTCTCGATCTCAGGTTCGAATTGGAGTTCACCTGGGTCGATTGTACCTCGCATACACTGAACAAACGGAGTAGCACGTAACAAACGAAAAACAAAGACTTGCAGAAATTCACAGCAGAGATACAGACAATAAGAACGAAAACAACACAGTAGGAAAAACAGTAAAAAATAAAATGCCTAAATTAGGAGTCCCCTTTGGTACTCGTGATATTGGCACACCGATCCCCGGCAACGGCGCCAAAAACTTGACACGGACTCGGCAAGTGTACCGGTTCGTTGCAAGTAATAAAAATGGTGAGACCTGATATCGTTCTCAGGGATCGTGGACAATTACCACTTCGCAAATTTGACTACTATCTAGGCGATCGAATTTTGGATTGAAGGTTGTTTTAACATCTAGCAAACAAACAAGAAGAAAATATTTTTTTGTTCTTTTTGGGTTTTTCTCAAACAGTTAATGTGAAAACAAAGAGATGAATAACAATGAGATGGAATTGCTGGGGTTAAACTAAGCTAATCCTCCCTTGGTTGTTATGAAATGATAACTAACACAGTTCCTACTCCCCTTATGACAATCGAATCTTTTCTAATATACTCAAGCCTAATGTCTTAGGTGCATTGAGCCTAAAATCCCAAATTAAACCCTAATGTCTTAGGTGGATTAATAAGAGAAATTGCATTAAGACAAGATTCATAAGATTGCAAGTAGCCAACACCTATGTCTAGATTCTTGGACTACTTGGCATATAATTCATGAGCATACTTTAACATCAACCTTTCAATTGTCTATTAAAGCAACTAATCATTCCTAAGATGATCAAGCCTAGGAAAGCATTAAGCATAGAATTATATACTCATAAAGAAGAAGGAAACTGTATTAATCTCAAGTCATATTACAACCAAGTTCAGATAACAATAGTCTAACCCCAACAAAAGGGGAGTTTAGCTACACATAATTGAAAGTAAAACAAAAGTAATAATTACAGAGATGAAGAAAGGGGAGAGCTCCATGGGATAATGCACACAGCCTCAGCAGCAGAGAATTTCTCCTTAGGGTTTTCTGACCGATCCCCTTTTCTGTTCTGCTCAGTTTTACTAGTACTCGTGGCCGGTCACGGCCGTGGATGACCATCACGGCCAGGCCGTGATGGTTTCTGACTTGGCACCGCTTCACTTTCTGATTCATCACGGCCGTGATACTCATCACGGTTAGGCCGTGATCCTTTCTGACTTTTCCAACTGATTCATCACGGTCGTACTATCCATCACGGCTAGGCCGTGATCGTCTCTGACTTTTGGAGATCTGGCACAGCTGACACGTCACGGCCGTGATAGCCATCACGGCTAGGCCGTGACAGCTTCTGACTTCTGGCTCAATTCTTTCTTCAGCTAATGCTCCCTCACGTAGTGAGGGCCATCACGGCCAGGCCGTGATGCTCTCTGCTTGGCTCAATTTCTTATCTTTCAAAGCTCTAAGTCTTCCAAGCTTCATACTTGCTAATTCTTGGGCATTTAATCATGAATATCTGCAAAACAACACACAATACCACCTTATCCGTTCCAAAGGAAAAACTAAACAAAATAAACACTAAAATGGCCTAACTATATGCAAATGCATGCAGAAATGTACATGGAAAATGAGGTGAAATCACACTCATCAATTACCATCAAGTTTGGCATATTATATGTTTACGTTTATATTTATAAGTTATGTTTATGTACGTTGATCGATATTTATAAGTTATGTTTGATATTTATCCTGATATACTAACAAGTTTTTTTTTGTTTTGTGTTTAAACAGGTATACATGGCTGATCATGAGGATATACCTCCTTCATGCAACGGGTCAGAGACCCCGTCTACCGGTAGAAAGGGTAGACGTGCCACACGGATGAGGAATTTGACTGCCAACCGTGGGTCAAATCAAAGGATAAGAGTAGATTTTGATGATAACCTCAAACCTATTGGGCCAATGGAAGATCAGTTTACCAGTTTTGTGGCGACCCTTGCTAGGAACAGGCCCAGTATACTCATTGATAGGTGGAGAGATGTACCGGCGGACGTGAAGGAGCAGATATGGGAGAGTATTCTGGTATCTATACTTCTACGTCCTGTGTTTGTCTGTATCTACTTTATTTTTATCTTAATAATATCATACAGTAATTCGTTGATTCTTTTGGTCTTAATGTAGTTGACATTTGACATACCGGATACATACGCTATGAAGAAGCGTTTGCTGAAGTATGTTGGAGAGCGTTGGAGTTGCTTTTAAGGCCGACCTGGGCAGATACTATATATTCAATCCAAAAAGTAAAAAGAACCCACTTGAGGTGTATCCGTTTCTTGACAAGGCGACGTGGGATCGCTTTGTTCAGAGCCGACGTGATCCCAGCTTTCAGGTTAACTTATTTGATTTGTCTCTAAATTTATGTAATTGCATTAATTTCATTTACTTATGTAATTTAATTGTCTTTTATTTATAACAGGAGAAGAGGAAAAAGGAGCAGGAAAACCAAAGCAAGAATGTCTACCCCCATGTCATGTCTCGTGGGGGATATAAAAAGCTTGTTAAGAAAATGGTTGAAGAGGAAAAGAAAGCACGTCGACGGAAAGCATCTCAAAGCGGATCCTAATGCTGAAAATCTTCCGAGGTTGTTGATCCACCTCCACCCCCACGCCATCGTTCATGGAAGAGGGGCCGACAAAGAAAAACGGGACAATATACATCCGAGGAGGCCCGCCAAGTAGCTGAGAGGATTGTAAGTATAGTTTGTTGTAATTGTCATTTTAAGATTGTTACCGAATTGTAATGTGACCTGATATTTTTATGTGATAGGATGCCTTGGATGATCAGCTAACCCAAGGAACCTTTGTTCCTAGAGGACGCAATGATATCTTATCTACTGACATCGGTAAACCAGACCACCCGGGCCGTGTCATTGGTGTTGGATGGGGAGTCGGCATTCGCCAATACCATGGTTCATCTTCACACCAATGCCACAGGGATTCGGTTGCAGATAGAGCACGACTAAAACAGGAGATTGCAGCTGAGCTTCGACAGGAGATGGCCGAAGCGGTTTGCCCAAAGAGATGGCAATATTGACTTCTATGTCCCAGAGATGACAAATGGTGTCCAACCCTCTGTCCAACCCTCTGTCCATGTGAGCACTAAGGGCTCATGTGATCCTCCTCATCATCCTGAAAATGATGATGATGGTGATGCTGCTGCTGCTGATGATGATGATGATGACGACCCTGATAGGTGTGAGCTGTATGTTGATGATCATCATCATCATCGCCGCTTAGTGGCATTGGGTAGGGCATATAATAAGTTAGGTAATATCATACACCATCGGTTATTACCGGATGATCACCGAGGGTGTCTGTTGAGATTATTCGAGATGCCGATGCTCGAGTCCCCGTGCCCACCGAGGAGGTTCAAACAGTGGGGTCGGGGCCCCGTAACTTCATCCTCTGGCCAAGAAGACTGGTCAACTTTCTTGTTGCATTTGAGGTATTCGGTTAGTTGTGTTTTTCTATATTCATAGTTGAAATATATTTATTATTGTTTAAAGATAATGCTTTATTTTTATTCGTTATAGGATGTTGGAAATGATATTGTGCCTAAAGGGTCGGATCTAGGAAGACCAGAGATGTCTGCTCCTGCCAAGGTATTCATTTGACCATTTAGTTAATAACGAATTAAATAACTTAATTATCCGTGATTACTAATATATATCTATGTTGTTTAGGGGATCGACAAAGGGGCACCTGGCCATGGTGATGTTTTTAAAGTTCTGGCTATACAGGTTGTCACCATGGAGGATGATGCAGCCTTGGTAACGTTGGAACATGATGCCAGCCCTAGTGAACTGTATATACCAAAGAAGGAACTTATGGAGATGGCACTCAATAAAGAAATGGCCAGTTCTGCACACATATCGTTTTGGTGCACGTAAGTACATTTTATTTATAAGTTAAGTACGTAATTAATTTTTAAATACTATGATAATTAACATGTTTTTCCAATATATTAGGTATCTGCATCGTATGTTAGTCGATCGGGGTAACCTCGCCCTTTATGGGTTCATTGACCCCATGTTCATTCGGGGGTGATGTTCTCGTAGCATCGGAAGACCCGGTCACTACCATACGTGATATACTTGCCCGAGACGATCATCAATTCTATCTTGCGCCTTCTCTCAATAAGTAAGTACCGGTTATTTAAGTATAACTATATATGACTTAGTCACTAATCGTTCCCACAAATACAGCATTTGGCAAATCGTTGCTCTTGTACCCAAGAATGAACGTCGTGGTCTTCTTACGCTCATTGGGAAATAAGCGGCGAATCAATCAAGACGATCATCGAAACGTAAGCATAAAAAAACTTTATAATAATAAATGCAGTTGTTTTAATTATCTGAAATCTATTAGATAATCTTTAATTAATTTTTTTGTAATGATAGGTCTATTAATGCATACCAAATGTTGCGTGGTGAAAGGCGTACTCGGGCTATCGGATGGATTATTCCCAGTAGAAGATATTTATTAGTTCAAATGCATCAAATGCAGTGGGTACAATAATTGATTTCTATTTTATTTAATTCCTCATATTCTAATTGGGTTTCATTTGTACGTAGTCACGTATACAACGTGGGTCATGGGAATGTGGCTACTATGTGATGCGGTGGATGTTGGAAATTATCTCCTCCGGGATCACCGAAAGATGGAGTGAGGTAAATGTTAATTGACACAATTAGAAGTAATAGTATAGATTCGTTATATGTTTTATGTTAGTTTATTACTTAAAAGATATAATCTTTTGTCCAATTAAACTTGCGAGATATTCAACAATCCAACTCCATTATCCGATTCCGACATCAACATCATAAAGAGGCGTTGGGCAACTTTCTTTCTTGAAGTGTACCGCCCATAGTTTGTATATATGTAGTTAGTTTAAAAACTTATCATGTACTAGCTATAGTGTACCTTTGATCGATGATATGTATTAGTGCTCGTGTCTGGTTCAATTCTTCTTCTCTCGTGTTTTGATGTAGCCTTGATAAAGTGTTGTTTTCATTCATTCGAAATTAATTAGGCCCGATGCCCTCTGTTTTCAGATTCTCGTGCTCACTAGTCATTTGATGAAATGTCGGTATTTTTAACCATATGTGTAAGAGCTGATTGTTTGTGCTAAGAAAATTGAATGAAGTATGTTTTGCTTTTGAATGATTGTGTCAAAACTGGTTTGGTGTTCTGTTGTTGTTTCTTGTTTGATCAGGGTACTGCTGGTTTGTTTATTGATCTGCATTACTAAAACAGGGGAAAGGAATGATTGAAATGTAAATAACAGATTAAAAAAAATGAGATTTTACACACATCGGTTCATCAAAAACCGATGTGTAAATTTAACTTTTTATATCGGTTTTCCGTAGAACCGATGTGTAAATTTCACTTTACACATCGGTTCTATTTAAAACCGATGTAGAAAGTTAAATTTACACATCGGTTTTAGGCAAAACCGATGTAGAAAGTTAAATTTCCAACTGCTTATCAATTGATAAATTAATTTTCCACATCGGTTAATAGAAAACCGATGTTTAAAATATACTTTAAACATCGGTTTTTTAACCGATGTGTAAAGTGGCAATAAACCACATCGGTCGTTTCCACATCAGTTTGAAAACCGATGTGGAAAGCCAAAAATAACCGACGTGGAATCCCTTTTCTGCACTAGTGTTTGTTTTAATTTATTCAACTTGTTCCATCATTTGTTATAATTTATTCAACTTGGTCCTGATATTTTATTCAATTTGGTTCCTTATTTGTTTTGATTTATTCAACTTGGTCCCTTATTTATTTTAATTTATTCAACTTAACAGTGAAACTTACGGAAAGGACCAATTTGAATATTTTAAAACAAATAAAGGACCAAGTTGAACATTTTAGAAACTTGGGGATCAACTTGAATATTTTAAAATAATTAGGGGACCAAAATAATAATTCAGCCATTTTTGTTTTTTATATATTAATTAGTTTGTTTTACAGGTTTTTCATATATTAGATTTTCATAAATCAAAGTTTCATTATTATTATTATTATTATTATTATTATTATTATTATTATTATTATTATTATTATTTCTAAAAATAATATATTGGCGGGGCCAATGGATTGAACCATGCTTAACTTGCATCTTTGTACCAATTTCTTGTGCATCTTCTCTTTTCAGAAAACATTAATTTTGTCCTTGAAATTGTCATGATAGGTCATATTAGCCCGGAACTTTACAAAATAGAAAAATTAGTCCTTAGCTTTGACGACTGCCAGTTAATTTGGTTCTTAATGCCAGTGCGCCTTAATTAAAATTAACAGAGGGTCTCTAACAGCCCATTTTTAGTTACGCTATTTAACCGGTTAAAATATAATTATATATATGATTAATTATTTTATTTGGATGTTTGTTAATTTTGTTATGTGGTTTAGTTTGAGTAATTAAATTACTCTCTTCAAATTATTTTATTGGGTGCGTTAGCACTGACTTATTTCAGTGGATGCACACTTACTAGACAATAAGTTACATTATTGTCACTATTTTACTACCAGTACAGAAAAATATTTTAAATAATATGTTTAAGAGAAAAGCATTTTTATATTTTCATTCAATTTAATTTTAGAGTTGAAAATAAACTGGTTTGACCTTAATCGGAGATTAAATTTTGGACCGAGTGTTTTCTTAGTTGATCAGTCCAACTATTAATCTTTACTCTAATTTGAATTTCGAAAACGTATAACTATCAATCTTTATTTTTAGATTCCAGAAAAGTAAAAACATGTTTATTTTAGGCTTAATATTTTATCACTCATTTATGTACCTATCACTAAAAAATTAACTTAAAACTTATGGGATCAGGATAAGGGGTATATGGCCGTTTAATAAACTAGTGACACCTCCATCTTCTCATTTTGCCGCTTGGAAAGGAGAAGGCACCTCCTGCTTGCTTTTCCATCCTTTAGTCCACGTAAAAACTTCAAAGCCTATAAGTGTAGCATAGTAGCATGGATGAGTCATTTCTTGTTTCCTATCTTTCTTTATGCCATGTGCTTTGACTATATGAGAAGTTGTACACGGCAATTATTATATTAGATGACACCTCCACCATTCCAAATTTTGGCAGCATAAAAACATGCCACCTCTTGCTTGTGACTATTACATAAAGTCACGCAAGTTTTAAGTCTTTCAATGGTCAAACAATGACCACATTTTCTCTTATGTTCACTTAACGCAAAAAGGAAGTTTTATTTTCCTTTCTCCATGCACTTCCACGACACCAAAAACAAAGCCACGCCTCCTTCCTTCAAATCATGCCAGCATTGAATCCTAGTGAATATAGCCATAAGTGAGTCATAAAAACATAAAGAATTTGTTTCTTACTCAACTAATTGACGTGAAATAAAAATAAGGCAGAGAGTGAGTGACATAGCATGAGATAGATAGAGAAAGAGAGAGAGAGAGAGAGAGAGAGTTCGTGAGGGTGAGAGAAATTCTGGAGCCGATTTCGATCAATCCGTTCGTCCTATCAAAATTCTGATTATATCGCTGTGATCCTCACGATGTCTACTTCATTATCCTATCTTTCTTTTCTTGATTAGGCTAAGGTAAGCCTATGTCTTTTTTATGCCTAAATGCCGTCGACGACGATATTGAGGTTATCTTTCAATTCATTTATCGGTTTCCAATTCCGTCTTCAGATTTGGGTTACACGTAACGTGTGCTTCACAATGATGTGTTCAGGTGAATTTTTGGAGCCCCGGAGGGTGTAGAACGGTGCGTGGCAGATTTGAGGTAATTTAGGGAGTGTCCGTTTCGTTGCCCCAGAGCTAGCCTACGACATTCCAGGTGGGGGAAAGAAACTATTTAACGTCGGAAACTGCGCGGTTACATTTAATTAAATAATGGTGTAGGGCGACCCAAACCCTACATGAGAGCGAGTAATGGACAATGTTTATACCACATTAGGGACAATTTAGTGGTACCGATGATGATATAGAAATTGTGCGTTTATCGTCATGTTTGACTGGTTGATGTGAAAGTGATACTTGTTTATACTTATTATTATTATTATTATTATCATAATTATTATTTTAATATTACTACTGATGGGATTATTATTATTATTATTATTATTATTATTATTATTATTATTATTATTATTATTAAAATAATAATTATGATAATAATAATAATAATAATAATAATAATAATAATAATAATAATAAGTATAAACAAGTATCACTTTCACATCAACCAGTCAAACATGACGATAAACGCACAATTTCTATATCATCATCGGTACCACTAAGTAGTCCCTAATGTGGTATAGACATTGTCCATTACTCGCTCTCATGTAGGGTTTGGGTCGCCCTACACCATTATCTAATTAAATGTAACCGCGTCGTTTCCGACGTTAAATAGTTTCTTTCCCCCACCTGGAATGTCGTAGGCTAGCTCTGGGGCAACGAAACGGACACTCCCTAAATTACCTCAAATCTGCCACGCACCGTTCTACACCCTCCGGGGCACCAAAAATTCACCTGAACACATCATTGTGAAGCACACGTTACGTGTAACCCAAATCTAAAGACGGAATTGGAAACCGATAAATGAATTGAAAGATAATCTCAATATCGTCGTCGACGGCATTTAGGCATAAAAAGGACATAGGCTTACCTTAACCTAATCAAGAAAAGAAAGATAGGATAATGAAGTAGACATCGTGAGGATCACAGCGGTATAATCAAAATTTTGATAGGACGAACGGATTGATCGAAATCGGCTCTAGAATTTCTCTCACCCTCACGAACTCTCTCTCTCTCTCTCTCTTTCTCTATCTATCTCATGCTATGTCACTCACTCTCTGCCTTATTTTTATTTCACGTCAATTAGTTGAGTAAGAAACAAATTCTTTATGTTTTTATGACTCACTTATGGCTATATTCACTAGGATTCAATGCTGGCATGATTTGAAGGAAGGAGGCGTGGCTTTGTTTTTGGTGTCGTGGAAGTGCATGGAGAAAGGAAAATAAAACTTCCTTTTTGCGTTAAGTGAACATAAGAGAAAATGTGGTCATTGTTTGACCATTGAAAGACTTAAAACTTGCGTGACTTTATGTAATAGTCACAAGCAAGAGGTGGCATGTTTTTATGCTGCCAAAATTTGGAATGGTGGAGGTGTCATCTAATATAATAATTGCCGTGTACAACTTCTCATATAGTCAAAGCACATGGCATAAAGAAAGATAGGAAACAGGAAATGACTCATCCATGCTACTATGCTACACTTATAGGCTTTGAAGTTTTTACGTGGACTAAAGGATGGAAAAGCAAGCAGGAGGTGCCTTCTCCTTTCCAAGCGGCAAAATGAGAAGATGGAGGTGTCACTAGTTTATTAAACGGCCATATACCCTTATCCTGATCCCACAAGTTTTAAGTTAATTCTTTAGTGATAGGTACACAAATGAGTGATAAAATATTAAGCCTAAAATAAACATGTTTTTACTTTTCTGGAATCTAAAAATAAAGATTGACGGTTATACGTTTTCGAAATTCAAATTAGAGTAAAGATTAATAGTTGGACTGATCAACTAAGAAAATACTCGGTCCAAAATTTAATCTCTGATTAAGGTCAAACCAGTTTATTTTCAACTCTAAAATTAAATTGAATGAAAATATAAAAATTCTTTTCTCTTAAACATATTATTTAAAATATTTTTCTGTACTGGTAGTAATAGTGACAATAATGTAACTTATTGTCTAGTAAGTGTGCATCCACTGAAATAAGTCAGTGCTAACGCACCCAATAAAATAATTTGAAGAGAGTAATTTAATTACTCAAACTAAACCACATAACAAAATTAACAAATATCCAAATAAAATAGTTAATCATATATATAATTATATTTTAACCGATTAAATAGCGAAACTAAAACCTACTGTTACAGGTCTACATGCACGTTGACTTCCAACATGACGCCAATAAGGAAAACTATGCTTGAAACCTCATTTGCATCTTTTAAACAAAAAATAAGGAAACACAAAGGCGTCAAACTACATCATTTTACCTTCTTCCTCAGAAGTCACCGTCTTGCTTAGAAGTTTATGATTGTTCGAGCAAGAGAAATTCATTCTGTGCAATTTATTTATCTATTTATAATATATAATTTTTGGAGCATGACTTTGGTAATGTTTGGAGGAGCTTATTTAAGCTTCTTTTGACTTATCTGATGACATAAGTTTTTATGCAATGTGTTTGGTAGAGCTTATAAAAATAACTTATTTCATCCCATAAGGAGTTTTTGACTTATTTTCATAAGTCACTGAGAGAAGCTTATGAAATTATCATAAGAGCTTATGCACTAAATACCCTCTTCGTGTTTTTCACTATTCGAATCCTCTCATGCCCCTTTCTTTCTTTTTCTTTCTTTAAGCGCTTATGGCATAAACTCTCATACGATAAGGTCTTATGTGATAAACTCTTAATTAAGTTATTTACCCAAACGTACCCTTTATAGTACGCTGTCACGTCAGCCACTACTCTTGTCACGTCAGCCACTACTCTTAACATCGGTTGTTTCTGATTTCTTCCGATTCATACAATCTGATAACATGTACAATTCTCATACATTCCACAATTTTTATCTCTATTTTTCATTTTTTATTTTTCATCTACAACGACAATAATTCTTAATCATAACAAGAATCGCGCTTTCATTCACCAACAAGCATTTAAAGTAAGTTACATAATTGACAATTAAAAATCTTAATATATATAAAAGTAAGGTAGTGACTGAAATATTTTCCCTCTAACAATAAGGGTAAGAAAGTAATTTCATAATATTTTCTGTCGTATTGAATCTTTTATTACATATTTATATTGTGAATCATTTATTATCTTTAATGCTTAACATTAATATGATATTATTTTTATTGTTCCTCCATCGTTAAATTGATTTATTTTCAAAAATATCCACAAAATCAAATCATGTTTGATTGATAATTTGATATTATTATTATTATTATTATTATTACTATTTTATTTTTATTTCCATTTTAATTCTCATTATTTAAGTCTTTTAGTCTCTTATGAGCTGCACACAATATCTTGTGTGAAGATTGTCCACCATTAGGTCATTGGTGCATTGGGACTACACCTGAAGGTGTGTTTTTTTTCCTTTATTATTTTGTCTCTTTTGATTTTAAAATTATGGTATTTTAGTTGGTTAGTTGGTTTTGATGGTCTTAAAGGAGATGAGTGATTTAGGTGTTCAAGACGACACAATACCAACTCATCATTTTGATTTTGTGTCCTTTTCTGAAATCATCTCTGGTACCTGCCAAGGATTTTTGTTTGATTAATATTCGTTTACTTAGAGTTTTGATGTGATTGAAGGTTTTTACACTGCTGATATGTTATCTTTATTTGCCTTTGATTGTTAGATGTAATGAGACATGATGTGAAGAAGATGCCCTTAAGGACATAACAATAAGTAATTAATTGATAGGATAAAAAACAAATATATCAATAATTAATGAGATTTACAATTTATTCCGGAATTAATATTAGACAAAAGATTCTTATTCCTCGATTTTCATTGATGTCATCTGAAGTCGGGATCTCTTTTAAATTCTAACGTAGACAATTTCCCGAGGTCGTTTCTTTTGCAATGACAATAAATAAGAGTCAAGGACAATCCCTAAACATGTTGGCATTTATCTCCCACAATCAATTTTTTCACATGGACAGTTGTATATTGCAATATCAAGGGTTACATTATGTCAATGTTTGAAGATCAGTATGTGACAATGAAGGCCACATTTCAAATTATACATTCAATATAGTATATAAAGAAGTATTTCAGAATTTAACATGAGTAGGTGACAACATTTATTAAATTTATTTGTATATATTACAACATTTCTTACTCATTGTTTATCCGGTACTTTTTTTTTTAACGAAGATTGTGGTGTTTTACCATTTTGATTTGTTAATGTTGAAAGCTAATTTTGAAAATCTGAATTTTTTTTATGGGATGAAAATCTTAATTATACCCTAAAACATTGATTGTACATACATCGCACGAATACACGGTCTAGTAAAAAGTTATAACATACGCAACACTAATATATTATCTCTCATCATTTAGTAGTCAATTCTAAATGTATATAAATATACATGTACCCTCAAATCTATTTATCTATTTATAATATATAATTTTTGAAGCATGACTTTATATGTCACCATGTTAGCCACTACTATTAACCTCAGTGGTTTCATATTTCTTCCAATTCATCCAAATTTATGACATGTCCAACTCTCATACATTCCTCATTTTTATTTGTCATTTTTCACCTCCAACAACAATAATTCTTAATCACAACAACAAACATGCTTTTATTCACTAAGAAACATTTAAAGAAAGTTGCATAATTGACATCTAAAAATAAAGTTATAACATACATTATACTAATGACCCCTAATACTGTTGAGTATCTAAATGTCTGATGTATATTTTTTCCTAAGTTTTGATGAAAACCAAATATTTGTTCAATGATTTAATTGAACTATTTGTTATTTACTGATCTATCTACTTAGTGTGCAGATTATTCCTTCAAAGGTAAATAAACTCACATGTCTGCTCTAAAGTTAAAGGGTCAAAGTTAGAGAAACACTCATCTAATAAATAAACCTGACTCGTCTAGTGAAGTTGTCTCATCCGTCTAATGAATTTCTAAGCCTTTTTCCTTTATGAAGAAATTTCACGGGTCTAATGTCTCCACTTCACCGGTCTGCGACACTGTGTGAAGTATTCTCTCAAGTTTGGATTTCTCTGAAGCAACTCAAGACTTTCGTGAGTTGTCCCTTCAAGTAAGATCGTTTTAGAGTTTCTCAATTACAAGGATCAATATTTCAGAAGGTCAAATATTCAAAAGGAACCTTGTAACTCAGAATGGTAGTGCTACAAAGAAGCTTTAGACTCTGGTACAACCTTGTGTTGCACAAAAGAAGAAATTCGTGCAGCAAAGGACAAAAATAATTTGACGATCTCTGGAATAGCTGCTGCTAAAGCATAAAACACCGAATTTCTCTGGTTAGAGTACAAGCAATATCCCTAAACATTAATGGTTGTCTAGGATGACTCTATTGCATTTAATGGAGCTCAGTTTGAAGCCAAAAATTCAAGGAAATGTCTCTAACATGCTTATTTTGAATGAAGACTATAAATAGAAGACATTGAAGACCTGATGAGAGTAATGAAATGTTGAACATTCTATGAACAAGCCATTTACTCAAAGCATTCAATTCTTTATCCTTCTCAATCATTTGTTCATTCATTGCAAAATTTTGAGAAGTCATTCCGCAGTCTTTCAACTTCACATTTAATCCACTCTTCTGAGTGTTTGTGAAAGACTTGAAAGTTTTATTTATTACACTTTCTTTCAAACCAATTTGAGTGAGCCAGAAAAGGGTAGGTGATCAAACAATATTTGTCTTGGAGCCTCGAGAGGCTAGGTGTGCAAACCAATACCCCTCTCTCTCTCTCACTCACACACACACACACACACAAACACAATTTGTTTATTTTACCTGCTTGTGTGTTTTGCTATTTAAAACCTTCAAACGGGTCACTCGTATGACCTTTAGACGAGTCACTCGTCTGACTAAGCTTTTAACTTGTCTGCTCTGAGTTTGTGTTTGTAAAAAGATTTTTGTTTTTTCTAAAAAGTTTGGTAAATACAATCACACACACAATTTGTTTATCTAACTTGTTCACTAGCTTAAGGGGTTAAAGTTATGCATATCAAATAAGTTTTGTTTTAGCTGCTTGTGTGTTTTACTATTTAAAACCTTCAAACAGGTCACTCGTATGACCTTTAGACGGGTCACTCGTCTGACTAAGCTTTTAACTTGTCTGCTATGAGTTTGTGTTTGCAAAAAGATTTTTGTTTTTTTTTTAAAAGTTTGGTAAATACAATTCAACCTTCTTCTCGTGTTTACATTTGTCTATTTCAAATACCAAACACAACAACTTATAAATCAAACTCATCCCTCCTTTTTCAAATCTTCGCAAAACCTTCTAACACAAAAATACATAGAATATCAATCCACAACGAGATTATAGATTGCTCAAAGTATGAGTGGTTTGGATGTGGAATGTGTTCACACCTCAAAATGAACAAGATTCAATTTTCATCGAAATGATACTTTTGGATAAAAAGGTACTTATGTCTTTATTTTTACATCAGTGCATATATATACGTGTGTCTGTTGTTTAAATATACTAATAAAAAATATCCACTATTAAATCATTTCAAATACCAATGAAAAATAAGTTTTCATAATTAACATCAACTTTAGAATTATTATTATTTTTAAATTTTAGCCTAAAATGTAGTTTTGTCGCCCAACTTTTCTACTCTGGTGAAAATAGTCCCCCATTTTATTTTTGGTTATTTTTGTCCCCCTAAAATTATAACTTTGCAAAACTAATCCTTCTATCAGTTCATCGTTTAAAAGTTAACGACAATGGGCGAATTAGTGCAACTAACTTCTGCTCCACATGCCATACTAATTCATTTTAAAATAAATAAATATATTACACTTAATTAAATAATTATATATTTAAATTTATAAAAAATTAAAAAAAACAAATTCCTCTGTGTCCCGACCTTCTTCTCCCCTTCGTCCCTGACCCCTTCTAAACAAAATTGTAATTACTCTTGAAAATATTGATTTTACTCATTTTCCAAAAAAAATAAACACATAAATCATAAAAAATTAGTTTTGGTTTTAAGAATAATGATTCCACTCCTACTATTCCTCGGTACAATGACAAACTCAAGGTTTTGTTTTTTGAAAAGGAATTTTTTGCTTTTCTAATTTTTAAGTTTTAAGTAGCAATTAAATTTTTTTATTTAATTTTGAATTTTGAAAATGATTTAGAACAAGAAGGAAAAAAATTGAAGCAAACGAACACTCCCAAGATAGATCTGACCCAAAACTTACAAAGCCCAACTCCAGAATTTTATTTCTTCATGAAAAACATATAATTTTTTTTCCGTTGACTTGGGCCAGTTAACCTGCCCATAAAAACATCAATTTTGACACAAGTAAAACCCTCATTTCAAACCTCAACAAAATCAAAATTCAAAAAAGTAAGATCAATGAATAAATCATAAAAAAAAGGTCACTTATGAAGACAGAAGCTGAGAAGCAGGAGTAGCGCGCGACGGTTTGCGGCGGACGGAGGATCCTTCTTACCAAAAGCACGTTTTCACGTCTGAAGCAGATTGCCACTTTTCCAATCACTGGTAATCACATTTCACACACACTCGGTTTCTTTTACAAGTTTTCAATATATTTAACAAAATAACATAGGGTTGAGAAACAAATTTTACCCTTAATGGTATTTGCAGAGAGATAAGATAGGGTTTTATTACGTTTTAATAAAATTGGATATCTGGGAGTAAGGGGTCAGAGAGAGTGGAGAAATAAAAAAGGGGTTTGCTGTCAAAATATTCCTAGGAACACAAAAACTGCATCATTTGTTATTTTTCTCCGATCTAAGATTTTTGTAATGTAAAATATATATTTATATCTATGGTTCCATAGTGTTAACAAATCATTCTGGCATGGAAATTTTAACATTTTTCTAGTTAGTAATTACATTTTTCAGGGAACACATAATATGGACATGATAACTTATCTGCCACAATCCATCCTTCATGACATTTTGTCAAGGCTGCCTGATGACGATGCTGCTAAGACCAGTGTGTTGTCCAAGGCTTGGCATGATACATGGTCTACTTTTCCCATCTTGGTTTTTCATGAATCCAGATATCAAATGACCCAGATACCTCATGATGCAAACATTCGAGAAAAAGCATTAATGTTATCGTTGGAAAAATACATATTCTATCTTTGGGTGTCCCGCACATTGTTAAGTTTCACTTGCAGAGGGTTGGCTATAAAACAATTTAAGCTTGTTTTAAAGTCTTTGCCTCCTCCGGATCTGTTGGCCCATGTTAATCATTGGATGAAGTGGGCATGTGATTCTGGTGTTGAGGTTTTACAACTTGACAATGGTGTCGAGGAACCAAGATCCTCGAACTCATATGATGAATTTGCTTGCTTGCCTCTATGTGTCCTCGAGGCCAAATCACTAATCAAGCTAGAATTGTCTTGGGATTTCAGAGTTGACCAAGCATTCTTGAATCATCCCATCAAGTTTTCCTCTTTGCAAGTGTTGTCCTTGAAACATGTTTATTTGGGAGATGGACAAGTAATCCAAAATCTCATTTCTAATTGTCCTTTGATTGAAATCTTGAGATTGGTTCGCTGTTCTGGGTTGAGGTCTGTAAGCTTACATGGCCTAACTAAGCTCAAGGAAGTGTTCATTGTAGGAATAGAGGAGGTTGATGTTGATGCACCGAGTCTTGAGGAGCTTCTCTATGATGCTACATGTTTCAAAACTATCAGCCTTCCTAAGATCATCATGGATAAGTGCACAAATATACGGGAGTTATGTTTAGTATGTGTGAGTTCCATTATTATCACTAACCAATGGTTTCTCGAACTTTTTCAAAAATTCCCTATACTTGAGAAGTTGATATTGGAGGGTTTCTATATGTCTGATATGATAAATATTTCAAGTATTCAGCTAAATGTCTTCGAATTATTAAATTGTTACAACTTAGAGGTGATTGAGATTGATGCTCCAAATCTATTTGAGTGTAACTATCATGGTGATGGTTCCATACTCCCTTCCATATATATTCTGAATAGCCCACATCTGCTGGCTTTAAATGTTACCTTCTTTGTTGATTCTCATATGGACATAGAAAGCTTAAGGACTTTTCTCGAAGGCATAAGACCCAGGCACACTCCAATTTCCCTATTCCTTGATTTCCGTGACGATTCAACTGTAAGTTCACCTTTACAAGTTGTGTTTTAGTTGGTTTGCATCTTTATTCTTTTACAAACATGTGTTGTAATTAATTTTTTGATGTTGTAGGTTGAGTTCGATCCATTTGAATTGCAAGACTACTCAATGGGTCCACCAAGCATCAAACATGTGACCCTATGTGCAGATTCAGACACAGAAGAGTGGAGCTTGCTTCTTTTCTATAGCTTATTCTGGAGTTGTCGTCCTTCTATTATCTCCTTTTATTTGAACGGAAACAAGACATTAGTGAAGGTTTATCATTGTCTTTTCATATCCTTTCTGTTTTTTTTTTCTTTTTTCTTTTTTGGTTTAGTAATGCATAATAATGCTTTCAACCTGGAGGATTGTTTTAATGTTTTATTTGATATAGGTATAGTGGCTTTTCTTAAATAGGTGTTCACCGGAGTTTTTAATTGTCTTTATCAATTGTCTAAAACAACAGATCTTTTGTGAAAAGCTATTACGCCGAAAAGAGGATGGTTGCTGTTGCAGTTCTCGTCTAATCAAATGTTGGTGGCATTTCTTAAAGGATGTTAAAGTCTCAAGTACTTCTTTCTGGAATCATAATGCTCCTGATGATTTAAAGACCCTCTTAGAACCATTTAGAACTCTTTCATTAGAGGAAGAGGAGGAGATTAGCCGTTTTAAGGAGGGGCATATTAACTTTTGGTTAGAGTGGCAATTATGATCTCAAGAGTAAAGACTAGATTAGATGATCAAGTATTTCAATAGGTTTTTTTTTTTTCCTTTCCATTTCAGTCAAATTATGAAACAATGTGATATGGTGCATTTTTACTTCTTCTGTTTGTTTCTTGTTACAGCAGTTATTAATATCATATTCAGTAACATTTTGTCAAGTGCCTCACCATTGGCAACTGCTTTGTAGGTTTGTTTAGTATTGTTGTGCAGGTAATCTTAAAGTCCTGGAGCAAGTAGATCTTCGATACTTTATGATTGTTGGGCTCCTATTTAGAATGAGTCTTTAGGTCTGGCATAGGCTCATTTCAATTAGAAATTAAGTTTAAATTATTAGCTTGAGCTTTATTTGCTAGACACTAGAGAGATCATTACCTCTCGTAATGTTGTCTTTTATGACATTGAGTTTCCCTTCTAAAATACAAGTGAACCAACTATGTTCCTCCAAGCATCACACATTTATTTATCTTGATGATACAGGACCTCCTAACCAAAAACCCCACGCTTACATCTATTCCTTCCAAGATAACCCATCCTAGTAACATTTCGACTTCTGAAACATCATTCTTCCACTTGAAACCCGTAAATCTACTTGACATAAAATTAAACCTACTTACCTTAGTGACTATGTGTGCCAGTCCCTCATTGCACACCTGATGTCCAAAATTGTTTCATATTCTTCTATTTCACCTAATCACCTTAACTACATCATGTTCATCACCACAGACACAACCCACCACAGAGTGAGCTTGATGCACTGAATGCTAATGGCACTTGCAGCTTTCTCGATTTGCCACTCGGAGCTAAGCCCGTGGGAGCAAATGGGTATACAAGATGCGTCATGCTGATGAGTCCATAGAATGGTTCAAGGCCTGATTAGTTGCTAAGGGATATAACCGAATAGAGGGCCTTGATTTCTTTTATATATTTTCTCCCGTTGTGAAGCTTTCAAAAGTTAGACTACTGTTGGCTTTACCTTTAGTTCACAAATGGCATTTACATCAATTGGATGTGAACAATGCATTCTTCCATGGTGACCCGAGGACGTTTATATAAGCATTCCACAAGGTGTCATTGCTCCAGTTCTAGGCCATGTCTGCAAGCTAGACAAATCACTTTATAGCCTCTAAAACAAGCTACCAGAAAGTGGTTTGAGAAACTCTCTTCCCAACAATATTATTCTTGGTAATAACATTCCTAAAAATGCAATATTCAGGAATATAATTTTATTCCTCGAAACAGATGTTCCCCCCTCAAAGGACAAACTAAAAAAAAGGCTAAGTTTCATTCAATGAAAAGGAACATTGATACACCAAGAATACTATAGTTGCATAGGAAGGAACACGAGCAAGTCAATGACCTTCTAGCATATAGATACTAATAGTGTGTTTGTTTGTGTGGCGGGATGGACTTGGAAGCAGAAGCAATTCCTTATGGCTTTCACAATCCATGTCAAAAATATTAAAAAAAATTTCCGTTCAAAACGTGCCTTTTGAGAAAGGAAACATGAAACCAAACAGAGTCATTTGAGAATGGCACCTAAAGGCAGGAAATTCACTCACAGCGGAAATTCCCTTCATATGCAAGAGTTGTGTAACGCCTCCCTTGATGTTACATGTTATTACCCAAATTTCGGAAAAATAAAGCAGAACACTATTTGCTGGTTTACTTTCGGAAAAAAAATTTTGTAACTCGTTCATATTTCAAAAAGTTGGGGTTAAAAAAAAATTCTTTCAAACTTGTACTTAATACAACATCTGCATATATATATATATATATATATATATATATATATATATATATATATATATATATATATATCTCCATGCATGATGATAATATTTACATTACTAATTTTTCATTTCCACATCAGATGGTACATTTATCAAAATTTCTAAGACTCTTAAGGAAAATACATACGTGATATCTACATAATACATACAATACCAAAAATCAAGGGTTTGATAGAGAGCTAGGATTACAAAAAAACATGGCTCTCATCAGCCTGATACACAGCTAAAGGAAGTTAGCACTACCCCTATAGACAAAACCTAAACTGGTCAAACCTAGTGGAACCCATTAGGGAGTCCTCCATGATCATCCCGAAACCTCCTCCGACATCCACCTCAGTGATGGGACCTATAACCTCATCATCCACAGGGTGATACTCCACCTCCTCCTCATCATCCTCTACAGGATCTTCTTCAATAGGATCATCTTCCTCGGGATCTTCTTCAACCATGATGTCATCGTCGTTCCCTCCTCCCACAACGACAATAGGAGCAGGTAACTCCGGTGCTGGAGATCCAGGTGTAGTCCCTGGTACTACTTGTAGGGGTGGAGCTGATGGTGAGTATTCCCGGTTTCCAACAAAGTCCTCAAAAGCAACCACATCGGGGGTAATGGCACTTCCACTGTCTTAATGCAATGAGAATATGATGCCGCTCTTGCTTCACTTCCCTTCGTAGTAAGTATAGGCCCGGTATACCAGGAGCTTCGGGCTCCCGGGTGTATAACCCAAGCGCCCTCTTCCTCTCTCTGCTCAAATGCGAGGCCCAAGAACCCCTAGTAGGTCAGGTGATGCATCGAATCCATCTATACACCCATAATAGTGTACCATGAAAGTAAAACACCAAACAGAAAATAATGCAAAGGTGAGATACCATTATATGAGTTATCATAGTAGTCACATACACAACTCTCACACAATAACATACAATATATCACAATACATACTTCACAATATATTATAACTATAAACACAGGGATTCATTCCCGACAATCAAATGCATTCTTGAAAAAAACTTGTCATGTCACATCAATACTCACTATCTAACTCGTAATTCTTCGGAGATCCAAACTTCCCTTCGTCGAGCATGATAGGCCGCGATAATGCCTATAACACAATTGTTTCTCGGTGGGTCGGCCTCTAAATATAGGCCCGATCCCCAATTGTTCTAGGGTATCACGTATCACCTAAATAATATTGGATAGTTCCTGATTGAGTACATTACGTGCCGGGTAGCCGATTTCCACGACCCGAGATTGCAAATGCCTGAGCCTTACGTTGGTTTTCGAGCCCGAATGTCCCTAATATACCCAAAGACTAAAGGAGCTATCTTTGGTCCGAACTATCCAATTTGTCAGTTCACCCTTTGTGAAACTGTAGCTCGATACATAATGGCACGTCTGCTACAATGGCATATTAGCCAGACTATGCATGTAAAAACAAGGGTTTTCGTTTCTGTTTTCTTTCTCGCTTTGTTTCTTTCCCCACCGAGGCTTAAAGCTCCCGACTACTTTTATTTAGGTATTAAATACATTTTAATACCAACTCAAGATTTTAAACCAAAAACAATGATCTAAAAATCTCTTCCTCAATTCGAACACTAGCCCGACGTCTCGGTGATCTAGGTTCTTCTCAATAGGAACACTAGCCCGGCTTTACCGGTACTCCCAATTCAGCCCAATATCTCGACAATTCAAATTCAACCCGGGTTTTATAGCTCGGAAACCTAGGTCCTTTCATTTCCTCAAAACTCAAAACAAGAACCCTAGCCCGTTATTTCGATAATCTAGGTCATTTCCACTTCACTTCTTTCCACTTGATTCTCTTTTTCGTTCAGTGAAAAACTAAATCGAAAAATAAAATATCCTTGTCTTCTAGACTTTGTACTATGAATAATTTTTCATGTTTAGAAATACATTTTTTTTCCTAAAACTTTTTCTTTTATAATCCACTTTCCTCAAACTTAGAAAAACCACTAAAAATATTTTCTCAACTTTGAATCAAATTCAAAACTCTTATAAAGAGATTTATCCAAGATGATCATTTCTGTTTAAATACTTCCATTTTTGAAAAACCACTTTTCTAAAGCTTAAAAAGAAAATCTTTGTTTTTCAAAAGACTTCTCCATTAAAATTTTTAAAACATTTTCATAGACTTTTTAAGATTTTCCATCTTTTTTATTCTCCTAAACTTTAACCTATCTTACACTTCCTTTCTTAGAATTCTCTTTTCACTTTCCAAAGAAAACAAAACATCACTTTCTCAATCTTTCCGAATTAAAGTATTTTAATGTCTTAATCTTTATTAACAAGCAATGACCAGTGTCATGCCATCAGCCAATCACAATCAAACAACACAGTAATATCATCCAATCATTCACTATATATATACATTATTCATATCATGCAACATCAACATATATAACTATCTATAATCATCACAACACAATATCTAACATCACACAATAAGGTACATGACTAATATGAGCTCCTCAGGCAAACTCCCTTTACCTCAAACAGTGAAATCTTTGTCTGCAAATGATTGTCCAAGTGTCGCAACCAGAAATTACGGCAGGGACGACGATAAAAAGAGATTTTAAGGAAAAATAGAGTCGCCACCAATTTTGTTTAATTTAGGAAAAATTGAAAAACCTTTAAAAAATGGTCTTTGAAACCAAATTGAGTTCGGGAGTCGGTTACGAATAGGGAAGGTGTTAAGCACCCTACATCGCCCATCCTACGAATGATACCTTGAATTAATCGTGCAAAATTAAATTATTTATTTGCTTACCCCAAAAATATTTGCGAGGAATGATTTGTTTATTTATTAATATTTTCTTTATTTTTATGTTTCTTTATTGTTTTTTTTATTTTTAATTTTTTTAGAAATAAAAATATTATTGATAAATCCTAAATGAGGTTGAACATGGCACGTAAGCCCATAGGGCAACCTCAAAGCTAGGGGATTGAGCATGACACTTGTCATAGAGCAACCCAAAAATATTAAATAAATTATTAATTAATTATCCACATTAAATAAATTAAAAAGGACACAAAATAAAGGAAAAATTAATTTTGGCTTGACGAGATGATTGATCTCGCTCCTACGTATTCCCTGCTTCGAAGGGAAACTCAAAGCCACGTAGTTCTTGTAGAAAATATTTTATTTGTTGTTTTTTTTTATAAAGTTTTTTATTTTATTTTTTTAAAAAAAAAGTTTTTTTTTTTTCGAAAACTCCTAAATGAGATAGAACATGGCAGATACGTCCACAGAGCTATCTCAAACTTATGAATTGAATGTGATACATCTCACGGAACAATCTCATTGCTAAGTGATTACCCTTTTTTATATATATGTTTTAATTTACTTTAACAAATAAACCAGGAAAAAAAAAAGATCAGATCAACCGGAACCTTCTGCTTTCTAACCCCAAAGTTGCAGAGGAAAAAAAAGGTTTGACAGTTTGAAGGTCTGGTTTGTGGGTCACCTCAGGCGATGGCAGCAGCTGTCAAGGACGGCGGCACGGCTAGGGACAGCGGTGCGGCGACGGCGGCACAGAACAGCGGGGGCTGACGTCTTGCGGTGGAGGTCGTGGTGGTTCAGACGAGCGGGGATAAGTCTCTGGTTAGGTGGAGATCCGAACCAGGCAGAGGGATACGAAGCGGCGCTGCACGGCGGGTCTGAGGCGGAGCGCGGTGGTCTTAGGTGGACGGAGTAGAAGATGAGAGGTGGTGGACTGCTTCTAGAGGAAGGGGAAGATGAAGTTTGAAAGGAGAGTGATTGGTCTGATGGATGAAGGAAAAAGGTAAGGAAAGAAAATCAGATCTGAAAAAAAATGGTTCCTCCTCAAGAAGAAGAAAAGCCACGAAAAAAATAATCAGAATGGGAAGAGAAAGCCCAACCAAGAAAAACCGGATCCCTTTTTGTGTTATCATTTTTATAATGCTCATTTCTCTCATCTGATCCTAAAATCCCGCCCAGATTAGGATTGCTATCTGATCCTAAAAATATGCCCAGTATATCTGATTTGAAAATTAAATTTAAATTCAAAATAAAGCGGTTGCTGGGGAGGAGAATCAGATGGGTTTTTATTTTTCTTTTCAAATTTTTATTTTATTACTTTTATTTTTATTTTTATTTTATTGAAAATTTTTTAGTGAATATTAAGAGACCCGGTCAAAATGGGGTGTTCACAGTTGCCTCTCTTTACTTGTTCATTACTAGAATACATGAAGAAAGAACGATTTTTTAATGTGGTAATAGTAAGGAACTAGTAAAGAAAATGAACTCACATTTTGGCCGGGATGGGAAATAGGTTGGAGAAAATTAAGCTTTAGAGCTTGGAAAATAAAAGTGACGGTGGGTCTCAAATCCAAGTATAAAATTAGCAGCGAGTCTCAGAGCTCGAAAAAATTAATTTGCAGCGGGCCTCAGATCCCAAAAATAAATTTGCAGTGAGCCTCGGAGCTCGAAAAAATAAAATTGCAATGGGCATCAGATCCCAAAAATAAATTTGCGGTGTACCTCAGAGCTCGAAAAATAAATTTCAGCGGGCCTCAGATCCCAAAAATAAATTTGCAGTGAGCCTCAGAGCTCGAAAGATAAAATGCAGTGGGCCTCAGATCCCAAAAATAAATTTGCGGTGAGCCTCAGAGCTCGAAAGATAAATTGCAGTGGGCCTCAGATCCCAAAAATAAATTTGCAGTGAGCCTCAGAGCTCGAAAGATAAGATGCAGTGGGCCTCAGATCCCAAAAATAAATTTGCAGTGAGCCTCGGAACTCGAAAAAATAAATTGCAGTGGGCCTCAGATCCCAAAAATAAATTTGCGGTGAGCCTCAGAGCTCGAAAGATAAATTGCAGTGGGCCTCAGATCCCAAAAATAAATTTGCAGTGAGCCTCAGAGCTCGAAAGATAAGATGCAGTGGGCCTCAGATCCCAAAAATAAATTTGGTGTGAGCCTCGGAACTCGAAAAAATAAATTGCAGTGGGCCTCAGATCCCAAAAATAAATTTGCAGTGAGCCTCAGAGCTCGAAAGATAAATTGCAGCGGGCCTCAGATCCCAAAAATAAAATGCAGTGATCCTCAGAGCTCGAAAAATAAATTGCAGCGGGCCTCAGATCCCAAAATAAAATGCAGTGAGCCTCAGAGCTCGAAAAACAAATTGCAGTGGGCCTCAGATCCCAAAAATAGATCCCAAAAATAAAATGCAGTGAGCCTCAGAGCTCGAAAAATAAATTGCAGCGGGCCTTAGATCCCAAAAATAAAATGCAGTGAGCCTTAGAGCTCGAAAAATAAAATGCAGTGGGCCTCAGATCCCAAATATAAAATTAGCAGTGAGCCTCAGGGCTCGAAAAATAAATTTGCAGCGGGCCTCAGGTCCCAAACGTAAATTTGCGGTGAGCCTCAGAGCTCGAAAAATAAATTTCAGTGGGCCTCAGATCCCAAAAATAAATTTGCAGTGAGCCTAAAAATAAATTTGCAGTGAGCCTCAGAGCTCGAAAGATAAATTGCGGTGGGCCTCGGATCCCAAAAATAAATTTGTGGTGAGCCTCAGAGCTCGAAAAATAAATTGCAGTGGGCCTCAGATCTCAAATATAAAATTAATAGTGAGCCTCAGCTCGAAAAATAAATTTGCAGCGGGCCTCAGATCCCAAAAATAAATTTGCAGTGAGCCTCAGAGCTCGAAAAATAAATTGCAGTGGGCCTCAAATCCCAGAAATAAAAACGCAGTGAGCCTCAGAGCTCCAAAAATAAAATGCAGTGCACCTTGAGTCAAAATATGTGAGCCTGGAGCCAAAACAAGTAAGCCATGAGCCTTAAAAATAGACCATTGAGTCAAAAATTTTATGATTGGGCCATGACCCGAGAATTTCATGCAGTGGACCTTGAGTCAAAACACGTGAGCCATGAGCCTTAAAGTAGACCATTGAGTCCGAAAAATTTTATGATTGGGCTATGACCCGAGAAATTGATGGACTTTGAGTCAAAACAAGCAAGCCATGAGCCTTAAAAATGGACCATTGAGTCAAAAAATTTATGATTGGGTCATGACCCGAGAATTTCATGCAGTGGACCTTGAGTCAAAACATGTGAGCCATGAGCCTTAAAGTAGACCATTGAGTCCGAAAAATTTTATGATTGGGCTATGACCCGAGAAATTGATTGAAAACCGCCTTTTAGAAAATGTGGAACCAAACGCTTCTCAGAAAAGCTTTCACTAATCAAACTCATATTCAAATGGAATCTTCTGCAAAATTGATCTTGCCTATATCCCTTTTCACTTGACAATGCCTCCTTGAGGCTTGCTACTTCCAGTATATCCATTTCTACCTCTCAGTCTTTATTGTCCATAAGGATGTCATTTCCTTCCATTACTGAAACTTCATAGCTCTTTTGGTCTGGACTGTTCATCAAAAGATTACCATTAGATGGTTAAATCATACTATTATGTCCAGGTTCATCTTTCTTGAAACATAATATAACAGATATGCATTGATTCAAAAGTGTGATGAAAAAGGATTTGATTGACTCGATAACTTTGACTTGTGCGTTTGACTTCACAAGATACGGAAAACAAGGAAATGGACACAAATGATGGTAGGGATTTCAAAAGGGTTGTTTTCTTAATCTGGATTGTTCTGATCTTAATGAGATTGCCCTTTTCTCAACAAGTGGATATCACGATCGAAATTTGCCCCAGTGTAAGGTATTCCAAAACAAAAACTGAAACATGGGTAAACCTTTCAAGAACAAAATTGCCCCAGTGTAAGGCGTTCTAGAATAAACACAACCAAGGATACACCTTTAAAGAACGACATTGCCCCCCAAAAAAATTGCCCCAGTTTATGGTTATGAGGATGAAGTTATCCTCATTCAAGCCAAATCTCGCCCTAACTTTTGCTTAGACCGCCCTTTCGAGTTTTCAGTCTAACGGGCTTTTCTTTTCTTTTTTTTTTTTTTTTTTTTAAGAGCAAAGTGCTTGGAAAAGAAAGTGTGGATACCTTGTCTCACGATTAATATTTTATGAAAATGAGAGTAATTTCTCATTGATCAGAATGGACTTTTAAAGCTTGTAACGTGGCCATGGTTTAAGGGTTAAGAAACAAAAGGTATAAAAGGCTCAAACAAGTGTTTAAGGGTGAATGAGACAAAGGATCTTACATCATCAAGAGAATTGCTTGCACACACAACTTTTTTTTTTATTTTTTTCATTTCATTTTTCTCCTTCTTATCCTTTTTTTTTAATTCAATTACATCGCCATCTCTTTTTGCTTTCAGCATCACATTTTCCTTCTTTTTCTTTTTCTTTTTCTTTTTCTTTTGCTTCCTTTTCTTCTTTATTTTAGCATCTCCTTCAGATTCTTCTTCCTTTTTCCTTCACTTATTGTGGTTGCAATCGATCTTTTATACGAGCCCCCTTTTGCAGGGGTGATCCTTGTCCAAGGTTATTTTGAAAGAATTTATAAGGCTCAACAGGGGTAACAAAGGATAATGATTTTTTTTAATGAAGGATAGAGAAAGACGGCCAATCTTAATTTCAAATTAGGATTATTCATTTTTCATAAAGAATTAAACTTGAGACATGGTAAAAAAACGCACCTTCATTCATTTACTCTTTTTTTTCTTTTTTCTTTTCCTTTTTTCTTTTCTTTCCCTGGGGCAAATAGGACATGCGCAAAGGGTTTCATCAAGAAAGAAAGGAAAAAAAAAATCCAAGGGCTGGATACCCACATAGTTCCAATGTCAAAGAAGAAACCAACAAGAAAGATAGAGGTAAACATATAAATGAAGAAGCTAAACTATGATGGAATCCATGCAAATTTATTATATTAATGCTTCAAGAAGGATGACAAAACTTAGATCCCAACAGATTCTAATCACTAAACACAACGAATAGTTAAACCATCATCATGACAATCTATTGGTGAACAAAACAAGGTGCCAAATATTGTCTTTCCTCAACTATTGTCGAAAGAATCATTTGTAATGATAAGCTCTTCCCCTTGAACACTTACTAGCCCAGATGCTAACAACCTTCTCACAGTGGTCTTGAAATCTTCACAATTATCAATAGAGTGACCACCTACCCCCATGTGAAACTTACAAGTGACATTTGGATCATACCATGCTGGAAATGGGGGTTCCCTTGGGCGCACGGGCTTCTCCGAAATCATGTGGACATCAAATAATCGTTGGAATAACTCATCGTTGGAAATGGATAGCCTTGGGAATGGTGGTAGGGTTGATGGAGGGCGAAAGGTTCTTCTCATTTGTGGGTTCACTTTGGGTTGGAATTGGCTAGGGTGATTTGGTGGGGAACCAGTAGGATATGATGAGTGTGGTTGTGTGTATGGACAAGGTGATGGTGGAGCTTGGAAAACATTTGTGGGATGGAAGATTTGGTGAGGTGGGTATATGAATGTAGGTGTCTGGTATAGAAAGTAAGGATTATGATCATATGGTGGTGTTTGATATCTTGGGTACAATGTTGAATATTGGGGAATGGCGGTTTCTTGGTGTTGTATGTGATTTGACTCAGCTTCCTTATTCCTTGGGTCAACCACTTTTTTCGGCTCTCTACCTTCTGCATCATCAACCGACAGCTTCCCAGCTTTAGCCAAAATTTCAATTCTCTCCCCTGTAGAGATCAAATCTGAAAAATCTTTATAAGCAACTCCTGCCATTGCCCATATAAAGGGTGCTCCCAGAGTTCCTATAAAATACGAGCATGTCTCAGATAATGTCAATGGGGGTTGAACTTGTGCTGCCAAACTTCTCCATCTTTGTGCATACTGCTTGAAGGATTCCTCGTCTCTTTTTTGCATCACAATAAGTTGTTCACGGGTGGGAGCCGCATCTAGATTGTACTTGTATTGATCCATGAACATATCAGCCAATTCCGTCCACCTCGAGATCTTAGAATGATCTAATTGAAGGTACCTTTCTAATGCGAGACCCGTCAAACTTTCATGGAAAAAACTGATGAGGAATCTGTCATCCTTAGTCCAAATTGCCATTTTGGTCGCATAGCTGATTAAGTGAAATCGTGGATTCCCTCTTCCGTCATACTTGGAAAAATAGGGAACCTTAAAATCCTTGGGGATCATGACTTCCGTGGCAGGACACGGTTCCTCTATTTTGAGGGAGCCATAAGCACTAGAACCTCTAATTTCCTTGATCTCCTTTTCCACTTTCTCCATCCATTCCTCCTCCCTTTTGTCTTTGAGAATGGACACATGAGGTTGTTTCCAGGTGAGTCCTACATATCCAGGAGTTTTGTGATAGGCATTTTCCAAAGATTGATATCCTTCTCCGATGGGAATTACTATTGGCATTGTGCAATGCGACTGCTCTTGGTAAGGCAACCCCTGAGTAAAGCTTGTACTTATGCTTGAGAAAATTGGTGTTGTTACCATGGAAGAGGTTTGTTGTGAAGTCTTATATGGACCAGCTCCATTTGCACTTCTATTTGTACTAAGCAAACTTAGTGACTCCCTTATATCCTGCAATATTGCTTCTAGTCTTGCTTGGGTTTCATTCATCTCATCAATTCTTCCTCTCATTCCATCCATTTCCAAACTCAGATTCATTCCCGCTTCATGATTGCTAGCAGCCATTCTAGCTCTAGTGTTGTGAACACGAGTTTGATTGGTGACTTCTTTTCTGGGACGCGTAATGATTCAACTTTTCTTCTGTGAGAAAGTCATTCTTGGGATTAAAATAGATAAAATCATCGTCCCTATTTTTTCTTAGATGCAAAACTTATGTTGAGGTGAGATGCAGATATATATATTTTTTGCTTGAAATGAATCCTTTTTTTCTCAAATTTTTTTCAATTAAGCTTCTTTTTTTGATTTTTTTTTTAAAAATAACGAGAATAAAAATAATGCATGACATGTTTAGAAAGAAAAATGCAAGTTAGTGCATGTGGTGAGTCTTTATTATTTAAAGTTTAAAAATGCATGAGGTACATGAAACAAGTTTTTTTGAAGGGGAAATTTACGGGAACAAAAAAGAAACATCAAATCAAATATATATATATTTTTTAAAAAAGTTGACCATACATCCCTCTTTTTTTTATAGGTGCAAGAACATGTAGGATAGAGGGAAAAAATGCTCTCTATGTCCTAAAATGGTCCACTTTGCCGTAAAGGTCATGACTCAAAGGGGATTGGCCACTAAGTTGAACTATTAGTGTAAATTTCAGGATGGATCTAGAATTCCAAAGGTTGTGATCCCCAGATTGCCCCTGTCTCGAAAGGTAAGGACCCCGCTCATGACCCTAGCGACAAGTAGGGATAAACCCTCACAGGATGACTAGTCCATGATACCGGTAACAATCTGAGTGATGACTCAACAAATATCAGAGGGGCACCAGGCCGATCAATGACAATGCCGAGACACCGCCTAGTCCTAAGTTATCCACGAGCTCGGGTATAGAGCTAAAAAGTGTGTGCAGCAAGTGACAGTGCAGTGTGTGTGGAGAGAGCATCCAAACTTGTACAGCCCTAAAAACTACAACAAACCTTACAAAACTAAGCCACACATATATAAATCAAATAGAGAACAGCTACCATAGGGTCGAGGTAACAAGCCAAATTATCATCAATGAAGTATACGAAATAAATAAAGGAGAATATGAATATTAAGGAATATCAAATCTAGATAAAGCAAACAAAAATATATTTTTTTTTCTTTTTTTTCTTTTGTGTTTTTCTTAAATAAAAGAAAGGGGTAAAACAAATAAATTAAAATTTACTAAAAATTTGCACGATCAATTATACTAGGCTTGACTCTCTGAAAAAATTCCCCAGTGGAGTCGCCATCTGTCGCAACCAGAAATTACGGCAGGGACGACGATAAAAAGAGATTTCAAGGAAAAATAGAGTCGCCACCAATTTTATTTAATTTAGGAAAAATTGAAAAACCTTTAAAAAATGGTCTTTGAAACCAAATTGAGTTCGGGAGTCTGTTACGAATAGGGAAGGTGTTAAGCACCCTACATCGCCCATCCTACGAATGGTACCTTGAATTAATCGCGTAAAATTAAATTATTTATTTGCTTACCCCAAAAATATTTGCGAGGAAGGATTTGTTTATTTATTAATATTTTCTTTATTTTTATGTTTCTTTATTGTTTTTTTTTTTTAAATTTTTTTAGAAATAAAATATTATTGATAAATCCTAAATGAGGTTGAACATGGCACGTAAGCCCATAGGGCAACCTCAAAGCTAGGGGATTGAGCATGACACTTGTCATAGAGCAACCCAAAAACATTAAATAAATTATTAATTAATTATCCACATTAAATAAATTAAAAAGAACACAAAATAAAGGAAAAATTAATTTTGGCTTGACGAGATGATTGATCCCGCTCCTACGTATTCCCTGCTTCGAAGGGAAACTCAAAGCCACGTAGTTCTTGTAGAAAATATTTTATTTGTTGTTTTTTTTATAAAGTTTTTTATTTTATTTTTTTAAAAAAAAGTTTTTTTTTTCGAAAACTCCTAAATGAGATAGAACATGGCAGATACGTCCACAGAGCTATCTCAAACTTATGAATTGAATGTGATACATCTCACGGAACAATCTCATTGCTAAGTGATTACCCTTTTTTATATATATGTTTTAATTTACTTTAACAAATAAACCAGGAAAAAAAAAAAGATCAGATCAACCGGAACCTTCTGCTTTCTAACGCCAAAGTTGCAGAGGAAAAAAAAAAGGTTTGACAGTTTGAAGGTCTGGTTTGTGGGTCACCTCAGGCGATGGCGGCATCATCAGGGCAGGACGGCACGGCTAGGGACAGGGTGCGGTGACTGGCCACAGCACCTGGCGGGGCTGACGTCTTGCGGTGGAGGTCGTGGTGGTTCAGACGAGCGGGGATAAGTCTCTGGTTAGGTGGAGATCCGAACCAGGCAGAGGGATACGAAGCGGCGCTGCACGACAGCTCTGAGGCGGAGCGCGGTGGTCTTAGGTGGACGGAGTAGAAGATGAGAGGTGGTGGACTGCTTCTAGAGGAAGGGGAAGATGAAGTTTGAAAGGAGAGTGATTGGTCTGATGGATGAAGGAAAAAGGTAAGGAAAGAAAATAAGATCTGAAAAAAAATGGTTCCTCCTCAAGAAGAAGAAAAGCCACGAAAAAAATAATCAGAATGGGAAGAGGAAGCCCAACCAAGAAAAACCGAATCCCTTTTTGTGTTATCATTTTTATAATGCTCATTTCTCTCATCTGATCCTAAAATCCCGCCCAGATTAGGATTGCTATCTGATCCTAAAAATATGCCCAGTATCTCTGATTTGAAAATTAAATTTAAATTCAAAATAAAGCGGTTGCTGGGGAGGAGAATCAGATGGGTTTTTATTTTTCTTTTCAAATTTTTATTTTATTACTTTTATTTTTATTTTTTTGAAATTTTTTAGTGAATATTAAGAGACCCGGTCAAAATGGGGTGTTCACACCAAGCTCCAGTTTCCTCCAACAATTCCAGACAATTTATACTTATACCACGTTTCCTTCACAAATTATCATAATACAAGTTAAGTTTTAAAAAAATTCCTCCTAGCTCACTAAAGAGTGATTTTCGGCCTCTCTTAGGAAAATAGGTTAGGGAATTTTGTTGAACTTAAGCTCTTAGAGCTTGATCATATAGGTCCTAGAAAGCTTAAATCAGGTGTTAGAATTTGAAAAAAAAAAAAAAAAAAACCACCAAACCCTCCCTCAGTCACAGTTTCGGCCTCCATGGGTAACGGTTTGGGGTTCCATTTTTTTTTCAATAACAACAACAACAATACTACTACAAGGTCATGAAGAGGATGAGGTGAGTTTAGCTTCACAACTTTGATCATTACAAACAACAATGATTTAAGTTTATGAAGGAAGACAATGGGTTTCAATCTTAACATGATCATGGCAAGAAAATGATGAACACAACATGAAGAGCAAGGATTAGGGATAAATAATCTCACCTCAAGTAAGGAGGTTGAAGAAGGAGATGAAGCTTGATGAGGATCCTAGGTTGAGCTCCAATGGTGACTTAGCTTCTAAGTTTTTTTTACAAGGAGGAAGATGAAATAAAATGAGAGTGTGAGAGGGGAGGACTTCGGTTTGGGGAGGGTTAAATAGAGGGAGTATCAATGTTTTCGGAATCAGACCGATCATCAAACCGGTGAAGGCACCGGTTCAAGGGTCAATGGTCCGACCGAGGTTAAACCGTGGTTGGACCGGTACTAATTAAATAATATATTTTTTTAATTTTACATAATATAATAGAAAAATTATTAAATATAATATTCAAATAACCACCATAAAGTGGCCTTGTCTTTACAATTTTTACATTTTTGTGATTAAAAAAAGATAGATTAAACTTGGAAAGGCCCAAAAGTAGTGAAAGACCCAAAACTAAACCTAAAATCATTGCCTCCTAAGTTACTACTGCCCATAACCAACCCTAGATCAGAAGTGTCATCTGCTTAAAGCTTCTTCACCCGCACTCGGTGTATTCCTGTTAGCGGCGGCGACAGCGGCAACGGCGACAAAGGGAGAGGAGAGCATAGGTCTTCGTCCCTGCCATATTGAAGATAGCAACGACGACATTTTTGCCATCATCATCATTGACGGCATTGTCGTGGCATTTCTATGTTGGACCGGTCTGCTAGCGGTGACTCTGCCACCATCATCATCATAAACGACGACATTTCTCTATTTCTGTTCCTCTGTTTTGACCAACCACTGCTCGTGACTTGTTGTTTCTCTGTTCCGAATTCCAACTTCGTTCCCTTCCCTTCCCTATTGTGCCTAATGAACAGACCAGATGAGAAAATAGTGAGGAATTTGCGAACCGGCTAAACCGCCGGTTTTCACCGGTTTGCCCGGTTCTGGTCCGGTTCCACCGGGTTTCTCCCGGTTCGATGACAGGGCGGTTCCCAGGGTGTTCCGGACGGGAGATGGGTCCGGTTCCCGGTCCAACCGGTCGGACCGACCGGTCCGGTCCGGTTTTGACAACTACGAGGAGTTTTGTGATATTTTAGTGTTTTGTTTGGCTAATTAAGGAGGAATAATGGGTTTTAAAATAGTATAATACTATATATTAAAGTATAATCATGATCTAAAAGTCATGATGTGACAAATTTTCATAAGTCCCAACAATCACTTTTATCATCTCTGTTCCTCCTTATCTCTGCACCACATCCCGTTCTGTCGTTTGCCCGTCTCAAAGTTCTTGAGAGCATTTTCGTTTGATTATTTCGCCCGAATAAAATATAATATTTATTTTCGAGCGAAATTTTGGAAATGACCCATATCTCTTAAAAAGTGATAAAAATCATCCATCTTTCGTTCATTGTTCAAAATTAGGTTTTCTAATCAGTAACTTATACTGTTGTTGAAAATGCAGACCAGGTTTATTCTGAATTATCAACCCAAAATTTTACTGAAATTATTTCTATCTAGTATAATCTAGAAATGATTTTGGTTTAGTCAAAATCATTTTTCTAGGTTTCGGATAAAAATATAAACATATAAATATCTTTACAGATATTTGAAAGTATTGAAAAATCGGGGTGTTACGAGTTAGGATTCGAACCCCGACGACTTTGGTTAGGGATACAAGTCCACCCCCACTTGTGCCAACCTCCATTGGTAATCCAAACACAATCTAAATCTAAAACAAAAAAAAAAATTTAATGAAGAAGAAGGCCGACAAATCCAAAGAGTGCTACAGTAAATTTAATTTTTTTTAATTTTTTTATATGGCAACTACAATTCAGTGCTTCTAAGCGTATACTATCGCTTGCACAATTAAAAGTAATTGGTGGCACGCATTAGAGACATAAGATTGGATGCAACATAAAACCAACAGACAAACCCAAATATATATATCCTTCAAGATATTGGTAGAGAGATTGAAGAGAGGTTTCCTCCCATTAAATAGAAAATCATTTTTTTTTTAAAGCAAAAAAGGACCTCATTAAAACCTTACAGTGCAAAACCCTCCTTAGTGAAAGAAGCACCATTAAGAAAAAAAAATACCCTTAATTTTATTAATAAAAAAGAAAGAATACAAAAAACAACTGAGTTAGTGTCTTCAATCATATAAAACTTATCCTAATTCCTTCCAAATCCATACATAAGGTTTTAAGGAATATTTTTCAATAACGGAAACAACTGAGACCAACAAGACAAACAATGATCAGAACACGATCAATCAGGATGTTAAATGCAACATCAAAACTGATTAGCAATTCTATGGAACACATTGTAACATCTTAGCATCGACATTGAAGTGACAGAGAAAAAGGATGTTCAAGGGTAATTTGATCTTCAAATGGATGATCGAACCAATTAGCAAAAATGACAATAGCTAATCCGAAAGCTAAGCATATGAATGATTAAGCTGACAACACCTTCAAAATTTGTAATAAAAGTAATTCATTGCACATGAATAGACTATATCTATTGAAGTGAAAGATCAAATACTTAGATCAAGACACATGTTACAATATGAACATGAAAGGTACACTATTTCTTGTCGGCGGCAATGAAAATGTTGTCAGTATCAGCACGCCTTTGTTTTATATCTCTTGCAATAGAGAAGAAAACTTCATACACATTTAGGTTTTTCTTTGCGCTCCGGAATAGAAAAAATTTCAAAGCATAATAATTAAAGAAAACTTCAGGGCTTAAGTATACATTACTTACAGTTCTAAAGAATTTGATTCCATACTCATCGGCCAGTGCTTGGCCCTTGGAGGTAGGCCTAGCCTCGATAGGTGAATGTAAAAATAAACAGGGAATACCAATTTTGAAGGGGCGGTGGGTGGGGAATCCATAATAACATGCAAGTTTTAATAATATATGTCCTTTAATATTATAAGTGAGAGGAATGTTTTCTATTGGGGGCAAAATTGGTGCAATCAAGCTTGCAAGATGGTTGAGAAAGACACTGCTGGTAGTAGTATTTGATGCATGTGTTTTCCCATAATTAAAAGTGTATTATCAATTATGTAACACATTGTATATATATATATATATATTGTGTAACACATGATTATTTTAGCCAATGACAAACATTTTTTTGTTAGTTTATTGTAGCTGGTGTGAGTTTGTGACTATTGAAAATGTAGAACAAACACATCAAACAACACCAATAATTAATCATGTAGAATAAACCATGAAATAACCTAACTTTAAAACAAAGCTTCTCAATAAACCACAAAAATAACACTAACAAAATATGCTTCCGAATATCTTAGGCAGCTAAACCTTTCGAGCACAAGAAACATATTTTATGTTGATTTATTTGCAAAGTAAAAGAAAATTTTGAATGAAGTGTTTACTGTTAGAGCTCGTTTGGTGGTCAATATAAGAGAGTTGGATAATAATATGGTAGGATATAGACATTATAAGCCATTATCCTCTCGTATTTTTTATGCGAAATCGATAACAAACTACATAAGATAACATTATCTTGTATCCTTTGTTTGAGATGAACCAAATAATAGTACATATGATATAAAATATATAAAATGATAGGACCCAACAAATTGTATAAAATGATTTAATTACTCTTGCGACAAAATGATATATAACATTTTAAAAAAATATTTTGTTTAAAAAAGTAATAATTTTTAAAAAAATTATAATTTTAATATGAATTTTATTTTTTTCGTTTTAATTCTATATGTTTTCATATTTTATTGGATTTCAAATTTTTTTATAATTTTTAATTTTTTATATCATATTAAAAAGAAAATTACCCTTGAGATGAAATTATATATAAGTTTATTAATATTTAACTTAAGTTCAATTTTTTATAATTTTAATATTCATTTTTAGTTTTTACTTTAAATATAATCAAATTATTAGAAGGATTTAATTGGTATACACTGACATTTTAAAGTTTTTTTTACACCGTCAATCAATCAGAAATCGACACATAATTACAAATCTTTGATTCTTATCCTAACTACCTTAGAATACTTTATATATATATATATATATAATTTTCCAAAATAATATAAAATAACAAAATTATTCTTTTGGTAAATCTAACAATAATTTCTAACCATTTTGATGGTATGTCTTTGAACCATTTTGATGATCATTTTGACAAATCTGATTTGTTGAATGGTTGTTTGGTTGTAGAAGAGGGTTATTGAAGAGAGATTGAGAGGTCGAAGGAGAGTAGAAGATAAGGGCATAAATGATATTTGTAAAATATTAAATAAAATAAATAAATAAATATTGAGCTATGATGTTTTTGTATACCATTCTTTGCTTAAAAAAACTAGTAAATCAGGGGACCCTTAACAACTCTAAGCCACTCAATTTTTTATCAATATATCAAATGGTCAATTTGGCTCCCTCACCCATGATCGATTTAATTACTCCCTGACTATAGAAGTCACCTATTGGATAACAGTAAAATACAACTAGCAGAGCCACTAGTAAAAAGATCCTTCTTACAACAGATTGTCTCTGAAACCTTAAAATACACATTGGGTGTCCCTTCCGTTCTAGTTTTTATTTTTTTTTACTTACTCTCCTCCACTCCCAATAACCACACTGGAATGGAAGAGTGAAGGAGTTGTTTTTACGAATTAAGGGAAAATGTCACAAACAGAGACGAAGGAGCTTTCTTTTATGAATAGAATTGTTTCCTTCTAACAAAAAGAACGCTTTCTCCTTTCACCAGCAAGCAAGCTCGTCCAATTCTGCATCAATCCACTGGTAATCACAATTCACATAACCCTAACTTCATTCATGCCCTCTCTGTTTCTTTGAAAATTTTATGCAACGGGTTTTCATTAAATTAAGCAAAATAACATAAAGAATTGAGAAACAGATCTTCACATTAATGATATTTGCAGAGAGATAAGAACATTTTTTATTATGTTAAAATAACATAGCAATAATAAATTGGATATGTGGGAGACTGGGTCGGAGAGACATGGATATAAGATTCTTGGAATGGAAAATATTCATGTCTGCTTCTTGCATAGTGTTAAGAAATATTTTGACATGGAAATTTTACCATTTGTATTGGCTAGTAGTTACATTTTTCAGGGAACACATAATATGGACCATATATCTTAACTACCACAATCCATCCTTCATGACATTTTGTCAAGGCTGCCTGATGAAGATGTTGCTAGGACCAGTGTTTTGTCTAAGGCTTGGCATGATATATGATCTACTTTTCCCTTCTTGGTTTTTGTTGAATCCAGATATGAAAATACCGATATAACTAACGGTGTAGACATTCAACAGAATACAGCAATGTTGTTGCTGGACAAATACAAATTCTGTCAACGACTGTTTCGCACATTGTCAAGTTTCCAACGCAAAGGGTTGGCTATAAGAAAATTTAAGCTTGCTTTTAAGTTGTTGCCTTCTCCGGATATTTTGTCTGATGTTAATCATTGGTTGAAGATGGCATGTGATTCTGGTATTGAAGTGTTACAACTTGACAATGGTGTTGACGTGTTACAGCATGAGAATCCAAGATCCGCTGACTCATATGATGAATTCGCTTGCTTGCCTCTATATGTCTTAGAGGCCAAATCATTGATCAAGCTACAATTGTCTTGGTATTTCAGAGTTGACCAAGCATTCTTGAATCATCCTATTAAGTTTTCCTCTTTGCAAGTGTTATCCTTGACCCATGTCTATTTGGGAGATGGACAAATAATCCAGAATATAATTTCTACTTGTCCTTTGATTGAAAAATTAGAATTGCTTGGTTGTTATGGATTGAAATCTGTAAGCATACATGACCTACCAAGGCTCAAGGTAGTCTCCATTGCAGGAATAGAAGAGCTTGATGTTGATGGACCATGCCTTGAGGATCTTTCCTACGATGCTTCTGGTTTTGAGTCTACTAGCCCTCGTAAGATCAACATGGATAAGTGCTCAAATTTACGGAAGTTGTGTTTAGTATTTGTGACTTCCATTATTATTACTGACCAATGGTTTCTTGAACTTTTTCAAAAATTTCCTCTCCTTGAGAAGTTGGTGTTGGATGCTTTCAATATGTTTGAAATGATAAATATTTCAAGTATTCAGCTAAAAGTCTTGGATTTATGTATTTGATCCGACTTAGAGGAGATTGAGATTGATGCTCCAAATTTATATGAGTGTAAATATAATGGTGATGGTTCCATACTCCCTTCCATATGCATTTTGAATAGCTCAAGTCAGTTGGTTTTAGATGTTGTTTTCGTTGTTGATTTTCTTCTGGACTTGGAAGATTTAAGGAATTTTCTTGAAGACATAAGACTTGAGCACATTCCAATTTCCTTATTCCTTGGCTTTTGTGAAGATTCAATTGTAAGTTTTCCTTAGCAAGTTGTGTGTTTTATTTGGTTTGCATTCTTAATATTTTACAACACATGTGTTGGTAATTAATTTTTTAGTTCTGTAGGTTGAGTTCAACCCATCTGAATTGAAAAACTACTCAAAGATTCCACCGAGCATCAAATACGTGGCCCTAACTGCAAATTCAGACACAGAAGAGTGGAGCATGCTTCTTGTTACTAGCTTATTCTGGAGCTTCCGTCCTTCTATTGTCTTCTTTTATTGGGATAACAACAAGACATTAATAAAGGTTTGTCATTGTCTTTTTAGATCTTTTTGTTGTTTCAGTAATTTATAATTGTGCTTTCAAAATGGGCAATCAGCGGAGTTTCTAACTATATATGTCAATTGTCTAAAACGACAGATCTTTTGTGAGAAGCTAATGTGTCAAAAAGAGGATATATGTTGTTGCAGTTCTAGTCAAATCAAGTGTTGGTGGCATTCTTTGATGGATGTTAAAGTCTCGAGTTCTTTCTGGAATCATAATGTTGCTGAAGATTTGAAGACCCTCTTAGAATCATTTCCAACTCTTTCATCAGAGGAAGAGGTGGAGGTGAGCCGTTTTAAGGAGGGGAATATTAAGTTTTGGTTAGAGTGACAATTATAATCTTAAGAGTAAGACTAGATAAACAAATATTTATGCAGTTTATTCTTTCTTGATCTGTCTGAAGTAATGAAACGATGTGATATGGTACATTTGTACTTTTGTGTCCAATTATTAATAATGTATTCACTAAGACTCTGGTGCCTCACCATTGCAACCGAGGAGATATTGTGCAGGCGTTGGGCAAATTTTAATATTGTTCCAAAAAATAGGAGTACATCTTTGGACTTCAAAATTTCATCAATGGTTGTTAGATTGCTTCATGCAACCTGGTAAAAGGATTTGATTGAAGAGTACCAAATTATTATTAATAATTTTTTTTTGCGCAAGTCCTTGTCACTAGTGCTAAAAGCTCCAAAATGTAATAGTCAGAAACATTTCCTATGTTCCACATCTTCTCTAATTCCATCACTTCCTTGACTTCTTTTAATGCAAAACTCTCTTCAATATACTAACTTTAAATGAAATTATTGGGTGGGTAGAGAATAAACAAAGAAAAAGAGTTCTTCTTGAGGAACTGGTTAATATGGGAAAGTTCGTATTCAGACCTAACAAATATTGGTATTTACTTAATAATATCAATGACCGAATAAAAATCCACCTTTACCTACAACAAGAAGTTTGGTCAAGGACCATTGTTGGACCTCTTACTAAAGGGCACTATATATACTAGAAGGCTTTCGGGCATTGATACCATCCATCCATCCATCCATCCAGCTATCTATCTATCTTCTGCCAACGAAATGAACGTGGAGCCTGTTACGCATGCTTCTCTGAACCGGAAGTTCTCGCGAAGAGAAGAAGATGCTGCTACCCCTCCCTGTCTTTTCTTGATTGCTAAAATGTATTTTAAAACCTCATATAAGACGCTCAAAAGCTAATTTTAAAATTTCAAATTTGAATTTAAATTAACTATAAAATTTGGGTTTATTTCAAAATTTTAAATTTTAAATGTAATTAATATTTCTAATTATTTAATTTATTTCAATTTTAATTTTAATTTTAAGGTCACACCTAAAATGTATTTATATAAATCTTATCAAATTTGATATTTAATTTAAATTTCAAAAATTGAAATTGAAATTGGGATTTAAATTTAAATTTAAATTTAACTAATCTTATCTAATTATTTAATTTATTCTAATTTAATTTCGAATTTAAGGTCATATAAGATGTCTTTACGTAAATCTTATAAAATCTCACTTTTTACTAATTTTAATTTAAAATCAATGTTTTTGGATGTCAAGTGTCAACACTACAATTATTTGATTTATTATTGTGACTATAAACTTAACAAAAAATAACGCAATGAAAATAAAAATTGAGCCAAAATTACCTAAATTTAAATCAAATAATAAATCAAAATGCAAATATACATTAATAATATTATTCAAAAACTTTGTTACCAAAAAAAATTATTATTTAAAAACTAATTTTAAAATTTAAATTTTGATTTTAATCATACGTAATCAAAATGCATTTACATAAATCTTATCAAATTGATATTAAATTTAAATTTCGTAGGTTGAAAATGAAATTGGGATTTAAATTTTTAATTTAACTAATTTTATCTAATTATTTAATTAATTTCAAATTTAATGTCATACAAGATGTTTTTACATAAATCTTATTAAATCTCACTTTTTACTAATTTTAATTTTAAATCATTGTTTATGGATAACAAGTGTCAACACTACAATTTTTTGATTTATTATTGTATTTAAATTTTTTTATCAAGATTTATTATTGTATTTATAAACAGAACAAAAAAAATTGTGCATTTTTTTTGTATTTATATATTTAACAAAAAATAACACAATGGAAATAAAAATTGAGCCAAAATTAACTAATTAAAATCAAATAATAAATCAAAATTCAAATTTAAGTTAATAATCTTATTTAAAACTAATTTTAAAATTCAAAATTTGATTTTGTTCATACGTAATCAAAATGCACGATTTGTTGCTAATTTTCAACCTATCTATTACCTATATAAAATATTCAATTTAAACCTGGTACATACCATTGTTGCTGAATAAACAATATTTACGTAAATCTTATCAAATTTGAAATTAAATATAAATTTCCAAATTTAAATTAGTGTTTAAATTTTAAATTTAACTAATCTTATCTAATTTCGTAAATTGAAATTGAAGTTGGATTTATAAATATACATGATGGGAAACGTGTAGCTAGCAATCTTATCTCACTTTTTTAAATGTGTCGCAATGATTTTATTTAGTTACGTAAATTTTATCTAGAATAATTGTTTAAATACTAATTTTTTAATTTCAACTATGAAATAAACTCAAATATCATATTTGAAATTAATTCTTTCTATTTTGCTTCAAACTCTATCCTAATCTATATATATCTTCACTTCTTACGTATTCTCTTCAATTTCCCTATTGACTTAAAATGATCTCTGAATATATTTTTCTTGATGAAATAACACCTGAAAAGGAGGATTGGACTATCAGAGTTAAGGTTATGCAGATATGGTATGTACCGGGGTTTGATGATGCAAAAAAACCATATACTATGGAGATGGTGTTGATGGATGAGAAGGTAGATTTTTTATATTTACACTTTTTATTTATTTTACTTTTCTATTCTTATTTGATATTTACTAATTTGACTATATTTTGTATGGATAAAAAATACAGGCTTTAGTACGGAGGACAATAATATATAGGATTCAACCAAAACTAGCTGGATCACGTGTTTATACTATAGCTGGGGTGGCTTCAAATGGTGGTGACTACAGAACAACGAGAGATCAATATCGATTGAATTTGAAATGCAAGACAGACATGCAGATTATGGAGAATTCAAAGACCGAAGGGAGTCCTTACACATTTTATTCGTTTTCCAACGTCAGTGTCAAGAATTTCAACATATGTTATTTAGTTGGTGAGTCCTACTTTTGTTTGTGATGATCGTCTCATTTTTAGTCTAAATATTACTTTCTCATTTTAAGTATTTATCATATCATGGACAGATGTAATTGGTCTTCTTACTGCTTTCAGTGTTGAATGAGAAATTTTAAAGGATGGAAAGAAATCCAAAATGAAAGTTTTGGAATTGTACAATGATGGATATTGATACTGCCACTATTAATAACTTCAAATTTAATTTCAATTACTCCTATTTATTGAGTGTCCATTGGTGTTTAGTGTTTTTTAAAATCCTTAAAACAGTATGAGGATGAAATGTGCTCTCTTTGGTTCTTAGGAATGTTTTCAATGCTTTTGTGGATTTGAGAAATGTTATAAACTTAGTCGTTGTTATTCAAGGCATGAAGGTGAAGACTTAAAAGGTACATCTTGGTTGACTATAACCTCTTATATCAAATAGTATAAGTAAGTTTAACCTATATTACCTAATCTGTGAAAAATAATTGCAGGGAATGTTAGTCTTCAAAATGTCATGCATTCAACCAAACTTATCTTCAATCCCGAGATTGAATAAGTTGATAATTTGGAGAAAAAAAAAGGTGGGATTGCAAACAACATGGGTCAATATATTATAACTCTTTTATTTTTTATTTGGTACTAAATAATGTATTTATGTCAAGAAAGGGTTCTCGAAAACAATGACCTTGGATGAAGAGTTCTAAGTCAAATAAGTTGTTCTTCAAATATTTCTATTGAAGAAGACTTGCTCAATGCAAATAAGAGAAAGAAACTAGAGGAGATTAGAGATTGTACTGAGGCATGTGATTTTAATAACTTTGTCTCCATTTATTCTCAATGATTAAAATTTGACATATAATGGCACTATTAATTAGTAACAACGTTGCATCTTGACCATTATCTTTGCGATTATTAAAACAAAATTTGATTTCATTACAAATGGATATATGTAACATTATATTGTAATCAATATATGTCACCATGCTATTATATTCTATTCACATGCATTATATATTTTATATAATTTGTGTATATCATGTTAAAAACTTTATATAATTAATATGTCAAAATTCAGAAGTTAACATATAATACGAAAATTATTAATCAAATAAATTAAAAATATCCATGATTTATCCCGAGCGGGAATTGGATCAAATTCTAGTAAATAATACAAAGCAATCCTCATGCCATATGTTATCCGCCACGTGTCGTTACTAGACTTTTTTTTATTTTCTATTGTGTTTATAAAAATAATAACAAATGAAAAATAAGTAAAAACAATTGAAATCGATTACAATGATTTTTTTTTGTCCCTGACCAGGAGTATCCCCAACCGAATGTGGGGACTAATCTTGAAACATCCCAACTTTGGACGTCACATAGTTACCCAAATGCGGAAAATAAAATTTTAAATTGTTGGTTACTTTCTGAAAATAAAGCCGATCCCGCTCCCTCGTCGGGAGAATCATCATCATTATCATTGGGAGGATGATACTCTAGTCCGTCCTCCACGAACTCCTCGGGGTCCTCCTCGAACTCAGGATCCAAAACCACCTTTATAGGAGGTGCTGCTGGCGCTACTATTTGCAAGGGCTGAATCAGCGGAGGGTGGATCTTTAGCTCTCCATGCTCAACCAGGTACTGCAGATAAAGCCATATTGGAGGTAAGGATATCTCGATAGTCTTCACTACGTGTGTCCGTCGCTGTGGTCTCGCAGCTACTGTGGCGGCGGCAACCTCTCGTGTGGGGCCCGTATAGGTGGCGTTGTGTGCTCCCGGGTTAATTTCCGAAACACCACCATCAGCTGCATTCTCATACGTGATGGAACGTATCCCCGAATGAGCCAGATGCATCTCCGGGTCCATCTATACTCATATATAAAAAATATACCGCAAAGAAGAGGAACCAACAAGAAAACATGCAAGGGTGAGAAATCAATATATGGATTTAACACGATAACTACATGCGCGACTCAAAAGAAAATGTGTACACATATACATTTACATAATACATGAATTCTCATAAATAAGCAAGTAGTATATAAATCTAGGGGTTTCATACCCGATCATCGTCATTTGAAAACCATATATGAAAACCATGCATGAACACTTCAATATTCAATGACTAACATTTTACTTAATCTCCGGAGATCCCAACATCGTATAAAAAAGCTGATCAAGCTCGATTGCCAAATAAGGCACGCCGTAATTACCATAGCACACTGTCCAACACCAGGCATAATGATCGTCGTATATTGTTTTTCATTGTCCACCAAGGCTCAATGATTCACCGTCTTGAATATCTTGCAATCAAGATATCCAGATTCACCGTCTTGAATATCTTGTCCACCAAGATATCCAGAATAAAATTTACGCCGTCTTGAATACCTTGTCCACCAAGATATCCAGATTAACACCGTAGGCACGTCTGTCGAATAATGCAAGTAAAACATTTTGTTCTTGTCATTTTTCTTCATGTTAATTCTTTCCTTGTCGAAGCCCAAAAAGCTCACGACCATTCATAATTTTCAACGTTTTAAGAATTCTCATCATCAACACAGACACAAAGTCCGAAAGTGCTCAATCACAAAGCCCTAGACCGATGCACCGGTCTTTAGGTTCCGTAATAGAAAACAACATTAACTTTTTAATATTGTTCATCGCACCTTAAATAGGAAACCAAGTCCAAAGGACACCATGTCCATAACACCGTAAGAATACTAGTCTTCCGACGTCTCAGTTACTAGATTTATGTCTTAACATTTTACACCGTTTTTCGTTTTGTGAAAAATAAATTCAAAACAAAGTTTCCGCAAGTTATCCAAGTTTTCAGAAATAACACCATTGAGTAAAAACTCGTTTACAGAAAATCATTTCTAGCCGAAATTCCTTTATAAAATCATCAAATTACTAATAAATTCAATTTCTTCTGAAAGTCTTTTTTCTGAACTTTATTTCCTTAAAAGAGAGTCACTTGAGACTAAATCTCTGTTTCAAATAAATACTGCTATTTTAGAAAATATTTTCCGTAAATATCTTTCAGAATTAACCGTCGTCTAGCAATTTTTAAAATGATTTAAGTCAAAATTTGACCGTTTCTCCTTAAAATAATTTTCTAAAATAATAATTAAGTTATTTTCGAAAATTAATTTCTCATAATAACTTTTTATATTATTCTGGAATTTCCTGCGTAAAAATTGGCAAGACAAAAATATTTTTATGGTTACGCCCTCACTGTGATTCATAAATTACTTTTGCACTGATAAATCATTAAAATAATAATATTTTCAAATATTTCTTATTTTTCTAAAATAATTGTTTAAACAATATTATATTCCAATATTTCTCAATTAGATATTGAATAATCCTCATAAAGCTTCTTAAAGCTTTTATCTTGTTAATTAATTGAGCACTGACCACTGTCAGGCTTCTCAAACAACGAACAACATCAACATTATAGCAATTAACACAATTTATATCATGCATTAAAATACTATAACACATAACTGTAGATAATTAATTAAAAACAGATAAATAAACACCGATAAAAATAACAGCTTTAAATAACTTAAACAACCACAATAAACTCAGATAAATAATACAGACCACACACTGATAGCACATAGGTATCGAAAAAATCCCTCAGATAACCCCCTTACCTCTTGAAGTTTTTTCTTGCGATTAAAACTTCGTCGAAAAATCCGAGAGTCAAAAGCACACGTCACGTGATACGATAGTTATCCTTCAACAACCACAACAAATAACACAACAATCAAAGCACTAAAAACATCTATTTCCTATAGATGGTTCTCGCCATGAGGTTTTGATGTAGCTAAATTTTCAAAATTTCTTTAGCTCTTGGATTAGTGATCCTTAAGCACTTGAAACACATGATTTAGGATCAAAACACAAAGTTAGGGTTTTCGGCCATGTATAAAAGTGTGGGGAGGAAATTTTTGTTTGATTCATACTCTTGGATTATAAACATAGAGATGATTATAAGATCATAGAAATTGGTTTCATGATCATAGGATTTTTCTACAATTTTCTAGAGATATTTAAACTTATGAACCTTAGAATAGAAAATGATGATCATGGCCTTGAATCAAGAAACTAATTGAAGAACATAGAGTTTATTGATGATAAGGATTAAGGGATACCTCTTGGAAATGGAAAAATTGCAAGGAATCCACTAGTTGCTTCACAAACTTTACTTATGGAAATTTAGAGAAAGTGTGAGAAAATGAAAGAAATTTGGAGAAGAAGATGAAGTCTTTAAGTTGAAGTTAGAAAACGTGAACATTGGGCTTGGAGGGACAAGAATTAGTTCAATTAGGTACAATAGTGTAAATGAGCTTAAGGACCAAATTGTAAAAATAGAAAAGTTTGAGAACCAAAATACAATTTCCATGAAAATTTTTATCATGACCATGAGCACCATTTATGACTTCACATGGGTGACTCACCCATGTGAGTCATCCTTGAGTGATATGAGCTTTATGTTGGAACCAAAGTGATTTGGATTAATAATATGAGTTTTGATGTTAACAAAAAGTATTAAATTTGCTTGGCATAGTTTTAGTTAAGATCTAACATGCTTTATCTAGTCTTGTAGGAATGTTAAAAATATATAAGTTATGGAAACCTTGAATAAGTTTCTGACTTACTTTGTGAATTCACGTCCGTTCATCTAGACGAGCTGCTCAAAACGAATGGTATATTTATTTATTTAATTGAGTAGACGAGATAATAAAATATTCTCAGTAGACGGGAATGTTAGTTTCAATGAGAAGACGAGCTTAAATGCCACGTCAGTAGACGGAGATCAAAAAGTAACTCACTGAAATATAGCAAGTCCAAAGACGTGATGATAGACTAGAGGATATGCCACATCAGTAGACGAGCGAAAAGAAAATTTCAAGTCCATAGACTTGGTTTTACCCATGAGGGTGTAGACGCAGATTTTAAGTAGACGAGTTTTTTTTATTATATAAGTTCTCATATGCTAAGTAAATGCTACCCCGACCACAAAGAAATATTTATTTCAAATGATTGATATTTATTTCAAACGATTGTTGGTCCTTCCTATTTGTTTTATCTGTTTTAATGCTTTGTTTCTTTGTGAGAGAAACATAGTACCATCAAGGAAATGCAAAAAGCAACATAGTACAATGGGGAAATGCAAAACTATATGTATCCTGTCACCTTTACTGTTGAAATAGCTGGAATTTTCACAAAGGGGGAAAGACAGTTTTTCAAGTTGCAATTGCTCAGAGCTGTGACCCTCCATTTTGTGCAAAAGTGAGCCAAGAGTACATTTCACAATGGCCACGATCAAGCTATCAGTCACAATGGATATTATGCATTTAATGCTATCTCTAAACGGGTATATTCAAAACAACCATTGAAGTTTTTCAAGTGAAGGACGTCACTATAAATAGAAGACCACAACTACAGAAGAACAACTTTTGCTAGCCATACTTTTGCGAGCTGAACTTTTGCCAATCTACAATCTCTCATTCTTTTATTCGTTCAAAAGCAAAAGTCTGTAATTCTTTAGCTTGAATATTGTTGTAATATTCAACCGATTGTAAACTTTCACATCCTTACACATAATGAGTTAGAAGATCAAAAACAAAAATCTCTTTGTTAGAGTTAGAGCCTGAAGAGGCTTGATAAGAAAGGAATACTTGTAGCCTGGAGAGGTGTTGAATACTTGTTGTAATCTATTTGGAGAAATAGTGGAGTAAATCCTTCATGTAGAAGGGACTGGACGTAACTCTTGGTTGGAAGAGAGTGAACCAGGATAAAACACTTGCATGATTCTTCTAATCCCTTAACTCTTCAGTTTTAATTGTTCATACTAACTGTGGGGATTTGAACTTGATTTTGTTAAACTTTTAAAAGATCATTTTGTGTGCGCTTCTGCATTTTATTCTTTGTGTGAGAAAATAAGTTTTGAAAAAGGTTGTTTTCGAAAATTATTAACAAACACAATACAACCCCCCCTTCTTGTGTTTGCCTGTGTCAACATCGGTTGTATCAGAGCTCAGCCTCGAAAGGGTTGAGCATCTAACAAGTGCTGAGGGAGTATGATCCAACAACCATGGATGCAGAAGGACAAGCTATCAACATACCTCCTCTCTTTGATGGAACTGATTATGACTACTGGAAGAAGAGGATGATGACCTTCTTAGATGCACAGAACGTAGATATTTGGGATCTGATTGAAATCGGCTACACAGAGCCAATAAGTGAAGTTGGAGATGATGTCCCTAGATCCCAATGGACTCGAGAGCAGAAAAATCAACATCAGCTCAATCTAAAAGCTAAGCACTGTCTCATGTGTGCTACTACCAGATCTGAGGATGAGGTTCACAGCTGCAACACTGCCAAAGAAATCTGGGATACTCTTGCCCTAGCTCATGAGGGTTCATCTCAAGTAAAGGAATCAAAGATAAGCATGCCGGTTCACCAGTATAAACTACTTAAAATGGTTGATCATGAAACAATAGATAAGATGTTTGGAAGATTTCAAACTATCACCAACAGTCTCAGATCTCTTGGAAAAACTTATGAAAATAGAGACTATGTTAGAAAAATTCTGAGAAGTTTATCCAAGCAATTCAGACCCACAGTTACTGCTATTCAGGAAGCTAAGAACCTGAATACTCTTTCTCTAGAAGAGCTTCTTGGATCTCTCAAAGTTCATGAACTTGAACTGAATGAAGAAGACAACTCCAGAAAAGGAAAGTCTATTGCCCTAAAGGCAAAGAAAGCAAGTTCATCAAAAGCTCTTAAAGCTGCTGAATCTTCAGATGATGCTGGAGCTTCAGATAGTGATGAAGGATTAGATGAAGATGAACTATCTTTCATATCCAGAAAGATTCAACACATGTGGAGAAAGAAAGGTGGCTTCAGGAAGAAGCAGTTCAACAAAAAGTTTTCCAAGGAGAAATCAGACTCCAAGGAAAAAGTTCCACCCTTATGCTTTGAATGGAAGAAGCCTGGACATTTCAAAGCTGATTGCCCTGATCTGAAGGACAAAAGGAAGTTCTTCAAAAATAAGAAGGGTATAATGGCTACTTGGGAGAATCTGGATTTATCCTAATCTGATGAAGAAGATGAAGCTGAAGAAGAGGTAAATATCTGTCTCATGGATGACACGACATCAGAAAGTGAATACACTGATGCTGAGGTAATGGACTCTGACCCATCCACTCTTCAAAATGCATTTGATGAATTGTTGCATGAGTCGTCCATACTGTCTCATGAGTATAGAAGTCTCAAAAATGAGTTTACAAAACTATCAAAAGAATATGATAAGGTTTGCATGGAAAAAAAACCTCAGAGATGAAAATGACAAACTAAAATCAGAGAATGTCAGACTAACTGACAAACTCGAGTGTGAGTCTGATGTTTCTTGTGAAGTTGCAAAACCGAGACAAGATGTGATGTATTTGACAGACACTCTGTCAAAGTTTGTAGGAGGCTCAGATAAACTCAGTCTTATACTAAGATATTCTCGGTCTCCTCATTATAAATCCGGCCTTGGTTATGACAAGGAGAAGCATGAAGCATCTCATAAAAAGTCAAAACCACATATACAACATAGAGCTCCAAAAGCTCCAGATATACATGATAAAACTAAGTCAGGACCGTCCAACACCTTTTTCAAAGTCTGTGGAAAAAGTGGGCATGTTACGTTTAGATGCATACATAATAAACATGCTAAACATTCTCGTCCAGTGAAAACTAATAAGAAAGGACCCAAGACTGTTTGGGTATCTAAAGATAAGATAATACCTGTTGCATATTTGCTTAAGAACAAGAAAGAAACTAACATCTTGGTACTTGGACAGTGGGTGCTCACGTCACATGACGGGAGAAAAGTGTATGTTCCAAGACCTTAGACACAAAGATGGGGGTTGGGTTACTTTTGGAGGAAACCAGAAAGGGAAGATCATTGGTATAGGTAAAATTGGTAAACATCCTTTTCCCTCCATTGATAATGTTCTCTTGGTTAATGGTTTAAAACATAATCTACTGAGCATAAGTCAATTATGTGACAGTGGTTGTGATGTTTCTTTTGATAAGAACATGTGTAATGTCAAGAAAAATGATGGATCACTTTTATTCACTACTAAGAGGCAAAACAATCTGTATAAGATTGACTTGGAGGATCTCTCAAATCAAAGTGTCTCATGTCTAGTGTCCATTGAAGATGAGCGATGGATTTGACACAAAAGGCTAGGTCATGCAAGCCTGAGATTAATCTCAAAGCTAAATAAGCATAACCTTGTGAGAGGGCTACCAAACCTTAAGTACAAATCTGATGCTCTATGTGATTCATGTCAAAAGGGAAAACAAGTCAAAGGTTCTTTTGAGTCTAAGAATGTTGTTAGTACCAATATACCACTAGAACTGCTACACCTTGATCTCTTTGGTCCAACAAGGACTGCTTCCGTCAGTGGTAAGAAATATGGTCTAGTCATTGTAGACTACTACACTAGATGAACATGGGTTATGTTCCTAGCTCACAAGGATGAGTCTTTCAAGGTCTTGCCTATATTCTGCAAACGTGTACAGAATGAAAAAGGTATGCGTATCACTTCAATCAAAGGTGACCATGGGGGAGAGTTTGAAAATGAGCTATTTCATAAGTTCTATGAAGAAAGTGGTATTCCTCACAACTTCTCAATACCTAGAACACCAAAGCAAAATGGTGTGGTAGAGAGAAAGAACAAATCTCTTCAAGAGGTGGCTAGAACAATGCTCAATGACAACTCTATCCCTAGACACTTCTGGGCGGAAGCTGTTAACACTGCCTGCTACATTCAGAACAAAATATACATTAGACCAATCTTGAACTAGACTCCTTATGAATTGTGGAAGGGACGAAAACCCAACATTTCATACTTTCATCCTTTTGGTTGTAAATGTTATATACTAAATACTAAAGATCAGCTTGGTAAGTTTGATGCAAAAGTAGATAATGGAATTCAATTTGGATATTCTGAAACTTCAAAATGCTTTAGAGTTTATAATTGTAGAACTCTAGTAGTAGAAGAATGTATTCATGTCAAGTTTGATGACAAGAAGTCTGATGAGAAATTATCAGAGCTAGATGAAGCTTTTTCAGATCTTGATCTAAATATCAAAGGAGATACAACAGAAGTAAAAGCTGCTGGTCAAGTGGACGACCCTCCTCAATAACCAGAAACTTCCACTTCTCAACAAAATACTGTTCGGAGAACTTGGTAATTCAAAAATTATCATCCACAAGATCAAATCATTGGAAACCCCAATGATAGGCTAAGAACCATATCAACTTTCAGAGAGCAGGAAGATTCTGCACTAGTCTGAGTTGGAACCAAAGACAGTAGACGAGGCTCTGCTGGACAATGGCTGGATTATGGCAATGTAAGAAGAACTGAATCAGTTTGAAAGAAGTGATGTTTGGACTCTGGTACCCCTGCCTAAAGACAAATCAGTTATTGGAACAAAGTGGGTTTACAGAAACAAGCTTGATGATAATGGTAAGGTAGTAATAAACAAAGCAAGACTTGTTGCACAAGGTTATTCTCAAGAAGAAGGTATAGATTATACTGAAACTTTTGCTCCTGTTGCTAGATTAGAAGCAATTAGGATTTTACTTTCTTTTGCTGCACATCATAGCATTATGATTTTTCAAATGGATGTTAAGAGTGCTTTTCTAAATGGCTTTATTAATGAAGAAGTATGTGTAATGCAACCTCCAGGTTTTGAGAGTGAAACCCAACCTGAACATGTATTTAAGCTTAAGAAAGCTTTATATGGCCTTAAACAAGCACCTAGAGCTTGGTATGATAGGCTAAGTTCATTTCTAATGGAAAATGGATTTAATAGAGGAAAGGTTGATACAACCTTGTTTAGAAAGTCCATTAAATCTAATTTCATAATTGTACAAATATATGTTGATGATATTATATTTGGTGCTACTAATGAATCTCTGTGCAAAGAATTTTCTAAGTTAATGCAAAAAAATTTTGAAATGAGCATGATGGGAGAACTCAAATTCTTCCTTGGACTTCAAGTTAAACAAACTATGGACGAGGTGTACATCCATCAAACCAAGTATACAAAGGAACTCCTGAAGAAGTTCAAAATGGATGATTGCAAGCCAATGAATACCCCTATGCACCCCACGTCCATACAGAACAAAGATGATAAAGAGAAAAAAATAGACCAAAAGGTATATAGAGGTATGATAGGATCTCTTCTATATCTTACCGCATCTAGACCTGATATTATGTTCAGTGTATGTTTGTGTGTTCGATTTCAATATGATCCTAGAGAATCTCACTTATCATCAGTTAAGAGAATATTTAGATATTTGAAAGGTACTACTAATCTGGGTTTGTGTTTTAAGAAAAATGAAGATTACAGATTTGTTGGTTTCTGTGATGCTGACTATGCTGGAGACAGAATTGAAAGAAAGAGTACTAGTGGAGGATGTCACTTCATTGGAGCTAGTCTTGTCTCATGGTCAAGCAAAAGACAAAGTACCATTGCCTTATCAACTGCTGAAGCTGAGTATATTTCAGCTGCTAAGTTGCTGCTCACAATTTCTAGGGATCAAACATCAATTGGAGGACTACAATGTGTTTGTAAGTAGTATTCCACTTGTGTGTGATAATATTGCTGCAATTAATCTATCTAAGAATACAATATTGCAATATAGAGCAAAACATATAGAGATTAAACATCATTTTATAAGAGATTATGTGCAAAAAGGTGTTTTTGATATTCAATTTGTAGATACTGACCATCAATGGGCATATATCTTTACTAAACCTCTTGCTGAGGACTGATTTATATTTATTAGAAAGCATCTTAATATGCTATGTGTGGATTGATTATGTCGTCCAGCCTTGAGAATTTTGTTGTTGATGTATGTGCGTCTAAAGCATTTCAAGTCCATTGCATGATTAAAGTGCACGTCCATTGCATATCGCGTCCAACGTATTTGTGTGCCGCGTCCATACTTTCTTGCTTTTTGCTTGTACCCGTCCATACACATATTTATTAATTGCATTTATTTTTTCTCAAAGACAAATTTATTCTATATTCTCTAATGCTTAGTCAGTTACTTCCATCAATCCCATCAAGATCTTTTTATAGTTTCAAAATAGCAACACCGTTTATCCTTAATGAAATGTCTTGTCAAATATTTTCTTTTTGATTTATTTCCAAAAGAAAAACCTTTTTAAGCAAGTCTCTTCCCACTCTGAAACCTTTGGCTAACTTCGTTTCTGAACACTCTCTTGAACTCTCTTCTTTCTGCTTCCAAACCCTAACCTTCAATCTTAAACAATGGCTTCTTCTTCATCTTTTAATGTGGACAAGCTGAATGTTTCTATTGAGCATCATTTCAACTTCGAAATCTTTGAAGAGTATAACCTAGGTATTAGCAAGAATGTCAATGCCGCTGGTTGGGGAGGACTCTTCATGGAGAAATTTTCCATTTTCCCTAATCTGATCAAGGATTTTTGGACAGGTCTTCAAGTTACTGATAAAGAAGTCTTTGCCACCGTTTTGTGGAAGAGAATAGTGGTTTTAGAGAAAACCATCTATGATGCCATCATCTGCACTCAGGAAGGAGTGATCTTCACTGGGACATGGGAGACGGACCTTGGTGGTTCAGAAGTTATTGCTGCCTTTCTAATGAGAGAAAACACAGTAAGAATTCATTCTTAGAAATCAAAAGAAATGAAGGATTTAGTTCGCATCCTTCATCAGTTGCTGAACAAGGTGGTTCTACACAAAACTGGCTCCAAGGACAACTTATCAGCCTTGCACAAGTTTTGTCTCAGTCATCTCATCACTGAGACTAAGATAAACTTTCCCAGAATCCTCTATGGAAGATTCGGGGATGCTACTGTTAATAGGAAGAAGCTCTCTGCACTTCCTTACTGCCATCTTCTATCAAAAATCTTTAAGTCACAAGGGATATATGATTTCATTGCTGTTAAGTCCCATGAAGAGCAAGCAAGAATACTGACTGAGAAGCCAATGTCTGCTACTGATTTTGGCTAAATGAATATTACCAACATGAATCCGAGTACTTACACTGCTGCTGCCTTGGCTAAGACTGAAGAAATGATGAAGATCAAAGAAGAAATGGTTGAGAAGAACAATGCTAAAGTTCTTGGACTCAAAAGGGCAGTTAAAAAGAAAACCACTGCAGCAAGGAAACCTATGCCTAAAAGGCCAACTGCTAGTGGGATTGTAACCAGAGGACCATCAGTTGTTGCTCCTCAACCTGCACCCTCACAGAAGAGACCAATGAGGTTGATCCAATCTCTTTCTGAGGATGAAGATGATGAGGACAGGATCCCCATCAGTTCTATTTTGAAGAAATAGAGGACTGCTGCTACTACTGGTGTTGCTAATGTTCCTATTCCCACACAACCCAGAAGGCAACCTCCAAGGAAAGCTAAGTCTGTTATAACTTCTGAGGTAACTCTTCCTGCTAATGGCCCTATGAAATTAGCAGTAGATGCCTTAGTATCTAGCTTTGAGGATAGAGTAAATGATGATTTTGCACCTGCTTCTGTGAATGAAACCTTGGATGATGTATACATTCCCACACTTCCATCACCACAAAGAACTACCCCTAACCAACCACAAACAGCCTTACCAGAAAGACCATATTTCCCACCCTTTATACCTGAAAATGACCCCTGGTTCAACCAACCAAATGACGGAATTATCCAATTTCCATACACTAACCCCTCTGTTCTTTATGATGCCAAATCTGAAAACTGGGCTAAAGTAAAGAGGAACCGGAAAATCCTTTACCACAAACATGAACCAGAACCAGTTTCAACAAGACCCTTCTATCCCCTACCTGAGTATGAATATGAACCCGAGACCATACTTCAACCTGGTTATGTACCCTGACCATATGTACCAAGCATCACCAGACCTCTTCCATCCACTCTGCACAACCATATTGGACATGCTTTAATTCATCTTCCACAGAAAAAATTCCCACCTAGAAAAATCTACCCAAACCTCATCAAATCCCCACCCTTCAAGCCATTCACTGATGGTGTTAAAAGGAATATCATCTTTGACTGGTCCAAGGATCCAACAAAGAAAGATCTGACCAATGTCATCTACAAAAGGTCAAGATCCTACAGACAAATTCCTTTTATCATGGACAACAAAACTTCTTGGGAGACATTCAGACACCCAAGCATCTATGGTAGAGCTGTGAGTATCGTGGATCACCTCATGTATGCCTTTCTGAAGAATGAATTTGAATTGCCTAGGTATATCAGGGATGCAAACTTTGTCCCCCCAACTAGGCTGTTTCATACCAAGAAGGAAACAAAGATTGGTGTCAGACCCCCCATGATTCCTCCTTGACTCCCTATGATTGACTTGAACAAGGAAAAGGACAAGAAGAAACAGAGAAATACTGGAAATATGCCATTCCCAGAATCCTGCATGATTAATCCTGAAGATGTCAACCTCGCTGATCAGAATGTATAGAGTATTGGTTGGCATAACCTGTTGAAGATGTTCGTGAAGATGTGGCTGTTGACATTTGGAGAACTCACATGGTGGAATGTGCACAAGAAGCTTCCTCTTCTAGTTTGAGTATGGAAGAGAAAAGACTCATTCCAAAAGTCAGAGGAAAGTGTGGACTCTCACATTGCAGATACTTCATCTACAAGGACATTCTGGGACTACCTGTCACCAGTCCTGTTTTTGAAGAAGATCATGTCCACAGGGCCAAAGAGCTGCCCTGACCTGTTCTTACTCTTGTTGACTCACCTCCACCATCTCCACCTTCAGAGCACACTGATGAGAAAATAATAGTTGAAGACCCCTCTATGGATGTTGACTCTGTTCAACCAGTTACTGAGGTTGAGGAAGTTGCTGAGTCTGTTCCCAGATAAAGCACTTTTGAGAAGCACTCATCTCAGTCAATGGCTGAGTGTCATTCATCCTATTGATTAACCATAAACTTCCAGAGCATTAGACACAGTTCCAAGTCAAGCACATGCTCAAGACAGTGCTGAAAGTTCAAGACCCTTACTGCCTCCAAACCTTGAAGAGATTATTGGAAGAATTGTAGAGGAAAAAGTAAAGGTTGAGGTTAAGGAACAAGTGAGAGAGCAAGTTGCAGAAGCCCCGGCTCCAACAAATGTCATGATGAACCAAATGATGAGCACTATACCAAGTTTTCAACAGAGTCAGAATCTGCCAACTCATCTTCCTTCACCTCCACCAAACCCGAACCCTCCTCCACCACCTCCACCTGCTTCTTAGTCTTCTTTTATTCCTTTATACTGACAATGATGGTCGACTCCTTTTACCTTTTTGTCTGATGACAAAAAAAGTGGGAGAAAGGATAGAAGAGAATTAAATTTATAAAAGTTAGTTTTTGAAAGTACATATTTGTTTGCATCTGCATGATTTTGTTTATAATGCTCTGATACTGTTTGATCTGATTTTTTTTTGTTTGCTCTGATACTTACTTACCTTAGTTTATATGCTATGATACTATCTTCTGACTGATAAGTAGCTGATCTGATAAGATATAAATATGATATGTGCTGTTAAGTTTCTGTCTTATATTTTATTCCTCTTAAGTTTGAATGCTTTGTCTTAGGGGAAGCCTCGTAAGCTCTCTTAAACTTTGTTCACTCAAATTTAATTAGTTTTTGTCATCATAAAAAAGGGGGAGATTGTTGGAACCAAAGTGATTTGGATTAATAATATGAGTTTTGATGTTAACAAAAAGGATTAAATTTGCAAAGTTTTAGTTAAGATCTAACATGCTTTATCTAGTCTTGTAGGAATGTTAAAAATATATAAGTTATGGAAACCTTGAATAAGTTTCCTTGTATCTGCTTGGACTTAGTTTGTAAATCCACGTCCATTCATGTAGACGAGCTGCTCAAAACGAATGGTATATTTATTTATTTAATTGAGTAGACGAGATAATAAAATATTTCTAGTAGACGGGAATGTTAGTTTCAATGAGAAGACGAGCTTAAATGCCATGTCAGTAGACGGAGATCAAAAAGTAACTCACTGAAATATAGCAAGTCCAAAGACTTGATGATAGACTAGAGGATATGCCACGTTAGTAGACGAGCAAAAAGAAAACTGAAAGTCCATAGACTTGATTTTACCAATGATCGTGTAGATGCGGATTTTAATTAGACGAGATTTTTTTTTTTTACATAAGTTCTCATATGCTAAGTAAATGCTACCCCGACCACAAAGAAATATTTATTTCAAATGACTGATATTTATTTCAAATGAATGTTGTTCCCTCATATTTGTTTTATCTGTTTTAATGCTTTGTTTCTTTGTGAGAGAAACATAGTACCATCAAGGAAATGCAAAAAGCAACATAGTACAATGGGGAAATGCAAAATGATCTGTACCCTGTCACCTTTACTACTGAAATAGCTGGAATTTTCACAAAGGAGGAAAGACAGTTTTTCAAGTTGAAATTTTTCAGAGCTGTGACCCTCCATTTTGTGCAAAAGTGATAGCCAATAGTACATTTCACAATGGCCACGATCAAGCTATCAGTCACAACTTATATTATGCATTTAATGCTATCTCTAAACGGACGGATATATTCAAAACAACTGTTGAATTTTTTCAAGTGAAGAAGGAGGTCACTATAAATAGAAGACCTCAACTACTGAAGAACAACTTTTGCTAGCCATACTTTTGCGAGCTGAACTTTTGCCAATCTACAATCTCTCGCTCTTTTATTTTTCAAAAGCAAAAGTCTGTAATTCTTTAGCTTGAATATCATTGTAATATTCAACCGATCTTCAACTTTCACATCCTCACACATAGTGAGTTAGAAGATCAAATGCAAACAATCTCTTTGTTAGAGTTAGAGCCTGAAGAGGCTTGGTAAGAAAGGACTACTTGTAGCCTGGAGTGGTGTTGAATACTTGTCGTAATCTATTTACAGAAATGGTGGAGTAAATCCTTCAAGTAGAAGGGACTGAACGTAGCTCTTGGTTGGAAGAGAGTGAACCAGGATAAAACACTTGTGTGATTCTTCTAATCCCTTAACTCTTCAGTTTTATTTGTTCATACTAACTGTAGGGATTTGAACTTAATTTTGTTAAGCTTTTAAAAGATCATTATCTATGTGTGCTTCTGCCTTTTATTCTTTGTGTGAGAAAATAAGTTTTGAAAAGATTGTTTTCGAAAATTATTAACAAACACAATTCAACCCACCCTTCTTGTGTTTGTCTGTGTCAACTTCACTTTATCCGTTAGCGGGTCTTGGAAATCCCGTATTCAGCTCCGTTGCTCCCTCGATTTAATGTATCGCCCGAATATAATATATTATTTCACTTTTTAATGAATTATTTCAAAATAATCAAAGTCGTTGGAAAATGGATAAAAACCTTAAGTAATTCGTTCACGAGTCAAAATTATGTTTTTTGATCAGTAAAATTCTATTGTTAGTGAAATCACAGACCGGGTTTCGTCTGAATTTTCAACCTAAATTTAAACGTAACCCTCTACAATTAAGTAGAGTATGGATTTGATTTTGGTTTATCAAAAAACATTTTCTAAGACTCAGATAAAAATATATATATTGATATACTTTATCTATATTAAAAAGCAGTGAAAATCAAGGTGTTACATTACTACCCTACTAAAAAAAATTCGTCATCGAAATTACGCACCTGGAAAAAGATTAGGATATTGTAATCTCATTTTGTCTTCAACTCCCCACGTTTTCTCTCAGGTTATATCGTACCAAATAACCTTGACCAAGGAAATTTGTTTACCCCTGAGCTGCTTTGTCATCTTATCTGCAATTCGTACAGGTGAAGTCTCATAAGACAAGTTTTCTTTTAATTGGACAACATCGGGTTCAATTACGTGAGATGGATCGGGAATATACTTCCTTAGTTGTGAAACATGGAAAATATCATGAAGATTGGAAAGAAAGGGTGGTAAAGAAATTCTGTAGGCTACTGGACCTACACGACGAAGAATTTGGTAAGGTCCAATAAATTTGGGGGTGAGTTTTCTGGATTTAATTACCCTGCCAACCCCAGTCGTAGGCGTGGTTCTCAAAAACACATGTTCGCCTTCCTCAAACTAAAGAGGTCGTCGTCTCTTGTCAGCATAACTTTTCTGTCGAGTCTGAGTTGTCCGTATTTTTTCCTGAATCATTTTCACCTTTTCTGTTGTTTGTTGCACGATATCTGGTCCTATCAAAACCATCATGGTACAAACATAGTGGTGTTCTACACCGTCGACCATATAAAGCTTCATAGGGTGCCATTCCTATGCTCGAGTGGAAAATGTTGTTGTAAGTGAATTCTATCAATGGTAGAAATTCATCCCAACTCCTTGTATTTTCTAGAACACAAGCCCTCGACAAGCCTTCAAATGACTGGATCGTTCTATCCGATTGTCCATCTGTTTATGGGTGATACCCGAACTCAATCTGAGTTTCACTCCTAGTGACTCTTGTAAACTTTGCCAAAACCTTGACGCAAATCTCGGATCACGATCTGAGTAATACTTGAAGGTACACCATGCAATCTGACAATTTCTCCAATGTACAACTAAGTTAATCTTTCCATTGAATATTTCATATTGATGGGCAAAAAGTGAGCCGACTTGGTCAGTCCATCAATTATTATCCATATAGCATCTTGTCCTTTCCGAGTCCTTGGCAAACTTGTAACAAAATCCATTGCTATACCATCCCACTTCCATTCTGGAATATCCAAAGATTGCAGCATTCCTGCTGGTCTTTGATGTTCAATCTTAGCCTTTTGACAGACTAAACATGAAGCTACATACTCTATTACGTCTCTCTTCATACCATACCACCAATACAATTGCTTAAGATCTTGATACATCGAAGCAGCCCATGGATGTAAACTTTTACTTTTATGATCTTTGTCTAGAATTAATTTTCTAAATTCGGCATCGTCCGATACACAAATCCTTTCACCGAATCTTAAGATTCCATTGGTTCTTTCTTTGAATTCCGATACGGCTCCTTGACCCACTAATTCCCTTTCTCCTTGTAAGTACTGATCACATCCGTTTCTCTCTTATTTGTTCCATCAGTCCATTTGAAACAGTAATCATACCTAAGCAAAGCTTTCCCGGCGATGTAGATGCATGCACTGATTTTCTACTCAAGGTGTCCGCTACTACATTTGCTTTTCCAGGGTGATATTGCAGTCGAAACTCGTAATCCTTTAAAAATTCCAACCAACGTCTCTGCCGCATGTTAAGATCCTTTTTATCGAATAGGTATTTCAAGCTTTTGTGATCACTAAAAACATTGAATGTTGCTCCATACAAAATGTCTCCAAATTTTTATATCAAAAACCACCACTGATAATTCCAAGTCTTGCATAGGATAATTTCTCTCATGAATCTTCAACTGTCTTGAAGCATAAGATACGACTTTCCAATGGTAATACTGATTCTTTAATCTCGAAATGCTGTCCTCCTTCAAAACGCTCAAACTTCCAATCCTCGTTTGGGTTGTTCTGGAAAAAGCGAAAATACTTGGCAAGCGATTCAAACCTTGCCGCGTATTCTCCAAAAGTTAAATCTCTCTATTGAAGTCATAGAAATTCTTGCTCCTTTTCAGCTCGCGCACTTTGAGAAAAATACTTGTTCAAGAACACGTTTCGAAATAGTTCCCAAGTAATCTCCTGATTCTATGCTTCCAACAGCTGTCTGGTGCCTTTCCACCAATACTCAGCGTCTTCAGAAAAGTAGCATAAGATACCTTCACTCCCTCTGGACTGTGAATCAGATCAAAAAATTTCTCTAGCTCCTGAATCCATAAGTCAGCTTTTATAGGATCCACGTCTCCATGGAATTGTCATGGATTATGGCGCCTAAAAGTAGTTAGACTTTTGCCTTCAGCTGCCTGTTCAGCTCGAACCTGCTCATGCTGGTTCTGGGCAGCCATTGTAGCAGATTGAAATGCAATTGCAGGGGCAACACCCGCTATTGCCTGTGCTACGAAATCCATTATGCCATGGTTCTCAGGGTACTCTTCGAAGTTACCACTGCCATCCACACGTCCCCATCTTCAACCTCTTCCACGATCGCGTTCACCTCTTCGTCTGCGTCCACGTCCATATTCTAGTTCTATAACTGACCTACATCACAGAATCAGTTAAATCGCAACCGGAAAATGGAACGCGTACTTATATATAACGCACATTACTTCTATGTAGTAATTCAAACAAATCCTAATCAGAGAACACACAACGTCAACACAACAGACCTAAACCCAAAGATTCCCGAAAGACTCGACCAGCTCTGATTCCACAAATGAAACACCCCAACTTGGGACGTCATATAGTTACCTAAATGCGAAAAATAAAATTTTAAATTGCTGGTTTCTTTCTGAAAATAAAGCCTTCTAAGCAAGTATCTTACTGTGAAAATGGTGATAAATTTTTTTCTACACAAGTAATATAACCAAACATATATGTAGATATGTATCAGAAGTTTGAACATATACTGTCACTGCTACGAGTTCACAAAAGGGCCTTTATAAAGGTAGGTCATTCTCAACGGAAAACAAGTATGAAAAATAAAAAACATATACATAAAATGTAGTCAATCGTCTAGAACCATACACAAAAACTCATGGCTCTCAGTATCCAGATCATACTGACGAAACTCACTACCCCAAAATGAACTGAACCTACAGCTGGTCAAAGCTAGTGATACCCGTTGGGGAGACCATGATGATCACCCCCACCTACAGCAGGAGTGTCTGGTGAAGACACCGCTGCTCCTACTCCCTCGTCGGGAGAATCATCATCATTATCATTGGGAGGATGATACTCTAGTCTGTCATCCATGAACTCCTCGAGGTCCTTCTCGAACTCAGGATCCAAAACCACCTCTACAGGAGGTGCTGCTGGCGCTGCTATCTGCAAGGGCTGAACCAGCGGAGGGTGGATCTCTAGCTCTCCATGCTCAACCAGGTACTACAGAGAAAGCCATACTGGAGGTAAGGATACCTCGACAGTCTCCATTATGTGTGTCAGTCGTTGTGGTCCCGCAGCTACTCTTCCGATAACCTCTCGTGTGGGGCCCGTATAGGTGGCGCTGTATGCCCCCGGGTTAATTTCCCAAGCACCACCATCAGCTGTGTTCTCATACGTGATGGAACGTATCCCCGAATGAGCCAGATGCATCTTCGGGTCCACCTATACCCAGATATAAAAAAATATACCACAAAGAAGAGGAACCAACAAGAAAACATGCAAGGGTGAGAAACCAATATATGGATTTAACACGATGACTACATGCGCGTCACAAAAGAAAACGTATACACATATAAATTTGCATAATACATGAATTCTCATAAATAAACAACTAGTATATCAAGGGGTTTCATACCCGATCAACATCATTTGAAAACCATGCATGAACACTTCAATATTCACGACTAACATTTTACTTAATCTCCGGAGATCCTAATATCGTATAAAAAAAGCTGATCAAGCTCGATTGCCGAATAAGGCACGCCGTAATTACCATAGCACACTGTCCAACACAAGGCACAATGATCGCCATATATGGTTTTTCATTGTCCATCAAGGCTCAATTATTCACCATCTTGAATACCTTGCCATCAAGATATCCAGATTTGCCGTCTTGAATATCTTGTCCACCAAGATATCCGGAACAAAATTTACACCGTCTTGAATACCTTGTCCACCAAGATATCCAGATTAACACTGTAGGCACGTCTACCGAATAATGCATGTAAAACATTTTGTTCTCGTCATTTTGCTTTGTGTTAATTCTTTCCTTGTCGAAGCCCAAAAAGCTCACGACCATTCATAATTTTCAACGTTTTAAGAATTCTCATCATCAACCTAGGACACAAAGTCCGATTGCTCAATCACAAAGCCCTAGACCGATGCACCAGTCTTAGGTTCGTGGTAATAGAAAACAACATTAACTTTTTAATATTGTTCATCACACCTTAAATAGGACACCATGTCCATAACACCGTAAGAATACTAGTCTTCCGACGTCTCGATTACTAGATTCATGTCTTAACATTTTACACCATTTTTTGTTCCGTGAAAAACAAATTCAAAACAAAGTCTTCGCAACTTATCCAAGTTGTCGGAAATAACACCGTTGAGTAAAAACTCGTTTACAGAAAATCATTTCTAATCGAAGTTCCTTTATAAAATCATCAAATTACTAATAAATTCAAGGTCTTCTAAAAATATTTTTTCTGAACTTTATTTCCTTAAAAGAGAGTGACTTGTGACTAAATCTCAGTTTCAAAATGAATACTGCTGTTTTGGAAAATATTTTCCGTAAATACCTTTCAGAATTAACCGCCGTCTAGCAATTTTTAAAATGTTTTAAGTCAAAATTTGACATTTTCTCCTTAAAATAATTTTCTAAAATAATAAATCATTAAAGATTTTACACCCTCACTGTGATTCATAGATTACTTTTACACCGATAAATCATTAAAATAATAATATTTTCAAATATTTCTTATTTTTCTCAAATAATTATTTAAACAATATTATATTTCAATATTTCTCAATTAAATATTGAATATTCTTCATAAAGCTTCTTAAAGCTTTTATCTTGTTAATTAATTGAACACCGACCGTTGTTAGGCTTCTCAAACAACAACCAACATCAACATTATAGCAATCAACATAATTTATATCATGCATTAAAATACTATAACACATAAGTGCAGATAATTAATTAAAAGTAGATAAATAAACACTGATAAAAATAACAGCATTAAATAACTTAAACAACCACAATAAACTCAGATAAATAATACAGACCACACACTGATAGCACATAGCTATCGAAAAATCTCTCAGGTAACCCCCTTACGATTTTTCTTCGGATTAAAACTTCGTCGAAAATCCGATAGTCAAAAGCACACGTACCAGATACGATACTTATCCTTCAACAACCACAACAAATAAAACAACAATCAAACCACTAAAATTGATGGGTTAGAGATTTTACTGTGATTCAAAAACTTGGTGGGTTAGAGATTTTAAGGATCAAAATACAAAGATTGAAAAAATTACTTTCAATCCCTCAAGAACACTAAGTCGGACATGAAGAAAATAATGGGTTAGAGATTTTATTGTGATTCAAAAACTTGGATTCAATATACATACGAAGTATAAGGATTGAATCAATCATCACTTTACCAAAAAAATGGAACAAACTCCTCCACCCACAAAGTTAGGGTTTCGGCCATGTATAAAAGTGCGGGGAGAAAATTTTTGTTTGATTCATACTCTTGGATTATAAACATAGATATGATTATAAGATCATAGAAATTGGTTTCATGATCATAGGATTTTTCTACAATTTTCTAGAGATTTTCAAACATATTAACCTTAGAATAGAAAATGATGATCATGACCTGGAATCAAGAAACTAATTGAAGAACATAGAGTTTATTGATGATGAGGAGTAAGGTATACCTCTTGGAAATGGAAAAATTGCAAGGAATCCACTAGTTGTTTCACAAACTTAACTTATGGAAACTTAGAGAAAGTGAGAGAAAATGAAAGAAGCTTGGAGAAAAATGAGAATATATGAGCAAGGGAAATGGGTTTGGGCCGTGAACATTGGGCTTGGACGTACAAGAATTAGTTCAATTAGGTACAAGAGTGTAAATGATCTTAAGGACCAAATTGCAAAAATAGAAAAGCTTAAGAACAAAAATACAATTTCCATTAAAATTGTCATCATGACCATGTGCACCTTTAATGACTTCACATGGGTAACTCACCCATGTGAGTCATCCTAGAATGATACGAGCTTTATCTGTTAGTGGGTCCCGGAAATCCCGTATTCAGCCCCGTTGCTCCCCCGATTTAATATATCGCCCGAATATAATATATTATTTTACTTTCTAATGAAATATTTCAAAATAATCAAAGTCGTTGGAAAATCGATAAAAACCTTAAGTATTTTGTTCACGAGTCAAAATTAGGTTTTCTTATCAGTAAAATTCTATTGTTAGTGAAATCACAGACCAGGTTTCGTCTGAATTTTCAGCCTAAATTTAATCATAACTCTCTACAATTAAGTAGAGTATGGATTTTATTTTGGTTTATCTGAAAACATTTTCTAAGACTCAGATAAAAATATAAACATATTATACTTTATCTATATTAAAAAGTAGTGAAAACTGGGGTATTAAAAATCTCATGCGGGGAATGAATGGCACCTGAAGGCGGGAAACCCCCTCCCACTGGAAATTTGCTCCAGACGCAAGAGTTGGGATTTGAACCCCAACCACTTGGTTAATCGACACATGTCCACCACCACTTGTGTCATCCTCCGTTGGTTGATTTTCTACTGTATTTATTAAAATCAGATAAAATCAAAATTTATTGAAATTAAATGAGATTAATTAAAATCTATCTGTCTATCTATTTATCTGTTTGTCTGCCTGTCTGTCCATCTATCTAGCTATCCATCCATCCATAAATCTATAAATAATGCAAAGCAATCCCCTATGAGAGGAAAAAATGCCATGTGTGTTGTTACTAGAATTTTTTTAATTTCCTATTGTGTTTTATAAAAATAATAAAAAATGAAAAATAATTGAAATCGATCACAATTAATTACTCTTTCACCAATTATTTTTTATTTACATTCTGCACAAATTAATCGAAAATTGATTTTCTACCGTATTTATTAAAATTAGATAAAATGGAAATTTATTGAAATTAAATGAGATTAGTTATAATTAAAATTAAAATTGATAACAAATAATTGCTCTGTCACCAATTAATTGTCATTGCTTTCTGCACAAAATTAACTAAAAAAATGTTTTGATATTGTATTTATATTTGAATAAGAAAATATGAAAATTAATTTTTTGTCACCAATTTATTTTTATTCTTTTCTACACCAATTAATTAAATTGGTTAACAATTGTAAAAAATAATAATATTATTCCTATAAATTGATAACAACTATGAATTTCTTTATTTGTGATATATGCTAGGAATGTGTTTTTTGTTGTACTGGCAACCATTACATTTGTTTTTGAGGAGCAAGCATTAAACATGGTGGTGGAGGTGAAGGATGGTGGTACACTTGAAATAGACAACTATAAACAAGAGAAGGGAGGGAGGGGGGGGGGGGGGGGGGGGTTAAATGGTGTTTATCAGAAATTAAAACAAAGTTAAAAACTTTTACACACAAACAAAGTTCAGACGAGTGGGTGAAAACGTGCACAGACAGGAGACCTGTCTGAGTGATGTAGTTTGAAAAACATGCACAGTCAGATTTAAAAACAAGTTTAGAAATCACACAATAACCCCATTAGTTAGTTCACAAATAAATTCAGTAATGCAACTAAAGAGATTAAGGGAGAGAGATTGAACACAGCAGTTTATCCTGGTTCACCCTTCAACTCTAGGGCTACGTCCAGTCCTTGGTAGCATCAAGTTTTCTCAACTATAACTGATCAGGTTACAGACTTCAAGTGTTCTTTGCACACCTAGCCTCTTCAGGCTCAAGACTAGTATTATTTGCTCACCTAGCATGTAGGAAGCTTCGCCCAAGTCCTTCATAGAGAAACAATTCTGCAACCATATTTTCACATTTTACAGTGCAGGGATATCGTTTCCAATAAGTAGTATGTCATCCACATACAGAACGAGAAATGTAATCTCACTCCCACTAACCTTCTTGTGCACACAAGGTTCATCTTCGTTCTTGATGAATCTAAACTGTCTTACAGCTTCATCAAAACCAAGATTTTAGCTTTTGGAAGCTTGCTTTAATCCATAAATGGATCTCTACAACTTACATATCCTTCTAGCATCTTTTGGATCGACAAAACCACCGGGTTGTGTCATGTAAAGATCCTCGAGAAGAATCCTATTAAAGAATGCAGTCTTGACATCTATCTTCCATATCTCATAGTCATGGTATGCAGCAATAGCAAGTAGAATCCGAACGAATTTAAGCATCGCTACTAGGTAGAAAGTTTCATCATAGTCTGCACCATGAATTTGCTTGAAAACTTTCGCAACCAGTCACGCCTTAAAGGTACTCACTTTTCAATCCATGTCAGTCTTGTTTTTGAAGACCCACTTGTACCCTATGGGTTTTACCCCTTTGGGTGGCTCAACAAAGGTCCATACCTGGTTCATGTACATGGATTCCATCTTGGATCCCATGGCCTCAAGCCACTTCTCAGATTCTGGGCCAATTACAGCCTCTTGGTAGGTTCTAGGCTCATCTTGATCCATGAGCAGTACATCACCTTTCTAAGTCAGGAGAAGTCCATATCTCTCAAGTTGGTGTCGTGGCCTGTTAGACCTACGCAAGTCTTGTGTTACTTGAACCGACGGTTCAACCACAATATCTTGTGGAACCGATTCTTGTTCCATTGTAGGTGGTTCGGTATTTTGTGGTACTTAGATTTCTCCAAGGAATCCTCCCACTGTCTCTTTTGGAGATGTATTCCTTCTCAAGGAACACTCTAGTCCTAGCGACAAACACTTTGTCCTCGGAGTTATTGTAGAAGTAATATCCTTTGGTTTCCTTAGGATATCCTAAAAATGTACACTTATCCGATTTGGGCCAAATTTTATCCGTCATAAGACATTTCATATAAACTTGACATCCCCAAACCCTCATAAATGACAAAATCAACCGCCTTGGAACACATTTAAGAGTGAAAGCAACTGTAAGTAGAGCAAAACCCCGAAAAAAAGAAATGTTTGAATGACTCATCATGGATCGTACCATGTCTAACAAGGTGCGATTTCTCCTTTTGGACACGTCATTCCATTGTGGCATTCCAGGAGGTGTGAGTTGGGTTACTATCCAACACTCTCTCAGATAGTCATCAAACTCTTGGCTTAAGTATTCACCACCACGATCTGATCGTATGGCCTTAAGACTTTTGTCCAGTTAGTTCTCCACTTCATTATTGAACACCCTGAACTTTTCAAAGGTTTCAAACTTGTGTTTTGTAACGCCCCGATTTCTGTGTCTTTCTGTGGCAGTAAATACATGTGTATATGTATAATTTTTTTATAAAATCCACAGAGTGATTTTAAATAAACTAAAATCATTTTCCTGTGTTCTTTTAATGTAAGAAGTCACGGTTAAATTTTTGGTCAAAAATTCAGATGAAAGCCGGTCTGCATTTTCACTGCCGGTACAAGTTTATTGAGCAGAAATCCTAATTTTGAACCGTGAACGAAACGGTTAGTGTTTTGTGATGTTTTGTATGATATTGGAAATTTTTGAAATTTTGAGTTCGTAAATAAAATATAATATTTATTCCGGGTGAAATACGATCGGAAACTTGAACCAGATACACAATGGAGCAGGGTAGGGAGCACAAAAGTGATGAGGTGACATGTGAGAGTGAGGTAACTTACTAGGGGGATGGCCTAAGTCACATCCTAAAAGGTAGTCATGATGACACTTTTTGAAGTATAACATATTATATGCTAAAAACCCATTGTTCTCTCTTTTCTTCAACCAAACAAGGCATAAGCCAAAACTTGGCCATCAAGACTTGCTTGTCCCTCTCTCTTTCACGCCAGTCTCACCTCTCCTTCTATAAATACCCACTTCATTTCATCTCTTCCACTTTTCTTCTTCTCTATATTGGTCGAGGAGTAAAACCCGGCCACCGAGCTTGGATACCCGATCCAATAAAGGTGGGAAGGATAAAATATCGATATTATCTTTAATAATCCTGATATTATCTCAAATAACCTTATCCGGTTAGAAGAGATAAATCCCTCAAATTAAGGAGATCATATCTATCTTTAATAATCATGATATTATCTCAAATAACCTTATCCGGTTAGAAGAGATAAATCCCTCAAATTAAGGAAATCATATCTCAAAGTAGATTTAAGAGATAAAAGGAGATAAATACAGATCTCTTAAAGATTTGGGATCCTATTATAAAAGGAGGAGAACCCAAAAGAGAGACTCGCTTTTCACTAACCCAAGTGACTCTCCCTTAAGCGTATTAGAGAAACTAGCTCGACCAAGAGACTATTGAAGAGTCATTGCTCGCTGGTATTCATCAGATACAAGATTAGGGGATTGAGATCACTATATGACCAAGGGTTGAACCTAGAACTACGTCTGGCTTTGATTCCCATTGGGTTACGTAGGACCGGAATACAATATTCTGTCAAGCCATAATCTAAAACGACCCCATTGTTCACTCTTGGTTTGACGTTCTATGGCGAGATTCCGGTAATTCGGATCTCGACAGGAACATTTGGCGCCCACCGTGGAGCAGAGGAAAAACTTTCCCCGGTTCCATAAGAAAGCTTGATGGTGACTATACGGAATGGACCGAGGGGAGGGGCGAACAGCACGAACCGTGTAGATCATGAGGCTTCGACCACAAGCCAGAACCATGAAAATCCCCCTCCCCCTCCCATCGATGAAGATAACCCTCAGCTGGGAGAGGTTATGGCACAGTTAAGGCAGCTGCGTAAAGAGAACAAGGAGATACGTGCTCAGAATCAAAGGCTTTTAAGAACTCGGAAAAAAGCAAGATCAGTGACGCCTTCCGAGGAAGAACAATCCTCACCCGAGGTAGCCAAAAGGATCCATCTACGTACCTTCTCCTCATGATGCGAGCCGACCGTCCAAGACCAAACCTCGCCCAGAGGCTTCAGAAGCTAAATCTCGTGCAGAAAGGACTATCCTAAAAGAAAGGGTAACAGACCGAAGACCGAGGTTGCCGTTCACGGATGACATCGATGAGGTAATCATGCCTAGACATTTTAATCCTATTAACATTGATAAATTCAACGGCACCACTGACCCAACCGAGCACGTAGAATCCTTTATTTCTTCTGTTTACCTGGTGACCGATTCGGAAGCCGTCATGTGCAAAATTTTTCCAACCACTTTGCAAGGTCCTGCCTTAAACTGGCTTACGAATCTATCACCTCAGTCAATTAATTCCTTTGATATGCTTGTAACTAAGTTCACTGCACAATTCGCAGCGAGCCGAAAGCATAAAAGGCACTCGGTCTCGCTGGTGAATTTTAAACAAGAAAAGAATGAATCACTTAGAGATTATATGGCTCGTTTTAGTGCCAAACAAATTTTAATTCCCAATATGAGCTCGGAACTCTGTCTTCATACCGTCATGGGCGGTTTGAAGCCGGGGCCATTCTTTGAGTATTTATCTCGAAAACCACCGAGGGATTTTGAAGAGTTGCAGGAAAAAGCTACAGGTTTCATGAACTCAGAAGAGATGGTAGAATCCAAAAGGAGAGAAAGAGGTTTTGAAAACAAGAGCTCGGTTCCGAGCAAAGAAAGAGATAGGGGGCTAATCCACAGAGGGCCCAAAAGACCAATGAAAGGGGTTCTCGGAGAGGCAACCCAGGTACCAGTCTTATACACCGCTAAACCGATCTCGGGCAACCGTTCTCCAGGAGGTGTGAAACGTCGAGTTACTCACCTTACCTCGACCGTCTAAAACTCCGGCCAATGCAAACAGAAGTAAAGAGTGCAAATGGCATCAAAACTATGGTCACTCCACTGAAGACTGTAAAACAGTCCAGGAAAAAATTGAGGACTTGATACAGGTAGGTCGTCTCGATCGGTTCGTTCGTCGAGATGATAATGGAGGCGGACGAGCTGGTCGACGACGACGATGACGCGGTTATGAAAATCGTAACCGAGATGCAAACCTGCATGGAAATAATCAGAACGGAGATCGGTTGAATAACCAGAGGGCTCTTAATGAAGAAACAGAAGGAGGAGGCAGAAGGGTCAACAATACAATCTCAGGAGGATTTGCAGGTGGAGGAGCAATGAGTTCAGCTCGGCGGCGTCATGTAAAAGCCATCCGATCTGTAAACACGGTGTCTGGAAAACCTACAAGGACAATACCTCCAATAACTTTCTCGGATGATGATTTCCAAGGGCTGGATCCAAATCAACATGACCCAATGGTGATAACGATCGAATTAGCCAACTTCTCGATCAAACGAACACTTATTGACTAGGGAAGACAAGCTAGTAGGGTTCGCCGGAGAGCAAGTAAAAACCCGAGGTTATATAGACCTCTTAACAACGTTTGGAGAGGGAAAACTCTCTAAGTCCGTATCAGTCAGGTATGTTATGGTGGATGCCAGCACGTCGTACCACATCCTTATTGGAAGACCGACGTTGAATGAACTCGGAACGATTGTCTCTACCCCACACCTCACAATGAAATTCCCAGTCGAGTCTGGAGATATAGTCACTGTTCAAGCTGACCAAAGGATGGCCAGGAAATGCTATGTGGAAAGCCTAAAGGTTACCCGAAACCAGAATATCATAAAGAATGCCGAGGATGATAAAGCAGAAGTGGTAAGCTCGGTCAGTTCGGTAACTTCAGCATGTTTGAACTAGACCCAAGGATGGAGATGTACGAGTCCAGAGCCGAACCAACAGAGTCTTTAGAGAAGTTCTAGTTGGGAGCCCAAGCTGAACAGTGCACCAAAATCGGTAGTCAGCTCGACCCCTTGCTCAAACAATAGATTCAAGCGGTCTTAAAAAAGAATGCCGATTTGTTTGCTTGGAAGACATCGGATATGCCTATCATAGACCCCAATTTTATGTGTCGTAAGCTATCTATATGTCCCGAAGCCAAGCCTGTAGATCAGAGAAAAAGAAAACTTGCCGAAGAAAGGCGCCAAGCAGTAGTCGAGGAAACTACCAAATTGGTCAAAGAAAATTTCATTAGAGAGGTTAAATACACTACTTGACTAGCTAATGTGGCGTTAGTTAGAAAATTCGATGGTAAGTGGAGAATGTGCACCGACTACATCGATCTCAACAAAGCGTGCCCAAAGGATTCTTATCCTCTCCCCAACATTGACAGATTGGTAGACGGAGCTTCGGGGTACAAAGTTTTGTCCTTCTTGGACGCATACTCGGGTTATAACCAGATAAGGATGTATCCACCCGATGAAGAAAAACGGCATTTATGACCGATGGGGCAAACTACTGCTACCGAGTAATGCCTTTCGGTTTAAAAAATGCTGGTGCAACGTATCAAAGGCTTAAGGATAAAGTCTTTGTCAACCAGATCAGAAATAACCTAGAAGTATATGTTGACAATATGGTGGTAAAGTCTGATGACCCAAAGCAGCAATCAGTCGACCTCGAAGAAATTTTCAGTCAACTCAGAAAGTACAACATGAGGTTAAATCCATACAAATGCTCTTTTGGTGTACAAGGAGGAAAGTTCTTAGGGTATATGCTAACACATAGAGGAATTGAAGCTAATCCTGATAAGTGCAAAGCAGTCATTGAAATGCGAAGCCCTCAGAATGTGAAAGAAATCCAGAGGTTAGCTGGTCGATTAGCTTCTCTATCCCGCTAGACGCGCTGTCGCGCACGCGCCAAAAAGCCAGCGATTTACAAAATATGTAGATAGGGAGCGACAACTCGAGTATCGTCTCACAAGGACTCTTGGGTTGTTGTTATTAACACAAAATCAGTTTTGGGGGGTTTGGATATTGAATTTAAATAAAGAACAAAACAGAAAACAATGCAATAAAAACAAAGCAGTTAAATGATTACCAAATAAACTAAAGCGATTAACCTACTGTTCTCGGTTTTCCACTATCATCGGTTCATGTAAATTCCAAGCCCTAAGCAGATTCTAATCCCCTTTCGGTTGTAGCAACAATTAACAAGTGAAATCACTACTACAGATATATGTTCCTATTCCTGAATTAAGCAAACGGGGTTAAGCCCTTCGTGAACTAAGCGAACACGAATTGAACACACGCGAATTAAGCAAACGCGATTAAATATACGAACATAACATCACCGAAATAAATCAACACAACACTATACACTCCTGAATTAAGCAAACAGCAATATATAGCATAGCATTGAAAAGAGAAAAGCAAATAAAACAGGAATTACAGAACCTCAAGTGTAAATGAAAACCAATCGCAGTAGATTAATCAAGGAGACTAGTTCTCCATTACAAAAGAAAAACAAAGCATTAAACCTAATTTCGTAGCAGTCCTATTCTAAAAGAAAAGAAGATAAACTACTACTACTAACTAAAATTGCTTCAATCTGTCATAGAACAGCAATTTATATCTATGAGTTCTGCGCGAGATCGCGAGGCGAACACTGTCTCGCGAGGCGAATATTATGAACTGTCTGCAATGTTTGGTCTTCTCGCGAGGCGAAGTACGGCTCGCGTGGCGAGGAATGGAAAAGTCATGGCTTCTGGTCTTCAGTCTCGCGAGGCGAGACAGAAAGGTTTGCAATTTCTGGAACCGTCACGCTTCAGGTTCGCGGGGCGAAAAACTCCAGAATTATTTCTTTTTATTACCTGCAAACACGGATTAACAGTAAGTACTTTGTTTGACTCTAAATCAGCTAAATTAACCTAAAAATACTTTAACGACTCAAAATGCTGCTTAAAGACAATCAAGTCTAATTTGGGCGAAAATGAGATATAATTAGCACAAAACCATGGTCATACTAGCCATAAAACTAGATGAGCCAGAAGCTGATCAAAATACCCCAAACTTAAGCTTTGCTTGTCCCCAAGCAAACTAAAACTCAAAAACTTAAAGAGACTCAAGACATGGCAAGCTTAAAAGATTCAATCAACTTTGCACAAATTTCAAGCAATTCACCAAAATAATTTTCCCTTCAATATTCCCCCCTTTTCAACAATGCAATCCCCACATTCAATTATTCTGAACATTTGAGAATTCCATCATTTAAACAATCATTAATCTAAGCAGGGGATCCAAGTTACACACAAAAGGGAGATCACCAAATTCAAACAATCGCCTTCCTCACAAGGGTATTTAGTGTTTCACTCAATCGCTCAGCTTTTTGTCAGGCTAACAACATTTCACTCAATTTCACTTTTAAGAGCACTTCCCATGAATTTGATTTTCATCTCAAAATGGTTCCCACGGAAAACATGCATGCAACATCAAAAGGTCTTTTATGGTTGTAATGGGGCCTGGCTAAGGGTAGGATATACAAAGGTACTGGGCTAAAGTCCCTAGGAACTAAGAGATCATGAACATTTTGATACATTGAATTTCCACTCAAGTTCCTTTTTCCATTTTTTTCGTTTATGCTTTGGGTGACTACAGCCTTTTCCTTCAAATAGCCTTTTTGACATTTTTGCACTTTTTATTTTTTTTATTTTCTCTTTTTTCTTTTTTTTTCCTTTTTTTTTCTGCTTTTCTTTTCTTCTTGCCTTTGGCTCCAACCTTTTTATTATATTTTTCTTCTTTTTCTCAATCCCAAACAACACATCATATCCTTGTAGCCACCCCAAACTTAGTTTCTTGCAACCATTTTCTTGCTAAGCTTCCATGCTCTCCTAATCCTAAGATCGGGTTCACATGGTTTTTCAGATTTCAGGCTCATAACATAAGGTTATCAAGAAATAATAGGCTAATTAGGCTCAATGGGGCTAACAAAGGAACATGCATTAGGAATTGGTTCTTTTCAGGCCAAGTGGTTATTTACAAAGAAAATCTGCCTAAATCATTTGATGCAATCACATAAACATGCAAACCAAGTAGAGACTCAAGCAAATTCGGGAAAATGCAGCTCAAAAGTGATTCTCACAATTAAAAACATGTTGGAGGCTCAAATCCTCACCTGGACATTTTTTTGCAAATTGTTTGACCGAGATTCAATCCCTAGTGTGTGCATCCCATCACCCCAAACTTAGTTTCTTGCAATCATAACAAAATATCTCAAAGTTTAGTTTTCAATTTTTCAAGTGGGGATCACTTTTCAAAAAAATTTTCAGCCTAGGGGGAATCATCACAAAATCACATGCAATCAATCTATGCAAATTCAATCAAATTCCAACAAACTTGCCAACTCAAGACTCAACACACAAATACTCCTGATCTTCTCAAATTATTCAGGAGCTAAAAGAAAAACAAAGCAAAAATAAATCAAGGCAGAAACCAACAAGAAAATGAAAGTAAACTAAAGAGAAAGGGTTTAAGAAAACTCATTGGGGCGGTTCCACCAGGATCCCACTGTCTGTGATACAACGGCCACGGAATGCCCAAATTACGATATGATCCTCCCGGATCCCATGGCCTACAGCATAAAGCCCACGTGATATACAAGGGACGAAAGCTTGTTCCATGGTCCCCTAACTTGCAGCCTTGATACGGAAGTGAGTGCTTGACAGTTATGGTGACCTCGCCAAGTGCGCAGACTTCTCACTCCCTCTTGGGTCAAGATTGACCTCTTTCTCAATAAAGTCCTCCCAATAAAATCGGGGTTCAACCTCTTGGACTGGCCATGGTGCAAAATCCAGAGGCTTGAACTCCATCACCGGTTGTTCCGCAGTGGGAGGTGGCAAACAGGTAGAGAGTGTTACTGGTGCTGCTTCATTTTCTGCACGTTCTTCATTCACTGCGTTAACAATTCCATCACCTGCTAAACCTGCAGAAATCTCAGCACACACCACACAAAGGTTGGTGTTAGTAGAGTCAGTACATATAGTACAATAAACCGAATCAGTAAAGGCCTGAATGTCTGGAAATTCAGCACACAGTTCATCCACCCCATCACTTTCAACACATGCATATGAATCAGTAGAATCATCTAACTCCAAAGGTTCTTCATCATCCTCAAGCATGGTGAAGCAGATGTCCTCCTGATCCTCATTTTCTATGTTTCCTGGCCGAACAGGGCCCTCAACCTCATATGTCTCCTGTTCCATATAGATGTTTTGCTCTTCATACCTTTCAAAACATGCTACACACGAAGCAAATTCATTACAATCAGCACATGCAGTATAATAGATAGAATCAGGGGAAGAGTGAATATCTGGAGATTCAACACACAGTTCATCATCAGAAGTATTCTTGACATCATCATCAAAATTATCCTCAGAAGTATTGTCTAGAATAACTACTTGTGAATCTGTATGTTCTTCAAGGGGATGTGGAGTTTGCAGTGTAGCATTTTGAGTGGCAAAGTCCCGCTGACTTGCTTCCATCATCTGTTGAAATTCGAGATTGTTTGCTTCCAATTGTGCAGTTATCTATGCAGTCATTTGCTTGAACAGGTCCTCTAGTGAAGGTCCAGAAGGTGCAGAGGTGGTCACTTGAGGGGAGTTCTGTGGTGGTGCCAGTGGTAACATCAATTGTGAGTCCCCATACCAAGGGTTTGGATGGTTTCCCCAGCTGGGGTGGTACTCATCAGTGTAAGAGTCAGGAATGTTGTGCCTGATTGATGCAGCTCTGAAGACAGGAGAGTATCTCCACAGGAAGACTTTCTTCAAATCAAACCAGGTTGAGATGGAATTCGGCTCGAGACAACAAAACCAATCCTTCGCAGCACCTTCAAGTGAGAATGGGAAGGCTCTCCTCTTGATGTGGTCTTCTGTCATTCCTTCAGGTGGCCGCATTGTAGAACAAACAAACTGGAATTCTTACATATGCTCCAACGGATTCTCACCTGCAAAACCACTAAACCTTGGCAACCGATGTATTAAACCAGGAGAGTCAGGATAATATATGCATGGTGGTGGCTTATAATCAACATTAGGCAAATAACCATACATGTAATTATCCATGGTAGTACTAAAATTCATAACCAGACAAAACAGCCAAAACTAATTCACCAAAGAGATTTTTTTTTTAACTGTTAATAACAACAAGAGTCCCCGACAACGGCGTCAATTTTTGGACGCGCTATCGCGCACGCGCCAAAAAGCGAGCGATTTACAAAATATATAGATAGGGAGCGACAACTCAGGTATCGTCTCACAAGGACTCTTGGGTTGTTGTTATTAACACAAAATCAGTTTTGGGGGGGTTTGGATATTGAATTTAAATAAAGAACAAAACAGAAAACAATGCAATAAAAACAAAGCAGTTAAATGATTACCAAATAAACTAAAGCCATTAACCTACTATTCTCGGTTTCCCACTATCATCGGTTCATGTAAATTCCAAGCCCTAAGCAGATTCTAATCCCCTTTCGGTTGTAGCAACAATTAACAAGTGAAATCACTACTACAGATATATGTTCCTATTCCCGAATTAAGCAAACGGGGTTAAGCCCTTCGTGAACTAAGCGAACACGAATTGAACACACGCGATTTAAGCAAACGCGATTAAATATAGGAACATAACATCACCGAAATAAATCAACACAACACTATACACTCCTGAATTAAGCAAACAACAATATATAGCATAGCATTGAAAAGAGAAAAGCAAATAAAACAGGAATTACAGAACCTCAAGTGTAAATGAAAACCAATCGCAGTAGATTAATCAAGGAGACTAGTTCTCCATTACAAAAGAAAAACAAAGCATTAAACCTAATTTCGTAGCAGTCCTATTCTAAAAGAAAAGAAGATAAACTACTACTACTAACTAAAACTGCTTCAATCTGTCATAGAACAGCAATTTATATCTATGAGTTCTGTGCGAGATTTCTTAGGCGAACACTGTCTCGCGAGGCGATATTATGAACTGTCTGCAACGTTTGGTCTTCTCGCGAGGCGAAGTACGGCTCGCGTGGCGAGGAATGGAAAAGTCATGGTTTCTGGTCTTCAGTCTTGCGAGGCGAGTCATGTATTCGCGGGGTGAGACAGAAAGGTTTGCAATTTCTGGAACAGTCACGCTTCAGGTTCGCGGGACGAAAGCCTTCTCGCGGGGCGAAAAACTCCAGAATTATTTCTTTTTATTACCTGCAAACACGGATTAACAGTAAGTACTTTATTTGACTCTAAATCAGCTAAATTAACCTAAAACTACTTTAACGACTCAAAATGCTGCTTAAAGACAATCAAGTCTAATTTGGGCGAAAATGAGATATAATTAGCACAAAGCCACGGTCATACTAGCCATAAAACTAGATGAGCCAGAGGCTGATCACCCGCTTTTTCCCAAAATCCGCAGAAAAAGCAAGACCCTTCTTTCAGCTTCTGAAAAAACCAAAAGAGTTCACTTGGACCGAGGAATGTGAAAACGCCTTTGGAGACTTGAAACTTTTTCTAGCCTCTCCCCCGATCCTTACTCGGCCACAGCTCGGCAAGGATATGTATTTGTATCTGTCTGTCAATGATTACACAATCAGTGTAGTAATCATCCAGGAAGAAGAAAAACAACAAATGCCGGTGTATTACGTAAGTAGAATTTTGAAAGATGCGGAATCACGGTATCAAGTAATTGAAAAACGAACCCTCGCCTTAATCATGGCAGCTCGGGGGTTACGACCTTACTTCCAGTCACACCAAGTTATAGTCAAAACAGATCATCCAATAAAGCAGGTGCTCAGGAAACCCGATCTAGCCGGACGAATGATAGTTTGGTCGGTAGAATTGTCAGAGTTCGGTTTGCAATATGAGCAGAGGGGACCAATGAAAACCCAAGGCCTCTACGATTTCATTACCGAGCTCTCTTTTAAGCCAAGGTCGGGATCCTTCACCTGGCTTCTATACGTTGATGGTTCATCTAACTCAAAGGGAAGCGGAGCTGGAATAATTCTCGAAGGTCATGATGATCTAATCCTGGAACAATCTTTAAAGTTTGGGTTTACTACTTCAAACAACCAAGTAGAATATGAAGCCCTTATTGCAGGACTGATGCTAGCTAAAGAGGTTGGAGTCACAGAATTAAAATGCCGAAGTGACTCACAACTTGTAACGGGACTAGTCTCGGGTGATTATCAAACAAAGGATCCCCAACTAACCAGATATCTCTGCAGAGTTAATAGTCTAATTTCTGAATTTGATAATTTCACTATTGAGCATATACCTCGGGAGGAAAATTCCAGGGCAGATTTGTTGTCTAAGTTGGCTAGCACCAAGAAAATCGCCCAGCTAAGAACTTTCATTCAGGAGAATCTCCTCGAACCAAGCATAAAAAGTGCCGAAGTGATAATGATTGAGCACTATGATCGTGGTTGGATGACACCAATTTGGGAATATTTAGCCTCTGACAAATTGCCCGATGACCCAAAGGAGGCGAGGAGAATTCGTCCAAAATCTTGCCATTACAACATCCGAGATGGAGAGCTGTACAGAAGAGGATTCTCCATACCGTTACTGAAGTGCATAGCAAAGGAGCAATCCGAGTACGTAGTGGACGAGATGTACCGAGGAATCTGTGGAATTCATTCAGGTGGCCGATCTTTGGCAGCTCGGGTCCTGCGAGCGGGGTTTTACTGGCCGACCATGAGATTGGATTGTGCTACCTGGACTAATAGGTGTGAGCCTTGTCAGAAGTTCACCAATGTAGCACGAGCTCCAGGAGAAGAGCTCCATTCCATGTTCTCGCCGTGGCCCTTTACTATATGGGGGAAGAATATAGTCGGTCCTTTCCCAGTTGCTAAAGGTCAAGTCAAGTTCTTGCTGGTAAGAGTATACTACTTCACTAAATGGATTGAAGCAGAACCATTAGCTACCATAACAGCTAAAACGGTTCAAAGTTTTGTATGGAAAAACATCATATGCAGGCACGACCTCCCTTATGCAATTGTCACAGATAATGGAAAGCAATTCACCGATAAAGAGCTTAGAGAGTTCTACTCCAACCTCGGAATCAAACATAAAGTGACCTCGGTTGAGCATCCACAAACAAATGGACAAGCAGAAGCAGCCAACAAAGTCACTTTGAACGAGCTCAAAAGAAGGTTAGGTCAATCAAAAGGGGCATGGGTTGAAGAATTACCAAGCATCCTATGGGCCTACCATTGCTCACGACAGTTTTCAACTGGTGAAACGCCATTCAAGCTAACCTATGGAACCAATGTAATGATTCCAATTGAGCTAGGCGAACTCTCTTTCCGAAGGCAGCATCATGACCAAAGTAAGAACTAGGAAGAAATCCGAGTTGAGCTTGACATGGTTGAGGAAGTCCGAGATGAGGCAAAAATCAGAGAAGAGATATGCAACCAAAAAGCAACTCGGAAGTACAACTCGAGGTTGTAGCCAAGGGAATTTGTGCAAGGTGACTAAGTGCTGAGATTGTAAAACGATGCGAGAAAAGACTCCAGAGAGGGTAAGCTCGCAGCAAACTGGTCGGGCCTATTCAGAATAGTTGAAAATCTAGGAAATGGTGCTTATAGGCTAGAAAAGTTGTTAGGAAAGACCGTTCCAAGAAAATGGAACACTTCCCACTTTAAGTTTTATTTTAGTTAAAGTTATGTAAGTAGGTGATGTACTCTTTTTCCTATCCCGGTCTTTTTCCCACGAGGTTTTGGCCAGGAAGGTTTTAACGAGACACACCCGTAAAAATAAATAAATAGAATCATTTTCAGTGGCGCTATTCGGTAAGAATACTGTTATATGGTCAAAAATTTATTTATGAAAAACTAAAAGCCTAAAAAGGCTGACCGGGCTAAAATCGACCCAGTTGAGGTCGAAATGCCGAGCCTATAAAGGTAAACAACATTTAAAGGTGGTTAAAAAGCTAAAAAGGCTGACTGAGCTAAAATCGACCGAGTTGAGGTCGAAATGCCGAGCCTATAAAGCTAAACAACATCTAAAGGTGGTTAAAAACCTAAAAAGGCTGACCGAGCTAAAATCGACCGAGTTGAGGTCGAAATGCAGAGCCTAAAAGGGTAAACGACATTAAAAGGTCGTTAAAAGCCTAAAAAGGTTGACCGAGCTAAAATCGACCGAGTCGAGGTCGAAATGCCGAACCTAAAGAGGCGAAAACTAAATGCCTTAAAAGGTAAACAATGCCTAAGAGGGTAAGTAAAAACCTACAGGTACTCCGTGTTACAAAAACTCGAGTAAGCCAAGTAACACGCCAAAATGTAAAAGCCAAGCACTAACTTAGAAAAAGTTACAAGATCGAGCTCCAAAAGCCGAAAGGCAAAAACGAGGCATGATCATAAAAAACTTAGAAAATTTTCTAAGTGAAAAGTAACTCTACAGCAAGCACGTGATTTCATTAAATAAAAAGGGGCAAAGCCCAGAATACATAAAAGTTCAAAATAAAAGGAGATTTCCCTAGGAACATTTTTCCTAGGTTACTCATGGGCATCCCCATGAGCAACGGTTCCAGCAGAAGTAGAGCCAAGGTCATCCTCACCACTCGGAGGAACAGAAGAAGATGGATCAGGTAAAGCCATTTCACCTTCCCCATTTCCTCCCTCCTTGGCAGCTTGCTCTTCAACTTCCTCCTCTTCCTAGCCCGTCTCTTCTTCATCCTCAAGCTCGGACAAAGGAACTAGAATACCATCTTTATTAAAATCCTTGTCCACATCAGCAAGGGAGAAGTCAGCATTTGGGTTAAAGCGTTTAAGCTGCTTCACCGCTCAAGAAAAACCGTTGACATGCTCCTTCATAATGGTGGCTTTAGCTTCAATCAGATCAGCTTGAAGCTTGTGATTAGCCTCCATCTCAGCCTCTCCAAAGCATGTTGCAGCTGAGCAAAGGAAACTTGAGAGTCTTCAACGACTTTCTGAAGTCCCACCCTCTCTTCTTTCTCCTTCTCCAGCTCGGACTGAAGGGAAGTCTTGCTTTTCTCAAGCTCAGCCTTTTGAGCCTTTAGTTGGCCAACAGCGTGAGCTTGCTCCTGGTACTTGGCCACAGCTTGAGCCAACTCGTCCCTCAACCTCAAGGAACGAGCTGCTTCAGCCCTCATCGACTCCATCTTCTTCGTATTTTTTGATAATTCTTGACACCAGAAGCGAGTGATGGACTAAATTCGGAGGGCATAAGCAGCGGTGGCCTCCATACTGGCATCAGGCCCCTGCTCCAGAAAAAAGCCGAGCATTAGAGGGCTTCAACACTTGACCATCAATGAGTGGGCCGGGGTTGAACCAGAGCGAGCTGATGCCCGGGTTACAGTGGCCATTATACCACTTAGCGTCCACTGACAGGTCGGTCACATGAGGTACCCCTTCAGTCCTCTTCTCGGTAGTAGGGTCATCAGGGATCAGAGGAAGAGGAGAAGCACTCCTCCTTGGTACCACTGGTTGAGCGTCGGCCCGAGCCCGCTTAGAAAGACGCACGTCGGGGTCCGAGCCCTCAACAACCTTCTTTTTCTTCCCCGTGACATCAGAAGTCGGAGTTGAAGTGCCACCATCTTGAGGAGCCGACTTCTTCAGCAAAGCTTTATAATTAAACTTTCCCATGATCACTGAAAAATAAAGCAGCCAATTTAAAAGGCAGAATTTCTAAGTGCATCAACAGTATCTAAAGGAGAAATGCTTACGATCAAAATCGGCACGTTGAGTGAAAGAGGTGGGTAATTTTAAAAGCCTCCCACAAGGTTACGGCCGAGGATAGAGTTTCAAAATCTCCACATCGGCTCGCTCATCATCGGTCATAGAACCCAGGTCATAACTGGAAAATTTGGAAGGATGGGGCTGCCAATAAAAGGGAAACCTCGCCCCCAGAATCAAAAAATAAGGACTCATGGCCTTCGGAAGGTCGGACCTTGAAATTCCGACTTAAAAATTTTATAAGAACTCTTATAGAGACTGATGATACCTCTACCCTCAACCCAACTGAGAGAAATCCATCCAATTCGGTCCCCGAATTGAACTTTACAAAAATAAAGGAACTTGAGAGCGGTAGCCGTCATCCCTGTTTGACTACATAGGATTTGGAAAGCCTTCAATAAGGCGCAACTGTTGGGATACAACTGAGTAGGGGCGACGTTCATGATTCTCAGAACGTCGTACTCAAATTGGGTAAAAAGAAGGGTGACCCCAATATGTTCAAAAAAGGTTTTATAGACATAAGTGTGGTTCGACGGGGATAGCTCTCAGGAAAACACGATCCTCATTTGAGCAAGGCAAACAGCGAACAGAGGCAGGGACCTGACAAATTTCATTCTTAACACTCCTAAGGGGTTCTCGACTCCTAAAGTTAGAAAAGAACACCCCTACTTCAGGTCTAACCCAGGAATGGTTATGTCTGGAATGGGATCTTTAGGAACCCTAACGACACGCTGGTGGCGCTTAGGGGCAGTAATGGCTGCAGGAGTAGCAGAGCTACTCTCATCAGAAGAAGAAGAAGAACCCTTGGCACCTCCAGAAGAACCCTTCTCACCACGAGGTGGAGATGGGGAACGATGAGGAGAACCCCCAATCTGATTGATTTTGGGCTCTATGATCTGAACCCTAGAAGAGGCATTTTGTGATACCTCGAATGAAGATCCTATGGAAGAAAGATATAATGGAGGAAAAAGACGATGACGTACCTGGAACAGAAAAAGAAATGCAGAGGCTTAGAGGAAAAGAGCTTGGAGAGAGGTTTGAGCAAGGATGAGGCAAAAATGAGCTCCTCAGCAAACTTCCCCCCAACTTATAGAGACCTCGACGCTTCGAAAGAAAACAAATCTTAATGCTACTTTTGAAAGTAATAATGACGGACGCCATGTGAAGAAAGGAAACGTCTCTTCAAGTCTGCGCAAGTTCGGCTCATTAATGAAGGAGTCACACGTGGCTAAGATATCGGAATAAACGCTGCGACAAGCTAACGGCTTCAATCACGCAACCAACGAGCAGGCCTCGGAAGTAATGACATAGAGGCCACATCATTGGACGGATACTCCTCTAACTGGTTGAACTTAACCTATTAAACGAGCTCCATATGCCACGTCATTGGACGGATACTCCTCTAACTGGTTGAACTTAACCTAGTAGACGAGCTCCATATGCCGCATCATTGGACGGATACTCCTCTAACTGGATGAACTTAACCTAGTAGACGAGCTCCATATGCCGTGTCATTGGATGGATACTCCTCTAACTGGTTGAACCTAACCTGGTAGACGAGCTCCATATGCCACGCCATTGGACGAATACTCCTCTAACCGGTTGAACCTAACCTAGTAGACGAGCCCCTCATTAAGGACTTAGCCAGTCCAAAGACTTGTGCGGACGAACGCTTGTCACTTAAGTGGACGAGCGCTTGTATCATTTTAGTATACGAGCTCTTCATTAAGGACTCAGCCAGTCCAAAGACTTGTGCTGACTAGCGGTTCTGTCACCTTAGTGGACGAGCACTTCTGCCTCTTTAGTGGTAACGACACAGAGGCCACGCGTCACAAACTTGCCTTATCTCGAAAATGAAGGCAACATCTCTTTTCATCTCGGGAGCTACGAAACTTTGGTAACAGCGCAGATCTAGAACGACTGCCCACATCTTGGCTCGACTCCTTCGAAGAAGTTTCCATGCTTTCTGCAAGCTCAAAGCTTGGGGGGACTTGTATATGGACCGAGGTGTAAAGCTTGCCAACTCGAAGCGTGAAGCTCGGTCGCCCGAGGTGTTCACCGTAGTAAAAGATATATATATATATATATATACCCAAGTGTGAAGCTTGGCCACTTATCTCGCCGACTTGAAAGGCTAAAAGAAGAGACTAAGTTTCTAATTAAGCTCAGTCACCGAGGTTGAACGATTGACCAAGGTACAAGATCAGTCATTTATACTATGGTAAAAAAGGGAAGAGATACACCATAAACCTTAGATTCTTCAAATAAGGTTTTTAAAGGCCAAGCTTGGCTACTGTCATGAAAACTTTTACGCTTCTACTAGCTCAAAGCTTGGGAGGCTTGTGTACTGACCGAGGAGTAAAACCCGACCACCGAGCATGGATACCCAATCCAATAAAGGTGGGAAGGATAAGATATCGATATTATCTTTAATAATCCTGATATTATCTCAAGTAACCTTATCCGGTTAGAAGAGATAAATCCCTCAAATTAAGGAGATCATATCTATCTTTAATAATCCTGATATTATCTCAAATAACCTTATCCGGTTAGAAGAGATAAATCTCTCGAATTGAGGAAATCGTATCTCAAAGAAGATTTAAGAGATAAAAGGAGATAAATCCAGATCTCTTAAAGATTTGGGATCCTATTATAAAAGGAGGAGAACCCAAAAGAGAGACTCACTTGTCACTAACCCAGGTGACTCTCCCTTAAGTGTATTAGAGAAACTAGCTCGACCAAGAGACTATTGAAGAGTCTTTGCTCGCTGGTATTAATCATATACAAGATTAGGGGATTGAGATCACTATATGACCAATGATTGACCCTAAACTACGTCTGACTTTGATTCCCATTGGGATACGTAGGACCGGAATACAATATTCCGTCAAGCCATAATCTAAAACGACCTCATTGTTCACTCTTGGTTTGACGTTCTATGGCGAGATTCCGGCAAGTCGGATCTCGGCAGGAACATTTTCCATTTTTACTTCAAAACTTCCAACACTTAAAGTTTTCATTTTTACTTAGTTTCAAGCTTCAAGTTCTTCATACTTTTTCTTTCTAGTTTCCAGGGTAACCCCCTCATACTCTTCTCTTGCAAGCTTTTCACTTATTTTATGAGTTTACTCTATGTTTTCTTAAAAAAGTTCTTAAAGCTCTTTTAACTTCTAAAATCTCTAGAAAATGGTAGAAAAATCCTTTTGAGTTGAAACCAATTTCTATGAACTTCTATTAATCTCTACTTTCATATTCTAAGAGCTTGTATCAAACAAACATATCTAGCCTATTTATCCTATGATGGTCAAACCTATGATGGTTGTGAACCTTGGATGTTTTGTTTTCATTTTCCAATATGATCATGGACTTGAGTTCCTTAATACATTTGGATGCTAAGTCTAAGAGATTGGAAAGTTTAAAGATTTCTAGCCTATTTCTCCTATGATGGCCGAACCTATGATGGTTGTGAACCTAGGATGTTTTGTTTTCATTTTCCAATATGATCATGGACTTAAGCTCCTTAATATTTTGGATGCTAAGTCTAAGAGATTGGAAAGTTTAAAGATTTATAGACTATTTATCCTATGATGGTCGAACCTATGATGGTTGTGAACCTAGAATGTTTTATTTTCATTTTCCAATATGATCATGAATTTAGACTTCTTGGTATCTTTTAACGCTAAATCTAAGAGCTTGGAAGGGTCGGAAATTTCTAGCCTACTTATAACAAAGAGGCCAAAACCCTAAGCATGGATTTAGTGGGATTTTTGCTCTATATTTTTAAAGTGAACCATGGTTATGAACTCCTAACACATAAGGATCATTAATCCATGAGTTGTATTCTTTTTTTGAAAAACTCTAACCTTATTTTATGCCATGGCCGAACCTATACCTTCTTGGTTTAGTGTTCTTGGTTAACTTTTAACTTGTGGTTTTGTGTTCATAAACCTAGACTATCGTCGCGGAGTAGACGAGGACATTCGTAGTACACTTCCTCAAGCATCACGTACCTTTACCTTTACAAAAGGTAAGAGGGGACAGCCTGAGGGATATTCAATAGCTACGTGCATGTGTGTGTGTGGTTTACTCGATTTATTTGAATATTGTTATTATATTGAATCAAAGTTTGAATGATTTGTATACTTGAACTGTTGTGATAACTGTTTGAAGTTGATCCTTACTTGATTTAAAGTGTTTTGAATCATATAGGTTATGAATTATCATTAACTGTTATATTATTGACTGAGATTATGATGATATTGATTGATGTCTGAAAAGCCTGACGTTAGTCTGTGCTCAACTAATCATATGACTAAAAGCCTAAATAAGCTTCAAAGAGAACTTTGAAAGTAATGGTGTTCATTTTAAAATGTTCTTTAGTAAAGTATGTGTTTTGGAAAGTAAGTGATCTTACCTGTATTTATTCCGGAAGGATAAAACTTTGGAACTTGTGTTAAATAATTTCAAGTTAAAGAAAATTATTTTCTTACGAACTAAGTTTTTGTACAAGAGAAAATCATTTAGAAAATATGTGTTTTTCCGGAAGGAAAAGGCTTTGGAAAATATTTGACCTTAAATAGAGATGATTTTTAAGAAAAATATTTCAAGAGAAAATGGATTTCTTATAATAGTTTACAAATGATTTTCCAATGAAGAGATTTCCTGTAAAGAAATACTTCCAAAAATATTCCGGTAACTTGGATGGGTTACCGAGGTTTTATTTTGGTATTTGATTTTCACTGAACGAAAAGTAAGAACAGGTGAAATCGAATCTAGTTCGCGAGATGTCGTTTCTAGTATTGTATAATGTGCACGTTGATCTTTGATCCGTGTTAAGTATTATGGACCGAGAGTCTTAATCATGATGTTGTGGGCTTAGAGTCCTAATCTCGTTATTATGGACCAAGTGTCCTAATTACGTTGTTGGGGACTAAGAGTCCTAATCATGTTGAAATAAAACATGGGTAAGATTGTAAGTCTTTTTCTATGACCACAAACCTTGACTGAGGCATCGGTCTTAGGTGTTGTGATTAAGCACTCAGACTGCATTTCCTGTGTTGATGTTGAGTAATTTCAAGTGATGAAAATTATGAATGGTCGTTAGCTTTGAGACTCGACAATGAATGAGATTGAACACAAAGAAAACATCTTGAACGGATGTTTTTCTTCATGCATTTAGGAAGACGTGCATCACAGGTTAGTCACTTTAGTGATGCCGAAGAAGGGGCCATTAGTCACTTCGGTGATGTCCAAGAAGGGGCTATTAGTCACTTCGTTGATGCACAAGCAGGGCTATTAGTCACTTCGGTGATGCCCAAGCAGGGGCTATTAGTCACGTGGATGATGTCCAAGCATGGACTATTAGTCACTTCGGTGATGCACAAGCAGGGGCTGTCATATAAGTCACGGAGGTGATGTCCAAACAAGTGTAGTCACAACGATGATGCCCAAGTGGGGGCTTTGAGTTTTATCAACTCTTAGAAAGATGAAGGGATCTCATGAGATTAAGTTTATAGATCCGGAATATTGAAGTGTCATGCATAATCTTTATAAAAGTCGATTGTACGGGTATGACACCCATTGAGATGATACATGTTGTTTTATCTATTAATATTTGGTAAATGTTAATATGTTGATGTAATGCGTGTATCATGCATATGGTTATTATAATCTATTCATATATTGGTATCTCACTCTTGCATTTCTTCTTGTTATTTCTCTTTGCTTTTCGGCATCACTGTATATCTATGAATTTAGATGGATCCGAACATCCCATTGGTACCGTCGGAATCAAAGACTGAGATCTTCGATGATGTGGGGAATGTGGAGGCTTTACAGATTCACCCCGGACAGTTGAGATGAGGAGGATTGCTCTCTCACCACCTTGGTACTACTCACACGTGCTATAGATGAATGGATAGCTACATGAGCACCCGCCTCTAGGGGTACCATTACTTAGAGTCGAGTCGGCTTCACAGATTGAGGAGGACCCGGAGGAGAACCCCGATGAGTACCTGAAGGATGTGCATGTGTACCACGTCTTGGATCACGACGATGATCTTGATGAGGTACCGGAGTACGTGCTTGATGACGATCTTGATTTTTATGATTTTGACTCTCCTGATGAGGGCGGAGACATCGTGGACCCATCACCTGGGTTCTCTTCTTGTGGGAGTGTTCGTGGCGAGTCTTCCTTTTAGTCGTTAGTAGTGGCCAGCTTAGGAGTGCATATTTTGTGGATAGTCTGTCTCGGTCCGACTGTATTTGGCTTCTTAGAGCCACCCTTTTGATGCGTGGTTCCGGACCCTCCCCCTATTTTGCTTTACTTAGTTTACAGTTGTTAATAGTATGTTCTGTAACTCTGTTATTAATGGCCATCCTGATCAGGCCCTAGTTTCTGTACTAAACTCTGAATTCCACTGGGATAGATTATATATATATATATATATATATATATATATATATATATATATATATATATATATATATATATATATGATGTTTACATTTCATGTTCTGAGTGTTCATCACTTACCCTTGTTTTTGAGAATACTCACTTATTAAGAAAATATCATTTACCGGAAGCAACCAGCAATTTGATTATTTTATTTTCCGCAACGGGTAACAAACTGACGCCCCAGTTTAGGGTGTTACATTAGTGTTATCAGAGCTGGTCGTGTCTTTCGGGAATCTTTGGGGTTTAGGTCCGTTAGGTTGATGTTGTGTGTTCTCTGATTAAAACTTGATTTAATTACTTCTTAGGAGTAATGTGTAATAACCGTTGGGTTAGATTTTCCTTTTCTGGTTAGCATCTCACTGATTGTGTCTTACAGGTCAGTATGGAACTAGGAGGAGCGTGCGGGCGTGGTGGTCGTGGCAGAGGCAATGACGGGATGGACTTCGCCGCCCAGGCAATGGTTGATGTGGCTGCGGAAATTGCTTTTCAGACTGCTACAATGGCTGCCCAGAACCAATAGGAGCAGCTGAGGACTGAACAAGCTGCTAAGGGAAAGCATTTGAATGCTTTCTGACGTCAGAATCCGTCACAGTTTGATGGAGACGTGGATGCTACGAAAGTTGATCTGTGGATCCAGGAGTTAGAAAAGATCTTTGAGCTAGTTCATACACCTGAGGAAGCAAAGGTGCCCTATGCAATTTTCCAATTGGTAGGAGATGCTGAGTACTGGTGGAAATGAACCAGACAACTGTTAGAGGCTGTGCACCAAGCAATCATCTGGGAAGTATTTCGCAACAAGTTTCTGGATAAATACTTTCCTCAGAGTGCTCGGACTGAGATGGAACAAGAGTTCCTGAGTTTATGTCAGCGAGACCTAACTGTGGGGGAATATGTGACAAGATTCGAATAACTTGCCAAATATTTCTGCTTCTTTCATAACAACCCAAGTGAAGAATGGAAGTGTGAAAGGTTCGAAGGCGGACTGCACTTTGAAATCAAGGAGTCAGTGCTACCACTGGAAATCAAGAACTCCCAAGACTTAGTAGAAAAGTGCAGAAAAGTAGAGCTAATGCAAAAAGGACAAGACATCAAAGGGAATGCTGGGGGACCCTCTCGTCCTAATAGCCAATTTCAAGGGCAGAACCAGAAATGGAAGCAGAACCAGAGGAAGCCATACTACCAATCACCCAACAACAATCAAAGGCAACAGAAACATCGTTCCGGTACTTCTGGGACTGGAGGCCAGAGGAACCAAAATCAAGTCCAAGGGAGGAAGTGTTTTGAGTGTGGAGATCCTAACCACCTGGCCGACACTTGTCCGATGAGAGGGGCACGATGTTTCAAATGTGATCGTTTGGGTCACTTACCTAAAGACTGCAGAGCACGATAGCATGAGCCAGCTGTCGACCACACCAGAGCTAACAAGCCGACTGCAAAAGGAAGGGTGTATACGATGAGTGGAGTTGAGGCATCAAACTCCGACGATCTCTGTGCAGGGCACGTGTGACATAGCTGGTAATCTTTTAACTGTAATTTTCGATTCAGGTGTAACACATTCTTTGATTTCAATGGATCGTGTGACACTTCTAAGTTTGCCTATTTCTTCCTTGCCATATAACCTGATTGTTTCAACCCCAACTGCTGAGCCAATTACTATAAATTTTGTGTGTTTGAACTGTTCTATCATTGTCCAAGTTAGACATTTTCTTGTAGACCTGATCTGTTTGCCTTTAATTCAGTTAGATGTAATTTTAGGCTTGGATTGGCTATCTTCCAACCATATCTTAATAGATTGTGCTCATAAAACCTTAGTTTTTAGGGATGATATTTCTGGATTGTTATCTGCTAGTCAAGTAAGGGCTTCTTTGAAAGAGGGAGCACAAGTAGACATGTTGCTGTTTTTGTTAGACGTTAAGAACGAGTTAGACTTAGAATCCATCCCTGTCGTCAATAAGTTTCCGGAAGTTTTTCCTGAAGATGTACCTGGACTACCGCCTGTTCGAGATATCGAGTTTGCGATTGATCTGGTTCCCGGCACTGGGCCAATCTCTATGGCACCATACTGTATGTCGCCATCGAAGCTAGAAACCTTGAAGGAACAACTTGAGGAGATTATGAGAAATAAATTCATTAGACCCAGTGTGTCACCATGGGGAGCCCCAGTCTTGTTAGTGAAAAAGAAAGATTGAACCTCTCGATTATGTGTGGATTTCCGTCAGTTGAACAAGGTAACGATCAAGAACAAGTATTCACTTCCAAGGATAGATGATCTAATGGATCAGTTACTTGGAGCAACCGTTTTCTCAAAGATAGATTTACGGTCAGGCTACCATCAAATCCGTGTGATGGCAGAGGATATTCCTAAGAAAGCGTTTCGAACACTCTATGGGCATTATGAATATCTGGTGATGCCGTTTGGAGTGACGAATGCTCCTACAATATTCATGGATTACATGAATAGGATCTTTCGTCCTTACTTAGATCGGTTTGTCATTGTCTTCATCGATGACATTCTAATCTATTCCCTAAACAAGGAGAAACATGATGAACATCTCAGCATCGTTCTTCAAACCTTGAGAGAGAAGCAACTTTTCGAAACCAGAAAAGTGTGAATTTTGGTTGGACCAAGTTCAATTCTTGGGTCATGTCATATCGCGTGAAGGAATTGCAGTGGACGCGTCGAAAGTGGAAGCTGTTTTGGAATGGAAAAGACCAACAACGGCAACAGAGATCCGTAGTTTTGTGGGTTTAGCTGGATACTACAGGAGATTCATTGAAGGATTTTCCAAGATAGTAGGACCCCTTACCCAGTTAAGTCGGAAGGATCAAGGGTTTACCTGGACGGAAGCATGTGAAGAAAGTTTCCAAGAGCAGAAGAAAAGGTTGACAACTTGACCTGTGTTGATACTACCTGATCCCAAGAAACCTTTTGAGCTTTATTGTGACGCTTCACATCATGGATTAGGCTGTGTGCGGATGCAGAACCGGAAAGTTGTAGCGCATACTTCGAGGTAGTTGAAGATTCATGAAATGAATTACCCTACGCATGACTTGGAGTTAGCAGTAGTGATCTTTGCATTGAAAATCTGGAGGCATTATTTGTATGGAGCTACATTCAATGTCTTCAGTGATCACAAAAGTTTAAAGTATCTGTTCGACCAAAAGGAGTTGAACATGCGGCAAAGGCGTTGGTTGGAATTCTTGAAGGATTATGATTTCCAACTACAGTATCACCCTGGGAAGGCAAATGTAGTGGCTGATGCTCTAAGAAGAAAGTCAATACATGCGTCAGTGATGATGGTCAGAGAGCAAGAATTGATGGGACAATTCCGGGATCTGAGTTTGTTGGTTGAGATGTTTCCAAGAAAGCTTTATTTAGGAATGATCACGGTGTCCAATGGATTGATGGATCAAATAAGAGAAAATCAAGGAAGCGATCAGTACCTACAAGGATAAATAGAACTAGTGCTACAAGGAGCATTGTCAGAGTTCAAGGAAGGAACAGATGGAATTTTGAGGTTTGGTGAAAGGATTTGTGTGCCAGATGATGCTGAGCTTAGAAAGTTGATTTTGGAGGAGGCTCACAAGAGTAAGTTGAGTTTGCATCCAGGAGCCACGAAGATGTATCAAGACCTCAAGAAGTTATACTGGTGGTATGGAATGAAGAGGGACGTAATGGAATACGTTGCTTCGTGTCTAGTATGTTAGAATGCTAAGATGGAACACCAAAGGCCAACCGGGATGCTACAATCTTTAGACATTCCAGAATGGAAATGGGATGGTATTTCAATGGACTTTATGCCCAACTTGCCAAGGACTCAGAAGGGACATGAGGCTATATGGGTAATAGTGGATCGACTGACCAAGTCAGCTCACTTCTTACCTATTAGTATGAAGTGCCCGATAAAAAGGTTGACTCAGTTGTACATTGATGAGATTGTCATATTGCAAGGTATACCTTCGAGTATCATTTCAGATCATGATCCAAGGTTTACGTCGTTCTGGAAAGGACTACCAAACTCATTGGGAACGAAATGCAAACTGAGTTCTACCTATCATCCACAAACCGATGGAAAATCAGAAAGGACGATTCAGTCACTGGAAGATTTGTTGAGAGCGTCTGTGATGGAAGACACTGGGAACTAGGATGAATTTCTACCACTGATAGATTTAACTTATGTGACACCCTGCTACCCCGCATGTTATAAAGCATAAATATATATGGACAATCAAAATAAATCATGCATCCACATTTATTAAAAGCGTTTGTCCATGGGTAGGAAGGTCCCACATGAACTAGTTCTCAAAATCGCGGAATTTAAAACAAGTTTAAACAATTAAAACATAAACATAAACCATAAATAAAACCCAACCCCGATGTCATGACTCAGAGCTGGTATAACCGTTCCGGAAAACATCCACGGAATACAACTGAAACTAACAAACTAACTGAAAGGGAAAAAATCCTAACTATGAGTGGTGGCTCCTCAGAGTCACTCCTATCCTGATTGCTCGGCATTCTCTGCAAGGTGCCAATCAGGCCAAACAAACAACAAAAAACGGGGAGTAAGAATCATGTAAACATATACAGCATAGAGATAGGAATTAAGGTAAAACATACATCATGGCATCGTAACATACACTAGCATACATATCAACATACATCATCATCAACAACAAGAAGTATGCTATGCGATGCAATGCAACACTACTCCGCTACTCCATCTATGCATGTGGATCCAACTAATTCAGGATGTCAACTTCTGAGTTACATATCCTATTGGCCATATCAGCTCCAACACCGATAGTTCACCAACCAGTGAACCCCATGGATAGTCATGCATCAAAACCGGATACGCACCTCGGGGGCCCATGGTTCACCAAACCATGGGTGAACCACCCGAGACTTGGGCCAGATCATCATAACAGGACGACCTCCCCTATGTTAAACATCCCCCTCAACATTAACTCCAATGCTCTATGCAAATGGCACAACAACAAACAAGGCAACCACCTCCTTTGCTTGGGCCTAAAAGCACCCAAGGCTTATCACCAACATCAATATCAACACCTTAGACCCAAACCATGGGGTCAAGGCCCCCTTGGCCAAAAATCACCAAGGTCCAACTTAACAACACCTCGACCATAAAGCATCGAGACCACTTTGGTCAAAAAACACCAAAGCCCAACAACGTGCGGTAACCTGTTAGGCACCGACTTAACCATCTCATCTTTATAATCCTCTTAGTAATCATTAACCAAGTTATCTAAGTTCCTTTATTCGGTTATTACATTGTTACATCACTACTGGGGATAATTGGGGTCAAAACCCCTTAATTTCCTTTAATTCAGTTTCTGATCAGGAGGGAAACCATGGGCGTTCTTGTCCCCAGCACGGTCATGCTTCCACTTAAGTGGAGCACGGGCGTGCTCTCTATTAGGCACGATCGTGCTCATGCAGCATGGTCGTGTTGCTCTGCTGTACGGTGATGCTAATTGCGCGACCATTTTCCAGAATTCAAACTGGAAGCACGTGCGTGCTCCCTGTTTAGCACGTTCATGCTCAATGCACGACAGTATTGATCTGTGTAGGAAACAAAGCTTAGTTCTTGGGCAAAAACTCTCTAAACACTCTCAAATCAGAACCTAGGATTCTTGGACTAATCCATTGGCATCAAAACTCACATTCCACTAACAATTCATAATTAGTTAACAACCTTAAGTAATTAATCCTTAGTTACTATATCAATTAGGGGTCCTAAATTAACCAATTAGGGCCTTTATCAACGTGTTACCATAATCAACATAAATCAACCAAACAGTCATGGTATCCACAACATCAACCAACATATTCATGGTATAATATCAACCAACTCAGCCAACGTGTTCAACAACAATAACGATACATATATCATTATATCCCACATAAAACAATCACTCATAATTATAAACATATAATCATGGTATTCCAACAACTATAATATCAACCAACTAGTTAACGATACATATATCATTATATCCAAAAAACCAATATAAACATATAATCATGGTATTCCAACAACCAACATGTTATCATATAACATAGCCAAAGCCAACAATCCTCATCATAACAACATGTTCATATTAGTAGTGACAATGTAACCATCAAGAACATACTATGAACGTAGGCATGTAAAACAATAGTCAAACATGTTATCATAACAAATTAAACCAACAAGTTAATCATATCATCAAACATAGCAAACCGGGGTTATGGGAACCCATTTACCTTACACTACCCCCAATGCCTATGATATACACTACCATTCTCCCCATACCTGGAATAGAGATCACGATTCAAAAGAGAGAAACAAGATTTACTAGGGTCCCGTCTCACAAGCGCTTGTCTACAACGTCAAGAACAACAAGGACACACTTTGGTTCAACTCTAAGATCAAGAAATCAGAAGGAAAAGATCAAGAACTTGAAATAAAGAACACAAGGGACAAGGTGCACGAATTTTACCGTTTCTAAAGTTCCAAACATCAAGCACTGTGAACCCCTATTCTTAGTGATGTTCTTCTATCAAGAAGCAGTGAAGAACGGTGCAAGAACGTGTTCTCTAGAGAGAGTTTTAGGGAGAAAAACCATAAGGATTCAAAGAGGATGGAGGAAGGCAGTTTTCTGAGTGTTGGGGGTCGTGTAAACTAGGTTTAGGTCGAGTCCAATGGTATATATATGAGTTTGGGTCAATAGGAGCTGATTAGAAGCCCAAAAAACACGTTTCTGGTGCGCGTCGATTCGCGGGGCGAACCACTTTTCACGGGGTGAACCCGAGAGTACTAAAATCTGTCTGTCAGGTTTGCGGGGTGAAAAAATGCTCACGGAGTGAGGCCTAAATAGTCGAATTTGGCCAAAACACATGAAATAAGATTTGTATATAATTCTCTTAGCTTTCCAACGCCACTAAGATCATCTCGATCGAAAATCTATAACTCAAGATATGGCCAAAACGGTGAAACCGGTTACTAGGACTCTAAAAGGGTTGAACCTTTCTAAGGCTAAAATTTCCCAAACATGAACTTAGACATCATGAACAACCTAACAAGCATATACAAACATATATATAATATATGTAAATGCATTAAGCTTATTTATGAAAAACGGGGTGTTGCAATTCCACCCCCTTATAAAATTTTCGTCATCGAAATTTATATCACCTTAAATGGTTAAACTTTCACCAATTAGGCGCATACCTTGGGTTGTGTCCATGGACTTGGAGGTCCAGCTCCACTATGCTTTCGCTGCGCACTCTGATTCCTGCACTTGTTCACCAAGGTAGAAAGACTCGGATCTACTGATAACAGATGACTTGCTTGCTTTCATCGCTCTTCCAACCGCAGTCGTTGGGGTAACTCTCAAGGATACATGATCGCCTTCATGCAATTCGAGCGCCTTCCTCCTTTTGTCATGGTAGCTCCTTTGCCTACTATGTGCAACTCCCATCTTTTCCCGAACCAACCTGATCCTTCCATCTAGTTACTCCTTAAATAGGCCTCCCCTCTTAGGGAACATATACACTAGGCACGGGTTAGAAGTCTAAATTTTGAAGATCTATGGTTGCAAACTTAAAACTCTTTCCCATGGCCACTACGAGTCTACTTTCTAAGCGACTAGTCTCTACCCGATTCTTGTCTAAACGACTAAGTCCACTAACCTCACTGACATAAAGCTCATAACAATTATCGTTACTTCACCTACCGGTGACGAGTAATTGGGGTGATCAGTTCCTCCTACCTGTCCATCACAATAACTCAAGCAATAATAATTCCATGAGTCAATCTCTCTCTACTAGGGTCTCCGACAGGGGATCGAGTGCAACTATGTCCGCGCAACATAATTGCCCTCTCATCTCTATTAAAGATCCTTCTTACAGTAACCACCAAACCACTCATCTATTTGTCCTTGACGCCCTTCCTATTAGCAGCTAATCATTTAATCCTTACTCAACGACTGCAACTTACCTGAAGGCTTTTGGTGTTCCATCTTGGCCTTCTGACAAACTAGGCACACATACACAAAATCAGCCACATTCTTTTCATCCTAGGCTACCAAAACGTCCTCTTAAGAGTCTCTCCAATGAATATTTGATAGAGTGACTAGCTTAGGAGTCTGGGTTGGGTCGTATATCTGAAGAGGTCGGTAAATATAGTGCTATATGTATCAGTCTGTAGTTTACGCTTTTTCCTTCGAATTTTGAAACTTTTGAAAGATGTTGTACGTTGTGGCGACTTTGTTCCAAATGCGACTATACTGTTTAAATGTATGTATTTTGGTTTCAGAGTTATCCATAGAAGAAATTTTTTTTATACCCCAGTTTTCTGACTTGAAAGAAAATAATTTCCTGAAAAACAACCAGCAAACTATCTTTTAATTTAAATCCGCATGTGTTACGTAGTAATGCCTAGTGGGGGTGTTACAGGCAGTATCAGAGCTGGTCGAGTCTTTCGGGATATTTGGGAAATGGGTCTGTTGTGTTAACATTGTGTTTTCTCTGAATTAAATTTTATTTGGATTACTTCTTAGAAGTAATGTGTGTTGATACGCCTTTACACGTTTCATTTCCTGGTTGTGGCCTGACTGATTTGTTCGGTAGGTCAGTTATGGAACTAGGAAGAACGTGCGGGCGTGGTGGTCGTGGCAGAGGAAATGGCGGGATGGACTTTGCTGCCCAAGCTTTGACTGACGTTGCTGCTACCATAACTCTCCAGACTGCCAATGCGGCTGCCCAGAATCAACAGGAGCATCAAAGAGCTGAACAGGCTACAGAAGGGAAGAATCTGAATGCATTCCGATGCCAGAATCAGTCGCAGTTTGACGAGGACGTAGACCCAACTAAAGTCGATCTTTGGATCGAAGAGCTGGAGAAGATCTTTGAGCTGGTGCACACCCCAGAGGGAGCAAAGGTGCCTTATGTAACATTCCAACTGATTGGAGATGCTGAATACTGGTGGAAGGGCACCAGACAACTGTTGGTAGCTGAGCAGCAGGCAATCACCTGGGGAGTATTTCGCAACAAATTTCTGGACAAATATTTTCCCCAGAGTGCTTGAATAGAGAAAGAGCAGGAATTCCTGAGGTTGAGTAAGCGTGACATGACAGTAGGGGAATATGCGACAAGGTTCGAGTCCCTTGCCAATTATTTCTGCTTTTTCTAGACCAACTCTGATGAGGAGTGGAAGTGCGAAAAATTCGAAGCCGGTCTGCGCTTAGAGATCAAGGAATCTGTGATGCCTTTGGAAATCCGAAATTTCCAAGCCGTAGTAGAGAAGTGTAGAAAAGTGGAACTAATGAGGAAGGAAAGAGGCAACGGAGAAACTGTTGGAGGACCCACTCGTTCCAAAGACCAGTATCAAAATCAAAATCAAAATCAAAAGGGGAAGCAGCATCAGAGAGAACCTTATTCCCACCACAAGGAAATAACCAGAATCAACAAAAGCATCATTCTAATAATTATGAATTGGGAAGAGGAAGTCAGCAGAACCAAAACTGAGACCAAGTTAGGAGATGTTACAAGTATGGAGACCCAGATCACATGGCTAATATTTTCCCATGCAAAGGAGTGAAGTGTTTCAATTATGGACAACTAGGACACTTCTCAAGGGATTGTAATGCACCGAGGTTTGAAAAGGCTGTCAACAATTCAGGGACTGGTAGACCCACGGCGAAGGGAAGAGTCTACACCATGACTGCCGCTGGAGCTTCACAATATGACAATCTTTTATAACAGAAGTAGTGTTGAAAATTTCACAACTTGAAGGTCTTATGGCAGAAAGTTGCAGAGTCCTTCAGGAATCTCAGCAAGTAGATCACCAGACGTTGTTAAGTATAGGAGTCATATATATGAAGTATGTACTTTAATGATCCATAATTCTAAGTTTGTAATAGGATTATAAGTGTAATCGTGTTTTGACGCCTTTAAGTATTTGACTATCTAGGGTCTCTTATGTTACTAGTCTTTCCAGTGAATGTATGTTTCTTATGACTTTTGGGAATAAAAGTATCTTTAAGAAATTTATTCCAGTTCCCTTCTCTTTTTTATTGTTGTGGTCAGTTTAGAATTTGGATCCAATCTTTATTTTCCTAGAGTTGTGAATTGCCTTGTTGTTGCACAGGATGTGTATGTTTATAAACGAAGTTTCTTGATGAAACTTAATCTAATCACTTTTACTTTTGGGGGAAGTGATTCGGTTTGAATTCTTATCGAACTGTTGCTCTTTTAAATTGTTAACCAAGAAATTCTAGTGAAAGGAGAAACTTTTTAGATTCATGATTGTAAACGTGTACTGATCATATATTTTTACCTCCCTGAACCTACTAAAGGATCTTCATACACTGGATGTTTCTGTATTCTTTTGGGATTCTTTTAGATACTTTCTTCTGATAGTATGATCTTGATAGTGAGAGATCCTGCTTAGTTTCAAGTTACGTAATTTCGAGGACAAAATTCTTTTTAGAGGGGTAGTATTGTAACACCCCGTTTTTCATATGCTTTCTGTAGCAGTAAATACATATTTAAATGTGTTTATTTTAGATTAAACTCAGTGGATGATTTTAATTAAACTAAAATCATTTTCTTGTGTTGTTATATTATATGAAGTCGTGGTAAAATTTTCGGTCGAAAATTCAGACGGAAGCTGGTCTGCGTTTTCACTGCCGGTACGAGTTTACTATGCAGAAAATCTAATTTTGTCCCATGAACAAAACGGTTAGTGTTTTTATGATGTTTTGTAGGATATTGGAAATTTTTGAAAATTTGAGTTCGGAAAAAAATATAATATTTATTCCGGGTGAAATACGATCGGAAACTTGAACCGGTTATACAATGGAGCATAATAGGAGACGTCAAAGGCTTGAGGTGAGATGAGGGAGTGAGGTGACTCACTAGAGGTATGACCTTAGCTACCTCCTAAAAAGTAGTCATGATGACACTTTTTGAAATATAACATATTATATTCTAAAAACCCTTTTTTTCTCTCTCTTCTCAAACCAAACAAGGCACAAGATCAAAACTTGCCCTCCAAGATCATTCCTCTCTCCTCAATTTCTTGCCTCTATCACCCCTCTATAAATACCCATTTCATTTCTTCACTTCATCACTTTCTTACTTCTTCCTTTCTCTTCTAACTTCAAACATTTAAAGCTTTCATTTTTACTTGTCTTTTTACTTCAAGTTCTTCATCAAAGTTCTTCCTAACACTAAGGGTAATACTCTCATGTAAATCTTTTTACAAGTTTCTTCTTTTATTTCATAGTTTACTTTATGTGTCCTTTATGTTCTTTAAACTTCCAAAATCTCTTTAAAATGGTAGAAAACTCCTTTTGAGTTGAAACCAAATTCTATAGTCTTCTATTTACTGGTATTTTATCATACTAAGAGTTTGTGTAAAACAAAAAATTCTAACTCCCTTTTCCTATGATGGCCGAATCTACCCCTTAATGGCCTAGGATGTTTTGTTTTCATTTTCCAATATGATCATGGACTTGAGCACCTTAATACATTTGGATGCTAAGTCTAAGAGATTGGAAAGTTTAAAGATTTATAGCTTGTTTATCCTATGATGGTTGTGAACCTAGGATTTTTTGTTTTCATTTTCCAATATGATCATGGACTTGAGCTCCTTAATACATTTGGTGCTAAGTCTAAGAGATTGAAAAGTTTAAAGATTTCTAGCTTGTTTATCCTATGAAGGTTGTGAACCTAGGATGTTTTGTTTTCATTTTCCAATATGATCATGGACTTGAGCTCCTTAATACATTTGGATGCTAAGTCTAAGAGATTGGAAAGTTTAAAGATTTCTATCCTATTTATCCTATGATGGTCGAACCTATGTGGTTGTGGACCTAGGATGCTTTATTTCAACTTTCCAAATATGATCACGAGTTTAGACTTCTTGGTATCTTTTAACGCTAAATCTATTAGCTTAGAAGGGTTGGAAATTTCTAGCCTACTTTTGCTAAAGAGGCCGAAACCCTAACCATGGATTTAGTGGGATTTTTGTTCTATCCTTGTAAAGTGAACCTTGGTTATGAACTCCTAACACTTAAGGATCATTAATCCATGAGTTGTATTCTTTGTTTGAAAACCTCTAACCCTATTTTATGCCATGGCCGAACTTATACCCTCTTGGTTTAGTGTTCTTGGTTAACTTTTAAATTGTGGTATTGTGTTCATAAACCTAGACATTCATCACGAAGTAAGCAAGGACATTCGTGGTTCGATACTTCAAACAACAAGCACTTTTGTCTTCACCAAAGGTAAGGGGAGCTTGCCTGAGGGATACTCAATAACTGTGTGCATGTGTGTATGTGAATTTTTTTATTTATCTGGATCGTGTTATAATATTGGAATCAATGTTTGATTGATTTATATACTTGAACTGTTGTGGTAACTGTCTGATGTTGATTTCTTACTTGATTATTTACTTGACTGAAGTATGATGAATCATACATGTCATGGACTGTTATTAACTGTTATACTGTTGATTGATATTATATTGATGTTTGATTAATGTCTGAGAAGCCTGACATTCGTCGGTGCTCAAATAACTTTGAGAATAAAAGTCTTAATAAGCTTTATGAGATCCTGAAACAAATATATTTATTTTGGAAGTTTTATTTGATTAAAGAATATGATTTGGAAACAAAATGTTCAAGTAATGTATTTATTTTCGTAGATGAGATTTTTAGAACATGTGTTGAAATATTTTTTTAAGTTAAAGGAAAGCTACATTCTCATGAAAAAGAATTTTACACGAGAATATCTTTTAGAGACGTGTGTTTTATGAAAGAAAAACCTTTGAGAAATATTTGACTTTATTCTATTTGGAAATGATTTTACGAAAAAGATTTGATGAAGTGTTAAACTGTTTTGGAAAAACGAAAGGATTTCAAAAGAAAGTAGTCTTCCTATAAATGTTTTATAAATGATTTTCTCAAGGAAAGGATTTCCTACTAAATGCTTTGAAAATATTCCGGTAACTTGGATAGGTTATCGAGGTTTTATTTTGGTATTTTTGTTTCACTGAACGAAAGGTAAGAATATGTGGAAATCGAATCTAGTTCGCGAGACGTCGCTTCTAGTATTCTATAATGTGCACGTTGATCTTTGATCCGTGTCAATTATTGTGGACCGAGAGTCCTAATCACGGTGTTATGGACTAAGAGTCCTAATCATGTTGAAACAAAACATGGATAAAATTGTAAGATGTTTTCTATGACCACAAGCCCAAGACTGGTGCATCGGTCTAAGGCGTGGTGATCGAGCACTCAGACTACGTGTCCCGTGTTGATGTTGAATAATTTCAAATGATGAAAATTATGGAAAGTCGTTAGCTTCTAAGATTCGACAACGAATGAGAATGAACACAAAGAAAATATCGAGAACAAAAATGTTTTACATTTGCATTTATGGCAGACGTTCCCAACGTGGTTTAACATGAGACCTTAATAGAAAGAGTATCATGTGACGATGTATTATCGTTGTTCTCAAAAGGGACAATAAGACGATGTATTATCGTTGTTCTTAAAAGGGACAATGAGACGATGTACGTGTGTCGTTGTGCCTAAATGGACAATGAGACGATGTACATATCATTATGATTAAATGGACAATGAGATGATGTATTATCGTTGTGCTTAGCTAGCCAATGAGACGATGTATCGAGCCTGATCAACTCATTTTGAGGATGTTGGGATCTCCGAAGATTAAGCTTTAGAGCCTGGATATTGAAGTGTCATGCATAATCTTCATAAAAGCTGACTGCACGGGTAAGAAACCCATTTATATAATACTTGTTGATTCATCTATTAATATTTGGTAATTGTTAATATGTTGATGTGATTCATGTATCGTGCATATGGTTATTGTGTCCAATCCATATATTGGTGTCTCACCCTTACAAATATATCAGGTTTCTTCTGGTTTTGCTGTTGTACCTTGGTACTCTAGTACCGATGGTGCAGAGGAGTCTTCCTAAGTAGCTCGAAAACTTAGTTTTAAATGGTTGGAGGAGTATTCTGATTGGGTGATGGCTACGGGGGTCTCTCCAATGAATATTTGATAGACTGACCAACTTAGGAGTCTGGGTTGGGTCATATATCTGAAGAGGTCGGTAAATGTAGTGTTATATGTATCATTCTGTAGTTTACACTTTTTCCTTCGAATTTTGAAACTTTTGAGAGATGTTGTACGTTGTGGCGACTTTGTTCCAAATGCGACTTTACTGTTTAAATGTATGTATTTTGGTTTCAGATTTATCCATAGAAGAAATTTTTTTATACCCCAGTTTTCTGACTTGAAAGAAAATAATTTCCTGAAAAACAACCAGTAAACTACCTTTTAATTTAAATCCACATGTGTTACGTAGTAATGCCTAGTGGGGGTGTTACACTCTACCCTAAGCAAGTAACTCTCGCTGATCTAAGAGAAACTCATCTAACTTCTGACCCTCTCTAATATGATCCATCAAGCTGTCGGTAATCTTCAAGTTTCCAAGCCTAATACTCTTAGGGGTAAACTCACAAGCTAGACTAAGGTCTCTAAATTCCTCAATCAGATCAATCTCCTTAACCATCAAAGCAGAGATATACAGGGTTTTCCTACTTAAGGCATCGGCCACCACATTGGCCTTTCCTGGGTGATAGGTCAGCTCGAAGTCATAATTCTTTAAGAACTCCATCCACCTATGCTGCCTCATATTCAACTCCTTTTGATCAAAGAGATGCCTCAAACTCTTGTGATCACTAAAAACCTCAAACCTCGCTCCATACAGGTAATGCCTCTAGATTTTTAAGGCAAATACCACAACCGCCAACTCTAGGTCATGGGTGGGGTAGTTCTTCTCATGTGGTTTCAACCGCCTAGAGGCATAAGCAACTATCTTACCATTCTGCATCAACACACCACCTAACCCCTGCTTAGAAGCATCACAGTAACTACGAAGGGTTCACTAGGATCTGGCAAAACTAACATTGGTGCTGATGTCAACCTATCCTTAAGGGTTTGGAAATTCTCTTCACACTAAGAGTCCCACACAAACAACTGTCCCTTCTTGGTGAGACAGGTTAAGGGTAAAGCCATCTTAGAGAAACCTCCTATAAACCGCCTATAGAACTCGGCTAACCCCAAGAAACTCCAAATCTCGGTCACTGACTTCGGCGCTTCCCACTGGAGCACCATCTCTACCTTAGCTAGGTCTACTTCTATGCCACCCTTAGAGATGACAAGTCCTAAGAAGCTCACTTCCTCGAACTAGAACTCACACTTAGACAACTTAGCGTACAACTGCTTTTCCTTAAGGGTCTGCAAGACAACCCTCAGGTGTTCCTCATGTTCCTCCTTGCTCTTGGGGTACACTTAGATGTCATCTATGAACACCACCACAAATTTATCCAAGTAAGGGTGAAAGGTCTTGTTCATGTAGTCCATGAAGACCGCAGGAGCATTGGTCACACCAAAAGGCATAACCAAGTACTCATAGTGACCATATCACGTTCTAAACGCTATCTTCGCAATGTCCTCAGGCTTAACCCGAATATGATGGTACCCTGACCTCAGATCTATCTTTGAAAAGATGCAGTGCCCATCAACTAGTCCATAAGATCATCAATCCTAAGGAGGGGATACTGATTCCTTATGGTCACCTTGTTGAGTTGTCGGTAGTCGACACACAACCTCATACTACCATCCTTCTTCTTTACCAACAACACAGGTGCTCCACACGGGGACACACTAGGCCTAATGAACTGCTTCTTCATCAGGTCCTCCAACTGTTCCTTCAACTTAGCAAGCTCTAAAGGAGACATTTTATAGGGTTCTATGGAGATTGGCCTGGTGTCAGGGACTAAGTCTATGCTAAACTCAACATCTCTCTCTGGGGGTAAGTTATAAACATCCCCCAGGGACACTTTAGGAAAATCTCGCACAACAGGCAAGCTGGCGACATCAGGAGGGCTTCTCTCTACTTCCAGGGAAGCTAACATCATGTATACTTGAGCTTCGTCTCGCATCGAAGCTTGAACTTGGCTGGAAGAGAAAAGGTCCGGATTCCTAGACTCCGTTGGAGTTCCAAAAATCAAGGTTTTATCAAAACAGTTTAGAAGGACGTGGTTGGAAAATAACCAGTCTATGCCGAGAATAACGTCGAACGATTTTTAAAAGGTAAGCGCACAAGATCATCTGTAGAGTTCTTACTATCAAAAGATAATAGAACGACCTTCCTAAACACAAGAAGCACCTGCGGGCTTCTTGGATCGTTCAAGACAAACCATCAAATGCAGTAAGTTAAGCCAAAGCGAAGCTATAGGTACTTAGTATCACGTAACATTGCATATATAAGTATAGACAATTCAAACATGAGCACACAACAGACTCACGACAGACTCATACCACGTTTGGACAGGGCCGAACTGCTCTGATACCACTAAATGTGACACCCTGCTACCCCGCATGTTATAAAGCATAAACATATATGGACAATTAAAATAAATCATGCATCCATATTTAATAAAAGCGTTTGTCCATGGGTAGGAAGGTCCCACATGAACTAGTTCTTAAAATCGCGGAATTTAAAACAAGTTTAAACAATTAAAACATAAACATAAACCATAAAGAAAACCCAACCCCGATGTCACGACTCAGAGCTGATATAACCGTTCTGGAAAACATCCACGGAATACAACTTAAACTAACAAACTAACTGAAAGGGAAAAAACCCTAACTATGAGTGGTGGCTCCTCAGAGTCACTCCTATCCTGACTGCTCGCCATTCTCTGGAAGGTGCGGATCAGGCCAAACAAACAACGGGGAGTAAGAATCATGTAAACATATACGGCATGGAGATAGGAAGTAAGGTAAAACATACAGCATGGCATCGTAACATACACCAGCATACCTATCAATATACATCATCATCAACAACAAAAGTATGCTATGTGATGCAATGCAACACTACTCCGCTACTCCATCTATGCATGTGGATCCAACTAAGTCAGGATGTCAACTTCGGAGTTACATATCCGTATTGGCCATATCAGCACCAACACCGGCAGTTCACCAACCAGTGAACCCCATGGATAGCCACGCATCATAACTGGAAACGCACCTCGGGGGCGCACGGTTCACCAAACCATGGGTGAACCACCCGAGACTTGGTCCAGATCATCATAACAGGATGACCTCCCTTATGTTAAACATCCCCCTCAATATCAACTCCAATGCTCTATGCAAATGGCACAACAGCAAACAAGGCAACCACCTCTTTTACTTGGGCCTAAAAGCACACAAGACTTATCACCAACATCAACATCAACACCTTAGACCCAAACCATGGGGTCAAGGTCCCCCTTGGCCAAAAAGTACCAAGGTCCAACTTAACAACACCTCGACCATAAAGCATCGAGACCACTTTGGTCAAAAAGCACCAAAGCCCAACAATATGCGGTAACCTGTTAGGCACCGACTTAACCATCTCATCTTTATAATCCTCTTAGTAATCATTAACCAAGTTATCTAAGTTCCTTTATTCGGTTATTACATTGTTACATCACTACTGGGGATAATTGGGGTCAAAACCCCTTAATTTCCTTTAATTCAGTTTCTGATTAGGAGGGGAAGAACGGGCGTGCTTGTCCCCAGCACGGTCGTGCTTCCACTTAAGTGGAGAACGAGCGTGCTCTCTATTAGGAACGATCATGCTCATACAGCACGGTCGTGCTCCTGTGTTGCATGACCGTGCTAACTGTGTGGCCATTTCCGTGCTCCCTGTTCAGCACGGTCGTTCTCAATGCATGACAGTACTGATCTAGGCAGGAAACAGAGTTTTGTTCTTGGGCAAAAACTCTCTAAACACTCTCAAATCAGAACCTAGGGTCCTTGGACTAATCCATTGACATCAAAACTCACCTTTCACTAACAATTCATAATTAGTTAACAACCTTAAGTAATTAATCCTTAGTTACTATATCAATTAGGGGTCCTAAATTAACCAATTAGGGCCTTTATCGACATGTTACCTTAATAAACATAAATCAGCCAAACAGTCATGGTATCCACAACATCAACCAACATATTCATGGTATAATATCATCCAACTTAGCCAACGTGTTCAACAACAACAACGATACATATATCATTATATCCCACATAAAACAATCACCCATAATTATAAACATATAATCATGATATTCCAACAACCAACATGTTATCATATAACATAGCCAAAGTCAACAATCATCATCATAACATTATGTTCCTATTAGCAGTAACAACGTAACCATCAAGAACATACTATGAACGTAGGCATGTAAAACAATAATCAAACATGTTATCATAACAAATTAAACCAACAAGTTAATCATATCATCAAACATAGCAAACCGGGGTTATGGGAACCCTTTTACCTTACACTACCCCCAATGCCTATGATATACACTACACTTCTCCCCATACCTGGAATAGAGATCACGATTCAAAAGAGAGAAAGAAGATCCACTAGGGTCCCATCTCACAAGTGCTTATCTACAACGACAAGAACGACAAGGAGACACTTTGGTTCAACTCTAAGATCAAGAAATCAGATGGAAAAGATCAAGAACTTGAAAGAAAGAACACAAGGGACAAGGTGCCCAAGAACGACAAGGAGACACCTTGGTTCAACTCTGGTGGGCGTCGATTCGTAGGGCGAACCACTTTTCGCGGTGCGAACCCGAGAGCACCAAAAACTGTCTCTCAGGTTCGCGGGGTGAACAAATGCTTGGAGGGCGAGGCAGAAACAGTAGAATTTGACCAAAACACATGAAATAGGATTTGTAGATAATTCTCTTAGATTTCCAACGCCACTAAGATCATCTCGATCGGAAATCTATAACTCAAGATATGGCTAAAACGGTGAAACAGGTTACTAGGACTCTAAAAGGGTTGAACCTTTCTAAGGCTAAACTTTCCCAAACATGAACTTAGACATCATAAACAATGTAACAAGCATATGCAAACATATATATAATATATATAAATGCATTAAACTTATTTATGAAAAATGGGGTGTTACAACTTACAACAACAGTTTCCTTTCAATCATAAGAATGTCGCCTTACGAAGCTCTATATGGTAGACGGTGCAGAACACCTCTATGTTGGTACCAGGATGGAGAAAGTTTGTTGTTAGGACCAGAGATTGTGCAGTAGGCAACAGAAAAGGTGAAGATGATTCAGGAGAAAATGCGGACAACTCAAAGTCGACAGAAGAGTTATGCTGACAAGAGACGACGACCTCTTGAGATTGAGGAAGGCAAGCATGTGTTTTTGAGAGTCACATCTACGACTGGGATTGGCAGAGTAATTAAATCCATAAAAATCACACCCAAATTCATTGGACCCTACCAAATCCTTTGTCGTGTTGGTCCAGTAGCCTATAAAATTTCCTTGCCACCTTTTCTTCCAATATTCATGATGTTTTCCATGTTTCACAACTGAGAAAATATGTTCACGGTCCATCTCATATAATTGAGCCCGATAATGTACAATTAAAAGATACCTTGTCTTTTGAGACTTCTCTTGTACGAATCGCAGATAAGATAACGAAGCAGCTCAGAGGTAAACAAATTCCATTAGTCAAGGTCATCTGGAATGATGCAACCGCAGAAGCTAGATGGGAAATCGAGGACAAGATGAAATTGCAATACCCTGAGTTATTTCAAGGTACGTAATTTCAAGGACGAAAATCATTTTAGAGGGGTAGTATTGTAACGCCCCGATTTTTGTGTCTTTCTGTAGCAGTAAATACATGTGTATATGTATAAATTTTTGATAAAATCCAGAGAGTGATTTTAAATAAACTAAAATCATTTTATTATGTTCTTTTACCATAAGATTTCACGATTAAATTTTCGGTTGAAAATTCAGACGAAAGTTGGTCTGCATTTTCACTGCCGATACAAGTTTACTGAGCAGAAAACCTAATTTTGAACCGTGAACGAAACGGTTAGTGTTTTTGTGATGTTTGGTATGATATTGAAAATTTTTGAAATTTTGAGTTCGAAAATAAAATATAATATTTATTCCGAGTGAAATACGACTGGAAAATTGAACCGGATACGCAATGGAGCAGAGTAGGGAGCACAAAAGTGATGAGGTGAAATGTGGGAGTGAGGTGACTTACTAGGAGGATGGCCTAAGTCACATCCTAAAAAGTGGTCATGATAACACTTTTTGAATTATAACATGTTATATGCTAAAAACCCATTTTTCTCTCTCTTCTTCAACCAAACAAGGTATAAGCCAAAACTTGGCCATCAAGACTTGCTTCTCCCTCTCTCTTTCACGCCACACTCACCTCTCCTTCTATAAATACCCACTTCATTTCATCTATTCCATTTTTCTTCTTCTTCTCCATTCTTACTTCAAAACTTCCAACACTTAAAGTTTTCATTTTTACTTAGTTTCAAGCTTCAATTTCTTCATACTTTTTCTTTCTAGTTTCAAGGGTAACCCCCTCATACTCTTCTCTTGCAATTTTTTCACTTATTTCATGAGTTTACTCTATGTTTTCTTAAAAAAGTTCTTAAAGCTCTTTTAACTTCTAAAATCTCTAGAAAATGGTAGAAAATTCCTTTTGAGTTGAAACCAATTTCTATGAACTTCTATTAATCTCTACTTTCATATTCTAAGAGCCTGTATCAAACAAACATCTCTAGCCTATTTATCCTATGATGGCCGAACCTATGATGGTTGTGAACCTAGGATGTTTTGTTTTCATTTTCCTATATGATCATGGACTTGAGCTCCTTAATACATTTGGATGCTAAGTCTAAGAGATTGGAAAGTTTAAAGATTTCTAGCCTATTTCTCCTACGATAGCCGAACCTATGATGGTTGTGAACCTATGGTGTTTTGTTTTCATTTTCCAATATGATCATGGACTTAAGCTCCTTAATACATTTGGATGCTAAGTCAAAGAGATTGGAAAATTTAAAGATTTCTAGCCTATTTATCCTATGATGGTTGAACCAATGATGGTTGTGAATCTAGGATGTTTTGTTTTCATTTTCCAATATGATCATGAATTTAGACTTCTTGGTATCTTTTAACGCTAAATCTAAGAGCTTAGAAGGGTTGTAAATTTCTAGCCTACTTATACCTAAGAGGCCAAAACCCTAAGCATGGATTTAGTGGGATTTTTTCTCTATATTTGTAAAGTGAACCTTGGTTATAAACTCCTAACACTTAAGGATCATTAATCCATGAGTTGTATTCTTTGTTTTTGAAAACCTCTAACCTTATTTTATGCCATGGCCAAACCTATACCTTCTTGGTTTAGTGTTCTTTGTTAACTTTTAACTTGTGGTTTTGTGGTCATAAACCTAGACTTTCGTCGGGGAGTAGACGAGGACATTCGTAGTACACTTCCTCAAGCATCGCGTACCTTTACCTTCACAAAAGGTAAAAGGGGACAGCCTGAGGGATATTCAATAGCTACGTGCATGTGTGTATGTGGTTTACTCGATTTATTTGAATATTGTTATTATATTGAATCAAAGTTTGAATGATTTGTATACTTGAACTGCTGTGATAACTGTTTGAAGTTGATCCTTACTTGATTTAAAGTGTTGTGAATCATATATGTTACGAACTGTCATTAGCTGTTATATTGTTGACTGATATTATGATGATATTGATTGATATCCAAAAAGCCTGACGTTAGCCTGTGCTCAAATAATCATATGATTAAAAGCCTAAATAAGCTTCAAAGAGAACTTTGAAAGTAATGGTGTTCATTTTAAAATGTTCTTTAGTGAAGTATGTGTTTTGGAAAGTAAGTGATCTTACCTGTATTTATTCCGGAAGGATAAAACTTTGGAATTTGTGTTAAATAATTTCAAGTAAAAGGAAATTATTTTCTTACGAACTAAGTTTTTGTACAAGAGAAAATCATTTAGAAAATATGTGTTTTTATGGAAGGAAAAGCCTTTGGAAAATATTTGACCTTAAATAGACACGATTTTTAAGAAAAGGATTTCACGAGAAAATGGATTTCTTATAATAGTTTACAAATGATTTTCCAATGAAGATATTTCCTGCAAAGAAATAATTTCGAAAATATTCCGGTAACTTGGATGGGTTACCGAGGTTTTATTTTGGTATTGATTTTCACTTAACGAAAATTAAGAACAGGTGAAATCGAATCTAGTTCGCGAGACATCGCTTCTAGTATTCTATAATGTGCACGTTGATCTTTGATCCATGTTAAGTATTATGGACCGAGAGTCTTAATCATGATGTTGTGGGCTAAGAGTCCTAATCTCGTTATTATGGACCAAGTGTCCTAATTACGTTGTTGTGGACTAAGAGTCCTAATCATGTTGAAATAAAACATAGGTAAGATTGTAAGTCTTTTCCTATGACCACAAACCTTGACTGAGGCATCGGTCTTAGGTGTTGTGATTGAGCACTTGAACTGCGTGTCCTGTGTTGATGTTGAGTAATTTCAAGTGATGAAAATTATGAATGGTCGTTAGCTTTGAGCTTCGACAACAAATGAGATTGAACACAAAGAAAACATATTGAACGAATGTTTTTCTTCATGCATTTAGACAGACATGCCGCACAGGATAGTCACTTCGGTGATGGCCAAGCATGGGCTATTAGTCACTTCGGTGATGCCCAAGCAGGGGCTATTAGTCACTTCGGTGATGTCCAAGCAGGGGCTTTTAGTCACTTCGATGATGCACAAGTAGGGGCTATCATATAAGTCACGACAATGATGTCCAAACAGGGACTTTAGTCAAGACGGTGATGCCAAGTGGGGGCTTTGAGTTTGATCAACTCTTAGAAAGATGAAGGGATCTCATGAGATTAAGTTTATAGAGCCGGAATATTGAAGTGTCATGCATAATATTTATAAAAGCTGATTGTATGGGTATGACATGATGAGTGTGATTTCACATCATATTTCACTACTAGAAATCCATCTTTTTCGGACGGATTTCGGACGGAAATTGGACAAATTTCAGACGGATAATTCATTTCGGACGGATTTCGAACGGAATGGCACCCGTCCGAAAAAGCCCCGTGGGAAATTATAAAATCCGTCCCAAATTCCGTCCGAAAATATTTATAGACGGATTTCGGACGGAATATGGACAACGTGGAAATCCCGATTTTGGTTATTTTCGGACGGATTTCGGATGGATTTATTTTTGTTTTTGGTCGGATTTGGGACGGATGCTGTGATTTTGTTGGTTATTTTTCGGACAGATTTATTTTTGTTTTCGGACGGATTTGGGACGAATGCTGTGATTTTGTTGGTTATTTTTCGGACGGATTTATTTTTGTTTTCGGACGGATTTGGGACGAATGCTGTGATTTTGTTGGTTATTTTTCGGACGGATTATTTTTGTTTTCGGACGGATTTGGGACGGATTTTCCACGGAAGAATCAAAAGTCAGAATCTGTCACGGCCGTGACATGTCAACTGAGTCAGACCCCTTCTAAGCAGAATCTGTCACGACCAGGCCGTGATACCCATCACGACCGTGACAGACCATTTAGTGAAACAACATTCAAGGCAGAAGCTGTCACGGCCAGGCCGTGATGCTCATCACGGCCGTGACAGATCACTTCACTTACATTACAGTTTCACTATCTATGCGAATTATATGGCACCGATCACTAACATTTGCAGTTTCACATTCACAAAATCATGAATTTGACTATTGTTACAAAATACAGCCTTGGTACCATACAACTTCTAAAAATCAAATACCAATTGCTGCATGCAATCCAAAAGTCATGACTTAAAAACTATCAGAAGATCAAGTCACTGTGAACTGTGAAGGTCATGTAATGAACCAAAAAGTTGAGGAATCTGAGAATCCAACCTCTCCAAATTTGCTGACATTTTTCCTTTAGAAGTAGAATGACCTGCATCAATGGAGATGCCCCCACGATACACCTAAAAGATTTATATCCAACAATTCAGTAAAAGAATGAACCTTTCCATCAACCAAGCAAGTCAATTAATTAACAAACAGAAATAAGTGCACACATGTGTTCAACTGTACTCTAGAACCCCAAAAGAAATGAGCCGAGAAAGAAGCCCATGTGATCTATACTGTTTAGTATAGCCGTCTGAGCAAATATACATGCTACAGATCAGTAAGATCGATGATACTTCCAATAGTTGGAAAGTGCAATCTAATTGTTAATCAATTAAAAAGTGCTAAATGCTTATGACATATTTTATCTGCCAGCATTGTTAACAGCCAAAAAGCATAATTAGAAGGCTATTTATTAATTATTGGCATTTAAATTGATGCGACTAAAAGAAGTACAAATAATAAAAATTATCAAGAGATTTTTCCAGCAAACCCTCAAATTGTTTGGATCTTTATTGCTAGCAAACCCTCAAATTGTTTGAATCTTTATCTAACTCATGTCCGTTCATAATTCCTAGGCCTAAGCATACACTACACTTTAGTTCAAAGGATAGTCAAATGTTGAGGCTAAACAAAAAATCTGCAATGCACAAGAGTATTAGGATAGCCAAAAGAACCAACATTATTTCCACTACACACACACAAAACAAATGACACACAAACAATCAATATTGGAATCTTTAAATTTGATAAAGATTAAAGAACAGAAGATTCGGTGAATAAGAGAGAAAAGGTTGAAACAGGTAAGTTGCACTGAATATAACAAACATTATCCAATGATAATGAATCTTCAAATAGTACAAAACATATCTTGAGTAAAAACATGGCCTTGAATGTACACTACACATTGCAACTCATACAAGGCAAGCAACTAAAACTAAATCATGTCCCCCAATAACATAAAGTACACCCAAAGATCTCCCATCGATATTTATAAAATTTACATTCTTATAATCTAATTCATCAGCAAAAACTATTTCCACAAAAGGAGGATGAAATTCTCATAATACCTGTATAGTAGCAGCAGTCACAGTATCCAAAAGTGTGTTAGTAGTGTAACTATTGGATTGCAATCTGATTCGTCCTGGCTCCACATCCACCGAGCTCCTTGACCAAAATGCAAAGGTAGATGAATCAAATTTCTGCATAATTAAATTAGAAACATATTATATTGAGACTAGTTACAAAAATTAATTTTGAAGAAATAGTCAAAATGTCAATAAGGAAGCTAACAAACTTACTTCACATCTTGTTATGTTCTCAAGAGGATATATTCTCAATGTTCGACTGGTATTTGGATCTAACATACGAATTCCATCCAAACCAATCTGAAAGGATAAACATTGAGAAAATCACTAATTCAGAACAACAGCCACAGAAAGGATAAACAATTGAAAGGTTTGTGAATGCAAAATAAATAAAAGAGAACTGCTAGAGAGCCGGGAGGCTCCTAGACCGGTTGATTTATCTCCCAGGAGGTGAGCAAATCGGCTGTAGAAAAAGATCAACACCACAGAAAAAGAAGACAACCCCTACTGCACATAACAGAGAAACACATACCAGACAACAATCTCCAAGACTTGCCGCCTCTGTTAAGAAGGGAAACACTAATTCACAGTCCCAATTTCAGTTTAACAAGAGATTGACAAAATTGATGTAGGGAGACACTTAATCATGCTCCCAATTTCAGAAAACACTAATTAATTGCAGATTTTGAGAACTAAAAATCAAAACCTAGGGTTAGGGTTTCAAAATCAATTTGGGGGTTTTGAATCTGAGCAAAGGAAGTGAGAAAACCACTTACCCAAGGAAGAGAAAGATGACGTGGTGGCTGTCTTGGAGGTCCGGCACGGCGGCTGACGGCGTAGACGTGACGGCTCGTGGTGGTCAGAAATCAATGTTCTCCGATCTCGAAATTTCTTGAGGGCTTTTGTAGAGGAGGAAGAGGGGAGCAAAGTTATGGTGTTTATTTGATGAAAGGTGGCCGGATGATGGCTGGAAAACGCCCAAACAGCGGCGGCGGTGGCGGAGCAACAATGACCAAATGGAAAACCGCATGGTGGAGAAGAATGAGCACGATGAGGGTAGTCCGGATCTGGACTCAGTTTCGTCGGACGGTGCCGGAAACCACCGTGGGTGGAGGTGGAAGCAGCGCTCACCGCGGTGGGGAGCGCGGCTTCGCGGCGGAGCTCCAGTAGGCGGCGGTCACGGCGCGGTCGCAGCTGGGTAAAGGTGGTGGCGCAACTGAGAAGAAGGAAGGAAGGTGGTTGATGAAGATGAAGTTGGGGGAGAGAAAAAAAAACAACAACAGAGAAAGAAAAGAGAAAGAAGAAGAAAGAAGAAAAAGAAAGAAAGAGAGAAAGGAGAAAAAGAAAGAAAAAGAAGCAGAGAAAGAGAATGTGAGGGGAGGGGTTACGGGTTTTGGGTAGAAATAGGAGTGAGAAAAATCAGATTTTTGTATTAGTGGGTATAAAATGAGTGATAAATATTAAGCCTAAAATAAACATGTTTTTACTTTTTGGAATCTAAAAATAAAGATTGATAGATATATGTTTTCGAAATTCAAATTAGAGTAAAGATTAATAGTTGGACTGATCAACTAAGAAAATACTCGGTCCAAAATTTAATCTCAAATTAAGGTCAAGCCAGTTTATTTTCAACTCTAAAATTAAATTGAATGAAAATATGAAAATGCTTTTCTCTTAAACATATTATTTAAAATATTTTTCTGTACTGGTAGTAATATTGACAATAATGTAACTTATTGTCTAGTAAGCGTGCATTCACTGAAATAAGTCAGTGCTAATGCACCCAATAAAATAATTTGAAGAGAGTAATTTAATTACGCATGACCAAACACACATTCTAACAAGTCAATTTGGGCTATATTAGGATCAAACCAGTCCATTTGGGCTCCATTAGGATCAAAGAAGTATAAATTGGCCCAGTTAGGTCGTATATGACCTAAAAAGTCTCTTTGGGCTATATTAGGATCAAACAAGTCCATTTAGATATCATTAGGACCATAGAAGTTCAATTGGGCTGGTCGGGGCAATTGGCCCAATTATGTCCTAACAAGTCAATTTGGGCTCTATTAGGATCAAACCAGTCCATTTGGGCTCCATTAGGATCAAAGAAGTACAAATTGGCCCAGTTAGGTCGTATATGACCTAAAAAGTCGATTTGGGCTCTATTAGGATCAAACAAGTCCATTTAGGCTTCATTAGGACCATAGAAGTTCAATTGGGCCGATCGGGGCAATTGGCCCAATTAGGTCCTAACAAGTCAATTTGGGCTCTATTAGGATCAAACCAGTCCATTTGGGCTCCATTAGGATCAAAGAAGTACAAATTGGCCCAGTTAGGTCGTATATGACCTAAAAAGTCAATTTGGGCTCTATTAGGATCAAACCAGTCCATTTGGGCTCCATTAGGATCAAAGAAGTACAAATTGGCCCAGTTAGGTCGTATATGACCTAAAAAGTCGATTTGGGCTCTATTAGGATCAAACAAGTCAATTTAGGCTTCATTAGGACCATAGAAGTTCAATTGGGCCGATCGGGGCAATTGGCCCAATTAGGTCCTAACAAGTCAATTTGGGCTCTATTGGGATCAAACCAGTCCATTTGGGTTCTATTAGGATCAAACAATTGTACTTCTTGTTTAATTCACTTCATAAATCTTGCAAGAAATATAAATCTTGTTTAATTCAATTCATAAATCTTGTTTACTTTTAAATTAATTAACATCAAATATTTTAATCATATTTATAAGATAAATTATTTAATATTTTTTCAAGGATAATATAAGATAAATCAAGGAAAATATAAAAAATAACACAATCCGTCCGAAATTTTCGGACGGATTTCAGACGGATCAAGGAAAATATAAAAAATAACACAATTCGTCTGAAATCCGTCCGAAATTTTCGGACGGATTTCAGACGGATCAAGGGAAATATAAAAAATAACACAATCCGTCTGAAATCCGTCCGAAATGAGTCCGAAAATTTCGGACGGATTTCGGACGGATGTAAGATAAATCAAGGAAAATATAAAAAATAACACATTCCGTCCGAAATTTTCGGACGGATTTCAGACAGATGTAAGATAAATGAAGGAAAATATAGAAAATAACAAAATCCGTCTGGAATCCGTCCGAAATTTTCGGACGGATTTCAGACGGATCATGGAAAATATAAAAAATAACACAATCCGTCCGAAATTTTCGGACGGATTTCAGAAGGATCAAGGGAAATATAAAAAATAACATAATCCGTCTGAAATCCGTCCGAAATTTTCGGACGGATGTAATATAAATAAATGAAAATATAAAAAATAACACAATCCGTCCGAAATCTGTCCGAAATTTTCGGACGGATTTTAGACGGATGTAAGATAAATCAAGGAAAATATAGAAAATAACAAAATCCGTCTGAAATCCGTCCGAAATTTTGAAACGGATTTCAGACGGATCAAGGAAAATATAAAAAATAACACATTCCGTCCGAAATCCGTCCGAAATTTCGGACGGATTTCGGACGGATCATGGAAAATATAAAAAATAACACAATCCGTCCGAAATCCGTCCGAAATTTCGGACGGATCATGGAAAATATAAAAAATAACACAATCCGTCCGAAATTTTATGAAAATTTCGGACGGAAACATTTCCGTCCGAAAATTCCGTCCGAAAATTCAATTTTTCTAGTAGTGTTTCTTTATCATATTGCATGCATTTTCATGTAGTTTAGGCATTTGTAATTTTATTTTTGTTAGTTTTTACCTTGGAACGGGTAAGGTGGTTTTGTGGTGTTTATGTGCAGTGATTGAAGATTAAAATGTTCAAGATCAACCATGATGGAGCTTGCATGAAGATGGAGCTTGAAAAGCAAGAAAATTGAGCCAAACAGAGCCCATCACGGCCTAGCCGTGACTGCCATCACGGCCATGATCGAGCAAGGCTGAAAAGAAAAGAATGAAAAAGTCAGAACCTGTCACGGCCGTGACAGGCCATCAATGCCAAGTTTTCCAAGACAGAATCTGTCACGGCCTGGCCGTGACAGCCATCACGGCCGTGACGCGCAATATCTGAAATTTTAAAAGCTGATTTGATCTGATTTTGTAATTGCTTGGGATTCAAGTTAACCTACCCTATAAATAGGACAATTAGGCTCGAAAATAGGATCACTTGGGCTGCTACCTTAAGCAAAAATTAGGATTTCTCATCTTCTCCAATTTCTTCTCTTCTCTTAGGTTTTCTTTTTATGCTTTTGTTAATCAAGCTTGCTATGAACATGGCAATGCTTGAGTAGTTGTTTTTATTTCTAGGAATTGGGGCTATACCCAAGATTTATTGTGTTATGAATTGACGTTTTACTTCTTGTTAATTTCAATTCGCTTTCGATTTAATTCTTATTGCATGAATTACTTGTGAATCCGGTGCGCACTTATTTGCATGTCATAGATACTCTAAGGAGGAACCTAGCGGTGAACTTAGGTATCGGATCTATAGGAATCAAAATTAGGACTTAAATCAAGAGAGTTAGAAGCGGTCCTTCGAGGGTTCACTGAGTTGTCACAAAGCTTAATGGGTTCGATTTAAATTCAATTACCACGAGAGTAGGGGTTGGTTTAATCGGGCACGGTTCTTGTATCTTGAGAGGGAACATTAACTTATTTAGGATAAATTCACCTTCAAAGCAAATTTTGATTATTAACAAGAGGGTAGTCAATTTAGTAACATGAGCAGTCTTGTTGGTAACCCAATTCCTGGGAATCCCTTTTGATATTTTGAAATCTCAGATTTGATCTACTTTCCTATTTTGTTCTTGATTTCGTTTTAATTGCAACTTTAAATTTGATTTGCTACTTGATTCAAAAATAAAATCTTTTCCAAATCTTTTTTTTTATATAGTCCAGTTTAATTGATTTAATAATTAATTGTTATTTGAGATCACGGTCTCTGTGAGATCGATCTTTTTATTACTTGACGATGAAGCCGTTCACTTGCGGATTCGGACACATCAAGTTTTTGGCGCCGTTGGCGGGGACTGTGCTTTCTTGAATCTCGATTTAATTTTTAAATTTATTTTTCTGGACCTTTTTTTATATTAAAATTTTCTCTTTTTTCATTTATCTCTTTTTCTTTTTCTAGTGTATCTACCTCTCTTTGTGCAGGATTTTTTCTCTCTTATGCAAAGATCCCAAAGTCTCGGAAATCTTATTGAAGTTGACCCCGAGATTGAAAGGACCTTTCATAGACGTGGGAGACTACAAAGACAAAGATCGAGAGAAAGGTTGATTCTCATTCCACTCATGGCGAATCTACCGGATACCAAACTACTGAAGGACTACGCAGCCCCAAATGCTAGGGGTTTGCGAACTGGGATTGCTAGACCAGAAATTGAGGTGGAGAACTACACTATACTGCCTCTGTTAATTGGCATGATTATGCAAAATCAATTTGGAGGATTACCCTCGGAGGACCCGACTGATCATGTGGAGACATTCTTGGAGTTCACCGATGCAATAAGAATTCATGGTGCCCCGATTGGTGCTATTCGCTTGAGGTTATTCCCCTCCTCTCTAACTGGAAAGGCAAAAGCTTGGTTGAAGCAAGTGCCTGCTAATACTTTGTCAACTTGGGACCAACTAGAGCAGGCATTCTTGGAGAAATTCTTCCCTCCATCCAAGACTGCCTACCTACGAATTCAGATCACCGGCTTCTTCCAAAAGGACAGAGAATGCTTATCCGAAGCATGGGATCGTTACAAAGTATTGCTAGAGTCTTGTCCACATCATGGGCTCGAGGGGTGGTTGTTAGTGCATACCTTCTACAACGGATTGGATTACTCTTTGAAGGTGTCACTTGACTCCGCAGCTGGTGGAGCCTTTATGAATAGACCTCTGACTGAAGCGTTCGATATCATTGAAAACGTAGCCACCAAATATCACCAATGGGGTTCGGAAAGAGGTAACAACCCGAAAAAGCTTTCGGGGGGTAAGTTTGAAATGAATAGCACTGATCTAATTATGTCTAAATTTGACTCACTGAATAAATGCTTTGATAAGCTTGAAAAGGCTAATGTGAGTTCAATAGGTGCTGCTAATGTTGTTTGTGAGATTTTTGGAATGTAGGGACATGACATAATGGAGTGCCCACATGGTATTGCTCATGGATCCGGTGCTTCGGTGAACTCTTGTCACAATTTCTATGACACGAACCCGAAGTTGCCAAACTATGTTGCCCCAAATTCTTACAACCAAGGAAGGAAGAATAGCCCTTATCTCTCCTATGGGAACTACAACAACACGTTGAACCATGAATTCTAGGAAGGCCAAGGTAATAGGAAACCCGCATCGGGGTATCCTCAGGTACAAAAGTCTAAACTTGAGTCCCTTTTGGAAAATTTTGTTGAAACTCAAACAAAGCAAAATGAAGAGTTTAGGAAACAAGGTAGGGCAGTCAATGAGGCAATAAAAGTGTTAACATCTAAGGTAGATAACTTAGCCATCCATAATAAGATGTTAGAAACTCAGTTTTCCCAACAAGCTAGTACGTATTCTAGAACTAAGGATACGTTTTCGGGACAACCCAAAGTTAATCCCAATGAGCATTGTAATGCTATATACTTGAGGGATTATAAGCTTGGGGTAGTTGAAAAGGATGTGGAATGTGAGGAGGACATGAGTGAACAAGAAGAGATAGAGCCAAAGTATGTCCCTCCACCACCTTACCAACCCCCAATACCTTTCCCACAAAGGTTGGTCAAGAAAAAGTAAGTAGAAAAAGAAACTAAGAGCTTAATTGAGAAGCATGATGCCATGATAAAAACTAATATGCCTCCTAAACTAAAAGATCCAGGAAGTTTCTCTATTGCTTGCCCAATTTGAGAAGTGAAAATAAACCAAGCCTTATGTGACTTAGGGGCTTGTGCGAGGTTGATGCCGCTTACTATCTTTGAGAGGTTAGGAACCAAGGAATCGAGTCCATCCAAGTCCTCTTTACAATTTGCGGATGGATCAACTAAAACCCCTCTAGGCATACTAGAGAATGTCCCCATAAAGGTAGTGAAAATTTTCATTCCTACCGATTTCATGGTGTTGCACATGAACGGGAATTCTAAATTCCCTATCATTCTAGGAAGGCCATTCTTGGCCACAGCTGAAGCAATAATAGATGTAAAAAATGGTAAGCTCACCTTGAATGTAGAGGAAGGTAGGTGGATTTTGATTTGATTAATTCATATAACAACCCTCCTTTTGAGAGTCATCTGTGCAGGATTGAGATAATGTCTCCGGAGGAGAAGGAAGAGCTTAATATGGAAGCAACTCCCAAATTTTGCATGAAAAATGATGCACCAAATAAAGATGAAGTTGGATTTGCTCATCATGTGGAGTTAAAACTTCCGCCGGGAGGAAGTAAGACCATGAAACTCAGAGTGAAAAGAGCAAAGCGAAAGCGCAATTGGCCATATGAACAAAATAGGCTCTTTGAAGGACTTCCATGGAAGAGAGGTGTTCTTGCACTTCCAAGCCTAGCTGATCCCGGTTGATTGAAGGGAGTATGGTCAAGCTTAAGACCTTAAATAAACACTTCTTGGGAGGCAACCCAAGTTTTCTTTCCCTTTTCCATTTGTTTTTGAATTTTGTTTTTGAATAATTTGAGAAGATTAAGAGAAGATAGATCACTAATTGATGGTTTTGCCAAGTATTTTCAAGTTATGAAGGCAGGAAGAGCAAAAAGGCATGGAAAAATAAAGTCTGAATTGATCACACCCAGGCCGTGACGTGGGTCACAACCGAGATTAGCCAACATCTGAATATCAAAAAGGAACACGGTCCAGCCGTGATAGCCCCCGCGGGCGTGATGAGAAGGACCCAGAAGATCAGAATGTATCACGACCCAGCTGTGATGTATATCACGACCGTGATGGGGACTCGCTTGACAATAGAATTGATCACGGCCTAGCCGTGATGAATGTCACGACCATGGCACGTCTTCCAGCAGCTCTATGACTGGCATCTGAGCCAATACCCTCCACCACCTCAGTGAGTTGTTCCATTTTTCTCCTCTCTCTGACTTGATTATTTACATTGGGGACAATGTAAGTTTTTAAGCTTGGGGTAGGGGTATTTTTGCATTTTACATGTTGCATTCATATGGCATAATTTTGCATAATCACATGATTAGATTGCCCCTTGCTTAGAGTATGCATCCAATTTTGAGAACTTTGCGCCAAATGAATTGAGACAGTGAATTTTTGAACCCAATTTTCGTATTCTTGTGATAGGCTAAAAATAAAAATGCTTGAGTTGATCTTTTGATAGTTGATGATTAGCATGTGGTTCCCTTAGATTTGTGTTTCTCATTATTTTAAACTACTAAATGTGAGTTTTTTTGAGCCTAAAAGGGGTACTCACTAAATCTACCCCATTCTTTGTGATTGAGTGTTTTATTCCTCTTTGATTGTATTCTCTAGAACTTGACTTGAAACCGTTTTGAAACTTAAAGATTTTTGAAAACATGTTTGAAAATGATTGAGGCACTAGGTATTTTTCTGGCCTTCTGAGCTTTGACTGATTAAATGCTACCCCTTAGTTGCCCAATTTTGAGCCTAAAAGAATAAAAAAAACTTTTCTTGGTACCTTGATTTATTTAGATGAATGATGCTTGGTATGACACCTTTTAAAGTATTGCAAAAAAGACAAAAAGGTAGTTTGAAAAATAAAATTGTGGGATGAAAAAGTTGGAAAAATATTTATCTTAAGTTGGAAATCTCCCCTTCTCCAAATTGAAAAAAAAAATAAAAAAAAAATGGAGAAGGGGATGAGAAAAAGAAAGTGAAAAAGAAAAAAAATAAATAAAAAAGGAAAGAAAGGTGGAAAAGTGAATTAAAGCCCAAAAATGTATTTTAGAAGGTTGTCATGCTTTGCATTGTTTGATATTTTGTTTAACCTTCTTGAATTTTCCCTTTCTTGATTTCCCCACCTAAAATTAATCCCTTGGCCCCATTACAACCAAAATAAAAGACCTCTTGATTCTTATGTGTTTTCATTAATAAAGTAGAGATTTGGTTAATAGTCAAGCTTATGGTAGAATACCTTCCTTGAGGAAATTGAGTGAATTGTCAAATGCCCTTAAACACTTGAATGAGGTGAGAAGAGTGCCTGAATTAGTGAGAGATATGAATTTAGGGAACCTAAGCTTCTAATTGGACTTGAAATTGATTATCTCTTGGGTACTTATTTGGATGTTCCTATTACTTGGATTTATTACTCGGGTTCTTGGTTCACTGTCCATGCTCTGATTGTTTATCTTGTCTGGCCTTGGTTATTGCTCGAGGACAAGCAAAATCTTAAGCTTAGGGTAGTTTGATGAGTGTGATTTCACCTCATATTTCTTTATCATATTGCATGCATTTTCATGTAGGTTAGGCATTTTTAATTTGATTTTTGTTAGTTTTTACCTTGGAACGGGTAAGGTGGTTTTGTGGTGTTTATGTGCAGGGATTGAAGATTAAAATGTTCAAGATCAACCATGATGGAGCTTGCATGAAGATGGAGCTAGAAAAGCAAGAAAATTGAGCCAAACAGAGCCCATTACGGCCTAGCCGTGACACCATCACGACCATGATCGAGCAAGACTGAAAAGAAAAGAACGAAAAAGTCAGAACCTGTCACGGCCGTGACATGCCATCAATGCCAAGTTTTCCAAGACAGAATCTATCACGGCCGGGCCGTGACAGCCATCACGGCCATGACGCGCAATATCTGGAATTTTAAAAGCTGATTTGATCCGATTTTGTAATTGCTTGGGATTCAAGTTAACCTACCCTATAAATAGGGCAATTAGGCTCGAAAATAGGATCACTTGGGCTGCTACCTTAGGCAAAAATTAGGATTTCTCTTATTCTCCAATTTCTTCTCTTCTCTTAGGTTTTCTTTTTATGCTTTTGTTAATCAAGCTTGCTATGAACATGGCAATGCTTGAGTAGTTGTTTTTATTTCTAGGAATTGGGGCTATGCCCAAGATTTATTTTGTGTTATGAATTGACGTTTTACTTCTTGTTAATTTCAATTCGCTTTCGATTTAATTCTTATTGCATGAATTACTTGTGAATCTGGTGCGCACTTATTTGCATGTCATAGATACTCTAAGGAGGAACCTAGCGGTGAACTTAGGTATCGGATCTATAGGAATCAAAATTAGGACTTAAATCACGAGAGTTAGAAGCGGTCCTTCGAGGGTTCACTGAGTTGTCACAAAGCTTAATGGGTTCGATTTAAATTCAATTACCACGAGAGTAGGGGTTGGTTTAATCGGGCACGGTTCTAGTATCCTGAGAGGGAACATTAACTTATTTAGGATAAATTCACCTTCAAAGCAAATTTTGATTATTAACAAGAGGGTAGTCAATTTAGTAACATGAGCAGTCTTGTTGGTAACCCAATTCCTGGGAATCCCTTTTGATATTTTGAAATCTCAGATTTGATCTACTTTCCTATTTTGTTCTTGATTTCGTTTTAATTGCAACTTTAAATTTGATTTGCTACTTGATTCAAAAATCAAATCTTTTCCAAATATTTTTTTGTATAGTCCAGTTTAATTGATTTAATAATTAATTGTTATTTGAGATCACGGTCTCTGTGGGATCGATCTTTTTATTACTTGACGACGAAGCCGTTCACATGCGGATTCGGACACATCATGACACCCATTGATATGATACTTATTGTTTTATCTATTAAAATTTGGTAAATGCTAATATGTTGATGTGATGCATGTATCATGCATATGGTTATTATAATCTATCCATATATTGGTATCTCACTCTTGCATATCTTTTATTTCTCTTTGCTTTTCGGCATCGCTGTATATCTATGAGTTTAGATGGATCCGAACATCCCATTGGTACCATCAGAATCGAAGACTGATATCTTTGATGATGCGGGGAATGCGGAGGCGTGGCAGATTCACCCCGGATCTACATCGGCTACCTATCATGGACCGATAACTACGCTGGAGAAGAATGTCGAGGGCGAACCATGTTGCAGAGTTTAGACAGTTGAGACGAGGAGGATTGCTCTCCCACCACCTTGGTACCACTTACACATGCTACAGATGAATGGACAGCTACACGAGCACCCGCCTCTAGGGGTACCATCACTTAGAGTGGAGCCGGCTTCACCGATTGAGAAGGACCCGGAGGAGGACCCCGAGGAGTACCTGGAAGATGAGCCCGTGTACCACATCTTGGATCATGACGATGATCTTGATGAAGTGCCGGAGTACGTGTTTGATGATGATCCTGATTTTTATGATTCCGACTCTCCTGATGAGGGCAGAGACGTCGTGGACCCATCACCTGGGGTCTCTTCTTGTGGGAGTGTTCGTGATGAGTCTTCCTTTTAGTCGTTAGTAGTGGCCAGCTTAGGGGTGTATTTTTTGTGGATAGTCTATCTCTGTCCGACTGTATTTGGCTTCTTAGAGCCACCTTTTTGATGCGTGGTTCCGGACCCTCCCCCTATTTTGCTTTACTTAGTTTACAGCTGTTAACAGTATGTTATGTAACTCTGTTATTAATGGCCATCCTAATCAGGCCCTAGTTTCTGTACTAAACTCTAAATTCCACTGGGATAGATTATATATATATATATGATGTTTACATTTCATGTTCTGAGTGTTCATCACTTACCCTTGTTTTTTAGAATACTCACTTATTAAGAAAATATCATTTACCGGAAGCAACCAGCAATTTAATTATTTTATTTTCTGCAACGGGTAACAAAGTGACGCTCCAGTTTAGGGTGTTACATGTTTCATGAGATACACAAATCCATATCTACTGAAATCACCAGTAAACGTGACGAAGTAAGGATAACCACCTCTGACATACTTGTTTAGGGGCCACATACATCACTATGTATCAAACCCAAAAGTTCACTGGCCCTTTCACTTTGCTTGGTGAATGGAGACTTATTCGTCTTCCCCAATAAGCAAGACTCACATAAATCAAATGATTCGTAATCGATGAGTCTGGGAGTCCATCCTTATGGAGCTTGGATATGCGTTTCTCACCTATATGGGCTAAACAATAGTGTAAAAGGCATATAGGGTTCAAATAACTCGGTTTGATCCCTATCACATTTATATTATAGACGGGCATATCAAGATTAAGGACACCAATTCCATTATCCAAAAAATGCTAGCATAGAAAATTTTATGTGACTGATGTTTCTACCAATAGCTGGAACACAATAACATTTATTTAGTTCCAAAACAATCCCAGAAGGTAAAGTCAAAAACTTCATAGTTAATGCAACAACTTTTGCTCCATTTCCTATTCACAGGTTGATTTCACATTTTAGTCAACGCCCTATTCCCTTTGATCCTTCACATTAATGTGAGATCCACGTCCAGTATCAAATACCCATGATTTTGAAGTAGGTTGATTTCTACAACACAACACTCAAAGAGGAAGTCTTACTTCCTTTTTTCTTTTCTTATACTCTTTCTTGCATCTTTTGGCAGTCTTTCCAATGTCCTGTCAAACCGAAATGAAGGTTATTGCCTTCCTTTGCAACCTTGCCTATTACCTTAAAGACAAAAGTATTGGGTTTGAATATATTCTTGTTCTTGTTCTTCTCCTTTTTTAGCGGGCTTAAAACTTTCCCTTTCAAGACTATCACTATAGTCTACCCTTTTTTCTACTATAGAGACTTTGTTCGGAAGTTCTCAACTTCCTTTCTTTTCTAGTAGATATTTATCAAAATCATTCACAATGATTTGACTTTAACTATCCGGCAACAATTGCAAGATCATATCACTGGCCAACATTTGGCCAAAAGGAAATCTCATTTTACCAAGTTCTTAATGTACTCAATAATATGAAGCACAATAATATGAATATTTTTCTCATTCCAGCTTCCCTAGGTGATGAGATTCAAAAACTTATGAATTCCTTTTGGTGTGGTAGTGGTAGTGAGCGTGGTAAAGGAATTAAATGACTTTTGGGGGATAAACTTGCTATACATAAATTGGACAGTGGCATGAGGTTCAGAAATTTATATGTTTTCAATGTGGCGCTTCTTGGTAAACAAGGGTGGCGGTTAATGTCTCAACCGGAGTCTCTTGTATGGAAGCTTTTCAAAGCTAAATATTATCCACATTGTGATTTTCTGGATGCTAATGTTGGGAGTAATTCCAGTTTTGTATGGGGTATTATTTGTGAAGCAAGAGTGGCCTTAAAAGCTGGCATGAAATGGAAGATTGGTGATGACTCTGATATCAAGATATGGTATGACACTTGGTCCAAGGATGCTACAGTCCTATACCATTCACATTTGAGCTATTTCAACCCTGATCTTAAGGTTTGTGATCTTTGGGTCCCTAGGTCCAAAATATGGGATGTGAACAAAAAAAACCCTTCTTATGAGTGGCGTTGATGCCCAAATAGTGCTTGACATCCCTTTGTTTCAAGCAATTCAGAAGGATGAAAGAATGTGGTGGCCTGATAGGAAGGGTATTTATTCAGTGCGTTCGGCCTATTGATTGTGGCAATAAATTGGTGGACGTGAATCACCTTAAAGTGGAGGGTGCTTGGAAGCTTGTGTGGAACCTTAAATGGCCACCAAAGGTCAAAATTTTCCTTTGGTGGGCTGCCAATGATTGCCTTCCCACAAGAGGTAGGCTAGGCTCAATGATAGAGGTGTTGTTTGCTCTAATCTTCGTCCCTGGTGCATATTTTTTAACTTGTGCAAATGCCATGGAAGTGTGGTCAAGAGTGCAGTACAGTGATGTTATCATGAGAAGCATGGATGAGGCCAATAACTTTCCAGATTTCTTGTTCATGGTGCTGGAGCGCCTCCCACCTTTAGAAGCTTGTGATTGTAGCATGTTGTTGTGGTCAATGTGGAGGAGCCGCAATAGTAAAGTGTGGGACAATTTAGATGAAAATGTGTCAACCATAGTGCAGCGTGGTCGTTCGGTGTATAGCGAGTGGTGTCAGGCGAGAATGATTTCCTTTCAGCCCCATGACCGAGTTGTTGAGTCAACTCATTCCTCTTGGTCCAAACCTCCCATTGGTTTTGTCAAATGCAATATTGATGCATCTTTTGTTCCTGATAACAACAAAGTGGGTATTGATTTGTGTCTTAGAGATGAGCTTGGTGGTTTTCTTGGGCCAAAACACTTTGGTTTAGTCCTATTATTGATGTTCACTTGGGAGAAGACACTGATCTCTATCATGTTATTATGTGGATGAAGGAGATGAGATACAAAAGTTATCTCTGAGCCAAATTCCAAATTGGTGAAGATGGGATGAGCTCATCTAAAGTTGATTTGTCGGAGTTTGGTTCTATTATTTCCTCTTGTAAGGAGGGCCTTTTTTCTTTTTGTCAAAACTCTCATGTTGACTTTACTAGGAGGCAAGTTAATATGATTACTCATAGCTTAGCTAGGGTGGCTATTTCTTATGCTAGTCCTCATTTGTTTTCTGATATCCCTACAAGTATTGGATCTTTAACTATGAATGAAATGCAGTAATTTTCTTTGGTAAAAAAACAAAAGCATTTATAACTCATTGTAGCTCTGATATTACTGTTGCCTTTCATGAGATAATCATCTACTCAGTCCATGCGAGCAAATGAGCGTTGGAGCTATGCGTCATGTGCTAGCTGACGGCTACATGGAGGCATGGTTAACAAGACTATGAGTTAGAGGGGAGAGCACTAGCTATTTATAAATTGGCAGCTCCCTTTAACCTAACTGCTTATCATATTGGGCTTTGTACACTACAAGCCCAATTGTCCTTATACTAATTAAATCATATTTAATTAATATAACTGCTCCGTATTTGCTCTATGCATATGACCCTATAGGCTCCTACTAAGTTGAGAGTAATATTAAATATTATAATAATATCAAATATCAATTATAATATTAAATATTATAAATAATGAGCGGCATCTAGCAATGCATCATTACTACCCAATTATCGAGAGTATCGGTGATTCGATTTTAGCCTTACCGCGACCAAAATTTACGGTGTAGTAAATGTTACTTCATCCACATGTCTCAATTGAACACAAGGCATAAGAGTGTCATCCTTCTTATGTTCAATTATTTATTCCTCGATCCCTGAGTATACATGTAATCACAAATGGGCACAGTATCACATATTGGCCCACTTCCGCGTGGCCACATATATTTCACGTCTCACTTTATCGAGGGGCCCAAGACATTACCCATGTTATGTAGGAGGGACGAATCCTGTCTACATCACTCACATTCCTCAACATGATTTACTGCAGGCCCAATAACTACCTTTATGATCACCCTGTTACGTGTGACATTTGATAGCATTAAAGCCTATAACTCCTCATGTAGGAATCGTAGTGACTTCAAGTCGAAGGACTACTTCACCCTGATCGCCATGAGAATTCTTATGACACTTACATAACTATTATGAAATATTCTCACAGTGGGTCATCCGGTATAAATATTACTCCTAATATTTATACATGTGTGCTGACTTGATATCCCGTATCCATGAACTGTGAGATGTGATCATCACTCTACTCACACAATAGTCTCTATGTATTATTGTCGTCCTAATTAACAATAATACTCGACTACGAATATTTAAGAATAGAGTTATATTATTTAATGATGTCTCACGATTAAGTCGCATACTTAATATCTCACTGAATGAACTTCCTATTCTAAGGACTTTATTATGCTATAAACTAATAAATAAATGAATGCCTCATTCATATATCAAATATATGATCAAATTCATGATAGAAATGATGATCTATTCAAAATAGATTGGCCACTAGGGCTTACACCAACGTACTTAACCATTGTGCCTTTTCAAAATAAAAGTATCACTCATAGAACATATGAATATATATATATATATATATATATATATATATATATATATATATTTAGAGTTTAATTTCTATACACTGTCAGTATAAAGATTTTTACACAGACAATCAATCAGAAATCATAAAATTAATGACTTTTAAGGTGGTTAGATAAGAAATAAAGATTTGCTATGATGTGTCAATTTCTGATTGGTTGACAGTGTAAAAAAACTTTACACTATCAGTGTAATTAAATCCATATTATAATACTAAATATATTTTTATAATATTTAAAAGTAGAGATCTATTTATCTATTTAAATGTAGAGACATACTTACCTATTTATACGTGAAGGTCCATCGGCCTCTTTATCATTAGAGACCTACAAGCTTATTTACAAGTAAAAACATGTAACCTATTTATAGATGAAGGCCTATTTAAAGACCTTGTTGAAAAGTATATCGTTAAATAAACTTCTAGGTCAAGCAAAACTTTGAAGAAGGTCAGTTTGACATTAAAAATTGGCATGTCAGGTTAATAGGACCAACTCAAGCCTTGAGATTGGAACACAAGTCAGATATGTTTATGTTTGGTCCTAGCTTGATCTATATTCTCACCCCTAACTGAGATGTTTATGAAAAATTTAATTACTTTTTTTTTTTTATAAATTTAGGGAACTATTTGAATTTCTTCATAATTTTTAAGGACCAACAAAATAATTAAAGTACTCCCTCCGGTCCTTAATATAAGAAACAAAACCTTAAAACATACAGACCGAGGAAATGCATTAAAATCATTTAATTGTAATTAATATTCATATAAATTTTAAAAAATACCCCTTCTAATTAATGAACAAACTCACTTGTATGGGAAGTTGATAAGTCTCGTAAATATAAATCCTATTATAAATGAGGGGGTGATATTAGAAATTTTAATATGTGTAAGTTTGATGCATGTTTCTTATATTTTGGAAAAAAAAGTATTGATTTTTTTCTTAATAATATAACCCAAGGGAGTAATCTTTAAGGTTTAGGGTTTAGGGAGTAATTTGATGCATGTTCCTTGTTGGTTTTTTTTCTAATAGGAAAAACTTCAATTATATTCTGAAAATTATAAAACTTTGGATTTTATGAAATGGAGAAATGGTATTTTTTTTTTTGGGGTGAACCCGAGTATCCTCTGATCAGGAACTAAAGACTAATCCCTCAAGGTATTGAGATTCATTTAAGGGGTTGACATCTCCCAACAGATGTTTTTCCATATGCATGAGCCAAGAATCGAACCCCTAACCACATGCTTAAGAGGCCCAGATATCTATCAGATGTGCGAGATCATGTTGGTAGAAATGATACTTTTGAAGCAAGAGTATAACGTCCATACTCCTTAGTAACTAACTGATTAACTAACTAAACAATGTTATATATATTTAATATAATAAAAAAAAAAACTAACATTGTAAACGAACTCTTGAGCTAGTGACACTGAAACAGTAACACACAAACAGAAAGAAGAAGGAATTGAAGTGATGGAGAAAATTGCAGAGGGCAAAGATGAAAGCCAAAAGGAAGAGCAGCATCAAATGGAAAAACGCAAGCATGTTTACCCCCACAGCAATTTCAAGGACTACTATTCCCACAGAGTTTGTCTCCAATTTTCTCTTTAACTTTACCCTCTTGTGTTTATGCATTATTTCTTTTCATTTATCCATAAAGATTCAATCTTTACAATGCCCTGTCTTGGATGTTCAAGAATGTAGAATTGAATGAAGATCCTCGTTTGAAACACTTCAAGAAGGAATGGTTTGAAGGCAAGGATTGTCTTCATATTGGTTGCAATTGTGGGACACTCACCATTCATATTGGTAGTTCCACCATTTTATTATTTATGCTTTAAAGATTCATGCTATGCTTTACTTATTTGGATATTATTGAAAAGTTAGAAATATATGTACATTGATGATGTGAGTGTTAAGGTAAAAGTGGAGACTAAATCTGTATATTTATTTTGGAGTCAAAGGGTGTGCTTGTGCATTGAACTGTTAAGATTTCAGTGTATATGAAAGTTTTCATTTCTAAATGCTTAAGATTATTCGAGATTCAAAGAATCATGCTTTACTTATTAGGAATTTGGAATTATTGAAATACTAGAAACATAAGTATTATGTTGTTAAGGCTAATATGAAATATAACTGTAACTTTTGAAGGAGATGGTAAAGAGATAGGTAGAGAAGGAGAACACTAATCAAACTCTCTTAGAAACTTACTTGAATTGACTTCTTGGCTTGGTTTACAAATGCATTGATCATGTATGAGTATTTAACTATTTATAGATGCTCTAGACACCTTATGCTGCATGTGATACAATGGACTTAAGCACATGCATTGAAACTGCAACTCCTAGAAACTATAAGTTCTTGAATGTAGAGATACATGCATAGGAAAAATGATTTAAACCACATGAGTACTAATCAATTAAATGCATGGATCAAGTTTAAACTTTCAACACCCTCCTTAAACTTGATCCTTTTCTGTGACTCTACGAAATTTAGAAAAAACACTACTTCAAAATCTACTACCTCGTTGTCTCGTCAGCAAAGAAACATGCACCTCTCTACATACACAAGAAAAATGATTTGAACCTAAAAATACATGAATACTAATTGATTAATTTAATGGATGGATCACTTTCAAATTTCCAACAATTTTTACTGTGATGATTTAACTGTTGTCTTTTTTCTCCTCACAGCACAACAGTTCTACTGCCGGAGCATTCTTGGAATTGACATTGATTCTGGTAGGATCCATATCAAACCTAACTTCGGTTTCTCTAGGGCACTCTTCATGCTTAAAATTGAGCTATGCCCTGTATTTGTTTCTATTTGATGTGGCTTACCTGTATGCAAATTTTTATCACATTCCTGATGTCTAAGTTCAAAATGAAACATTAAATTCAAGCTAGTAATGAAACTTCTTTGTGGTACTACATGTCCTGCTCATGTGGATAAGGCTTCTTTAGCAAGTAACTGTGATCCTGTGGTTTGGATTCTGTTTGTTAAGTCCATTTTCCACACTTATCACATATTCATTTTCATAATTTAGCATCAGATCATAGGAAGTTCTCAAGCTTTGAACTCTTAATTGGGGTAGAGTAAATAACTGTTTATTCCTTATTGATTTTTGTTCTTCTGGTCAATCTACCAGGTCGAGTTGAGGATGCATATTTGAATCTCAACAAAACTGTCAGATTGAAATATGCTGAGAAGAAGACACATGTGGAGGCTTCCAAACATAAGGACGAGGATCATGCCGACAATTTGGAGCATGGTGTTGGTGATTCATCAAATGAAGAGATTCCAATGGAACTTTCTTGTTTGGAGGAAAGAAATCTGTCTGATATAGTTTCATTCAAACAAGAAAATTTTGTTCGGAGTCAGTATCCAATGGACAAACACTATGATACAATTCTTTGGTAAGTTGCTGCCACTTTTTCTGTTACACTGAATATAACTGTTTTCTTTTGGGATTGTTCTGACTTTTTTTCCGAGTCTTTTTTAGCAATTTGTTTTATTTTTGGGGGATTGAGTTCTACAAAATAGTTGCTATTCTAATGTATTAATTTCATGTTGAAGTTTTCTTTACTTTATAATATCAGCATTTTATTGAAATTGTATTTTTATGCAAGGGAGCACTTCCCTTTTTATTCCCTTTTTAGTATAAAAGTAGACCCCACCTAGTGGGATAAGGTTTGGTTGTTGTTGTTGTAGTATAAAAGTAGGCAGAAAGAAATTCTCAAGAGTATCTTGACTTACATTAGCTGTAAACTACATATTAGATGACTAGAGGTCTATTCTAAATAATCCTCAATGCACTGGCATGAAAATAAATTACCTTCTGCAATGCAGGTTGAGTCCAACACAATGGATACTGGGGTATGACAGCTTAACTACCTTATTTCATAAGATTTGGAATATGCTCCGACTAGTAAGTATCATGTACATCCATCATATTAAATGACAATTATAAGTTTTCCCACTTAAATTGTTTGAAGTATACATCTTTCCTATTTTTCCTTTTTATTTGTTTTCCTTTCTGTGGACTACTTGATATCTTGGTTTTGCAAATAGGCTACAGGAATATAATCTATCTCTCTTATAAATTTTTGTTAAATGACCCCAAATATAATTTTTCTCCAATTAGAGTACCTGTTCTAAACTTCCTAATATACCGGTTTTGCTAAACATGCATACATGTGTTTGTGTATATATACGTACATTTTCTTGTATATGTAAATATATATTTTTTCTTCTGATCAGGGTGGAGTTCTTATATTGGAACCTCAGTCATTGAAGTCATATGTTAGCAAGCATAATGTCTCAGAGGTGATAGTTGGCTTGCCTTTTTTCCTTTAATGGAAACATTTATATTCTATGAATACCTTACCAAGTAACATTACAGTAATCCTAAGTGGTCCACGTACCCTCAGATAACATGACATGGTTAAATCAGTTACATATAAAATAGTTGCAACACTTTGATCATATAATCATTATGTAAGTTAACCATATTTTACTTCAGATCACCTGAGATGTTAGTACCACCCAGGCAGGGACGGACCTAGGAAGGACCGTATGGGGGCATTGCCCCCACTAAGCAAATGTTTTTTACATTAATATATTTAGGAAATTTTATTTTTCCCCCATAAAAATTTAAAAGTTTCCCCCACATATCAAATTATGACCAAATTTTTTTGGAGAGAGTGAAAATTATTTTTGTAATCTTTCATCTTTTACTTAGTAAATTGCTTCTTCTTTCTTACTTATGGATGTAGGTTTTTACATTGAAATCGAGTCATATTACATCTAGTATATTTTATATTATTTTTTATTACTTGTATATATTTATTTTATTTTTATTTAATTAAGTTATTTATTAACTAATTTTTGCCCCCATTATCAAAAATTTCTGGGTCCGTCACTGCACCCAGGGATATTGTAAAATTTTCTATTCATTCAAAAAAGTTTTCTTAATCTCTTGGAGGTTTGGATTTTGTTAATTTTTGGAGGTAATGAACAAAGGAAAGTTTCTCAACAAATGGACATCCTTCTGTGTGTATTTTACTCTTAAATTTTGATTATGTTAGGCTCATTTGACAGTTGCTGGGGCCCAGCCGCCCACAGCTAATATTTCAGTTGTGTTTTTAACTTTCTTTATCACTACCTAGAAATGACTAACCAAAAATAAGTGTTTATTGAATCATATTCTTTAATTTTTATTTTTACTTTTCATTATGCAGACTAGTAATATGAACTACAAAAATATTAAGATTCTACCGGAAATTCAGGAAATATTGTTAGATAAGGTTTGTATTAAATATTTCTTTGGAGTAATGCTTCCCATATTTGAAGTTTGTTTCATTAATAACAAGCATTCTTGTTGCTTTGCTTATTCATCAAAAATTTTATTAGTATTCTTAATGCCTGATATTTAAACTTATTGTAGATTGGATTTAGAACGGTAGAACAATTCAACTCAGCTTGGACAAATCAAGAGACCCGTTTCAATAGACCCATTTTGGTTTTTCAGAAATGAGCCATGCAGAAAAACCAGGAGCAGAGTCAATGTGGAGGCATTCTTCCACATGAAAAAGTGGTCTTTTGTGTATTTTGAGATTTGAATTGGTTGCTTATAGACAGCTTGCAATGCAGCAATGAAGCAAATTGAGTTGAAGAACCTACTTAGTTGTTAAAAAATATACAATCTTCTTTTTTTACTACGTGTAATGTCTATTTGATTCACATGTAATATCTTACCTACTTAGATGTTGAAAAATAAAATACAACCTTTTTTTACTACATATTATGTCAATTTGATTCTCATATAACATGTTGCAAAATTAACATCAGTGAAGTAATGAATCATGAATGTATTTCAGTTTTGTATGACACACAGAAGGATGGTAACCACTATCCAGTGAGGAGTTGGCTTGATTTCTGGTAGGATTATGACTTGGTTCATGTGAATGACAGGAAGCAATTATATTCAATCTAATCCTAAGTTATGCTTTACCTTCCTAGTTACTATGTTGACATCATCTGGGGAGAATGGATTCATCAATAAGAAAACAATAGCAGGATTCAAAATGTTCAATCTGTCAACCATAAACATGGAAAGAAAAGCACACATTGTCCAGTCATTTGAGCATTTTATCATACAGGTTACATGCAATATAAATAAAGACTAACTAGAAAAAGAACATCTATATGCATATCAAATGAACACTTTCCAAACAGAAGATTCATGAAAGTATTATAATTTTAATTAATTCAACAAACTCAGTACAGGAGAAAAATTAAGATTACCAAATGAACACTTTCCAAACAATGGAGACTTGCAGAAAATTAGGAATTGATCAACTTTCAGGAATTAAAAAATTACAATGATGATACAACATATTCAGTTTCTTCAGTATATTATGTAGACTCTTTTTTTTTTTTTCTTTAAAGACGATTCAAACTGATAGCCAATGTTTCAAACACATGGTTTCATTAGAGATAAACAAAGAGATATAATTTAAATAATTTCATCTGTCAAAGCCAAAATAACAAAATTAAAAAAACTTTAGCAAGAGATATAAACAAAAAGCTCATATTGAGGAACCTCTGATCAGGGAGAAAAGGAAAAGAAAATGAAATAAAGATTTGTTTGTAAAAGATAAGGAAATGTGTAATTTGATATGATTAGCCAATAAAACTCACTGCATGACCAAGATTGTTTCATCCAGCCAAACAATTCCTAGTAAAGACTATATATATCACACACTTTATGATATTCACTCTGGTAAATGGAGAGTTCTGTAGCAAATACTCCACCATCTTGTTTGCTTCAGCATCAGAAATAACTGGTTGCAATTTTAATGACGTCATTCTGACAAAGGAAGGAAGTTGACTTCTGATTGAACCACGAGATAAGAGATTCTGGACAATATGCATCAATAAGACACATTTTTTAATGGAAATTCCAAAAGGCAAGATTGATTATAGGCAAAAATTTTGACATAAGAATGTATCATATTATCAATAAGAAAATGCATAAGCATAAACATAGTAAAGTAACTTACATTTAGTATGTCAAAGGTACTCCAAGAGAGCGCCATTATCTTTACATTAACGAGCACTTGCAGCCAGTCAATTAGGAATGACGACTCATCTCATTACAAAGCACATGAATACTTCTTCAAGACAAACAACCCTCCATGGTGAGTAGGTTAAGATTTGGAGTTGAAAGAGTGATTTCATAAGCTTTTCTCTAGTTGATAATAGTCAAACTAAAAAGCTTAGAATTAGATACCAAGAGGACTTTTGCATCGCTCTCTAAATAACAGTTCTGAATGACCAAGGTATTCAACATATTACATGTTGAAAAAGGTTTAGCACAACCATTGTCACCTTTAGCAAAAGTGATATTCTTAATATGCAAGTTTTTTAATGCCGGCAACTCCAAATGTTTCGGAAGTTTTATGTCGTTATCAAGGGCATACCGGGAACTAAAGGAAAGCTCAAGAGATGTCAAAGAACGACAAGAAAATATGCAAGAGGGCATTTCTAAATTTCTATAATAAAATAAAATGACATCAATCCTCAATAGCTGGACATCATGCAATGTAGCATATGTCATGACCATTTTTTAGAAAGCTTGGTGCAAGCCACCGTGCCATTAATCAAGTTTATGCAGGGTAAAAGACTCGTCTCTACGAGATAGAAACTGTTCCTGCCGAGATCCGACTTGTCGTAATCTCGTCGTAGAACGTCAAACCAAGAGTGAATAATGGGGTTGTTTTAAATTATGGCTTGACAGAATATTGTATTCCGGTCCTACGTATCCCAATGGGAATCAAAACCAGACGTAGTTCTAGGTTCAACCCTTAGCCATACGGTGATCTCAATTCCTTAATCTTGTATCTGATGAATACCAGCGAGCAAGGACTCTTCAATAGTCTCTTGGTCGAGCTAGTTTCTCTAATACGCTTAAGGGAGAGTCATCGGGGTTGGTGAAAAGCGAGTCTCTCTCTTGGGTTCTCCTTTTTTTATAATAGGATCCCCCAATCTTTAAGAAATATGGATTTATCTCCTTTTATCTCTTAAATCTTCTTTGAGATGTGATTTCCTTAATTTAAGGGATATTATCTCCTCTAACCGGATAAGGTTATTTGAGATAATATTAGGATTATTTAAGGATAATATCAATATCTTATCCCTTAATTTAAGTGATATTGTCTCTTCTAACCGGATAAGGTTGTTTAAGCTAATATCAGGATTAATAAAGATAATATCGATATTTTATCCTTCCCGCCTTGGTAGGATCGGTTATCCAAGCTCGGTGGCCGGGTCTTACTCATCGACCAGTACACAAGTCCCCCCATGCTCCGAGCTCAACGGAGCGTAGAAGTTTTCATGACAGGAGTCGAGCTTGGCTTTCTAATTATCCGAGTTCAGGATTTATTGAGTAAGACTTCTCCCCTTTTTGCCACAATTCGATGGCCAATCTTCATACATCGGCTAACATTCGAGTTTAGCGGCTTTGGAAAGTGGGCCTAACAATCATTTCTGTTGATTTCCTGGTGGTCGAGCTTGATACCTCGGTCTTACGAGGTTAGAAACTTGGTCTCTTTAGCCTTTCAAGTTGGCAAGGTAAGTGACCGAGCTTCACACTTCAGTCTATATACATATTTTACTTCGATGAACACCTCGGGCGACCGAGCTTCACGTTTCAATTTGCCGAGCTTTACATTTCGGCCAATTCTTAAGTTCAGCGGGCTCGGTGGGCGAGTCTAGTAATCATTTCCCTTTGATTGTTTGGGTTTGGTGATCTAGCTTTATTTCTCGTCCAATATTTTAGTTTGGTAGGCTCGGTGGCCGATTTTAACATCTCGACCAGTATATAAGCTCCCCAAGCTTTTAGCCCAGAAGAGCGCAAAAGCTTTATGAAAGAAGCCGAGCTTGTCCTTAGTGTCGATAAAGTATAGGATTTGCATAGATCCTCTTACTTCGACTAATCAAGCTCGGTGGCCGAGTTTCACATCTCGGGCAGTACTCGAGTTTAGTGGTTGAGGTTCACATCTCGGCCAGTAACATGTTCTGAACAGAAGATACTTCAATCTTACCTTTGTTAAGACAAGTTTAGAAGCTGGTAGCTGAGATTCGACTTATCAATGATTCAGGCTCGAACTGGTCTTTTGGAAAGTCAAGCTTAAACTCGATCATTAGGACTTTACCTCAGGCTTGTATTTCAACTGAAATTTTTGATGCCTTCAAGATGCTTATCTTGAGAGTTTGAACTTGACTCACCTTTTTTCGAATGTAGCTCGGTCTTTGAAGCTTTTGAGAGCTCTTAACCTTTCATTCGAGTAGCTCTTAACCCTTTCATCTGGTGGATTTTGAAATACCCACTAACTTGAATCTTGACCTTTATATGTTCTTGAAGGTGTGTCTCAGAATAAACTTTCCTAATATCTTTTCCAATTTGTATGAGAAAATAGTTTTCATACAAGTTCTTCATAGTAACAATCGAGCTATAGGCTAAGAGATATCCTTTCTCTGTAATTTCCGAGAATACCCTTCCTTTATCCCCATAAGCCCCCCAAGCTCTGACCTTGAAATAAGCGAAAGAGCTTAACTGTCAACCTGCATATCTTAACACATTTTTTGGTTCCGAGGACTTTGGATTATGATTTGGGAGCATTGCTCGGAAATTTTTTTTTGTAGAACCAAGTCTTTCTTGGGTTGTCGACTTACTTGGCAGAGCACTGCTCGGATTTTCGTTCGGAGCCAAATCTTACTTGGGATTCCGGCTTATTGGGTCAAACACTACCAAGATTTCCTTCAAATCTTGGGTCTCTAATATGCATGATCTGCTATGGACATTATCTTGGTGCGAAGGTGTTGTGCTCAGTCTAGGATTTTTAGTGCAAGGGAGGAAGCATTGCTTGACCTCGACTTTTTTCAGTGCGTAGTGCAAGGGAGCATAGCTCGACCTCGACTTTTTTGTGTGAGGGAATAATGCTCGACCTCGGCTTTTTGGGCTTCTGCCGTTTGTTCTTGGCTAGACAATTTTATCTCGGTCCCTTTAGTGGATTCTCAAGTTATTAAGGCAGCATATGCTCGATTTTTACTAGAATAGGGCCTTGACTCGTGTATGAAAGCCGCGGCTTCTTATGCTCTTCGAGTCTCCTCCATTACCCATTTTTCGAGCCACAAGCTTTCTAATATTGAAAACCATGAAGGCTGAAGTTGCCCGAACTTTGCGCACTAGGGATGAGCTTAAAAAAACGTGGCAAAGTGTGAAGAGCAGGCTCGGCTAATTGGGTAATTGAAAACTCGAAATGTCGATCTTGAGAAGACCAACTCCTCTCCTCAATCCGAGCTCTCTAAAATGAAAGGATTGACTTTCAGTGGGCTGCCAAGGCTTTAAAGCTTTCCCTTGACAATCTTCAGTAGTTTCTTGCTACTGAGAAAAAGGCTAATTGCAAGCTTCAGTTCGAGTTGAAGGAAGCTAAAGCCCAAATTATAAGGGAATGCGTTTCTGGGTTCTCGCGTGCTATAAAACAAATCCAGCACTTTCTTCCTAATTCTGATCTTTCGAGAGCCGGTGTTGACAAGGATTTTAATAAGGATGGCATTATGGTTCCTTTGTCAAAGCTCGATGATGAGGAAGAGTTGAATAATGAAGAGCAGGTTGTGGGAGAGGAGGAGAATAGAGGAACTGAAGTAGTCGTGCTCGAGTCATCCTCGGTTGCTCTTCCGCAAGCTGAAGACACTATTGGTTCCAACCTTGATGGGGTCTTTGCTTATGGAAATGCCCGTGAGAAAATTTTTAAGATATTTTGTACTATTGGCTATGCCCTATGTACTTTTGCTTTATGAATGATAAAGACTTCATACTTATGGTATTTAACCCAGCATTTGGATTTACTCGATTAGCTTTCCTAAGTTTTTACTCGCCTTTTGTGCTTGGCGTTTTAATTTGGCCTCGTGAGCTTTTTGAGCTCGGCCTTATCGTAGTTAACTGTTTCATGTTTTTCTTGCTTACCTTTTCTGGTTCGGCCTTTCGATCAACCTTTTTAGGTTCTTTGTTTACCTTTTTAGGCCCGGCATTTCGACTTTAGCTCGGTCGATTTTAGCTCGATCAACCTTTTTAGGTTCTTTGTTTACCTTTTTAGGTCCAGCATTTCAACTTTAGCTCGGTCGATTTTAGCGCGGTCAACCTCTTTAGGACTTTTGCCTTTTTAGGTTCGGCATTTCGACTTTGAGCTCGGTCGATTTTCAGCTCAGTCAACCTTTTTAGGCTTTTGCCTTTTTAGGTTCGACGTTTTGACAACAGCTCGGTCGATTTTAGCTCGGTCACCTTTTTAGGACTTTTGCCTTTTTAGGTCCAGCATTTCGACTTTAGCTCGGTCGATTTTAGCGCGGTCAACCTCTTTAGGACTTTTGCCTTTTTAGGTCCAGCATTTCGACTTTAACTCGGTCGATTTTAGCGCGGTCAACCTCTTTAGGACTTTTGCCTTTTTAGGTTCGGCATTTCGACTTTGAGCTCGGTCGATTTTCAGCTCAGTCAACCTTTTTAGGCTTTTTGTTTTTTGTGAGTTAGTATGATATTTGAGTGCTCGAGCTGATGGAACTTTATTTTCCAAGGGAGCTGTTCTCCCCCACACTCTTCCATTTAAATGGAGCCTGAGCTCAATCTCTATGATTTTTATAGAGGGAGTCTAACTCGGCCTCTATGGTTTTAATTTGAGGAGCTCCGACTCGTCTTCCTCTTAGTCAAATTTTGAGAGGGAGTTTTGGCTCGATCACGATATTTTTTTTTTTTGGGAGCCGGAATTGAACTGTGAGTTTTTAAGGGAGCAAAGCTCGACCTGCGAGTTTTGAGGAAGCTGAAGCTCGACCTTGTGGAAAGGGAAGCACAGAGCTTCGACCTATTATTTTCAAGGGAGCCGGAGCTCGACCTGTTGTCTTCATTTATCTTTAGACAAAATACTCATCTCAAAGGACATGCTGTATTATTTGATCATGCTCCTTGGTGCTCAATTATAGAAATCTTCACAAAATCCCAGCAGAGTTTGGCCTTTTTTCTACTTGCTATAAATAACCATGCTAATAATCTATAAGGTTTTTTCAATCAGATTTGACCTTTTTCCAAAGCAAACCATTTCTCATTCATTTGGTTTTTGAGGTTGGAGCGGTGTACGTCATCTACCAATGCATTTTTCCATTTTTGCCTTTAGCATATTGTGCAAGGATATATGGCAAAAATCCGGCTCCCCATTAAAGTGGAAGAAACTTTCTTAAGGGAATTCCAAAATCTTCGTTTTTAGCATACTATCATTCCAATAGCTTAGATACTTTGTTAAATATCACCTATTGATTATTCGTTTTATGCCGCACGTATGTTCCATCATCTAACTATGCATTAATCAAGAGAGGAAGATAGAGAACAATATCACCTTTGGAAACCTTTATAGAAAGAACTTTCACTTTTCTTTTCCCCTGATCTACTCATTCCTTCCTGGGCTAAGACTATGGATGGTGTCCCGAGTCTCTGACATTCCTCCAACACCTCCCATTTAATGGACTTTTCCATTTTCTAAAATCGATAAACTCGGTTTCAGACAAACCCGACCATGGAATGTCGAGTACGTAGAAGCTCGGCCATTATAGACTTGATGAACTCAGACTTGACCTCTCCTTGTTAGCCCGAGAGCGAGAAACTCGACCACTAAGGTCTTCTCCACTACTTGGATTGATTTCATCGTGAATTCAAACTGACCAATCACGTCAAATCAATGAATTATAGATAGTGGGAACCAGTTTTTCAATGTTAGTCAAGAATCTAATAGTTATACTACTAGATGACAATAATTATTCTAATAATATCAATAAGAAACATGAATTTGTCTTCCCTGAGAGTTTTGTCGAACACTAGGTGTGCTCTAATATGCATCTACCCAATCAATTGTAGCCTACACTCTCTGTCAATGGCAGCGGTAGGCATTCGGTCGAGCACTTTGTAGTCACACTTTGCTCAAATATGTAAATAATATGATATGATACTACATAACACAACTCAAAGGCGTGGAGCAAAACATATCAAATCATATTAGATTTAAACTAGATTATTTAAAGAATGATATCACCTGAGCATTTCGCGGCCTCTGATTTAGGCATCCCTCAAGCTACTATGGCCGAGCTCTCTAAGAAACCTTCTTCTGCTCCGAGGCCGAGCTGTGGTGGCCGAGCTATCTAAGATATCTTCTTCAGCTCTCCGAGGTCGAGCTGTGGTGGCCGAGCTATCTCGACCGAGCTATCTAAGATGTCCTCCTCAGCTCTCCGAGGCCAAGCTGTGGTGGCCGAGCTATCTAAGATATCTTCTTTAGCTCTCCGAGGCCGAGATGTGGTGGCTGAGCTATCTAAGATATCTTCCTCAGCTCTCCGAGGCCGAGCTGTGGTGGCCGCCACAACCACTACAAGCCTCGGGTTATAATCTCCACGAGCGTATATCATATACTTCTAATAATCATTTCAACGAACACTGGGTGTGCTTCATGCTAACAAAGCAGTGGAGCTTTTTTTTTATACTTCTTTTCCAGAGCATTCATGGATGCCAACAGTTGTGAGTTGAACCTTTTGGATGATTAGAGGGTGATTTTCCCTCTGGATCTAAGGATGGTTTAGATGCATTACTCTCCGCACTAATAAACCTGAAGGTCACGACTCGGTTTCCTTGGTGATGTACCGTGATGGTCGAGCTCAGGACGGCGGTGATGATCCTCTCGCCGACCGAGTGCGTGATCTGGTGTGGACTTCTCAATGGTGCTAGTTCTGGGAGCGCAGAGGCTAGCACAGGTTGGTGCTCGTCGGCGTCAGAACTTAGATCAGAGTTTGAGGGCGTCTAAAAAGAAATGAGACAGAGGTCGGTATTGTGGAAACTCGGGGCGTGTGACACCCAAAATCCGAATCACAGAACCAACTCCAGAGGAAGGCATCATTACAAGAGAGTGTGCCTTCGATGCCGACAACATTGTATTTCCTGGAGAAGGTGGATCATCAAGTATGGCGTTGGGCGGTTCACACGGAGAATGACGTTTGGAGGTGCGGCCGGGGAAAGTTTCACCTCGGCCCCACGGTGGGCGCCAAATGTTCCTGTCGAGATCCGACTTGCAGGAATCTCGCCGTAGAACGTCAAACCAAGAGTGAACAATGGGGTTGTTTTAGATTATGGCTTGACAGAATATTGTATTCCGGTCCTATGTATCCCAATGGGAATCAAAGCCAGACGTAGTTCTAGGTTCAACCCTTGGCCATACGGTGATCTCAATCCCTTAATCTTGTATCTGATGAATACCAGCGAGCAAGGACTCTTTAATAGTCTCGTGGTCAAGCTAGTTTCTCTAATATGCTTAAGGGAGAGCTCTCTCTTGGGTTCTCCTTTTTTTTATAATAGGATCCCCCAATCTTTAAGAGATCTGGATTTATCTCCTTTTATCTCTTAAATCTTCTTTGAGATGTGATTTCCTTAATTTAAGGGATATTATCTCCTCTAACCGGATAAGGTTATTTGAGATAATATTAGGATTATTTAAGGATAATATCAGTATCTTATCCCTTAATTTAAGGGATATTGTCTCTTCTAACCGGATAAGGTTGTTTAAGATAATATCAGGATTAATAAAGATAATATCGATATTTTATCCTTCCCGCCTTGGTTGGATCGGTTATCCAAGCTCGGTGGCCGGGTTTTACTCCTCGGCCAGTATAGAAACGAAGACACGAACTTACTAAATGAGGGAAGCATGTAAAAACGTTGGAACGGAAAGTAAGAGTAGTGAAACGTTTCCAAAGGTCTTCCACCTTTTAGATAAGACACAAGTCTGAATTGCATGTTTTGTATGCAGAAACTCCATTATGTGGAGCAGAACATCATCAGGTAAGTCACTAAGCCTATCATTGTCACCGAATTTTTCCAATTCGGATACCTCTCTTTCAATTCGCTTCGTCCTCTTCATCATCGTGGAGACAGACACGCTACGCTAGCAAAGGAACTTCACACTGATCCAAAAAAAAACCACATAACCGAACCGAAATAATCGAAAACCGATGGAAACCGAATTTAATTGGATTTTTTTGGAATGAAAATAGGGAGAACCGATCGGTTCGGTTCGGTGTTCGGTTGGAGGGTTGGAAACCTAACCGAAACTATACATATACATATTGCGTTTTAAATATGTTCCTGTCGTTTTATTGCTGCTGTTTCACACTTTCCTCAAGTTCAATTACTCTCATTTGACCCACAAGCCTAACTCAGTTCAAACATCAAAGTCTTCCTTCCATGTTTGGTCATTAAGTGATGGCTTTTAAGCCACTTTTGGTCTTTGCATGGCTATTCATTATGCTGATATTTTGAGACACATGGCAGAATTGCTTTTTAAAGTCCATATGGCAATGCTTTGTATGCAGATTTGGTTTTTGCAATTTAACTTAATAGGAAATAGTTTGGCATTTCATTCACTATATATATATATATATATATATATATATATATATATATATATATATATTGCATATAACGTAATGTAAATAACTAATTATTCGTGGTTAAAAATCGAACCAAACGAACCGATCCAAATCGCATTTAATTGGATCGGATCGGATCGGATCAGATATTTTTTTAGAAGTCATCAAAACCGAATCGAACCGCATGTACTTTTTCCTTCAGGTCGAGTGCCTTTTTCCCTCAAAACCGATGCAAACCGAATCGCGAACACCCCTAACTTCTTGTGCCACATATATTAGTTAATAGGAATAGAAGAACAGTAAGGCTGCTTTGGCGGCATCTCATGTGAAAAAGAATAGTGGGGAAGGATAGGGAAGTTGCGGACCTGTTGATGAAGTAGTGGGCTGCACTGTGGAAATAAAGCTTTATGGGCCAAACGAGGAGATAAAGGGTTCGAAAAATGGAGGGGAATTATTTTTCACACCACACACTTTTACTTTTGGCCAAAACTTACACTGTTCTCCACTACATCGTGCCTCTACCAAATTTCTCAGAAAGTCGAGTCTAGCAATTAATGCTACCTGGGTAATTCATCTTCTTGCTTCTTTGGTTAATTTTGCTTCTTTTCTTCTTCGTATAGCTATTTCCATCGTTGATTTTGGTTCTGTCTGTGCTCTTAATATTGCTACATGTGATATTTGGGGGCTAGGGTTTAAAATCTTAAAGTTGGGAATTGTTTGGGAACCTCTTGATTTTGTATATAAATGGGAAATCAGGGAGCTAATTGTGCTATTTTAAGGTTTAATGGAGATAAGCTCAGTGTCTCCCATGGGTTTAGTGATTGAAGGTTTTATAATTGGGGTTTTACTTTTCATTTTGTGGGGTGAATTTTGGGAAAGAAAAAAATGAATACACTGTTAAGAGGTTTGCTGCAGAACCAATTTTATTATATGCATTTTTATGGTATCCTTTATTGTTCCTACCGAGATCCGACCTGGCGGAGTCTTGCAGTAGAAGTGTACTGACCGAGGGGTAAAACCCGGCCACCGAGCTTGAATACCCGACCCAATCAAGGTGGGAAGGATAAGATATTGATATTATCTTTGATAATCTTATATTATCTCAAATAACCTTATCCGGTTAGGAGATCATTTTAAGATATTGATACTATCTTTAATAATCCTGATATTATCTCAAATAACCTTATCCGATTAAAAAAGATAATATCCCTTAAATTAAGTGTTCCTGCCGAGATCCGACCTGGCAGAGTCTCGCCGTAGAACATCTAACCAAGAGTGAACACCGGGGTTGTTTTAGATTAAGGCTTGACAGAATATTGTATTCCAGTCCTACGTATCCCAATGGGAATCAAAGCCAGACGTAGTTCTAGGTTCAACCCTTGGTCATATGGTGATCTCAATCCCCTAATCTTGTATCTGATGAATACCAGCGAGCAAGGACTCTTCAATAGTCTCTTGGTCGAGCTAGTTTCTCTAATTCGCTTAAGGGAGAGTCACCTGGGTCAGTCAAAAGTGAGTCTCTCCTTTGGGTTCTCCTCTTTTTATAATAGGATCCCCATATCTTTAAGAGATCTGGATGTATCTCCTTTTATCTTTTAAATCTCCTTTTATCTCCTATTATCTTTTTTAATCGGATAAGGTTATTTGAGATAATATCAGGATTATTAAAGATAGTATCAATATCTTAAAATGATCTCCTAACCGGATAAGGTTATTTGAGATAATATAAGATTATCAAAGATAATATCAATATCTTATCATTCCCACTTTGATTAGGTCGGGTATCCAAGCTCGGTGGCCTGGTTTTACCCCTCGGCCAGTACACAAGTCCCCCCAAGCTTTGAGCTAGTAGAAGTGTAAAAGTTTTCATGACAGTAGCCGAGCTTGGCCTTTTAAAAACCTTATTTGGAGGATCTAAGGTTTATGGTGTAGGTTCTCTCCCCCTTTTTACCATAGTCTTAATGACCGATCTCGTACCTCGACCAATTGTTCAACCTCGATGACCGAGCTTAGGAACTTGGTCTCTTATTTAGCCTTTCAAGTTGGCGAGGTAATTGGCCGAGCTTCACACTTCGGTACATATATATATCTTTTACCTCGGTGAACACCTCGGGTGACCGAGTTTCACGCTTCGAGTTAGCGAGCTTTACACCTCGGTCCATATACAAGCCCCCCAAGCTTTGAGCTGAATGCGTGGAAGCTTTTTGAAGGAGTCGAGCCTAGCCGAGGTGGTCATCTTAGTTTCGTACTGTGACCATATTTTCTCGGTTCCCGAGATGAAAAGAGACGTTGCCCTTTGTTATCAAGGCAAAGCTGACTTGTGACGCGTGGCTTTTATGGCGTCATTTCTGAGGTCTGCGCTGTAGCTGCGTGCTCATATTTTTAATTGATGACAGCGTATATTCCGATGTCTCTGCCATGTGTTTCATTTCCATTAGTGTGCTGAATTTGCACAGACTTGAAGAGACGTTTCTCTTCTCTCGCACGTCAACAACCATCATCATTTCGCCAAAAGGAACATTTCATTTCTTTTTGAAACTTTGATCTTTTTATATAAATTGAGCGACCCCTTGATAGAGGGCTTTGCTTTCCTTGAACCTTCGATTTTCTTCTCTCTCGAGCTCTTCTAGTCCAAGCTTTCACACTCTCCTTTCCTATTCGAGGTACGCCCTTCTCATCTCTTTTTTCCAGTTTGATTTCTGATTTTTCATCCATGGAGACTTCATTCGAGGTATCCCAGAATGTCTCTTCTGGGGTTCAGATCGTAGAGTCCGAAATCAATCCGATTGGGGGCTCTCCTCGTCCTTCTCCATCTTCCTCTCATGGTGGTGGCGGTGCTAATGGTGACTCCTCCTCCTCTGATGAGAGTAGCTTTGCTACTCCTAATGCCATACCCATCTCCAAGAGCCGTAAGCGTACCAATAGGATGCCTAGAGTCCCATACCCAGATATCACTATACCTGGGTATTTCTGGGTAAGGCCCGATGCGGGAGCCTTTCATTCAAATTTTAGGGATTCTGAATCCCTATCGTCCATGAAAAACAAAGTTTCTTCTTCTAGTGGCACTGTAGAATGTTTGCCATGTTCTGAGAATGAACACGTCTTCCTTCATGCCGCTCCAGATCAACCTTTTTTCACATACGTATATAAAACCATGTTTGAGCAGATTGGAGTTACCTTGCTATTTACCCAATTTGAGTGCGATGTTTTGAAGATTATGAATGTTGCCCCGACTCAACTCCACCCGAACAATTGGGCCTTTTTAAAGGCTTTCCAAATTCTTTGCGGGCAGATAGGAATGGTGGCTACTGCTCCTATATTCCTCTACTTTTATAAAGTCAGGTTTGGAGATCGGGTTGGTTAGATCTCCCTTAGTGGGGTTGAGGGGAGAGGAATCATTGGGCTCTACAAGAGTTCATACAAATTTTTCAAGTCGTAATTTTTCAAAGTCCGACCTACTGTAGGAAATGAGTCCCTATTTATGACTCAGATGGAACCTCCAAATTCCCTCTTTACTGGCAACCCCATCCCACTAAGTTTTCTAGCTACGACGTTGGCAGCATGACAACTCAAGAAAGAGCCGATGTTGAGCTCCTCAAGCTCTATCCTCGGCCATTGCCTTGTGGGAAACTTTTATTGCTTCCCAAATCGTCAACTCGGCAAGCCAATTTTGATTGTAAGTAGCTTTTTAGTGGGTACTTTACTTACCTTGCAGCATACTTGTATCTGACAGATTTCCCATTTTCAGTAATAATGGCGAAGTTCAACTATAAAGATTTGATGAAGAAGTCGGCTAACCAAGCTGCTGGTGGGTCATTTCCGGTTGTTGAAGCTAAGGAGAAAAGGAAGAAGGTTACTGATGCTGCTGACCCGAACACACGCCTCTCCAAAAGGACTCGGGAAGATTTGCAGTCCGAGGTTCCAGGGAGAAGTCCTTCTCCCCTACTGGTTGTTGAAGAAACTCCCGCTGCCGAGAGGAGGTCGGGCAAGGCTCCTGTGGTGGCCGATCTTACTTCGGACACCAAATGGTACAACGGGAGTTGCAACCCGGGCTTCAGCTCTCTTTGGGATAGTAAGTTTAACCCCTGTTCGCTCATCGACGGCCAGGTGCTCAAACCCGCTGATGCCCGTCTTTTGCTGGAGCAAGGGCCTGGTGAAAGCATGTAGGCTGCTGCTGCCTATGCTCTTCGGATAGCTTCGAATACCCGCTTCTGAAGTCACCAGTTCTTAGAAAACGTGAAGAAGATGGAGGTGATGAAGGCCGATGTCGCTCGTGGCCTGAAAGTGAGGGATGAGTTGGCTCAAGCTGTGGCCAAGTGTGAGGAGCAAGCTCGGGTCATTGGCCAGCTGAAGGCCCAAAAGGCGAAGCTAGAAAAAGGCAAGACCGCCCTTCTGGCCGAGCTAGATATAGAAAAATCTGAGCGGCTCAATCTTCAGAAGGTCGCAGAGGGACTTCAAGCCAAGAAGGAGGCTAGTCTTGAGCTGCGGAAGTCGCTAGAGGCCGAGAAGGAGGTCAATCACAAGCTCCGGTCTGATCTGGCTGAAGCCGAGGCTTCCATTATGAAGGAGCACGTTAATGGCTTCTCCCGAGCCGTGAAGCAGCTTCAGCGTTTAAACCCGAATGCTGACTTCTCCCTTGCTGACGTGGACAAGGACTTTAACAGAGATGGAATTCTATTTCCGTTTTTCGAGCTGGAGGATGAGGCAGAGGTAGCTCAAGAAGATGAGGGTGAAGGACAAGCGGTCGAGGAGGGAGCCGATGGTGAAGGCGAAATGGGCTTACCTTACCAATCTTCTGCTATTCCTCCGAGTGCCGAGGATGAGCCCAACTCTATTCTTGTTGAAATCATTGCTCATGGGGATGCCCATGAGTAGCCTAGGAAAAAAGTCCCTAGGGCAATGCTCTTTTATTTTGAACTCTTATGTACTCTGGGCTTTGCCCCTTTTTGTTAATGGAATCACGTGCTTGCTTACGAGTTACTTTTTACTTAGAAAATGCTTGTAACTATTTTTCTAGGTTAGTGCTCGGTTTTTACAGTTTGGCGTGTTACATGGTTTACTCGAGTTTTTGGAACTCGAAATACCTGTAGGTATTTACTTACCTTCTTAGGCATTGATTGCCTTTTTAGGTTTAGCCATTCGACCTTGGTTTGGTCGATCTCGGCTCGGATTTCCTCTTCAGGTATTTAACTACCTTTTAATGTTGTTTACCTTTTTAGGCTCGGCATTTCGACCTCAACCCGGTCGGTTTTAGCTCGGTCAACCTTTTTAGGTTTTTAACCATCTTTAGATGTCGTTTACCTTTATAGGCTCGGCATTTCGACCTCAACTCAGTCGATTTTAGCTCAGTCAACCTTTTTAGGTTTTTAACCATCTTTAGATGTCGTTTACCTTTATAGGCTCGACATTTCGACCTCAACTCGGTCGATTTTAGCTCGGTCGGCTTGTTTAGGTTTTTTAACCTTTCATAAATAAATTTTTAACCATAACAATATTCTTTCCTAATAGCGCAACTAAAAATGATTCTATTTATTAATTTTTTCGGGTGTGCCTCATTAAAACCTTCATGGCCAAGACCTCGTGGGAAAAGACCGGGATAGGAAAAAGAGTACATCGCCTACTTACATAACCTTAACTAAAATAAAACTTAAGGTGGGAAGTGTTCCATGTTCTTAGAACAGCCTTTCCTGACAATTCTTCTAGCCTATAAGCACCATTTCCTAGATTTTCAACTATTCTGAATGGGACAGACCAGTTCGCTGTGAGCTTACCCTCTCTGGAGTCTTTTATCGCGTCGTTTTACAATCTCAGCACTAAGTCACCTTGCATAAATTCCCTTGGTTGCAACCTCGAGTTGTACTTCCGAGTTGCTTTTTGCTTGCATAGCTCTTCTCTGATTTTCGCCTCATCTCGGACTTCTTCAACCATGTCATGCTCAACTCGGATTTCTTCTTCATTCTTACTTTGGTCGTGATGCTGCCTTCAGAAGGAGAGTTCGCCGAGCTCAACTGAGATCATTGCATCGGTCTCGTAGGTTAGCTTGAATGGCATTTCACTAGTTGAAGACTGCGGTGAGCAATGGTAAGCCCATAGGATGCTTGGTAATTGTTCAACCCAAGTCCCTTTTGATTGGCCTAACCTTCTTTTGAGCTCGTTTAAAATGACTTTATTGGCTGCTTCTGCTTGTCCATTTGTTTGTGGATGATCAACCGAGGTCACTTTATGTTTAATTCCGAGGTTGGAGTAGAACTCTCTAAGCTTTTTATCGTTGAATTGCTTTCCATTATCTGTGACAATTGCATAAGGGAGACCGTGCCTGCATATGATGTTCTTCCATACAAAAATCTGAACCTTTTTAGCAGTTATCATAGCTAATGGTTCTGCTTCAATCCACTTGGTAAAGTAGTCTACTCCTACCAACAAGAACTTGACTTGACCTTTACCAACTGGGAAAGGACCGACTATATCCATCCCCCACATAGTAAAAGGCCACGGCGAGAACATGGAATGGAGCTCTTCTCCTGGAGCTCGTGCTAAATTGGCGAAATTCTGACAGGGCTCACACCTATTAGTCTAGGTAGCATAATCCAATCTCATGGTCGGCCAGTAAAACCCCGCTTGCAGGATCCGAGCTGCCAAATATCGGCCACCTGAATGCATTCCACAGATTCCTCGGTGCATCTCATCCATTACGTACTCGGACTGCTCCTTTGCTATGAACTTTAGTAATGGCATGGAGAATCCTCTTCTGTACAGCTCTTCGTCTCGGATGGTGTAATGGCAAGATTTTAGATGAATTCTCCTCGCCTCCTTAGGGTCATTGGGCAATTTGTCTGAGGCTAAATATTCCCAAATTGGCGTCATCCAGCCACGATCATAGTGCCCGGTCATTATCACTTCGGCATTTTTTATGCTCGGTTCGAGAAGATTTTCCTGAATGAAAGTTCTTAGCTGGCCAGCTTTCTTGGTGCTAGCCAACTTAGACAACAGATCTGCCCTGGAATTTTCTTCCCGAGGTATATGCTCAATAGTAAAATTATCAAATTCAGAAATTAGACTATTAACCTTGCAGAGATACCTGGTTAGTTGGGGATCCTTTGTTTGATAATCACCCGAGACTTGTCCTGTTACAAGCTGTGAGTCACTTCGGCATTTTAATTCTTGGACTCCAACTTCTTTAGCTAGCATCAGTCCTGCAATAAGGACTTCATATTCTGCTTGGTTGTTTGAAGCAGTAAACCCAAACTTTAAAGATTGTTCCAAGATTAGATCATCAGGCCCTTCGAGAATTATTCCAGCTCCGCTTCCCTTTAAGTTAGATGATCCATCAATATATAGAAGCCGGATGAAGGATTCCGACCTCGGCTTAGAAGAGAGCTCGGCAATGAAGTCTGAGAGGCATTATGCTTTCATCAGCCCCCTTGGCTCATATTGCAAACCGAACTTTGACAATTCTACCGACCAAGCTATCATTCGTCCTGCTAGTTCGGGTTTCCTGAGAATCTGCTTTATTGGATGATCAGTTTTGACTATAACTTGGTGTGACTGGAAGTAAGGTCGTAACCTCTGAGCTGCCATAATCAAGGCGAGGGCTAGTTTTTCAATTACTTGATATCGTGTTTCTGTATCTTTCAGGATTCTACTCACATAATACACCGACATCTGTTGTTCTTCTTCTTCCTGGATGATTACTGCACTGATTGCATAATCGTTGACAGATAGATACAAATACAAATCTTTGCCGAGCTTAGGCCGAGTGAGGATTGGGGGAGAGGCTAGAAAAAGTTTCAGATCCTCAAAGGCTTTCTCACACTCCTCAGTCCAGGTGAACTATTTTGGTTTTTTCAAAAGCTGGAAGAAGGGTCTTGCCTTTTCTGCGGACTTTGGGAGAAATCGGGATAGAGAAGCTAATCGGCTAGCTAACCTCTGAATTTCTTTCACATTCTGAGGGCTCTGCATTTCCATGACAGCTTTGCACTTATCTGGATTAGCTTCAATTCCTCTATGTGTCAGCATATATCCTAAGAACTTTCCTCCTTGCACACCAAAAGAGCATTTTTCTGGATTTAACCTCATGTTGTATTTTCTGAGTTAACTGAAAATTTCTTCGAGGTCGTCGGGGTGTTGCTTAGGTCATCAGATTTTACCACCATATCATCACCATATACTTCTAGGTTCTTTCTGATCTGGTTGACAAAGACTTTGTCCATAAGCCTTTGATATGTTGCACCAGCATTTTTTAAACCGAAGGGCATTACCCGATAGCAGTAGTTTGCCCCATCAGTCATAAATGCCGTTTTTTCCTCATCGGGCGGATACATCCTGATCTGGTTATAACCTAAATATGCGTCCAAGAAGGACAAAACTTTGTGCCCTGAGGCTTCGTCTACCAGTCTGTCAATGTTGGGAAGAGGATAAGAATCCTTTGGGCACGCCTTGTTGAGATCGGTGTAGTTGGTGCACATTCTCCACTTACCGTTGGCCTTTCTAACCAACACCACATTGGCTAGCCAAGTAGTGTATTTAACCTCTCTGATGAAATTTGCTTTGGCCAGTTTGGCAATCTCCCTGACTACTGCTTGGTGCCTTTCTTCGCCAAGTTTTCTTTTTCTCTGAGCTACAGGCTTGGCTTCGGGACATATAGATAGCTTATGGCACATGAAATTGGGGTCTATGCCAGGCACATCCGATGTCTTCCAAGCAAACAAATCGGAATTCTTTCTTAAGACCGCTTGAATCCGTTGTTTGAGCGAGGGGTCGAGCTGACTGTCGACTTTGGTGCACTGTTCAGCTTGGGCTCCCAACTGGAACCTTTCTAAAGACTCTGTTGGTTCGGCTCTGGACTCATACATCTCCATCCTTGGATCTAGTTCAAACATGCTGACCTAGTTCGCTGAAGTTACCGAACTGACCGAGCTTACCACTTCTGCTTTATCATCCTCATAATTCTTTGCGATATCCTGGTTTCGGGTAACCTTTAGGCTTTCCACATAGCATTACCTGGCTATCCTTTGGTCAGCTCGGACTGCGACTATATCTCCAGACTCGACTGGGAATTTCATTGTCAGGTGTGGGGTGGAGACAATCACTCCGAGTTCATTCAACGTCGGTCTTCCAATAAGGATGTTGCAGGACGTACTGACATCCACAATAACATACCCGACTGATACAGACTTGGAGAGTTTTCCTTCTCCAAACGTTGTTAAGAGGTCTATATAACCTCGGGGTTTTACTTGCTCCCCGGCAAACCCTACTAGCTTGTCTTCCTGCTCTTTTATCAGCTTTTCTGGAATTCCAAGTTTCTTGAAGGTCGCCAGGTATAAAATTAATATCAGCCGAGCTCCCCTGATCAATAAGTGTTCATTTGTCCGAGAAGTTGGCTAATTCGACCGTTATCACCATTGGGTCATCTTGATTTGGATCCAGCCCTTGGAAATCATCATCTGAGAAAGTCCTTGTAGGTTTTCCAGACACCGTGTTTACAAATCGGATGGCTTTTACATGATGCCGCCGAGCTGAACTCATTATTCCTCCACTTGCAAATCCTCCTGAGATTGTATTGATGACCCCTCTGACTCCTCCTCCCGATTCTTCATTAAGAGCCCTATGATTATTCAACCGATCTCCGTTCTGATTATTTCCTTGCAGGTTTGCATCTCGGTTACGGTTGTCATAACCGTGTCTCCGTCGTCGTCGACCAGCTCGTCCGCCTCCATTATCATCTCGGCGAACGAACCGGTCAAGATGACCTGCCCGTACCAAGTCCTCAATTTTTTCCTGGGTTGTTCTACAGTCTTCAGTGGAGTGACCATAGTTTTGATGTCATTTGCATTCTTTACTTCTGTCTGCATTGGCCGACGTTTTGGACGGTCGAGGTAAGGTGAGTAACTCGGCGTTGCACACCTCCTGGAGAATGGTTGCCCGGGATCGGTTTAGCGGCATATAAGACTGGTACCTGGGTTGCCTCTCCAAGAATCCCCTTTCATTGGTCTTTTAGGTCCTTTGTGGATTAGCCTCCCTATCTCTTTCTTTGCTCGGAACCGAGCTCTTGTCTTCAAAACCTCTTTCTCTCCTTTTGAATTCTACCATCTATTCCGAGTTCATGAAACCTGTAGCTTTTTCCTGCAACTCTTCAACATCTCTCTGTGGTTTTCGATATAAATACTCAAAGAATGGCCCCGGCTTCAGACCATGACGGTATGAAGACAGAGTTCCGAGCTCATATTGGGAATTAAAATTTGTTTGGCACTATAACGAGCCATATAATCTCTGAGTGATTCGTTCCTTTCTTATTTAAAATTCACCAGCGAGACCGGGTGCCTTTTAAGCTTTCGGCTCGCTGCGAATTGTGCAGTGAAGTTAGTTACAAGCACATCAAAGGAATTAATTGACCGAGGTGGTAGATTCATAAGCCAGGTTAAGGCAGGGCCTTGCAAAGTGGTTGGAAAAATTTTGCATATGACTGCTTCTAAATCGGTCACCAGGTAAACATAATAAATAAAGGATTCTACATGCTCGGTTGGATCAGTGGTGCCATTGAATTTATCGATGTTAAGGGGCTTAAAATGTCTAGGTATGATTACCTCATCGATGTCATCCGTGAACGGCAACCTCGGTCGTCGGTCTGTTACCCTTTCTTTTTGGATAGTCCTTTCTGCACGAGACTTAGCTTCTGAAGCCTCTGGGCGAGGTTTGGTCTTGGACAGTCGGTTAGTATCATGAGGAGAAGGTACGTAGGATGGATCCTTTTGGCTAGCCTCGGGTGAGGATTGCTCTTCCTCGGAAGGTGTCACTGATCTTTCTCTTTTCCGAGTTCTTAAAAGCCTTTGATTCTGAGCACGTATCTCCTCATTCTCCTTCTGCAGCTGCCTTAACTGTGTCATAACCTCTCCCAGCCGAGGGTTATCTTCATCGATGGAAGGGGGAGGGTGATTGTCATGGTTCTGGCTCGTGTTCGAAGCCTCATGATCTTCATGGTTCATGCTGTTCGCCCCTCCCCTCGGTCCATTCCGTGTAGTCACCATCAAGCTTTCTTATGGAACCGTGGAAAGTTTTTCCTCGGCCCCACGGTGGGTGCCAAATGTTCTTGTCGAGATCCGACCTGGCGGAGTCTCACCGTAGAACGTCTAACCAAGAGTGAACACCGGGGTTGTTTTAGACTAAGGCTTGACAGAATATTGTATTCCGGTCCTACGTATCCCAATGAGAATCAAAGCCAGGCGTAGTTCTAGGTTCAACCCTTGGTCATATGGTGATCTCAACCCCCTAATCTTGTATCTGATGAATACCAACGAGCAAGGACTCTTCAATAGTCTTTTGGTCGAGCTAGTTTCTCTAATACGCTTAAGGGAGAGTCACCTGGGTCAGTTAAAAATGAGTCTCTCCTTTGGGTTCTCCTCTTTTTATAATAGGATCCCCATATCTTTAAGAGATCTGGATTTATCTCCTTTTATCTCTTAAATCTTCTTAGAGATGTGATTTCCTTAATTTAAGGGATATTATCTTTTTTAATCAGATAAGGTTATTTGAGATAATATCAAAATTATTAAAGATAGTATCAATATCTTAAAATGATCTCCTAACCGGATAAGGTTATTTGAGATAATATAAGATTATCAAAGATAATATCAATATCTTATCCTTCCCACCTTGATTGGGTCGGGTATCCAAGCTCGGTGACCGGGTTTTACCCCTCGGCCAGTACATTTATATTGGTAAGAAGTTATTTTTTTCCTATAACATATCTTCATTCAAACTATGATGACTGGATCTAGCTACTATTTTAGGCTTCGCTCTAGACCTTCTACGTCAATTTTCACTTCTTTGTAGACTTTATATTATGGCATATCTGCCTACATTCATTGCTGTAGAAGTTCTTAATAAACAAGCATTCTTGAGTGAGCTGCTATGATATTTTATTTAGGATTCTTGCATGTGATTATTTATGAGCACTCATTTTGTCTGCATTTTTTTAATGCATTTTAATTTTCTAGAATGACCTTCTATAGTTTTTGTAATGTCTGAGATGTTTGGGCAATTAGCTGTTGCTAGTAGAATCCAACCGAGAACTGTCTGGGATCTGAGAAGTAGGAAAGTCCGAGTTGACAATAAAGCTCTTTCACTTATCAGCTCAGAGCTTGGGGGACTAATGTAATGTCTGAGATGTTTGGGCCGTTAGTTGGACCCAACGAGTCAGCCCGGTTGGTTGAAGATTCAGAGATGACCGGGAGACGACTGATGACTGTTAACCGAGAATCAGTTGAGGGAGGTTGTGACCGAGATCGTGCAAGATGGGAAAACATGGGATGAGAAGTAGGTGACTAGGCAGAAATGGTTAACTACGATAACTGTTCGCAGGAGTCCGAGTTATTTTGAATTTAAATTAATGTGTATATAGGGCGAGGGTGGAGGACAGAGCCCCTAGGCTATTTTCTTGTAACTGTTACTCTGTTATTCCAAAGAGAATTTGAATAATACGAGTTCCTTTGGAGTGAGATTGTTTTTGAGAATAGCGATATTGTTCTGTGTTGATTCTATTCCCTAGTGCTAGAATTTGCAAGAACATTTGGTGCCCACCGTGGGGCCGAGGCAAATATTCTCCGATCACACTGTAACTTTCACATGACGATGGTAGGATCGAGAAGCCTGGAAGGAAGAAGGATTTATACTAGTTCGAGTCGAATGTCAAGAAGGCGGTCAAGAGATATAAATAGTGAGGCACTGGAGAGAGAAGTCAGTGACTTAAGACGTCGGGTGGAACAGTTGAGGAGGAGCCAAGATGGAGGAAGGAGTCGGGGTAGGAGCCAGGAAAGGAGTAATTTCTCTCGCTGGAGTGAAAATAGTCGAACTCGGCGAGAAATGAGTGATAGCCGAGAGGAGGAGTCCAGAACTGAGGTGTCAAGCCGAGATAGGCGCAGATCCTGGAATAAGGGAAGCCGAAGTCGAAGCCGAAGTCCTTCTGAAGACAGAACCTATGTTTTGAGAAGTGAGATTGGAGATTCCAGTCAGGAGATGCGTCTTCGTCGTTCCGACGAGAATCTAGTTACAGAAGAGGTAGAGAATACCAAGAATGACGTTCGAGGGGAAGGAGAGATCATCCTTTCACTGATGAGGTGATGTCAGAGCCGGTACCACGCAATTTCCATTTCCCAAAGATGAGACACTATGACGGTACCTCAGATCCACAAGAGCATCTCACGGCCTTCAATGTCAAAGTGATGGTTTCACACATCTCGTCGAGGGTCAAGTGCCATGTTTTTCCGACAACTCTCGAGGGCCCGGCTCTCATGTGGTTTTCTCAATTGCCACCGAGATCGGTTTACTCTTGGAATGATTTGACCTAGAATTTTGTCATACAATTTGCTACCAGTAGAATGTACAGGAAGACCTCGGCTTGCTTGGATAACTTTAAACAGGAGAAAAATTAGTCACTGTCTGAGTATCTAGATCGATTTACCGCGGAGATAGTGAAGATCAGAGATTTGGAACCTGATGTAGCTCTACATTCCATGAGGGCTGGTTTAAGAGAAGGACCTTTTCTAGATTCGTTGTCAAAGAGACCGGCTATTGATATAGATGATCTCAGGCAGCGAGCTTCCAAGTACATCAGCATGGAGGAGGCGAGAGAAGCAAAAAGGAAGGAAAGGGCATATAATCAAGAAAGAAAAACAAATCAGAATGTCAGGAGGAGATTGGCATCCAGAATTGAAGAGTTGCCCAGATTGTACGAGCCGAGAGTCCCGAAGTATACCATGTACACTCCTTTCAATACTACGAGAGCGCAGATCCTAGATGAGGTATGTCATGCAGGCTTTGTGGAGTATCCTCCTCCTGCCATTGCACCAGAGTCGGCAGATGGGAGAACGTACTGCCGTTTCCACAACTTGTATGGTCATACTACTGAAGAGTGTGTTGAATGGAAGGATTAGATTGAGGAATTGGTTTAGATGGGGGAACTTACAGACTACGTGCAATGGGGAGGACCGAGAAGGCAAGCATCGTGGAGAGGGTATGGTGGCAGAGGTCGAGGAAGGGGCGCAGGAGGAGGAGGAAATGTATTCAGAAGAGAAGACCATGAGAGAATAGGGAATGAACAGAATAATGAAGATCATCGTGTCAAAAGTAACCCTCAGGTGAGAGGCGTTATAAATACCATTTCGGGAGGTTTTGCTGGAGGGGGCATAACTAATTCGGGGATAAAGAGGCATCTCAGAGCAGCGAGGTCAGTCTACTTGGTCATGTAGAAACCAGCACAAAATCATCATCCCATAACCTTCACTGATGATGATTTTGTAGGAGCTGATCGGAATCAGGACGACCCCATGGTTATCTCGGTGGAGCTAGCAAACTTTGTAGTGAGGAAAACTTTGTTAGATCAAGGGAGTTCAGCCGACATCTTGTACTATAGAACCTTCAAGAAGTTGGGAATACCGGAGAATGAGATCAAGGAGTTCAGGAATACCTTAATGGGTTTCGCTGGGGAGCATGTTGAAACTCGGGGGTATGTTGAGTTACTGACAAAGCTCGGTAACGGTGTAGCTTCCCGAACCATTGCGGTGAAGTTCATTATCGTAGATGCTCCTAGGGAAGCATACAATCTAATTCTTGGCCGACCAAGCTTAAATGAATTAGGGGCTATAGTTTCTACACCCCACTTAACCATGAAGTTCCATTCAAATACTGGTGAGGTGGTCTCGGTTAGAGCTGAACAGACGTAGGGGTGGGCATGGGACGGGTTGGGACGGGTTAGGCTTGTCCCTCACCCGATCCTAAACTTCGACAGAGTCAATTCTTTGAACTCGAACCCGTCCTCAAACCCGAAGGAACCCGATCATATAAGGGTTCGATTAAGACCGGGCCAAGATGGGACAGGACCGGGTTGACCCGAAGAGAATGTAGGGGCTGGGAAACAAAAAAGAATGCAAATATCCAACAAGTTTGAAATCTACCTACACCCCACACCCCTGGGCCTAATGTTAACCAATATCTAGAAAGCCACCTAGTGATAAATAATAACAACCTGTATAGCAGACTAGAAACTCGTTGAGTAAAACCATCCAAGTGAAGTTAGCCAAAAATTCATCCTTGAGCCAAGACAAAGTTAAACCGCAGGCAACTAGAGGAAAAGGTGAAGGGAATCAAACACACTGCAGCACATGTAAATGAGAGCAAAAATGTATGAACGATGTAAGTAGTTTAATTGAAATATAATTTAAAAGCCACAATAAACCAGCAACAACCAGAGAAGATGGATGCTATTTAAAAATAAGGCCACCACAGGAAACAACCAGAAGATCAACACCACTAAACAACCAAACCAGAGATGAAGCATGACATAGCCAATTGAGCCCAAAACGCAAGCAGAGATAAACAAATGTTGGAAAATCCTATAAATGCAATCTGCACTGAATTGTGCCTGTCACCAGCAGGGTAACCGAATCCTTAAATTCTTTATGAATGAAATAACATAACCACTATCTGTCCTCTTTATCCATCAATACTCCACAGAAAAATGAAAATCATAATCAGCAATATAAAGTGGCAATAGCAGAATGTCTGGCAATACTTCAGTGCAATATAAGCTGTAAATGTCCACTAATTAGCTGTCTACTAAGCTGCCTATCATTCACAAAATAAGCGGCAGCTGCCTATCATTCACAAAAAAGCTACAGCTGCCTATCATTCACCTATCATTCACAAAATAAGTTGCAGCTGCCTATCATTCACAAAAAAAGGCTGCTATATATAAAGATTGTTTATCAGTCAATATTCATGGGAGCTTAATGCTCATCATTTGCTCCTTGGGGCTCAGGAATCTTAGCATAAACATCTGCAAAAACACATAAGTTTGATCTATATCAAATCAATATTTTGAAATTAACTAACTAACAAGATATAAAGTATTAAACTCACCATCAACAATCTTCTCAGTGCTGTCAAATTGATCAAATTCCTTATCATCAATCTTGAGGCCATTGGGGTTTAACCAATTTTGAGTGCAGATAAGAGCTTCAGCCATTCTAGGCGACAAAGAACTGCGGAAGACATCAAGCACACGACCGCTGGTGCTAAAACATGACTCAAATGCAACAGTAGAAACCGGGACAGCAAGTACATCACGAGCCATGACGGAAAGGATTTTGTATTTTGTAGAATTTGCCTTCCACCGGTCCAAAATGTTAAAATCAGCATTCTCCATGTCATCCACAACACCATCTCCCAAATATCTCTCAAGATCATATTTTTCAGAATTGGTTTTAGCAGTCTTCAGTTTTTTCCATGCTTGCTTTCTAATCTCACAAAAACCCTTGACAGTAGTTGACCCATTAAGACTCTCATCCAATCCCAAATTCTTGGAAGAATCTCCAGCACCTTCACTTTCATTATTTTCATAAATCCCTTTTGCATAAAATTCGTACAAACCATCCAAAGTGTCTTTAACTAAAATAGACATATTGGTTGCCAATTCTTTGTCATATGTATCCTTTAAACTCTAAGTGATATAATCAAGTTTGAAGCGAGGATCCAATACAACCGCAACAAACAAAAATGGGTTGAACTTTGCAACATTTCCATAATATTTGTCATATTTTGCTTTCATAGAACATCCATAGACCCCAAAAGATCAAATTGATTAGTACTCCATGATATCAAAGAAGATTATATTGATGCGATTTCATGGTAACAGTTGATTGATGTCACATGCAAAGAACCGGAGAAACACAAAGTCATCTCATAGAAGATTTGTAAAAATTGAATAAAAATCCTAGAATTTTGCCAATCCAAAGTCGTTGGAACCCAACTTTCTTCTTCCCTTTCTCATCTTCACGGAACCATTTACGATAATCTGACTCTTGATCATAAAGCCTATCAAACGCCTTCTCATACTTCTCTGCATGTTCCAACATAATGTAAGTAGAATTCCACCTAGTTGGAATATCTAATCACACAAGGCTTTGAGACCTAATCATTTCGGCCTCGATGCATTCTTTAAACCTCTTAAGTCTTTGGGGATAAGATCTAACATACCGCACAACATTCCTAATGCTATCAATGGAAGTTTGTTATTCCTTTATACCTTCATTCACAATCAAGTTCAGAATATGAGCACAACACCTCATGTGCAAGTATTTTCTGCCACAGACTAGCCCACCCCTAGCATCTAATTTTTTTTTAAAGTATGCAATGGTTGTATCATTTGAGCTTGCATTACCAACTGTGATTGCAAACACTCTTTCAATGCCCCATTCTCTTAAGCACCTCTCAACCTCTCTTCCAATGGTTTCGCCCTTATGGTTTTCAACTAGGCAAAAGTTCAAAATTCTTTTTTGAGGCCTCCATTCTTCATCAATGAAATGCCCCGTCAAACACATGTAAGCTAAATTCTGATTTGAAGTCCAACAATCTGTTGTCATACAAACACGATAGCATGACTTCACAAACCAAGCCTTTAACTTTTTATTTTCATCCAAAAACAGCTGGTAGCAATCTCTTAAAATTGTGAACCTGGATGGCACTGTAAATCTAGGCTCTAATCGGTTCATCATTTTACGAAACCCACGCCCTTCTACAGCCTTAAATGGCATCTCGTCGGAGATAACGAATTCAGCCACGGTCCTTCTATAATCCTCTAAGTTATAGCCAACATAATTTTTTGCATTTAGGCCATCTTCTCCCTCATCTATCTTTGGCATATAACCATGAAGTGTCCCCTTCTTCCCCGCTTTAGAAAATATCCACTTATGAGACCTATGCAGGTGTTTGTTCAAAGTATTCGTGCCATGTTTATTTGGATGACAGAGATATATGGAACGACAATGGTTACATTTGGCCTTGTGTTCGCCCTTAGTCTCCTCCAAAGGAAGCTTAGTGAGATGATCCCAAACCATGGATTTCTTATTCTTACTACCTTGTCCCACAGCCTCTACTTTTCCACCCTCAATCTGCTCAGATATTGGTGGTACGATAGAACCAATTGCAAGAGGTGTTGGGTTACAAATTTCAGTCTCTAATGCCGTAGACGGATTAGCCTCTCTATCTGCCATTTCTATTTACCTAAACAAGTAAAAAAGAGCATTTATTTCAAATTTCAAGAAACAGTAAACTGAAAAACTGAAACTGAAAGCTAATAGTAAACTGAAGGCATCTAAATCATACATTAGGTCACAAGCTAGCATTAGCATATAAAACAATGTTCTCCTAAGACAAGCAAAAAATAGTGGATATTTCCTTTCGAAATCGAAGCTATATTTAATACTTAAATTCTTATAAAGTAACCACAAAGTAACCTCAAAGTACCTGTTACAGTAGAAATAAAATACCCTTTCAACCATAATTAAACTAGTAAAACATGTGCAGATCCACCTTACTGAATATTTATCTCTGCTACCTAAACCCAGGACGCCTAACATAGTGTGAAAAGAGAGTGAGTTACCATTGTTTACAGAGGAGAGGGAGAGGGACAATGACAGTTCAGTTGTTTCTTCCTATATTCTTCAAGGCTAGCAGAAATTGAGATGAAAACCTAAAGACAAAATCAGAAATCAAGGATCAAAACAAAATGAGAGGGATGGGTTTTAGAAATCATTTTAGGGTTTCAAAATATTTTCCAAAATTTGGGAGTGAGAAAAGAGAGTGGCAGAGAGAACATACTGTGTGAGATGATAAGAGACTGGAATGGTGGTTCTTGTTTTCCGGCGGTCGTGAGTGGCGGTTCTCTTCGTACACCAGGGGAAGCACAAAACAGAATCTCATTCCTCCTTGAGTTGCAGGCACAGCAGCCAGCAAAGATGTCGACGTCATCGTGTGTGACCGTGTTAGTGGGTCTTCCTCGAAGCCGTCGTCACATCGTGTGTGGGTTGGTCAACTAGAAGCCGTCGTCACGTCGATGCCATGGCTGATGTGAGCGTGAGTGTTTTAGTGAAATGTAAAATTTTGCTAACCTAATGTAATGGGATTGGACTGTATACAATAAGGGGATTGGGTGGGGGTAAAAAAAAAGTGTGTAAATTTAGTGTTAAGTTTATGTGGGACAGGCCGGGTAACCCGGACCCGTCCTGAACTCGGTTATGGGTTTCCAAAACAGCATAGGGTTCGTCCCTTTTTATTTTCGGGTCTGTCCATTCACCAACCCGAAGCTGTCCGGTCGGGCCAGGTTACCGGGTCGGACCGGGTTATGCCTCACCCCTAATCAGAAGGAGGCTCGACAGTGTTATGTAGATAGTTCGAAGGTGAATTTTAAAGAAGAGGAAAGGTCAACCCAGAAGGGAAAGGAAACAGATCAAAAACAGAAGGGTGAGGTGCAGGCGGCTTCAGTGGGAACAGTCGAGTTAGATCCTCAGGTAGACATGAAGGAGTTGCGCCCACAGTCGGCAGATGATTTAAAGAAATTTCGAATAAGAAGAAAGGAGGGGCAGGGCACACATATTGGAACACAACTTGAAGTTGACGTAGAAGAGGAAATAATCTAGGTAGTCATGGAGAATTCCAATCTCTTTGCATGGAGTACTGCTGATATGCCTGGTATGGATCCAAGAGTCGTGTGTCATAAACTTTCCCTATGCACTGGAGCAAAACCTATCTCACAGAAGAAAAGAAAGGTGGGGAAGAAAGAAGGAAGGTAATAGAGGACGAAACCATAAGGTTGGTGTATGCAAACTTTATTCGGGAGGTGAAGTATACTACTTGGCTCGCGAATGTGGTTTTGGTGAAGAAGTCAAACGATAAGTGGTGTATGTACACTGACTACACCGATTTAAATAAGGCTTGCCCTAAGGACTCGTATCCCCTGTCCAGCATTGATCAGCTGGTGGATGGAGCATCAGGATATCAAATTCTCAGTCTCATCGACGCATACTCGGGTTACAACTAAATTTAAATGTATGCACCGGATGAGGAGAAGACATCCTTCATGTCTAACAGAGCCAACTACTACTATAAGTTTATGCCATTCGGCTTGAAGAACGCAGGGGCCACTTATCAGAGACTGATGGACAAAGTTTTTGAAGGTCAAATTGGAAGAAACATGGAGGTTTACGTGGATGATATCGTGGTAAAAACTGAGGAGTTGAGAAAGCATGCCGAAGACTTGAGAGAGATCTTCGGTTTAGTTCGAAAATACAATATGCGACTTAATCCCGAGAAGTGCAATTTCGGGATCAAGGGCGGGAAGTTTTTGGGACTCATGTTGACGAACCGAGGGATTGAAGCAAATCCTGAAAAGTGCTGAGCAATCATAGAGATGAGAAGCCCAGTCAATGTCAAGGAGGTGCAGAGACTCGCAGGCAGATTGGCATCTTTATCCAGATTTTTATCGAAGTTAGCTGAGAAGGCTAGGCCCCTATTTAAGTTTCTTAGAAAGCCGCAGCAATTTGAATGGGGCTCCGAGTGTGAAGAAGTATTTCAAGATTTCAAATCTTTCTTGAGTTCCCCACCCATCTTGATTAAACCGTAAGTTAAAAAGGAACTTATACTATATTTTTCGGTGACCGAGATGTCCATGAGCGCAGTACATGTTCAGGAGGTGGAGAAGAGGTAACTTCATGTGTATTACATCAGTCGGGTATTACATGACGCTGAGACAAGATATCAGGTAATCGAGAAGTTGGCATTTGCTTTGGTTATTGCAACCAGGCGATTATGGCCGTATTTCCAAAGCCATCAGATAGTAGTGAAGACAGATCATCCTATCAGGGAGGTATTACGGAAGCCCGAGTTGGCCGGGAGGATGATTGCATGGTCTGTGGAGTTATCCGAGTTCGGGCTTGAGTACGAACCTAGAGGGCCAATAAAGGTCCAATGCCTCTCAGATTTTGCTGCCGAGTTACTCCCAGAACCAAAACTGGAATCGGAGTGGTGGATCTTGTATGTGGATGGGGCATCTAATATCAGAGGCAGCGGAGCAGGAGTGATTCTCGAAGGACCGGGAGACCTAGTCTTGGAGCAGCCGTTGAGGTTTGATTTCAAAGTTTCGAACAATGAAGCCAAATATGAAGCAATGATAGCAGGTTTGAAGTTGGCAAAGGGAGTGGCAGTTAAAGTAGTCAAGTGCAGAAGCGATTCACAACTAGTTACCGGACAAGTCAAAGGAGCTTTCCAAACCCGAGAACCACATTTAACCAGGTACTTATGTATAGTTAATTCGTTGGTTTCTGAATTTGAAAAGTTCGAAATTGAACATATATCGAGAGACAAAGATAGTCGAGCAAACCTGTTGTCCAAGTTAGCCAGTACTAAAACTCCTGGAGGACATAAGACTGTCATCCAAGAGACACTTTCAAAACCAAGCATTGTAGAGGAGAGGACTTTGTTGGTGATCGAAGAGGCAAGCAGAGAATGGATGGAGCCGAAATGGAGTTTTTTGACGAAGGATGTTTTACCTGAAGATGCTCAAGAGCCTAGGAAGATTCGCAGGCAGGCTAGTCGATACACAATTGCGAAGGGGGTGTTATGTAGGCGGTCCTTCTCGGGCCCAATGTTGAAGTGTATTACCAAAGACAGAGCCAAGTATGTCATGGCCGAGTTGCATGAAGGGATCTGCGGAATACACAATGGAGGGCGAGTACTTGGAAGAAAGGTTATCCGAGCCGAGTATTATTGGTCGAAGCTGATGATAGATTGTATCGAGTTTGTCCATAATTGTGATGAATGCCAAAGGCATGCGGTAATTCCACACACAAAACCGGAAGAGCTACACAACATTCTTCCAGCATGGCCTTTTGACATGTGGGAGATTGACATTCTCGGGCCTTTTCTAGTAGCAAAAGGGCAAGTGAAATTTTTATTGGTTGCTGTAGACTATTTTACAAAATGGATAGAGGCGAAACCATTAGCAAAAATCACTGCTAGCGAGGTGTAGAAGTTTGTGTGGAAGAGCATCGTGTGCAGATATGGGATTCCAGTAGTGGTTATTTCTGACAATGGGAAACAATTCACGGACAAAGTGCTCGCCAAGTTCTGTAGTAACCTCAGAATCAAACAAAGATTCTCGTCAGTGGAGCATCCACAGACTAATGGTCAGGCAAAGGCGGCTAACAAGGTAATCCTCGGGGAACTGAAGAAGAGGTTAGGAAGAGCGAAGGGAAGGTGGACTGAGGAGTTATCGAGCATCCTGTGGGGTTATCAATGAACACCCCAGTCAACAACAAAGGAGACACCTTTTCGACTAGCTTATGGGGCTATTGCAATGATACCAGTCGAAGTAGGAGAGACGTTTATCAGGAGAGATCTCTATCAGCCAGAAATGAATGAAGAAATGAGGAAATAAGAATTAGACTTGATAGAAGAAGTCCGAGTAAGAGAGGCAGAATGCAAGAGAAGGATTGCTGAGAGACACAATGCGTTGCTAAAACCAAGAAACTTTGAAGTGGGAGACTTGGTACTACGGCTACAGGGAAGTGCTCGAAAGGACCCATCTGAAGGGAAGGAAAGTTCATAGAAGGAAGGTGTAAAAAAAATCAGGGAGGAAGGTTCGGCAGAGAAGAAGGAGGGGAATAAAGGAGAAGTTGTAGAGTCAAATGGAGGAAGGTTTGGTATGGAAGAAAAGGTTGGAAGAAAAAAGAGGAGACGGTTTTTGGAGCAAAGTTTGGCAGACAAGGAAGAAGGAAAAGAACGGTTTGAAATATAAAATGAAAACAACAATGTTAATAAGTCTCGGAAGAAGGTGTTGGGAGAAGTAAGCAAAAAAAAAGAGTTTTGGCAGAGAGGAAAGATGGAAAGAAATGGTTTGAAGTATAGAATGAGAAGTGGCAATACATCAGCCGAGTATTACGTGACGCTGCAACGTTGTTCTCGGAAAGAATAGAGAACAAGCAGGAGGATGAAAATGAGAAAGTGATTTTAAAAGCAAACTGAAATGAAGAGTTATAATGATATAAAGAAGCAGAAAAAGAAAAGGCAGCTTGGGGAATGGGCGGATAGGACCAGTTGTCGAGGTGTATGGAGGATGATTTGGTATAAAGGAGAAGAGGAGATTTTGTTTTAAAGAGGGCCCAAGGAGGAAGGTTTGGTAGAGGAAGAGAGTTGGAGTAAGCAGTTTGGAGAATACGAGAGTCGGACAGATAATAAAGTTTTCGGATGAGTTTTAAGTGAGTTTGTAACAGAAAGTTGTGGAAGGAATGCGGAATCAATTAGTGAAGTTCATGGGAGAAAATTCACTGGCAAAGGAGATAAGTGGTACTCTACACGAATTAGAGCCGATGTTTAAAGGTGAAATGGCGAAATATGAGAAAGAGGGGGAATAATCTTATGTTACCATCGAGGTGATGAGTTTTAAGTTATGTTGAGGCGTATTGATCGATTAGATCCAACCAAACACACATACATAGTCAAGTCATACTTAGCAAAATTTGGCATTAAAGTGCCATAGATACATCCGGATAAACAAAAAGAAAATTGAAGTTTAATTGATTTAACATGTTGAAGTAGTGGGTAACATATTTTACTGCTGAGGGACATTTTCCTCAGCAGTTAAAGTATCGTGGGGAGCAACATTGATGTTCTGGGCAGAATCTGCATTTCCAACATTCTCGGACACAGAGAGGAAGGCTTCAGAAGTTTTCGGCAACGGAGGGGGGACACAAGGCCGCCGTCTATGATTTCTTTCCAGACATAAGCCTGGAGATGTCAAATTCAGGAGAAATTATGCGCACTTGTGCCAAGGCTGCGTTAAAGCCATTTTCATATTGATCCCCTGCCTCCAGCTTACAAGCTTTAAGCTCGGATTCCAGTGTAGCCTTCTCAATCTTGTATTGCTCGTTCAAACTGACAACGGAGTTCTTCACAGCTTCCATCTTAGCAATCATGGTTGCATTATGGTCTTTGGCTACCTTTGCTGCTTTTTCTGCTTTTTGCAAGTCTTCTTTCAAATCAGCTTGACTTTTTTTGAGTTGTTGATAAAGGTAAACAGCCGGTTATTGTGACGACCATTAAGAGAAACCCAGCATGCTTTCTTGTTCAACCTAATGGCAAAGAAGTGAAAGAATTTATCTATAGAAACCTCAATACCGAGTTTCGGCAACAATATTTCAAAAGCTCGGATGAATGCCCAACTATTTGGGTGTAGCTGGGTTGGGGCAAGATTGAGAATGAAGAGAATTTCGTTTTGAAAAGGAGTAAAAGGAAGCTGGATGTTCAACTCTTTAAACATGTTTTTATAAAGAAATATGAAGGGGAAGTCATCGGGAGCAGCAGAAAAGCAGACTCGGTCAAAGGAAGAACATGGAAAGAAAATAAATTTCGCTTCCATAGCAGGAGTGGACAGATTAATCTCCTTACGGAGTTCTATCATGGAGGAGGATGACTGATAGTCAGAGAAACGAGAGATTACATCGGGATCCACCCACTCATAACCCGCCACTGGAATCACCAGAGGGCGAGGAAGAACCACTCTTCGCCTCCTACGGTGGCCAGTGGAATCAGAAGTATGTTCATCACCAGAATCATTGATGGACACAGTTTTCTCAGAGGAGTTGGAAGAAAAAGAAGAAGCAGACGATTCATCAAGAATGAGGATCTCAGGAATGGGGTGGATGCGGAATCAGGGAGGTTCATGTTAGGAGAAGGGGAAGCCATGGATATACGAATAAGTTTAAAAGTATAAAGGTAAGGTACGTACCTTAAAAGGTGCAAGGAGGAAGAAGAAGGTGCTGGGAGTTTGTTGAGATAACTCTGGAAGACATAGTGGGTAAGAAAATGTAATGAGGGAAAAGGGGAGGTGATAAGCCTCTGGTTATCTAGTTTTATAACTAGTAAGATCATGGTTTTTGTGCTAATTATTTGAGTTCAATCTCGTTTTAGCCCAAATTTGGATTTAATTGTCCTCAAGCAACATTTTGAGTTTCTTAAGTAGTTTAGGGCATTTTAGTTAATTTTAAGCCAAATAAAGCATTTACTGCTATTTCATATTTTCAGGTTAAAAGGGAAGCACTTAGAGCCAAGGGAATGGAGAAAGCAGTGGAAAATGCAATCCTGGAAGTTTCGCCTCGCGAACCTGAAGACCAGCCTAAACAGCAACAGTCACCCTTTCTGTCTCGCCTCGCGAATCACTATCTCGCCTCGCGAGCCTGAAGGCCTGACTGTACCAGAGGATGTCATCCTTTCTGTCTCACCTCGCGAATCACCATCTCGCCTCGCGAGAACCCAATTTTGAACTGGCGCCACATTTAATATTCACCTCGCGAGCGGGCGCAGATTCTGAAGGTTATAAATTGTTGTTTTAGGACAGATTAGAGGAACTGATATATCCACTGTTTTGCGAATTTTCTAGATTTTGTATTACGTTTTTGATGGAGAACTAATTCCCTGAGATTAGTTTGCTGTAATCGGTTTCCGCCGCACTTGAGGTTCTATAATTCCCAATCTTATTGCTTTTACCTTTCAATACTATCTTATATGTCTTGTTTACTTAATTCAAGTTATATAGGATAAGTATTGGTTAATTTCGATGATCATATGTTCCTTACTCTAATCGCGTTTGCTTAATTCGCGTGTGTTCAATCGTGTTTGCTTAATTCACGAAGATCTTAATCCGTTTGCTTAATTCGGAATAGGAACATATATCTCGTAGTGTCAATTGCGCTTGTCTAATTGTTGCTACAATCGACAAGGGATTAGAATCCGCTTAGGGCATGGAATTATGTGAATCAATGATAGTTGGGAAACCGAGAACAGTAGATTAATCATTTTCAACTTATTGATAAACACTTGTTTACATTGTTTTTCTTAATTGAATCATTCAACAACCCCCCCCCCCCCCCCCCAACCCAAAACTGATTTGAAGGTTAATAACAATCCAAGAGTCCTTGAGAGACGATACTCGAGTTGTCGCGCCCTAACTGCAGTTTTTGTAAACCACTCGTTCTTTTTGACCCGTTGGCGCCGTTGCCGGGGACTCTTGTTGTTATTTTCGCATTTTCTTTTTGATTTTCTGCTGAATTAGTTCTGGCTACTAGGTCTGGTTGTTCTAATCTATTTGATTTTGATCCTGAAATTGAAAGAACTTTGCACACACGCCGTAGAGGAATTCAGGATAACACTAGTTCACCAACCAGTAGTGATTCTGATTCTGAACTTGCTTTTGATAACATGGCTGATCAAAGAACATTAAGCCAGCTTGCTGCTCCTGATGTTAATTATAATGGTTTGTGTATTGAGTATGCTAATGTTGTTGCTCCTTTTGAATTAAAATCTGGTTTAATACAGTTGTTGCCAAGGTTTAGTGGTCTTGCAGGTGAGGATCCGCACAAGCATCTGAAGGAATTCCAGGTTGTCTACTCTACACCTTTGAGACCGGAAGGAATAACAGAAGACCATATCAAGCTGAGAGCCTTCCCGTTCTCACTTCAAGGTGCTGCAAAGGATTGGTTGTATTACCTTGAACCGAATTCTGTTACAACCTGGAATGATTTGAAGAAGGTCTTCCTAGAGAGATACTTCCCTGCCTCCAGACACTACTAGAAATCCATCTTTTTCGGACGGATTTTCATACGGATTTCGGACGTAAATTGGACAAATTCGTCCCAAATTCTGTCCGAAAATATTTACAGACGGATTGCGGACGGAATATGGACAACGTGGAAATCCGGATTTTGGTTATTTTTCGGACGGATTTCGGACGGATTTATTTTTGTTTTCCAACGGATTTGGGACGGATGCTGTGATTTTGTTGGTTATGTTTCGGACGGATTTATTTTTGTTTTCCAACGGATTTGGGACGGATGTTGTGATTTTGTTGGTTATTTTTCGGACGGATGTTGTGATTTTGTTTGGGACAGATTTCCCACGGATTTAAGACAGAAACGTTTATCCTTTTGAGACGGATTTTGAACAAATTTAATAAAAATTATTTTTTTATAAAGGAAATTGACTCAAATTTATAAATTGACTTAATTTACTTTTGAAACAACACTGAGATGAAATATCAAAATCATTATTCAAGTTTTAGTTTCACACAGATTGAGATAAAACTGAATTGAAAATTGACATATTTGAACAAATCACCAAACAAGACATTAACCTGTGAAGAACAATCAAGTATACCTGTTAATATTTTTACCTAATAGTCAAGATCAATTACATAAACTAAATTCATATAAGTGTTTCATCATTCTAGTTCTAGCACAATAAAACAAACCACTATGATCAAAGTACTCATTAGTCAAACAAAGTAACACAAACTAGAGTAATATGTTTATCGATCTAAAACAACATAAAACTAACTAGTGTCATCAAGGTGTCATCAATCTATATTAAATCAAAACAAAGTAGAGACATTTAAGGACTCACAAATCTAGATCAAAGCCATCAACCAACATTAAAATTATCATCATTGTCGCCATTGGAGGGCTCACTAGTCTCATTTGATCCATCTTGCATAGTTGTCGTAGAAACAAAGTTTGGAGGTAGTGGCATATTTAACTTCCCAAATAAAGCAACAACCAAACTTTCAGTTGATTCAATCCTCTTTTGTTGCTCCTCCAACTTATGCTTTTGCTCTTGATTTATAAGTTCTTGCTCTTTAACCTTTTCCTGCCATTTTACTAGCTCTTGTTCCGTGTTTGTGTCCTTAGATGCACTTGAGGATGAATTGACAGCATACTTTGAAGAGACATTTAAATCAAAACAAAGTAGAGACATTTAAGGACTCACAAATCTAGATCAAAGCCATCAACCAACATTAAAATTATCATCATTGTCGCCATTAGAGGGCTCACTAGTCTCATTTGATCCATCTTGCATAGTTGTCGTAGAAACAAAGTTTGGAGGTAGTGGCATATTTAACTTCCCAAATAAAGCAACAACCAAACTTTCAGTTGATTCAATCCTCTTTTGTTGCTCCTCCAACTTACGCTTTTGCTCTTGATTTATAAGTTCTTGCTCTTTAACCTTTTCCTGCCATTTTACTAGCTCTTGTTCCGTGTTTGTGTCCTTAGATGCACTTGAGGATGAATTGACAGCATACTTTGAAGAGATATTTGTTCCTATAGAACCTAGACCATATAATGTCCCTTTTTTGCCTTTAGGAACTACTTCTTTCCAAACAGTCAAGTCATCTGGCATATTTTGGCTTTCACAAGACAACCCGTCACCATCCTCATGTTGACACAATGACAATACTGAAAGCTCTGATTTTCTCTTTTTAAAATTTCCCTACAAAACATTACAGTTTGACTTTTGTTAGTCATTTCACTAACAAACAATTTTGAACCATGCATGCAACAAAAGTTATAGAAAAATTAAAGTTAACACCACATACTATGGCATTCTCAGATATATTATCAACCCAAGTGTTGTCCTTTTTCAAATGGCATTTAGCAAACACTTCTTCTATGGAAGGTTTGACCTGTATAGCTACCTCCTACACTTTGTCATAACTTCAATGAGAAAATTCACAATAGTTCATAAAATTAAATACTCAAGCAAACAATTTCAAGTGTCTTACCATTCTACGTGCATGCTCACCCATAACCAGTATGCACAGAGCTACCTTCATTTGAAGCACGATTTGCAGTGTTTGCCACAGACAAATTCTTAAACTTCTTATCTGATGCCCAATAATGTATTAGTTGATTCCATATTGGTATAGGAATGTACTTTGGCTTGTACTCTTGACTTTTTTCATATTTTTTCCTCTCTTCATACATAATACTCCTAAATCGAGCTTCTCCCTTGATGTCAAAAATTTGACGAATCCTTGCATCATATTTTGGTTCCCATCTACAGTTCTTCTACAAAAGAAAATAAAATTGATATGATATGTAAGCAACCATAAATTCTGCAAACCATCTTTGATACAATATATTAATGACATATATTATCTAATATCATATTTACCTTAAATTCTTTAAACCACAAATCTCGCATATCAGTAGTTGAATGTCCCCAAGTAGGACAAAACCAATCTAACTTGCTCTTAATGGCAACAGTTAAGAAGCGAACAGTAGATGATGGATTAAACCTGTTAGTGTAAAAGACATTGTAAGAAATATATGCACGTTAATCATACTTTACAAAACTATAAGTTCATAGCTTTCGCTTAATAATATTGTTGTACTTACTCATCTCCATAAGGCTTTATTTCTGGAAGACATTCTTGATCAACATGTCCATCAACCTGAGATTCGATGATGGATGATTGAGTATTTGGCAAAGTTTGTTCAGAAGTTTGAGGTAGACTAGGTGGCGGTGATGGTATTTGGGTTGGTGATGGTGATGGTGATGGTGATGGTGATACAGATGGTGATGATGTAGTGTTCACATGTGGTGATGGTATTTGGGTTGGGGTTGGGGTTGGTGATGGTGATGGTGATGGTAATACTGATGTCGTGTTCACATGTGGTGATGGTGTAGGCAAGACATGTGATGATGATGGATTTGTGGGTACTTGTGTAGATGGTATGGTTGGTGGTAATATAGGTGCAACTTGTACAGCAATTCCACCTCTACCAGATGAGCGTCGACCTCGAGAGGACAAAGTCCTTCCACCTCTATTGGTACCTCTACCTGACATCTAAAATGACAAATAAATTTACATATATAATATTTTATGATAAGCAAAGCATATTTATTTATGAATAAAAGAGCAAAACTTAAGCACAAGTGTTAAAGATTAACCAAAACAATAATTATACCCAAACCAGAAATATGTCATCAAAAACATACATACGAGACCATTAAAAAACCAAGACAAGAAAAAACAACTATAAATTTATTCCTCATTGTCACTTGGATCACTAAACTCTTCATCTTCATCTAGCACATCATCCATCGTCTCCTCCTCACTATCGTCATTGTCATCATCATAATCATCATCATCATCATTGATAAAATTATGGCCACCATCATAAAATCCATCAACCTCATCAAATCTTCCATCATCATCTAGTAATGTAATAGGTATATCAAGGTCAATTGAGATGTGACCCAAATTTTGATTTGTGAAATCCTCTTGATATGCAAAGTCACCAATTTGTTGATCCTTAATCACACCCCTAGCTTTGGTTTTGATTACAAACCACCAATCTGCATTGTTCCTAGTTCTTATTGGATGTGGAGCAAAATACACTTGAATTGCCTTTTGTGCAACAATAAATGGATCATATTTTCCATAATGTCTATTGTGTCGAACTTGAATGATACCATATTGTTTATCCACCTTTGTTCCTCTACCAATTGTAGGATCAAACCACTCACATTTGAACAACACAACCCTTTTTAATGGTAATCCAGGATATTCAATTTGGATAATTTCTTCAAGTTGGCCATAGAAGTCTTTTTCATATTCACCATATCCTGTACCTTTAACACATACTCCACAATTCATAGTAGACTTTCCAATTGAATGTGCTTTTGTGTGAAATTTGAAGCCATTCACAAAGTAAATAGGCCAAGTTTTTACAATTCTTAAAGGACCCCATGACAAGGCATGTATATTTGAATCTAGCACATTATTTGAAGGATTGTCAACCTACATAAAATCATTCAACAATAAGAGTGTTACTAAAATTACATTCAAAATACAGTATCTATGTAGATCTATTTCAAAATAAAGGCTTACATAATCTTTCAACCATGTTGCAAAGTTTTCTTCAATGCACTTATCAACTTGTTCATCACTCATATTAGGATGAACAATGCGCAATGTCTCCACAAATATCCTATTGTGACATGAATTTCATTCAATTAAATTCATGACATTAGTCAAACTATATTAGCAAATGATGTATGTCCATTTTAAAAAGTACATACTTAATATATGGTTGAATCTCATCGCAATCAATTAATATATGATTCATGGCAGCAGTAAATTCCCTATCCTCCAAAAAACGAGTTTTGCATCCACCAGTAAAACGGCCAGGCAAATTGAAAATGGAAAAGGTCGATTGTACCAAATCATCTTCACTCGTAGAATCTTTTCTTCCAATGCTGGTATGGTAAGGTTGTACTTTTGGCTCAAAATAGTAAGTACAAAATTGAGAAATCTCCTCAATAAGGTATGACTCAATTATAGATCCTTCAACACGAGCCTTGTTCTTAACCTTCTTTTTAAGGTGATGAAGGAACCTACCATAAAGAAAGAATGGTTTCATGTGAGACTAAAAGGGACACAAAAAAAACTACAAAAGAACACAATAAACTAAACTTTTTTTTTGTTACAAGTGTGACGAGGCAATACCTCTCAAAAGGGTACATCCATCTATATTGCACTGGACCATCGACCTTTGCTTCATATGACAGGTGAATAGGTAAATGTTCCATTGAGTCAAAAAAACCAGGAGGGAAAATGCGTTCTAGTTTACATAACACAATTGGAATATTTTGTTCAAGTCTAATAAGGTCATCTACCTTTACTGATGTTGAGCATAAATCTCTAAAGAATTGACTGAGCTCAGTTAAAACCTTCCATATTTGCTCTGGCAATGTGTTAAAAGCAATTGGAAGCAAACGTTCCAAGAACACATGACAATCGTGACTTTTCATTCCATGTAACTTTACCTCCTTCATGTCCACACATCTAGCCAAGTTTGAAGCATATCCATCTGGCATCTTTAAACCCTTCACACATTCACAAATTGCTCTTTTCTGTTCCAAAGTAAATGTGTAGTTTGCCTTGGGCTTTTTTATCCTCCCATTATTTTGTTCATGTAGTTCTAAATCCTTGCGTTTGCAATACTCTCTCAAGTCCATTCTTGCCTTTAAATTATCTTTACTCTTGCCTTGAATGTCCATAACAGTGTTAAACACATTATCAAATACATTTTTCTCAATATGCATTACATCGAGATTATGGCGAAATAAATTAGTGCTCCAATACGGTAAATCCCAAAATATACTTCGCTTTGTCCAATTATGCTCAATTCCATACCCAGGTATTTGAATTTGAACAAACTCGATTATCTTTGGTTTCATATGAATTTGCTGCCATATTTGCTCCCTAGTCAACCTAGGAGGCGGTTCTGATCTCTCAACCCTATTCTTGTAAAATGCACCTTTATTTCTTCTAAATATGTGATCATTTGGCAAGAATTGTCTGTGGCAATCAAACCATGATGCCTTCCCACCATGCTTCAGTCGGAATGCCTTTGAGTGTTCCATGCAATATGGACATGCCAATTTCCCTGCTGTCATCCATCTTGACAACATTCCATACACAGGAAAATCATTAACTGTCCACATTAGTGCAGCTCTCATTACAAAATTTTGCTTTGTAGAAATATCATAGGTTAAAGTGCCCTCTTCCCACAATAACTTTAGCTCATCAATCAAAGGCTGCAAATACACATCTATCTTACTTTTAGGATTACGAGGACCAGGAATGATCATGGTCAAAAACAAATAAGGAGTTGTCATACACATCCAAGGCGGAAGGTTGTAAGGAGTCACAATTACTGGCCAACATGAATATTGTGAACCAGATTGATCATAAGGAGTGAATCCATAAGAACATAATCCAAGTCTCACATTGCGTGATTCAGAAGAGAATTGTGGATATGTTTGATCAAAATGCTTCCACGCTTCTGCATCAGATGGGTGTTCGAGGACACCTTGAACTTGTTGATGCTCATAGTGCCATATCATATGACGTGCAGAGTTCATAGAAGCATATAATCTCTTTAACCTGGGTGTGAGTGGTAGATAATGCATACGCTTTAAAGGCACCTCCTTACCACCCTTACCTACCTTGTACCGTGGAGCTTGGCAAAATCGACAGTCTTTTTTTACTAGGTCATCTTTGTAGTACAACATACAACCATTAATGCAACAATCTATTTGTTTACTGCCCATCCCAAGTTTTGATACCAACTTCTTCACTCTATAAAAATTAGGGACGAGCAAGTTATCCTTTGGCATACCTTCCTTCATAGCTTGAAGTATATCATCAAAGCTTTGTTGTGATATATTCCCTTCGACTTTAATATTCAACATTCTAACTGCCATAGATAATTCTGAGTGGTCAACACAACCTTCCCATAGTGGTCGTTGTGCAGAGTGCAACAAATCATAAAATTTCTTTGTTTCCCCATTTGGAGGCTCCTCCATGTATCTCTCGATCTGACCCATAATTTCTGGCCCAACAGCATCAAAAATCATTGATTCACATGGATTTCTTTGTGGCTCAGTACCTAACGACTGACTACATGTACCTTCTTCGTGCACATTGCTTGCGTTTCTATCATTTGAACTCAACGAACTTTCTCCATGTGAATCCCAACACCAATAGCTTGGCTTGAAACCATGCTTATACAAATCAACCATAACCTCATCCGGAGTTAAGAAAGCTTTGTTTCCATGTTTTTTGCAAGGACACCTAAGTGTACTACCATTAAGAGAATATTGAGGTTGCCTAGTTGCTTGGTTAACAAAATCTCGGACACCTTCTACAAATTTCCTTCTTAATCCCCCCCGATTTGGAAGAAGTCTATTATACATCCACTTTCGATGCTCGGGAATTTCCATATTATGTATCATGTAAATAAAAATTTAACAAGGCATATATGCATCATTGAATAGAATTGAAACTAATTCATGTTATATATAAACTAGGAGAAAAGGAAGAATGAAAAGTCAGAATCTGTCACGGCCAGGCCGTGATGCCCATCACGGCTGTGACATGTTAGCTGAGCCAGACCCCTTCTAGGCAGAATCTGTCATGGCCAGGCCGTGATACCCATCACGGTCGTGACAGACCATTTAGTGAACCGTTGAAGGCAGAAGCTGTCACGGCCAGGTCGTGAAGCCTATCACGGCCTTGACATGTCAACTGAGCCGGACCTCTTCTAGGCAGAATCTGTCACGGCCTGGCCGTGATACCCATCACGGCCGTGACAGACCATTTAGTAAGGCAGAAGCTGTCACGGCCAGGCCGTGATGCCCATCACGGCCGTGACATGTCAACTGAGCCAGACCCCTTCTAGGCAGAATCTGTCACGGCCCGGCCGTGATACCCATCACGGCCGTGACAGACCATTTAGTAAGGCAGAAGCTGTCACGGCCAGGTCATGATGCCCATCACGGCCGTGACATGTCAACTGAGCCAGACCCCTTCTAGGCAGAATCTGTCACGGCCCGGCCGTGATACCCATCACGACCGTGACAGACCATTTAGTGAAGCAACATTCAAGGCAGAAACTGTCACGGCCAGGCCGTGATGCCCATCACGACCGTGACCGCATTCTATGGATCTTCAACAACTGATTTGATCTGGTTTTTGTATTGGTTTAGGATTCAAATTGCCCAACCTTATAAATAGGACTATATCTTGGTGATCAATTAGTTATAGGATTATAAATATGAAAGTGAAGCCAAATCTAATACATCAAGCATAGATAGATTGTTGATTGAAAATGGAGCATCCTCTACCCAAGTGGTGTCCCTGAAAGAGAAAGTTAGTGATGGTAAGGCATGAGCAAGTGAGAAACTCTATTACCTCCCCATTCTTAACATAAGAAAACTGACAAACTCTAAAATAGATACCACTAAGACATGCCTTGCTGAGTGGTTCTTCCATATATCTAACTCTCTATAATGGAAAAAGTCGGAGCCTATAATTTCTAGTTGGGCCACTGAGGCTATTGTTATCCAAGGAGAGAGCTGAAAGGTTTTTCAAGGAAGAGAAAGAATTGGGTATGGAGCCAATCAATCCACACCCTGAGAATCTCACTGATTTGAGCTTCCAAAGGTTCCCTATGAAGAGGGGTATCACTGCCTTGATGGGGTTGTCATCAATGAGTAAATATTCTAAATGCTCCAAACTTGACAGTGTTTCAGGAATAGGCCCACCAATAAAATTATGACTCATATCAAGCAAGACTAACCTCTTAAGCTTTCCTAAATCAGGAAGTATTCTTCCACTAAGCCTGTTAGAGCTCAAATCCATCTTCTGAAGATGTTGAAGTCGTCCAAGAGAATAATGCAGATCACCTTCAATTTTAATCCAACTGAGGTCCAAAATGGTCATACTTTTCAGACCTCCAATTTCCTTGGGGATTTGACCACTCAAGTTATTATAACTGAGGTCAAGTTGCTCTAGACAAACCAAACCACCAATCTGTCTTGGGATGTTTCCTTGTAAGTTGTTCTGGGATAGGCTCAGGACTCTCAGACTAGCAACACTACCCAAACTTGGAGGTATTTCTCCAATGAGGGTTGGATTAGACTGCAAGGCCAGGTGTTCTAAGGAAGAGAAAGGGCCAAAAGTCCAAACTCATAAGTATCAAAATCAATATCCAAAAACATCATTCATCACCACCAAGAATTTTTGCCAGCACAAATGTCATATAATAATGTTCTCATAATGATTGTTTAAAGAGGCCGAATATTAACAGATATTGTTCTGAAAATTCAACCCCTAGATTTGGTTTATATTAATCAACTAGCAAAGTTAATGATATCCATCAAGAGCAGAAAAACAGATATGAGTGAGGGTAAAAGTGAGATAGCTCTTACCTTCTCTGCTAAAGCTTAAGATAGCTTTCAGTGATGATATGCGATAGGAAGATAGCACTCCCTAAGAGGCTGTGAAGTGCTCCAAAGATCCTCAGAAGTGAAAATAATTCCAAATTTCATAAACCTTGCACACATCATAAGGATCAGACCATCTCATGATAAAGAAGGCAAGAGGGTAAATCACCAATCAAAGTAAACTACATAGTGGTTCAGGTGTTTCACCAAACAGCTTGAGAGCAACAATAAATTCATTCAATTACAAAAGAAGATAACAAATACAAAGACAGAGCATACGAGAGTGCAAGAAACATCATTAAAATTGCCAATAGAGTAAAAATCTTTGTTACTCAAACCCTCAAACTGTACAATGTATCAATGGAAGAAAATAGGGACAATAGCCATCATATACAGATACCAAAATATTGAAGGTTAAAGGTTAGCACCAACCTTTTCAACAAAAGTCTCCAAGAGCTTTTCAACAGCAAATATACCGTCTGCTCACCAAGCTTTTCAACAAACGTGATCAATGGAGATGAACAGTGGAGCGCCTAGCAAGAGAAAAAAGCAAGTAACAGAGGAGGCCAGATGATCGATGGAGATGAACAGTGGCGAGATGCAGACGCAGACGCAAAACGCAAATGAGGATGGCGATGATCGATGAACAATGGCGAGATGCAGCAAAACGCAAACACAAACGGAGAAGGATGGGTTTCTTATTTTGCAGCTGAACAACAGATAGAATAGGGTTCTATTAGATTATTAAGTTTAGAATTATACTATTTATATTTTTCACCCAAAAAGAAGAAGGAGGAGGGCTTTTACGCGCGCGCGGGTCCGCTGAAAAAAATGAGGAGACAAATCCGTCTGAAAATTTCGGACGGATTTCAGACGGATGCAAGATTAATCTAGGAAAATATCGAAAATAACAAATCCGTCTGAAATTCGTCCGAAAATTTTGGACGGATTTCAGACGGATGCAAGATTAATCTAGGAAAATATCGAAAATAACAAATCCGTCTGAAATCCGTCCGAAAATTTCAGACGGATTTCAGACGGATGCAAGATAAATCAAGCAAAATATACAAATCCGTCTGAAATCCGTCCGAAAATTTCGGACGGATTTCAGACGGATGCAAGATTAATCTAGGAAAATATCGAAAATAACAAATCCGTCTGAAATCCGTCCGAAAATTTCGAACGGATTTCAGACGGATGCAAGATAAATCAAGCAAAATATACAAAATAACAAATCCATCTAAAATCCGTCGGAAAATTTCGGACGGATTTCAGACGAATGCAAGATTAATCTAGGAAAATATCGAAAATAACAAATCCGTCTGAAATCCGTTCGAAAATTTCGGACGGATTTCAGACGGATGCAAGATAAATCAAGCAAAATATACAAAATAACACAATCCGTCTGAAAATTTCTGACGGATTTCAGACGGATGCAAGATAAATCATGCAAAATATACAAAATAACACAATCCGTCTGAAATCCGTCCGAAATTTCGGACGGATTTCAGACGGATCAAGGAAAATATAAAAAATAACACAATCCGTCTGAAATCCGTCTGAAATTTTCGGAAAAATTCATACGGAAACATTTCCGTCCGAAAATTCAAGTTTTCTAGTAGTTAGAGCTGCATCAATCAGAAAAGAGATATGTGGTATTAGACAAGGCAATGAATCATTGGCTGAGTACTGGGAGAGATTCAAGAAGTTGGTGTCCAGTTGTCCTCAACACCAGATTTCCGAGCAACTGCTTATTCAGTACTTTTATGAAGGGTTGCTACCGATGGATAGAAATATTTTGGATGCTGCTAGTGGGGGAGCACTTGTTGATAAGACTCCAGCTGCTGCCAAGTCATTGATTGAGAACATGTCACTCAACTCCCAGCAGTTCACAACTAGAAACAATTCTGTCGAAGCAAGGGGTGTGAATGAGATCCATGGTTCTTCTTCCAACAAGGCCCTTGAAACCAGACTTGATGAGCTTACTTCTCTAGTGAAACAGTTGGCAGTGGATAAAGTTCAAACAGCAAGGTTGTGTGGTATTTGTACTTCTCCTGAGCACCTGACCGATGCATGTCCCATTCTGAAAGATGAGTCAGTCACTGATTTGCCTCAAGCATATGCAGCCAATCTTTACAATCAAGGCAAAAATCAGAACAGGTGCAGCATTCCTGACCTCTCCACTAATAAGTACCACCCCAACTGGAGGAACCATCCAAACCTTCGGTATGGAAACTCATCAACACAACAACAACAGCTGATGTTACCACCACAGCATCCACCTCAAGTGACCACCTCTGCACCTTCCGGACCTTCACTAGAGGACCTTGTCAAGCAAATGGCTGCACAAAATCTCCAGTTTCAGCAGCGAACGGATTCTAGTATTCATGCTTTGCAAACACAGATTGGACAGCTTGCCACTTCGATGAATGCCATGCAGCAAGCTCAAGGATCGAACCAACTACCTGCTCAACCAGTAGTGAATCCTAATGTCCCAAATCCTAATGTGAGTGCAATGACTTTGAGATCCGGAAAAGTTGCAGAACCAGCCCCTGAAAATAGAAAAACTGTTGAGGTAACACCTGAACCTTTTGTCGTTGTTGAAGCTGAGAAAGAGTATGTGCCACCAATCCCCTTCCCGCAAAGAGTACTGAAAAGTAAAAAGATTGATGAGGAAGACAGAGAGAGAGAGATTCTGGATGTATTCAGAAAGGTGGCAGTGAACATTCCGCTCCTTGATGCGATTAAGCAGGTTCCGAAATATGCAAAGTTTCTGAAGGATTTGTGCACACACAAGAGGAGGTTGAAGGGTAATGAGAGAGTCAATTTGGGGCGAAATGTTTCAGCCCTCATTCAACCTAAACCTACACCTGAGAAAGTTACCGTTTCGGCCCTCACTCAGGCAATGCCACAGAAATGCAAGGATCCGAGAACTTTTGCTAATCCATGCACTATTGGGGATACTAAATTCGACAATTGCATGTTGGATTTAGGAGCTTCTATTATGTCATGCCCACTTCTGTTTTCAACAATCTTGATCTTGGTCCTTTGCAACATACGGGTCTTACTATCCAGTTGGCAAACAGGACCAATGCTCGCCCCATTGGAGTGGTAGAAGATGTGTTGGTACAAGTTAATGACTTGATTTTCCCTGCTGACTTTTACATCCTGGACATGGCAGGGGAAACAAATTCAAGCAGATCACCAATCATTCTGGGCAGACCGTTCATGAAAACGGCGAAGACAAAGATTGATGTTGATGATGGAACCATGTCCATGGAATTTGGTGACATTGTTGCAAAATTCAACATTTTCGATGCTATGAAGCATCCCTTGGAAGAGCACTCTGTCTTTCAAATAAAGTTGCTCTCTGAAATTGTTGATTACACTTATGATGACTTGGTTGCTGATTTTCCATCTATTTCTGGTTTTGATGATGTTTACTCATGTGCTGATTGTACTAACACTGACCCTTGTGCTGTTTGTGCTTAGATTGATGCTACGTTGCAGGGTGACAGTGTAAGTGAAGCTGTTTGTTCAGCTGAAGTTCTTGACAGCACGGTTGCCCCAAACATACCATCTATTGAGCAGCCACCCTCCTTAGAGCTTAAGCCACTTCCTGCAAATCTGAAATATGCTTATTTAGAGAGGAATGAAAAACTTCCAGTTATAATTTCCTCTAACCTTGATTCTGACCAGAAAACTAAGCTCGTGGAGGTTTTGAAGAAGCATAAAAAGGCAATTGGGTGGACCTTGGCTGACATACCAGGTATTAGCCCATCCAGGTGTATGCATAGGATTTTGTTGGAGGATGGGGCTAAAACAGTTAGGCAGCCCCAAAGGCGGCTCAATCCCTTGATTCTTGATGTTGTGAAGAAGGAGGTAACAAAACTCTTGCATGCGGGTATCATATACCCTATCTCTGACAGTAATTGGGTGAGCCCAGTGCAAGTTGTACCTAAGAAATCTGGACTCACAGTGGTGAAAAATGTAAATGATGAACTTGTTCCCACTAGAGTTCAGAATAGCTGGAGAGTTTGCATTGATTACAGGAGATTGAACCAGGCTACTAGAAAGGATCACTATCCTTTGCCGTTCATCGATCAGATGCTTGAACGGCTAGCTGGTAAATCACACTACTATTTTCTTGATGGTTTTTCAGGTTACTTCCAGATCCACATTGCACCAAAGGATCAAGAGAAGACAACTTTCACGTGCCCTTTCGGCACTTTTGCTTATAGGAGGATGCCATTTGGTCTTTGCAATGCTCCTGGCACATTCCATAGATGCATGATTAGTATTGTCACTGAGTATATTGAGAATTGCATGGAAGTGTTCATGGATGATTTCACTGTTTATGGTTCCTCATTTGATGCATGCTTGCACAGTTTGAATCTGGTTTTGGAAAGATGCATTGAAACTGACCTTGTTTTGAATTATGAAAAATGCCATTTTATGGTTGAACAGGGGATTGTTTTGGTGCACATTATTTCTGAAAAGGGTATTTCAGTAGATCCTGCTAAGATTGAGGTGATTTCTACACTGCCTTACCCATCTTGCGTTCGCGAGATTCGCTCTTTTCATGGTCATGCAGGTTTTTACAGGCGCTTCATAAGGGATTTCAGCAAGATAGCTCTTCCTCTATCAAACCTGTTGAAGAATGATGCCATTTTCAACTTTGATGACAACTGCAAGAAGGCGTTTGATTTCTTGAAGAAAGCATTGACCTCCACCCCCATCATCCAGCCTCCTGACTGGACCCTCCCTTTTGAGATTATGTGCGATGCCTCTAGCTATGTTGTGGGGGCGGTCCTTGCACAAAGGGTGGGCAAGGTTGCCCATATTATTTATTATGCTTCTAGGACTTTAGATGTTGCACAGCTAATTACACCACTACTGAAAAGGAACTTCTAGCTATTGTTTTTGCTCTTGATAAATTCAGATCATATTTGCTAGGTTCCAAGGTTGTTGTTTTCACTGACCATGCAGCTTTAAAGTACTTGTTGAAGAAACCATAAGCGAAACCGAGATTGATTCGGTGGATGTTGTTGCTCCAAGAGTTTAGTGTGGAGATTAAAGATAAGAGTGGAGCTGAGAATTTGGTAGCTGATCACTTGAGCAGAATAGAGAGGAATGAGGATCCTTCCCCCATTCATGATGACTTTCCTGATGAGCAGCTTTTACAGTTACATGGGGTAACTCCTTGGTTTGCTGATATTGTTAATTATCTTGTTGCTGGTGTTTTTCCGACAGGTGCAACTAGGTCACAAATTCACAAACTCAGAAGTGATGCCAAATATTATGTTTGGGATGATCCATATCTTTGGAAATTTGGCAGTGATTAGGTAATTCGGATATGTGTCCCCGACTATGAGATTGAATCTATTCTGCACTTTTCTCATGCTTCTCAAGTAGGGGGACACTTTGGGCCACAGAGGACTGCAAGAAAAATCCTAGATTCAGGTTTTTACTGGCCCACCATTTTTAAAGATGCTTATGAGGTTTACCGCACTTGTAGAGAGTGTCAGACAACAAGTACAGCCATCACTCGTAAGAGTGAAATGCCTCAGCAACCTATGCTTTTCTGTGAGGTGTTTGATGTGTGGGGAATTGACTTTATGGGGTCCTTTCCCTGCATCTTTTGGTTTTCTCTATATTCTGCTTGTTGTTGATTATGTTTCAAAGTGGGTGGAAGTTGTCCCCACTAGGACTAATGATTCTAGAGTTGTTACAAATTTTGTCAGGTCCAATATTTTCTGCAGGTTCGGAATACCTCGGGCTATCATAAGTGACCAAGGCACTCATTTCTGCAACCGCGCCATGGAAGCTTTACTCTGGAAGTATGGAGTTGTGCACAGGGTCTCCACTGCATATCATCCCCAGGCTAATGGGCAGGCTGAGATATCAAACAGAGAGATCAAACAGATCTTAGAGAAAGTGGTGCAGCCAAATAGGAAGGACTGGAGCCGCTGTCTAGAAGACGCACTTTGGACTCAAAGAACAGCCTTCAAGACACCAATAGGGATGTCTCCCTATAGACTTGTGTTCGGTAAGGCATGTCATCTTCCTGTAGAAATTGAGCACCGAGCTTATTGGGCGGTCAGAAGCTGTAATTTGGAAATGTAAAATACAGGCATTGAGAGAAAACTCCAATTACAGCAGCTTGAAGAGCTTAGGCTAGAAGCCTATGAAAGCTCTCGAATCTACAAAGAGAAAACTAAGCACTTCCATGATCAGATGATTTCTAGGAAGGAATTCTCTGTGGGCCAACAGGTTTTATTGTTTAACTCCCACCTGAAAGTGATGGCTGGGAAACTTCGATCCAAGTGGATTGGCCCATTTGTTGTTACTAATGTTTTCGCTCATGGTGCAGTAGAAATAAAAAGTGCAGGTAGCAACAAGGTTTTTAAGGTTAATGGGCAGCGCTTGAAGCTATTCCATGAGAGCTCGGTGCCTGAAGATGCAACTGTTGAAGAGCTCTCCTTGGGAGAGCCCACCTACACTACAACTTGATCAGGGAGCACCTTCCCATTTCCCTCACTCTTATTTTATATTTGTGTTCTTTCATTGAGGACAATGTATGTCTTAAGTGTGGGGGAGGGAACCGATTGTTTTGTTTTTGTTTTGTTTTCCTTGTTTGTGTTGCTTTGAGTCGTATGTGTGTTGAGTCTTGTGTCGGCGAGCTTGTTGGATTTTAATCAAATTTTGCATAGATGGATTGCATGACATGCGTTGACTGTTGATGATTTCCCCCTAGGTTTTGAAAATTCAAAATTGATCCCCATGTGAAAAATTGAAAATTGAACTTTGAGATATTTTGTTGTGATTGCATGATTTATGATAAGCTTGGGGTGAAGGGATGCACTCACTAGGAATTGTATCTCGGTCAAACAATTTGCGAAAAGTGTCCAGGTGAGGATTTGAGCCTCCAACATGTTTTTAATTGTGTGAATCACTTTTAAGTTGCATTTTCCCGAATTTTCTTGAATCTCTTCATGGTTTGCATGTTTATATGGTTGCATCAAATTATTTAGGCAATTTTCTTTGAAGTAACTACTTGGCCTAAAAGAACCATCCCTGATGCATGTTCCCTAGTTAGACACATTGAGCCTAATAAGCTTATTGTTTCTTGATGACCTTATGCTATAAGCCAAAAATCTGGAAAAACCATGTTAACCCAATCTTAGGATTAGGAGATCATGGAAGCTTAGCAAGACAAGGGTTGCAAGAAACTAAGTTTGGGGTGGCTGCAAGGTTTGATATGTCATTCTGGGTTGAGAAAATAAAAATAAAGGTTGGAGCCAAAGGCAAAAGAAAAAAAGAAAAAAAAAGAAAGAAAAGAACGAAAATGTCAAAAAAGGGTATTAGAAGAAAAAGGCTGTAGTCACCCAAAGCAAAAAAAAAAGAAGAGAAAAATGGAAAAAAGGAATTTGAGTGGAAGTTCAATGTGTCAAAATGCTCATGCTCTCTTAGTTCCTATGGACTTAAGCCTAGTACCTTTGAATATCCTACCTTTAGCCAGGCCCCATTACAACCTTTAAAAGACCTTTTGATGTTGCATTCATGTTCTCGTGGGAACCATTTTGATATGAAAATCAAATTCATGGGAAGTGCTCTTGAAATGTGAAATTGAGTGAAAAGTTGATAGCCTAGACAAATTGAGCGAACGAGTGAAATACTAAATGCCCTTATGAGGAAGGCAATTGTTTGAAATTGGTGATCTCCCTTTTACGTGTAACTTGGATCCTCAACTCAGATTACTGATTGCATGAATGATGGAATTCTCAATTGTTTAAAGTAAATGAATGTGGGGATTAAATTATTTTAAGGGGGGGGAAGCATTGAAGAAAAATTGTCTTGACAAAATTGCATGAAATTTGTGCGGAATTGGTTGAATCCTTTAAGCTTGCAAAGTTCGAGTCTTTTTGAGTTTTAGTTTGCTTGGGGACATGCAAAGTTTAAGTTTGGGGTGTTTTGATAAGCCTCTGTTTATCTAGTTTTATAACTAGTAAGATCATGGTTTTTGTGCTAATTATTCGAGTTCAATCTCGTTTTAGACCAAATTTGGATTTAATTGTCCTCAAGCAACATTTTGAGTTTCTTAAGTAGTTTAGGGCATTTTAGTTAATTTTGAGTCAAATAAAGCATTTACTGCTATTTCATATTTTCAGTTTAAAAGGGAAGCACTTAGAGCCAAGGGAATGGAGAAAGCAGTGGAAAATGCAATCCCGGAAGTTTCGCCTCGCGAGCCTGAAGACCAGCCTGAACAGCAACAGTCACCCTTTTTGTCTCGCCTCGCGAATCACTATCTCGCCTCGCGATCCTGAAGGCCTGACTGTACCAGAGGATGTCAACCTTTCTGTCTATCCTCGCGAATCACCATCTTGCCTCACGAGAACCCAATTTTGAACTGGTGCCACATTTAATATTCGCCTCGTGAAAGGCTACTCGGCTCGCGAATGGGCGCAGATTCCGAAGGTTATAAATTTTTGTTTTAGGGCAGATTAGAGGAACTAATATATCCATTGTTTTGCGAATTTTCTAGGTTTTGTATTACGTTTTTTATGGAGAACTAATTCCCTGAGATTAGTCAGCTGTAATCGGTTTCCGCCGCACTTGAGGTTCTATAATTCCCAATCTTATTGCTTTTCCCTTTCAATACTATCTTATATGTCTTGTTTGCTTAATTCAAGTTATATAGGATAAGTATTGGTTAATTTCGATGATCATATGTTCCTTACTCTAATCGCGTTTGCTTAATTCGCGTGTGTTCAATCGTGTTTGCTTAATTCACGAAGATCTTAATCCGTTTACTTAATTCGGAATAGGAACATATATCTCGTAGTGTCAATTGTGCTTGTCTAATTGTTGCTACAATCGAAAAGGGATTAGAATCCGCTTAGGGCATGGAATTATGTGAATCGATGATAGTTGGGAAACCGAGATCAATAGATTAATCGTTTTCAACTTATTGATAAACACTTGTTTACATTGTTCTTCTTAATTGAATCATTCAACAACCCCCCCCCACCCCCAAAAATAAAACTAATTTGAAGGTTAATAACAATCCAAGAGTCCTTGAGAGACGATACTCGAGTTGTCGCGCCCTAACTGCAGTTTTTGTAAACCACTCGTTCTTTTTGACTCGTGTGCGACAGCGTGTCAGGAGGTCAAAATGATTTAAATAGAAGGTTACATAAGTTGAATGGGTGTGCAAAGTTGAGAAGGTGAAATTGAGATAGAAACAATAATTTATTAATAAGAAGAGCAGCAAGCGTAATGATGATATAGTGAATGACAGGTCAGTAAAAAGTGGGCGGGATGGTGAATTGATTGCTGAGTAGTAGTTGAGTGTGGGTCGAGACAATGCATCAGGAAACTGGAAAAAATCAACGCGTGTCACGTTAATGAGGGGGAGAGGAAACGATAGGTCTTTCAGGAAGGTTCCAGAAGGTTGACCACGCTAGTCATAAACTCCAACTCGGGGCAAGATCTCGGCAAGCAGCTAATATCATTGTCTGAAAGGAATATGACAACCAGCTATGTCAAGGTAACTTGTGGGTGTACTCTTTTTCCTACTTCGTCTTTTTTTTTTCCTCATGAAAATAAAAAAGAGGTTTTTGGACGAAAAGGTTTTAATGAGGCACCCCAGGCCACCTTTTTTGAAGCTCTTTCACTTATCAGCTCAGAGCTTGGGGGACTAATGTAATGTCTGAGATGTTTGGGCAGTTAGTTGTCGCTAGTAGAATCCAACAGAGAATTGTCCGGGATCTGGGAAGTAGGAAAGTCCGAGTTGACAATAAAGCTCTTTCACTTATCAGCTCGGAGCTTGGGGGGACTAATGTAATGTCTGAGATGTTTCGGCTCGATTGGTTGAAGATTCAGAGACGGCCGAGAAACAACCGATGCCTGTTAACCGAGAATCAGTTGAGGGAGGTTGTGACCGAGATTGTGCAAGATGGGAAAACGTTGGATGAGAAGCAGGCGACTATGCAGAAACGGCTAACTACGATAACTGTTCATGGGAGTCCGAGTTATTTTGAATTTAAATTAATGTGTATATAGGGCGAGGGTGGAGGACAGAGGCCCCTAGGATATTTTCTTGGAACTGTTACTTTGTTATTCCAGAGAGAATTTGAATAATACCAGTTCCTTTGGAGTAAGATTGTTTTTTAGAATAGCGATATTGTTCTGTGTTGATTCTATCTAGAATTTGCAAGAACGGTTTTAATCCTAATGCTCTGTAGTACTCGAACTTGCAGGGGGAAAGAAAGATAGGAGTTATTGGTACATAATACAATGGATTGCAATGTTGCAAGTTGCATGTGGAAAAATAAATTCACTTTGGAAATCGGTTTAGATACAGAGACGAAGGCAAGCCTACGGATATATCTGCATCCAGAATAATCTTCAAGGGTGGACATTATATACATTGTTACTATGTAATCAAATGTAAACATTATGTACATTTTTTATTTCCAGTCAAATGTAAACCAAATGTAAATGTTGTATACATTGTTGTTTTCTAGTGCAAAGTTGGCTACAATCTTCAAATTAAGTGTCTATTTACTTTACAATTTTATTAGAAGGCTAATATCGTTACAAAATGATAACTAAATTTCCTTTATAGCCATGATTCATGGATCTGGCATTAATAAAGTACAGTCTCATTTTAGAGCACAATTTTTCAAACATCTGCTTCCCTTTGTTCTATTAGCAATAATGATAATCTTTTAAATGAGGAATCAAAAGGATTACAAAGCTTGAATGAAAAATCCATAGGATTTACAAGGCTTCAATTCACTCTTCAAAAATTTAAAAAAAAATATTACAATTCTATGCAAAGTAACAGAAATGTGTCACATGCCAATAATTCTAACACTTCTCTAGTCTTTAATCTGATGTGGATGAGCAACTAAGCGCAGGGTTAGTTTGATAGCACACAACATGCCCACTGTCTCTAACAAAATGGTCTCTCCTCCACAAGATTCACAAGTAAAATTTTCCATGGGCTATCCAAACTATTGTTTGAAATAGTTACAGGGCACTGGCTAGGGTGAGAGAGTTGTTGAAGTCTCTCACCGTGAGCAAGTAGATTTTACCGTTGGATTGAAGTGATCCCCATGATCATATCCTGTACCCTCCACACATCATCCCTCTCCCATCTCCCTCCACAGCTGCTCCCACCTACCACCTACCCATCTTGCCCCACCACCCCCGACCACAAGCCCCACCCCCCCTTTCTTCTTCATCCTCCCAGGCCGTTTCACAATGGTTTGTCTTGGATCACTGCGTGTCGGAGCGTGCCCAGAACGGGTTTGTCGGGTCGGCGTCTGAGGAGGAGTCGGTACGATGTGGAGTTTGAGGAGTCGGACCTCCCTTTCTGCAATCTGCTAGTCTCTATCGATTTCCGCCTTAGATCTGGGGTTAGGGTCGCATAGGTGGGCAAATCTCTTAGATCTGAAGATGACTACGGTGGACGCAGGACGACGGTCGTTAAGGCCTGCTCCCGGTGGCTGCAGCTAGAGCCGTCTAGTCGCCGAGCGTCGTCTTGCTCCAGTCACCCTTCACCATGCCGTCCAACCCCCTTCACAGTCACGTTCACCGCCTTGATCCAGACACCCTTCACCAGAAGCAACAACGTTGTTGAACCCTTCCAATTCTTCATCCCTTTGAGGATGCACAGAGAAGGAGAAATGGCGGCAAGCACGGTGGGGGTGGGGGTGGGAGTGGGAGGGGTGGGCGGGTTTGGATCGGCGTTGGACTGAGCCCGGGTCCCGACACTGCTCGGTTGTGGTTACGAAGCTGGGTTTTGGGTCGAAGCTGGGTTTTGAGCAGAGCCTGGTGCGATGAAGAGAAAGGAGGAAGATGGCGGTGGGGGAGGATGAAGAAGAGTACCGCCGCCGTCTATGGCCTCCGCCTCCGCCTCTGCCTTACTGCACTATCTGCTAGCGGCACCACCACGATGTATGGCACCACCATGATGGCCGTCGTAGCCAAAATAGGAGAGGCCGAGGGATAAAGTGGGTGATGATAAGGTGTTAATGGTGCATAATTAGATCCGTGCAACTTCACTTCATCAACGTTTGTGATTAATTCTCTAAACTTGCTCACGGTGAGAGACTTGAACAACTCTCTCACCCTAGCCAGCGCCATTGTTACAGCACCATACTGTGCAAGTAAAATTTTCCATGGGCTGTCCAAACTATTGTTTGAAAACAAATCAAAAAGCAAAATTTTAACACTTAATGTACATTTCATACTCATCTTACCAGAAAACACTTGGACCAAATAGAAACGATGTTAAAAAACAAATCAGTCATCCAGTCAATAAAATTAATGAATTTCAATCATTTACCACAGTAAAACAAACAACCCATCAAGGTTTAGCAACAAAGAATGACAACAACCATAGTTACAACCCATTTTTATTAATAGATCATAAAAGAAGATGAGAAAGGCAAGTCAATTAGATTGGATATCCATCAATCTTTGTGCAAGCTATCTAGAAATGGAACAAACACAATCACCATAAAATGAATAGACTCAACAGAAACCACCCAAATGGAAACAATGAAAGCCAAATCAGATCAACTCACAATTTAAAAAGAAAAAACATAGAATAGATACTTAAAGACAAAGTGATAGAGCTTGATCACATTGGACTTGCGGAACTCCAAGTTAGCCTCTGGATATGGTTTAGGACAAAATTATATCTAAAGAAAACATAAGAAATAAGAATTGGGTTTGTTGAAAGATAGTAGAAGGAATAAAAGTGAACACTGTGCATAGAAAGTAACATTTACCCAGTGCATGGTAGCCCTTCACTTGTATCTCAGCTGTTATGGCAATGATTTGATCTTCAAATGCTCTCTTCTTTTCTTGTAAACATGGCAATTAATAAGGGAAATAACATGCAGCAATGAAAAAAGAAAACTAAACACTGCAATACCAAAAACATTGAAAATGACTTTTATGGACTTCTCACCAAGCTTCCACCAAGCAAGGCAAATTTCAAAAATGAAATGAAAAGAAATGGAATAAAAAGAGATATAGTACTAAATGTTCAATCTTGGTGTAATCCTAATTAAGTGTACTATTTCCTCTCAACAACACTTCTACCAATTGCCAGGTTATCAATGGTTGAATGGTGGATAACCCCTTCCTTGTAATTAAACAATGAACATAAGCTATGGGTAGTTCTATATAAACTATGGGCAACTCTTGGACTTAAAACTGGTTACCAACTTCATTTATAAGATGCCATTATAATAAAACAACCTCCTCTTAAACACAATTTCTCCAGGCAATTATAGTAATGCACAGTCAGGAGACCAATACAACCCGGCAACCTTTATACAAACCCATTTTGTCCCTTTTCATTCTTTCAATGAATTAACTACTTGGTTCTATGGCATTATTGTGCTCCTCAACAATTGTCACAATTATCGAAGAGTGCTAAAATGTAGCTTGATTAGGAAATATTTCGTTTCTGGGAGCAAAGCTAGTATGAATCTAAACTTCTACACCTGGTTAAACAATCTAGGAATGAATGAGATAAAACTTAAAAAAATTAGTGTGAAAACTTAAAAAGCTTGTTATCTACAAAGAGGAAATTTCTCAAACACCTCATGTGTATTTTCTAGAGTCATCTCAACACACACAAACAACTTAGAATCAAACCCCATTTGTAAAATCAATTAAAGTAATATAAATCAAGCATAAAGAAAAGGATATAACAACTTTACTAAAGAACAAATAAAAAAGAAAATGCACTAAAATACTCAAAAATACACGTCCAATGTATATTAAAGAGGAGGGTAATTCAAATACTCTGTATTTTAAATTCTTTGTTTGCATAAAGTATTTCAATTACCTTCAATTATATATATATATATATATATATATATATATATATATATATATATATATATTAATTTTAATATTCATTTAAAAAATTGGGATTTCACATGTTCAGGGCCGGCGCCCCCACACCTAGTGTCTGGGGGCCATTGCCCCCCGTACCAGATGTCCAGCAGTCGTCGCCCCCCGCACCAAGTGTCTGGGGGCCGCCGCCGCTGCCCGCATCGGGTGTTTCATGAGTAAGGAGATGGAATTTCAAAATATCATCTCTTCAGGTGGTATTTCAAATTCCTCAAATTTACCTTAAACAAAACACCCCTATAAAATATGTTGATTTCTATAATCATTCATATTTAATACTCAAACAAAGTATCTTAGAGTAAAATATTTTAATAACCCTCTTAAAAAACTTTATCCTCTATAAATAGCTCATCCAAAAACATCATGAAGAAAGCATAAAGCCTATAACAAAACTTAAATAACCTCAAAATCTGAATCAACCAAAACTGCCTAAGGTTTCTGATAAGGGACGTGAAGGTTTCTGCCATTGATAAATTTTGCGCATAAGCAGCTTGTGCTCATAAAGTGACACAACATCAAACTAAGGAAGCTAATAATATTGATTCACTTACTAAACTAACATGCTCTAGATAGGGCTCTTGCATGGACAATGGAAGGCCCAATTACCCGACATTGAACTGAAATTCAACTTTTATTAGAAAAAAATAGTAACAGCTAGGATGGATTGGATTAGCTTCTAGCTTATAGAAGCTTTTCAATAAAAATAAATTTTATGATTATTCTTCACTTATGTAAAAGTTCTTATAAATTTATAGATCTTCATAGGCAAGTTAAACGAGAGTTTCTGAAAAATTGACATACAAAATCTAATTTCAACTATACAAGAGAAGCTGACTGTCGTATGAAAAACTCATAATTATTGCAAGATCACTATAATATATGTTTCCATAAGCTAATAGGTGGAATCCATTATTATAATTAACAACAAGAAGAAAATGAAATGAGAATAGAAACTGGGGGTTTTGCACCATGTTCCTCCAAAAGTTTTACAACGTCCTGATTTTTGTAGTACAATGCATCTGCAAGAAGCTGTTCAACAAACAAACAAACCAGTTATTACGTGACAGTGACAATGACAGTGACACCAACAAGTTAAAAGCGAGAAGGAAAAGGAACAAGGATTGCATTGTCTACGAGGAGTAAAACCCGATCACCGAGTTTGGATACGCGATCCAATAAAGGTGGGAAGGATAAGATATCGATATTATCTTTAATAATCATGATATTATCTCCAATAACCTTATTCAGTTAGAAGAGATAAATCTCTCGAAATAAGGAGATCATATATATCTTTAATAATCCTGATATTATCTCAAATAACCTTATCCGGTTAGAAGAGATAAATACCTCAAATTAAAGAAATCATATCTCAAAGAAGATGTAAGAGATAAAAGGAGATAAATCCAGATCTGTTAAAGATATGGGGATCCTATTATAAAAAGAGAAGAACCCAAGAGAGACACTCACTTTTCACTAACCTAGGTGAATCTCCCTTAAGCATATTAGAGGAACCGGCTTGACCAACAGACTATTGAAGAGTCATTGCTCACTGGTATTCATCAGATACAAGATTAAGGGATTGAGATCACCCTGTGGCCAAGGGTTGAACCTAGAACTACGTCTGGCTTTGATTCTCATTGAGATACGTAGGATCGGAATACAATATTCTCTCAAGCCATAATCTAAAACAACCCCATTGTTCACTCTTGGTTTGACATTCTACGACGAGATTCCGGCAAGTCGGATCTCGGCGGAAACATTCGGCGCCCACCGTGGGGCCGAGGTGAAACATTCCCCGACCGCACCTCCAAACATCATTCTCCGTGTGAACCGCCCAACGCCATACTCAATGATCCACCTTCTCCAGCAAATACAATGTTATCGACATCGAAGGCACACTCTGTTGTAATGATGCCTTCCTCTGGAGTTGGCTCTGTGATTCGGATTTTGAGCATCACACACCAAGAGCTCGACAACCACAGTTCGGCCTCAGAGGGAAGAAGGTATCTTAGAGGGTTCGGCCACCACAGCTCGGCCTCGGAGAGTTGAAGAAGATATCTTAGAGAGCTCGGCCAACACAGCTCGGCCTCGAAGCAGAAGAAGGTATCTTAGAGAGCTCGGCCTCAGAGGGAAGAAGGTATCTTAGAGAGCTCGACCACCATAGCTCGACCTCAGAGAGTTGAAGAAGATATCTTATAGAGCTCGGCCACCACAGCTCGGCCTTAGAGCAGAAGAAGGAATCTTAGAGAGCTCGGTCATCACAGCACAGCTTGGTCTAGGAGAGCTCGCCCATAGTAGCTCGACCTCGAAGAACTCCGCCGAGTTGAGGTCGAAATGTCGAACCTAAAAGCACAAAAACTAAAGACCTAAAAAGATTGACCGAGCTAATATCGACCGAGTTGAGGTTGAAATGCCGAACCTAAAAAGGTAAACAAAGAACCTAAAAAGGTTGACTGAGCTAAAATCGACCGAGATGCGGTCGAAACTCCGAACCTAAAAAGGCAAAAGCCTAAAAAGGTTGACTGAGCTGAAATCAACCGAGCTAAAAGTCGAAATGCCGAACCTAAAAAGGTGAAAGTCCTAAAGAGGTTGACCGCACTAAAATCGACCGAGCTAAAGTCGAAATGTTGGACCTAAAAAGGTAAATAAAGAACCTAAAAAGGTTGACCGAGCTAAAATCGATCGAGCTGCGGTCGAAACGCCTAACCTAAAAAGGCAAAAGCCTAAAAAGGTTGACTGAGCTGAAATCGACCGAGCTAATAGTTGAAATGCCGAACCTAAAAAGGGAAAAGCCTAAAAAGGTTGACTGAGCTGAAATCGACCGAGCTAAAAGTCGAAATGCCGAACCTAAAAAGGCGAAAGTCCTAAAGAGGTTGACCGCGCTAAAATCGATTGAGCTAAAGTCGAAATGCTGGACATAAAAAGGTTGACCGAGCTAAAATCGACCGAGAGGTAGTCGAAACACCAAACCTAAAAAGGCAAAAGCCTAAAAAGGGCCTATGACCCTGGGAAATCCATAAAATCCGTGGGAAAATACACATTTCCCAGGGATGACCCACGGATTTAGATCCCTCGGTTTTCAGCTGGTCGGAAACGTTTCCCACGGCTTCGCCCTGGGAAATACCCAGGGTTACAGCCTTGGGAAATTTCCCAGGGATATATCCCTGGGAAATATTTCCCAGGGATAGAACCCTGGGAAACTTTTCCCAGGGATATATCCGTGGGAAATATTTCCCAGGGATAGATCCCTGGGAAATATATGTTTTGTTTAAATTATAAATAAAACCTTATATACATTAATTTATGCTAAAGTGGATAAATAAATAATTATTATTTTTATATGAATGCATCAACAAAGAAATTAACATCATAATTCAAGCAAACAATTTATTCAACACAAAATGTTATTCAAGTCATATTTGTTCAACGAAAAAATTATTTCAAACCATAATAAACATGATAAGCAAAATAAACTAAGAATCCCCATTATAAGGCTCCTCAACAAAATGGTCAAGAGAGTCGTCGTCCTCCTGAGCACGCTGGGTCGTCTGACTAGGCTGTCGTCGCTGTGGGGGCTGCTGCAACTGTCGCACTATCTCCATCAGTTGTCGCATCGTATCCATCATCACACGATGCTCCTCATCCCTCTGCCGCTCCCTCTCTTGGGAAGAGACCAACATCTGCCTCAACTGAGCAATCTCCGCAGACTCCTGAGGGTAACGTCTGCATGTGGTGGACGCTCCAACCCTAAGCTCTAACTTGCGCGAGGCCCCTTTCCGATAGTTGCCGGCAAGGTCTCCAGCACCGTACAAACGACCCTTATACTTGCCGCCGACGACTTCTGCCCAAACATTCAGCGCAAGCTGCTCGTCCTCCTGTGGGTTAGCTGGGGTGGATGGTGAAGAGGCTGATGATTGAGACATATGTTGACTCATCCTCTCATGAAACTCCTCCTGTTACAATACATCAGACTATCAAAATTTGAACAATATGTTACAAGATAAATTATGCAGAAAAATGGACAAAGTTTCCCCTGAAACTACAACATCCCAATGTTTACAAACAGAACACCGCAATTTAAATCCATAAATCATCATCAAAAGCTCAATAGGATGCACACAAATTATCATGTCCAAACTAGTTATAACATTTCCAATGTCAGGCAGTATCAATAGGTCCAAATATAAAGTGACTCTCTACACTCAAGAATCAAAACATGAATAGTATGTTACACGATTAATTATGCAGAAAATTGGACAGAGTTTCCCCTAAACCTCAACCTTTACAAATTGAACACCACAATTTAAAACTGCAAGTCATCAAAAGCTTAATAAGATTCACACAAAGCAATATATTCAACTCCCTAAAAGCCAATGCTCAAAAGCCAATGCTAAAACTAGTCATAACATTTGAGGCTCTCTGCCTCTCAAGTCCAGTAAAGTATGAGTGTTACAATATCTATTAAAGTCAATAGCTTCTTCAAAAATCAAAAGGGCATATTACCTGAGTGCGCTTGGAGCGCTCATCTATGTACTCGCCGGTAGCCTTCCTAGTATGGGTGTGTTTGTGAACCTCATGAATCTGTACTCCTCGATCATACACCCAACTACGATTCGAAGGATAACAATCCATCTTCTGCATATTAATAAAAAATCAAGATAAATTTTAACATTAAATTTCAACATGTCCACTTAGAGATAGTATTAGCATCGTGAATAGGGAGGTACAACTACAAGCAATGAGCTAACAAGCACACATATTTTTAAATTTTATGTGAATGATTTTACGGCATTTATCTAACCACGCTCCAAAAATACTCAAATAATGCAAATCTTTGGAGTTGTAACTAGCACAAAATAACCACTAAAACCCTTTGAAGTTGCCGTACAGAACTAATAACTATCTTCCAAAGAAGAAACTGGTTACCACAAATAGCTTATTTACCATCAAAGGTCCCTATATTAACATAGTAACCATATGCATTAAAATTAAAACAAGTTCACAAGTATAGGGTAAAAAGAAAATTTGCAGATAGGTTCATACTAAACCAAAGTTCATCCGAACTTCCAAATCTTACCCTAGACGCATCAACACCCCGTTTAAAAGCAATAGTTTTCAGGATCATATCTACAATAGAATATAGATGTCATATACAAGCAAACAGCATACAACCATACCAGTCTTAGAACAATATATTGAAATCACTTAGTTAATAACAAACAATAAAATAGAGGTGTAGAAATCTCACAGTTCTTCCTGGAATGATTCTTGAGAGAAAATATAACTTCAGACTTCTTTATCCACTACTTGAAATCCGGATTAAAGACTCCTCTTGATGACATGGGCATTTGGTGACATGGGCAAGACTCCTCTTGATGAATCAGAAGAACACTACATGACAGCAATAGGGAACCATGAGAGGTATTGTCATCCACATGAATGATACTGCTGTCCAACACACAGCTTCCACCAATATCTAAATTACTTGAAGAATTCAGACACAAGTTCCCTAAAAATCATTACTTAATTTCTTGTAAATAGTTGATTACTCAAAAATTAAAATTCAATGCACACTATTAATTTATATACTCATGATTCAATAACAGACTCCAGAGAAAACATCACCTGTCAATTGGATATATAATCAAGTTACATGTGTAAGCAAGTCATAAATAATTTTTCATAATATATATAACTCATAGTAGAACACAATTCTGCAACTATTTCGGTGAACAGACAAAGAAATCAACACCTATTGGTATATATGGGCAGTAGTCTGGAGCAGGACACTTCTGCTTATCTCTGCATAAGTTATTGCCATTATATGATATGAATCATTCAGAAGAAACAAAAATAAAATCAATGGACTAACTAATGGATATAGATGTGCATAACATGTCTATAACTCCATATTTTCCAGCTTATTAACATAACAAAGCCACCGAATTTAAAGTTTGTAATGGCGATGCAAGTTGTTATACTACTAATGCTTATTTCAAAAGTATCATGTGAAAGGCTACAACATATATACCAAATATGTGAAGAATCCTGAGAATACTGAGAATAATCCTTATCCTGAACATTTAACCCAATTTTTCTATGTTTAGTTTCATGCCATTTTCGTGCAAAAATTCTCTCAGGGATTTCGTCAAACACTTGGTATGGATCACTCAACAAGGCTAGAACTTCAAACATAAACATGGGTAATAAACCCAGTTGTTATCGCTAAGCAATGATAGTGAAGACTCTGACAATAACAGAGACACACAACAAAAATAATTGCATACAAAGGTTGAGTCCATTGCATATGCCATTACATGCATCAATATTCCAGGGGCAAATATAGAAAGAGGGAAAGAGGTAAATAGGAGAAGAGGTAAATAGGAGAAGAAGAAGAGAGAACGAAGGGAAAGAAGAAGCTTACCGGACCAGGAGGAGGAAGAGGGAGGCGCTGACGGCGAGAAGGGGGCGATGGGGCGGCGCCGTTCGCGAAAAGGACGTCTGAAGGAGAAGGCGCGCGCGGTTCACATTCAGGGACTGATGAAGGGTTTGTATCTACATATTTCCCAGGGCTTCGCCCCTGGGAAACGACGCTCACTTTGCGGCGGCATTGTCCCTGGGAAACGCCGCTTCTTTTGCGATGGCACAGTCCCTGGGAAACGCCGCTCTTGTATCTACATATTTCCCAGGGCTTCGCCCCTGGGAAACGACGCTCATTTTGCGACGGCATAGTCCCTGGGAAACGCCGCTTCTTTTGCGATGGCACAGTCCCTGGGAAACGCCGCTCCTTTTACGACGGCATAGTCCCTGGGAAATGCCGGACAAACATGTTTTCCCAGGGTCTAACCCGTGGGAAAACAAGCGGGAACACTTGGCGCCCTATTACCCACGGCCCAACCTGTTGGAACCAAAGTGAGAACTTTCCCAGGGCCTTAACCGTGGGAAAATTCAAAATTTCCTAGGGATTGTTTGCCCTGGGTAATATGCCCTGGGAAATAGCTTAAATTCTTGTAGTGGAAGAAGGAATCTTAGAGAGCTCGGTCATCACAGCACAGCTTGGTCTAGGAGAGCTCGCCCATAGTAGCTCGACCTCGAAGAACTCCGCCGAGTTGAGGTCGAAATGTCGAACCTAAAAGCACAAAAACTAAAGACCTAAAAAGATTGACCGAGCTAATATCGACCGAGTTGAGGTCGAAATGCCGAACCTAAAAAGGTAAACAAAGAACCTAAAAAGGTTGACTGAGCTAAAATCGACCGAGATGCGGTCGAAACTCCGAACCTAAAAAGGCAAAAGCCTAAAAAGGTTGACTGAGCTGAAATCGACCGAGCTAATAGTCGAAATGCCGAACCTAAAAAGGCGAAAGTCCTAAAGAGGTTGACTGAGCTGAAATCGACCGAGCTAAAAGTCGAAATGTTGGACCTAAAAAGGTAAATAAAGAACCTAAAAAGGTTGACCGAGCTAAAATCGATCGAGCTGCGGTCGAAACGCCTAACCTAAAAAGGCAAAAGCCTAAAAAGGTTGACTGAGCTGAAATCGACCGAGCTAATAGTCGAAATGCCGAACCTAAAAAGGCAAAAGCCTAAAAAGGTTGACTGAGCTGAAATCGACCGAGCTAAAAGTCGAAATGCCGAACCTAAAAAGGCGAAAGTCCTACAGAGGTTGACCGCGCTAAAATCGATTGAGCTAAAGTCGAAATGCTGGACATAAAAAGGTTGACCGAGCTAAAATCGACCGAGCGGTAGTCGAAACACCAAACCTAAAAAGGCAAAAGCCTAAAAAGGTTGACTGAGCTGAAATCGACAGAGCTAAAAGTTGAAATGCCTAACCTAAAAAGGCGAAAGTCCTAAAGAGGTTGACCGCACTAAAATCAACCGAGTTGAGGTCGAAATGCCGAACCTAAAAAGGCAAAAGCCTAAAAAGGTTGACTGAGCTGAAATCGATCGAGCTAAAAGTTGAAATGCCGAACCTAAAAAGGCGAAAGTCCTAAAGAGGTTGACCACACTAAAATCGACCGAGCTAAAGTCGAAATGCTGGATCTAAAAAGGTAAATAAAGAACCTAAAAAGGTTTACCGAGCTAAAATTGACCGAACTACGGTCGAAACACTGAACCTAAAAAGGCAAAGGCCTAAAAAGGTTGACTGAGCTGAAATCGAGCGAGCTAAAAGTCGAAATGCTGAACCTAAAAAGGCGAAAGTCCTAAAGAGGTTGACCGGGCTAAAATCGATCGAGCTAAAGTCAAAATGCCGAACCTAAAAAGGTAAAAACTAAAGACCTAAAAAGGTTGACCGAGTTAAAATCGACCAAGTTGAGGTCGAAATGCCGAACCTAAAAAGGTAAAAACTAAAGACCTAAAAAGGTTGGCCGAGCTAAAATCGACCGAGTTGAGGTCGAAATGCCGAACCTAAAAAGGTAAACAATAACAAAAGGCAACGTCTCTTTTCTTCTCGGAAACCGAGAAACTTTGGTCACATTGCAAAACTAAGATGACTTACCTCCGTCTCGGCTAGCCTCGGCCCCTTGATAGAAGCTTCCACGCATTCAAAAAAGCTCCAAGCTTGGGGGTCTTGTATATGGGCCGAGGTGAGACACCCCGTTGTGCCCCATTGTATTATTACATTAAATCCTTAATTATTTATTTACTTAATCGCGCGCTTATCGTTGAAAATACGTAAAAATTAAAAACTTAATTAATAATCAGATAACTTCTACAAATATACAACACACCAAACTATTTTACATAAATACACACATAAGTATCCTTTATTTTACCCAACACTGTTTAGGGTATCCTCTCAGTAGGATCCCACACAGGTACTTATTTACACAACTTGCTTATAACTAACGAAAAACAAAACATCTTATGTGACTCACTGGCCCTAAACTTACTACGCTACATTATCAGGATCAGTAGGTGGTTCTTCAGCGTCAACTTCATACGGAACGTCGTTCAGCTCTTCAACAATCTCCGTCTCGTATGGGGTTCCATCCATCTCCTCCGTAACATAGTCGTCCATATGGTCTTCTAACGTAACAAAGTAGACATACACCAAAAATACAGAAATAAGGAGATAAGAAACAGTTCTATCATCATAAGTGAAAAAGATTCATAGCATATAATACAATAACAGTCACAAACATGCATCACTCACAATTTACAATCATCCATACTTTATAACATCATCCTCTACCCTTCAACTCATGCAACTAAACATTTATGCTGACGTGGCCACTACTAATCCTGTCACACATCCTTCGTTAGGGATGCCAGTCAGTCGTCCAAGTGACACGTTCCCAACGCCGGTGCACATTCTCATCCATGGTAAGAATGCTCACGCAAAGCAATGACACTATAGCTACACAGTACCATCGGTGCACACCCTGGTTCTCTCTCTCAACTCTATCAAGGGTGCTCATGCATAGCAATGACACTATAGTTGCACAACTTAAATTCTAATTTGGAACGGTCTACAAGAACTTCGGACCTCGTGTATCTCAAATACACGGTTATGAACAACGATGCAACATATGATTCTCACTGACTTTTATCCATAGCAACCTAGTACCTCAAGCTTTTCCTCACAACCTCCACTTACATTTTATATCACATCACTTCATAGCGAGGCACCTCTAATTCATATTCAAAACTCTCACCCAAACAAAACACCTCAGAGCAATATATATATCTTTCCTTAAAATCATCTAAGCATAGTATTAAACCCAGGCAGATCATGCATAACACATTAATCAACAGAATATTCCAACATCTCAATATCATATAAGGCAATTTATCACAACCAAATAATTAACAAAGTCAGACTCTGTCACGGCCTGGCCGTGATAGCCCTCACGGCCGTGACAGACAACAAAGACAAGAATCCTACAACACAGAACCTGTCACGGCCTGGCCATGACAACCATCACGGCCGTGACAGACAGCAAACATCCTCACTATCATAATTATTCAAACACCGAAACAATACGTCACATGCAGATGGAATACCTCAACCAGCGTATCACAAACAGTCAAAAGTAAATAATTCAAACATCCTCAAATATGAATAATTAACCAAAGGCGATAAACCTTCAATTCCCAAATCGTCATTGGTTTTACGGAAAAGTTTCCAATACGATTTTGGTATTGTCGATTACTCGACCACTAGTAGGGTTTAGGTCACCCTACACCATTATTATAAATTATATACTACTTATCGGTTCCGACGATGGAATGGTTCTTTCTCCCACCTGAGTAATCACCGGAAACACGTACACGACGATCCTCGTTATCCCGCCACGAGTTAACACAACCACCTTCAACCAATTCAACAATAAAACAAGTCAAGAACTAAAAACATCCAAAATCCTAAGGTCACGGCTTCTAGGGTTTTGGGTGACTACAATTCCTAATCATGATTAAGTCATGGATTTATGATCCTTGATTAATATAAATCATGGATTAGTGACTAAACCACTAAAGTTGAAACTCAAAACTTCCTAACTCTTTTATACAAGGATTCGGCCTCAACATGTTCATAGGGTTAGGGTTCTTAGTTTAATAAACCAACTTGGATTTATTAAGCATACCTACTAATAGCTTGATTAACAAGATCATTAATGAAAAATATGAACAAAAACTCATCCAATCTCACCCATCTAGGGTTCGTCCAACATAGAGATTTTTGAGTAAAGATTTTCCTTTTAAGAAACTAACATGGATTAGAGTGTGTAGACATACATGCCATATAGAATACATGATCATACATGACAACACATGAACAAAACTCTACCAAACCTACTTTGATAGATTCGGCCAAGGCTAGGTTTTTAGGAAAGAAACTTTTTGATTACATCATGCTCTTAGATTTAGATAATATGCATGATATCAAGAAGATAGAAAGTAGTTTCATCATCATAAGATTTTTCTAGAATTTATTATGATTTTTCAAAGTTGAAGACTTAGAAACTTGAAAATGATGAACACATATGAAACAAACTTTGAATCAAGAAACTTGCTAAAGAACATAGGCATGATTAAGGAAGAAGATTAGGATTTACCTCTTGAAGATCAATGACAAAGGAAATCCAAGAACTTGCTTCACAAATCTAACACTAAAGGACTTATGAACTTTAGGGTTTTTCAACACAAAGGCAATAGAAACTAAGTGAAAAGTGAGAGAAGGTATTTATAGAGATGGGTGACGCCATCTTGGAAGGATCTAGAGATGATGAGTTGTCTTGTTTAAAGGATTGAAATGCAAATAATTCCTAAGGACCAATTTGCAAAGATTCCAAAAGTATAAGGACTAGTTTGCAATTTGCCAATAAATTGTCATGATGACTCTTTGCCACATTTAATTTGAGCTTATCTTGACTAACTTTGGGCTGATTTTTGTCATAGATATTTTTAAGAAAATCAAGAAGGTTGAAGAAGGTTTAAGAATGTTGAAGAACAAAGTAGAAGAATGTAGAACATTCTAGAAAATCTTGGCTCATCCAAAAAAATAAATGAGGGCAGCCTTCAATCCCTCATGGGCTTGCGCATGGGCTTATTAAATTTGGGCTTGGATTCATTTTTGTGGGGCCCACTTAAAGATTTAAGCATAAAGCTTAACTTAGGAAACTTGTATAGTTTCAAATAGGCTTTATGGAATCAATCCATGAACTAGGAAATTTTGGGCTTCATAACCACGTCCATTAGAGATTGGTAACAAGGATTCTAGCTCAATTCACTTGAAAAAACTTAGAAACTAATTTAGGGACAAAAGGGTAATTAACAGAAAGTTCAGGGACTTAAGCGTAAAATTCCTAAATTTTCACTTTAACCCTGTAGAACCTTGTAGACTTAGAAATATGATTCATCCCCATGAATCATCTCAAAATCCTAAGATAAACTCTTTATCGGCTCTTAGAAACTCCAAAACCCCCTCCGTCGTCTACCCGATTACGTGTTTCGTCCGAAAAACATAAATTATTTTATTTTTTTCCAAAATAATTATAAAATTACAGAATTGTAGGAAATAAAATAATAATCTTAAGTCTTTCGTTCACGAATTAAAATTAGGTCTTTTGAGCAGTATAATTATACTGTCAATGGAATTTGCGGGCCGGGTTTCGCCTGACTTTCCAACCTAAATTTTAATCGTAGCTTCCTACATTCAAGTAGGATTGAGTAGTAAACTCCGTTTATTTAAAATAATTTTCTAAAACTCAAATAAATTTATAAACATATTTATATGTACTACTGTTATTTAAAACAGTGAAATACAGGGTGTTACATTACTACCCCACTTAAAAAAAAATTCGTCTTCGAAATTTACATACTTCAGAAAAGATGTGGATATCGTTGTTGCATATCTGCTTCACGTTCCCAAGTAGCATCTCCAGTAGTTTCATCCCATATGACCTTAACCAAAGGAATTTGTCTACCACGAAGCTCCTTAATCTCTTTATTTGCTATCCTTGCAGGTAGAGCCTCATACTCTAGATTCTCTCGCAGTTGTATAGACTCAGACTCAATAACATGTGAAGGATCAGGATAATATTTTCTCAACTGAGACACGTGAAAGACGTCATGAAGGTTAGCAAGGTTAGGTGGTAAAGCAATATGATAAGCTACTGGACCAATCCTTCGAATAATCTAGAAAGGTCCGATGAATCTAGGAGTAAGTTTTCTAGTTTTGATAGCCCTGCCAATTCCGGTCTTCGGAGTGACTCTCAAAAACACGTGATCACCCTCCTGGAATTCTAAAGGTCTCCTTCTCTTGTTACTGTAGCTCATTTGCCTATCCTGTGCGTCCTTCATCTTTTCCCTTATCTTCCTAACTTGTTCCGTAGTCTGTTGCACCACATCTGGATCCAAGACTAGATTTTCACCAATCTCATACCAACATAACGGTGTCCTACACTTCCTACCATACAAAAATATATATATATATATATATATATATATATATATATAAATATATATATATATATATATATACATATATATATATATACATATATATATATATAGACCGAAGTGCGAAGCTCGGCCACTTACCTCGTCGACTTGAAAGGCTAAAAGAAGAGACTAAGTTTCTAAGCTCGGTCACCGAGGTTGAACGATTGACCGAGGTACAAGATCGGTCATTAATACTGTGGTAAAAAAGGGAAGAGAACCTACACCATAAACCTTAGATTCTGCAAATAAGGTTTTTAAAGGCCAAGCTCGGCTGCTGTCATGAAAACTGTTACGCTTCTACTACCTCAAAGCTTGGGGGGCTTGTGTACTGACCGAGGAGTAAAACCCGGTCACCGAGCTTGGACACCCGATCCAATAAAGGTGGGAAGTATAAGATATCGATATTATCTTTAATAATCCTGATATTATCTCAAATAACCTTACCGAGTTAGAAGAGATAAATCCCTCAAAATAAGGAGATCATATCTATCTTTAATAATCCTGATATTATCTCAAATAACCTTATCCGGTTAGAAGAGATGAATCCCTCAAATTAAAGAAATCATATCTCAAAGAAGATTTAAGAGATAAAAGGACAGAAATCTAGATCTCTTAAAGATATGGGGATACTATTATAAAAAGAGGAGAACCTAAGAGAGAGACTCACTTTTCACTAACCTAGGTGAATCTCCCTTAAGCGTATTAGAGGAACCAGCCTGACCAAGAGACTATTGAAGAGTCCTTGCTCGCTGGTATTCATCAGATACAAGATTAAGGAATTGAGATCACCATATGGCCAAGGGTTGAACCTAGAACTACGTCTGGCTTTGATTCCCATTGGGATACGTAGGACCGGAATACAATATTATATCAAGTCATAATCTAAAACAACCCCATTATTCACTCTTGGTTTGACGTTCTACGGCGAGATTCCGGCAAGTCGGATCTCGGCAGGAACACATTGCGACCCAATTTTGTCCAGTCTTTTTATTATTTATTTAATAAAAAAAAGGCAAATTCTACCGTACCCATATTAATTCAAAGGGTTTTGAAACATTTATTTTTGAATCAATAGATGAATGATCTTCTATTTAATGAATTCAGGTCAAACATTTTCTATTTTAACATAAAACTTTCACTTATTGCAACTGAGTGTTTAACTAATTAAATATTTGTTCTATTTAAAATTAAAAATTCTTATTAATTTAATTTTAATTTTAATAAATCAGGAAAAGTCTATTATTATTCTTTTGAAAAACAAATCCCACAGTCTCCCTTATTTTCTATTTCTTGTTGAACCCTAATTCTCCCAAACCATCCTTCTTGTTCCTCTTCATCAATTCGGTAGAAGTTTCTCCCAAATCATCCCTCTTCTCCAAAGTTGAAGTGAAGTTTAGTGCTCCTTGATGTATTTTTGAAAGTTGACGGTGCCCCCTGGAATTTGGTTCGAAAGTTGAAGTGGAGTGCCCCTTGGTGTATTTTTTACATCAGATACTACTAATGTTCGTATCTGTCTTAGTAGCTTCTGTCTTGGTGTTGCTTTATAATGTGTTGTTCGTGCGCATCTTTTTTATTCACAGTGCTAGGATTAATGTTTTGGGTGGGCTTACAGCGTGGCTGTGTTCTATTGATTAGGGGGTGGCTTCTATAATCTTTAATTCAGTTTTATGCCCTGCCCTGTGCACGAATTGTGGACACTGAAATGAAAGAGAAGATGAAGAAGAGGTTGGGATGGAAGTTGTCGGTTACATGACTAAATTGCAATACCAAAAACTTTGACTATTACTAGTATCTAATAAACATGACGCGTGTGATAACATCATTAAATGAAACAAAGCTGAACTATCGACCCATGAAAAAACTATTTCAAAATCCTTGTTTTTTAAGGTTAAATTACAGTTTTCGCCCCTCAAGTTTTTCAATTTGGCGAAAATGGTTTTCCAAGTTTTTTTTTGGCGATTTTAGTCCCTAAAGAATTCCAAAGTTGCAAAAATCATCCTTTCGTTAGTACTCCATCCAAACATTAACAAAATCTGCCACATGTACTGTACCAATTTTTTTTTTTTGAAAGGAACCAATAATTATTTTTATAAAATATTTAAGTAATATTAAAAAGAAATTATATGAATAATAACAACATGTTTCTGAACATTTGCATGTTCGATCTTGAGCCTTTCCCTCACTGCAAGTGCCGCGGCGGGCCCTCTTCCACCCTTGGCTTCCTTCTCCAAAATCTCCCCTCCACCCACCCACTGCCCCATCCGAGCCCTAACGACTTCGATTCTGCTCACGCACCCCGACAACATCTACACCTCCACGACTTTGATTCCAGTAATAACTAACTGCTAATCCTACGAGATAATTCAAGATACATGATATAAGATATACTCTGATAGATCATGTATTCTAACATCTTCCATTAGCTGCAATTCCATCACGGTAGCACCACTATGTAATCTTCTTCACACGGACTAGAATAGCAGCACTGCGTCACCCTTTTGTTTATGTTTCCGTCATTCCTTCTGCCATCTCACCAACATGCGACTCAAGCTTTGAATGAGTACCCTGCCACCGCGAGCAAGCCGTCATGCCGCCATCTTCTCCACTCTGCGGTCATCAAGCACGAACCATCACCGCCGTGCGCCGCTGATGACAGTGCTTGGTTTGCACGCCTAAGGCTAAGTTAGTTTAATTTGCAAGTGACTCGGAACAATTTTTACAAAAATCTCAAGGATTATGGCTAGAATTTACGAGACAGGGAAGTTAATCTCCAATCTCCAATAATATTAAAGATCAAACAGAGTGGCTTTAGTTTTTATTATTATTTTTCGAAGCTTTTCTGGAAATTAACGTGTTTCTTTTGTCGTTTGATTTCTAAGGCACATTGATCTGATAAAACAAATACAAACAGAAGAGTGCTATTTTGTAAAGAAATCTGATTTGAGGGAACGGCAACGCCGGAAAGGAACCATTCTAGCTGGTTGCTGCTGATGCGTCTATTTGATGTGTTTGATTCCTCGGTTCCTCCATTACTACTAGTCAAAGGTCACAGATATAGAATTAACAACTTTTCCCAAATGTGCTGAGTTAGACTTTTTTCTGCAAGTCATTTTTCCAGGTAAGTCTCTTGGTAGGGAAGATTGAATGTTGAATTTGTTGGGAAATACCAGCATAATTTCCCTCCTCTGTGAACTCAAAAATAGGCATTAAGCGGAAGCGTAAAAATAAGTGTAATAACACCGGACAATTTTTAGCATGGAAAAACCTCCTCAATGTGAGCAAGGAAAAAATCATGGGACCCGTAGGCCACTTAAACTTCCACTATAACAATAATGGGAATACAAAAATACAAGAATATTGTATCCTCAATTTGTGGATAACACTCTCACAAATTGGCTCACTATTTTTCTCTCTGAGAAAACTCTCTCTAAGGATCTCTCTATTTTTCTCTCACTCTCTCTTGTGAGGATTGGTGTGATTAGTTAGAACCCTTTAAGCTTCTTTATATAGGCTTAAGGGGGCTCTCCAAGTTAGCTCCCATACAATGTGGGACTTGCTTTGGCTGAAATTTCCAACAAATCTCCCCCTTCAGCCAAAGGGAAAATATCCTTGAATCATTTTGGGGTTGATGCTAAGCCTGCAACTTCTTTACAGACTTCTATCTTCTCTTTCGGTAGAGCTTTTGTCATCATATCCGCCCTGTTATCTTTTGTGTGTATTTTCTCAATCTGCAGCAGTTTACTTTCCAACACATCACGGATCCAGTGATACCTTACGTCGATGTGTTTCGACCTTGAATGAAATGTTGAGTTCTTACTGAGATGATTTGCGCTCTGACTGTCGCAATAGAGAATATAACTTTCCTGATCCTGTCCTAACTCTTGTAGGAACTTCTTCATCCACAAGATCTCTTTGCAACCTTCGGTGATTGCGATGAATTATGCTTCTGTGATGCTTAAAGCAATGCACTTTTGTAGTCTTGACTGCCATGAGATAACTCCCCCTGCAAAAGTAATGTCTGGTCTTGTACAGACCATTGCATACATAAGACTACCCACTGCAGAAGAATAGGGCACCTTGTTCTTCATTCCCTGGACATTGCGTCTTACTCAGTTTGAGATGACCAGGTAATGGAACATGCACAGGTTTGGAATTATGCATGTTGAACCTTTCAAGAACTTTCTGGATATAGTCTTCTTGTGACATCCACGGCATCCTTCTAGAACGATCTCTAGTTATCTTCATTCCAAGAATCTTCTTCACTGCACCCAGATCTTTCATGGCAAAAGACTTGCTCAATGCCTTCTTGAGAGCAGATATTTTCGCCTTATCTTTCCCAATAATTAGCATATCATCAACATACAACAGAAGTATGATGGATTCACCATTCTCATAGTTCTTCGCAAACAAACAATGGTCCGCGGAGGTCTTCTTGAAATTGTGTTGGGTCATGAAGAGATCAAACTTCTTGTACCATTGCCTTGGAGCTTGCTTCAGACCGTAGAGGCTTTTCTTCAGACGACACACTAGGTGTTCCTTGCCTGGTTCTGCAAAACCTTCCGGTTGCTCCATATAGATTTCCTCCTCTAGGTTTCCATGTAGGAATGTTGTTTTTACATCAAGTTGTTCAATCTCCAAGTCTAGTTTTGCAGCTAGACCGAGAATTGCTCTAATAGATGTCATCTTCACCACTGGTGAGAAGATTTCTTTGAAATCTATGCCTTTCTTCTGGTTGCACCCCTTTACAAAAATTCTTGCTTTGTACCTGGGGTTTGGGTTATTCTCTTCCGTCTTGAGCTTGAACACCCATTTGTTTTTCAACGCCTTTCGTCCATCTGGTAATCTCACCAGGTCATACGTCTGATTCTCTTTCAGGGACTGCATTTCTTCTTTCATCGCTTGCAACTATTTCTCCTTATCATTCGTCTCAATTGCTTCTATGAAGCTTTGAGGTTCTCCTTCATCAGTGAGATTGACATATTCATCTGAATAATATCTTCTTGATGGTTGTCTGACTCTTCTGGATCGTCTTACTTGAGATTCTTCTTCTGTCTCATCAGTCTCCATCATCTGATCCTGACTTTGTTCTATCTGGTCAGGTTGTTCTGTCTGATCAGATTGTTCCTCCTGATCATGTTCATCATTCCTTTGAGGATTCTCTCCCCCTGAATTGTTTATCACAACAGGACTTGAATCAGAAATCACTTTGTGCTTTGGCTTCTCAGATTGCTTAATGTATTGGATCGTTTGATCTTCAAAAAACACCACATCCCTGCTTCAAACAATCTTCTTGTGTGCATGATCCCATAATCCGAAACCAAGTTCATCTCTTGGTGAACCAAGGTATATGCATTCCTTCGTCTTTGCATCTAGCTTTGCTCTTTCATCTTTAGGAATATGGACAAAAGCCCTACACCCAAAGACTCTCAAGTGACCATAAGAGGCTTTCTTTCCGGTCCATACTTCATCTGGAATCTCTCCATTTAAAGGTCTTGAAGGAGACAGATTTATCAGATCAACTGCAGTTTTCACTGCTTCGCCCCACAATGATTTGGGAAGTTTTGCTTGAGAAAGCATGCTTCTGACTTTCTCTGCGATCGTTCTGATCATCCTTTCAACTACTCCATTCATCTGAGGTGTCTTGGGAGGAACTTTTCATGTCTTATCCCATGAGTTTTGCAATATGTCTCAAACAGACCTATGTATTCTCCGCCATTATCACTTCTCAAGCATTTCAGTTTTCTTTTAGATGCTCGTTCTACAGAAGCATGAAACTCCTTGAAAGCTTGAAGAACTTGATCTTTCGTCTTCAATGGATACACCCACACCTTCCTAGAGTGATCATCAATGAAGGTAACAAAGTGTTGAGCACCACCAACAGACCTTTCAGACGTTGAGTAAACATCTGAATGAACAAGATCCAGAATCTGCTTTCTTCTTCTTGCATCATCTGATCTTTTAAAAGATACTCTGTGTTGTTTGCCTGCTAGACAGTCTTCACAGGACTCAAGTGGCTGCCCTTTTATGTTTGGGAGATGATCTTTTGCAAGGATCTCCAAACCCTTCTCGCTCATGTGGCCCAGTCGTCTATGCCATAGTTCTTTGGTTGCGTCTTGAGCAACATTCGTCTCCCCCTTGCATATCTTTTCCTGCATAATGTACAGAGAGCCTTCCTTTCTGCCGCGAGCAATAATCATGCTTCCTCGACTGAGTTTCCATCTGCCGCTACCAAATTGGTTTATCATCCCGGCTTCATCTAGCTTTCCCACTGAGATAAGGTTCAGACGCATCTCGGGTACATGTCTGACCTCCTTCAGCACAAGCTTATTTCCATTCTCGGTCATCAAAGTTACTTCGCCAATACCGACGATTTTACTTGTGACATGGTTTCCCATCTTCACCGTACCAAATTCTCCTTTTTGGTATGATGAGAAGAATTCTTCATGAGGTGTGACGTGGAAGGATGCTCCTGAGTCAATTATCCATATGCAATCATCTGATGCAACATTTAGATAATTTTCTTCTCCAACAAGAGATATATTCTCATCATTCAAGGCCACTGCAGTAGTTGTTCCATCTTCTTTCTTCTTCTTCGGGTCAATCTGGTCAGGGTGGACTGTTCCAGCTTGTTGGTCTCTTTTCAAGAATCTACACTCAGGCTTTACGTGTCCTGGTTTGCCACAGTAATAACAATTTAGTCTGGTTCAAGATTCGGACCTACCTTGTGATTTTCCACGACATCCTTTTCCATGATTCTTACTCCTTCCTCTATTTTCAACAACATTGGCTTCAAACTGATTGTTCAAACCTTTTTCCCTCCGTCTTGACTCTTCATTTAGCAAATAGTCTGTAACAGAATCCATGCTAAGCTTTCCGTCTGGAGCAGAGTTGCTGAGAGTGACAACTAGAGTGTCCCAACTCTCAGGTAGAGAACTGAGGAGTAGAAGAGTTTGCAACTCATCATCAACACTCATGCCTGCCTTTGTTAATTGATTAACAATGCCTTTGAAAGTGTTCAGATGTTTGATCATATTTTGACCGTTCATGTACTCCAACTTTACCAATCGTCTGACAAGGTGGGCTTTGTTCCTGGGAGTCTTCTTTTGAATCCAGGATTCAAGTTTTGTCCACAACTCATACGCATTGGTATAAGTTGATACATGCTTGAACAAGCTTCGATCAATATATTTCTGGATCATAGCCACTGCTTTCCGATTCTGAAGCTCTCAATCTTTGTCAGTCTTCACATCTGGCGTATCCTTCGGCATATCCTTCTAGGTAATTGGCAAATACAAATCTTTGCAGTATAGATGATCTTCCATCATCGGCTTCCAATAGGAGTAGTTATCTGCAGTTATCTTGAACATGTCTCCATCATGAGTGATAGCTCCCTCCATCTTGAGTTACACAGGCCAATAGCTCCTCCAACCAGGTGGGTTTTGATAAAAATAACACTATACGTGAATAGTGTCGTATATGTGACTTGTACCGAATGCTGAAAATTACTGTAGTTTGTGAACAGTACGTACCGAGGAAGTTCCCAGGAAAAAGGGGTGGGTCAATAGACACACTTAAATATCAAGTCTTTCCTAGCCAGAACTTTTCTAGGCATGCACTTTCACACTACCACACTTTATTTCTAGCAACAAGAATAATTCTTTTCTGATGTGGAAGATCAGACAATGCTGCAGCCACAGAGCATACTAAGAATTTTCTTATAAATCCGGCACCTAGTATTCCAGAGCTCTGATACCACTGTTGGGAAATACCAGCATAATTTCCCTCCTCTGTGAACTCAAAAATAAGCACTAAGCGGAAGCGTAAAAATAAGTGTAATAACACCGGACAATTTTTAGCGTGGAAAAACCTCCTTAATGTGAGCAAGGAAAAAACCACGGGACCCGTAGGCCGCTTAAACTTCCACTATAACAATAATGGGAATACAAAAATACAAGAATATTGTATCCTCAATTTGTGGATAACACTCTCACAAATCGGCTCACTATTTTTCTCTCTGAGAAAACTTTCTATAAGGATCTCTCTATTTTTCTCTCACTCTCTCTTGTGAGGATTAGTGTGATTAGTTAGCACCCCTTAAGCTTCTTTATATAGACTTAAGGGGACTCTCCAAGTTAGCTCCCATACAATGTGGGACTTGCTTTGGCTGAAGTTTCCAACACTATTGGTTGTGAAAATGATTGAATTTTTATTGTTATATTATGGCTGGTTTTCACTATGAGTTCATGAAGTTAATTTCTAGGTTGAAAATTTTTGGAATGGTGAACTTACTTTAAGCTTTAAAAACTATGTTTTTGTGTTTTGATTTTGAAAGTAATTCGTATAACATACATTATGTGGAGGTGGTTAGGATGCACATTGAACGTGAATTGTGAATATGGTGAATTGGCAAATTGTAACATATGTGTATGTGTTAAGAGATATATGTATGCAAAATTAAATATTTTGGTTGAGAAAATGTTTTAGAGCATGATTGCTAATGAGTTTTTTCAATATATACTATATGATCTGATAGTGACTGGTAGTTCTTATTAAATGTGGTGGTATTATAAGAATGGTTGTACATTTATTGTGTTTTCTGATATGAGAAAATGGAAATTAAATAATTAAAAAATATGAATATATATGGATTTGAAAATGATAATTGTTCAGAAGGCTTTTTTCGGATTCGCGTTAGTTGAAGTATTTTTTCCGATGGATATAGCAAAAGATTGGATAATAATATTAGATGAAATGTATCTATTATATAGATTATATATATATATATATATTATATATATTATAGATTTATATTATTTTCTTTATTTAATATCTCCCTTCTATTGTTAAGGATGGCATGTTAGTTATTATTAGTTGGAATACACCTCTTGCTCGCAAGAAGACATTGGGTGTGTTTGGGTAAACAACTTAATTAAGAATTTATCACATAAGACCTTATCGCATGAGAGCTTATGTCATAAGCGCTTAAAGAAAGAAAGGGACATGATAGGATTCGAATAGTGAAAAACACGGAGAGGGTGTTTAGTACATAAGCTCTTATGATAATTCCATGTTTTCTCCCAACGATGAGCATGAAAATAAGTCAAAAACTCCTTATGGGATGACATAAGTTATTTTTATAAGCTCTGTCAAATACACTGCATAAGAGCTTATGTCATCGGATAAGTCAAAAGGAGCTTAAATAAGCTCTTCCAAACATCACCATTATCATGTACAATTCTTTTAAAGTAAGTTTATATCTAATGTGGAAAAGTAAAAATATGTCCATCAATGATTTAATAAAGTTTATGAAGATATCAAAATAGTAGATGATCTAAGGATATATACACCTTACTCATGTCGTAGGCACCTTGGCTAACAACACGGACTCATTTGATAACAATGACACTTGTAGGACCCTTTTCAAATTTTGTTTATGTATGTATGGGGAATAAAATCAGGACCGACCGACTCAATTGGTCGGATCAGGAACCTACCTGCCTTTCGGTCCAGACGATCCCTACAACCGTTCTGCCAAGAAATTGGAAAGAAAACCGTTGAACCGGTATGAAATCGGAAAAATCGAACAAAACCAGTGGTTCACCGGTTTTCTCCCTTCCGGAAAAAAAAAAAACATTACTTTCCTCTTGAATCCAGCAACTCTGTCGACCTCAAGCCACTTCCGGCGACCTTCGTCTCCTCTGAATTGATAGAGGACGAGCTACAGAAATTAAAACCAGAACGCGTACAAAAACCAAAGAGAGAAGGGTTGAGAGAAGAATCAGAACAATTAGAGAAATAAGAGGGCAAGAATAAGAGTGTGATCGTTGTGCATGTAACTGTGAAGAAGAAGAGGAGGAGGAAGATGTGAAGAACCAGAATGAACAACCAGAACACGCACATAGAGAAGAAACAGATAGAAGATAAGTGAGGGAGGGTGGCGGCTGAAAGAATAATGAGACCTAGGATTGTTGTTATTCTTGTGTGCATAAACGGGTTTGGCCGGTTGGGTCTATAAACCCAAAATCTTTTTTTGTTTTTTGTTTTCTAATATAGAATGGGCCTATACTAACCTAACTTTAGTTGTTTTTTTTTTCCTGATAGTTGGATCAAAAAGCATATAAAAAAGTTTTTGTGATGGGTCCATGAAATTAATTTTTTTACACTTATGGGAGTAAATGCAAAAATTATTTTATAGATATATTAACATAAAATGCAAAAAAATATTTTATATTGTTAATAAAATATGAGAATTTAAAATTTATGTTAATATTACTTAATATATTATATTAAAATATTTAAAAAATATTATTTAATTATTGATGGTTCAACCACGATTCAACAATGATTGAACTATTGAATCTTGAATCAGTGCCTTCACCAGTTTAATGATCGGTCCGATTTTAAAAACATCGGTGGCGAAGACTTATTCGACAACAACCGCATGAACTTCTCTTTTGTGTATGTACAACATAGGATTGTCCCTCCTTCCTTCTCCCTTCCAGAAAAATATTGCTTGGTGCAGCAAACAAGTAATGGAATCCTATATTATGACTATGGCATGCCAAACTGAAAACAATTGAAACCTCTATTTCAGTTCAAGCTTTTAAAGATTTCTCATTCTCTTTATTGGTCTTAAAAAGGCATTGTTCTTTGACTCTGGTGAAGGGTCCATTTTCATGTCAGTTGACTCACAATATATTAGATACACTGCTGTCTTCTTGACAACCAATCCATGTCCAAAAGCTACAAAAACCCAGATTTGATATTATGTCCTGCCACTCTTCATCACCAAAGGACTTTACTGTGTCATGCTTGTAGAGATGGATTGTGCACTTACTAAAATTAACAATCAAGACACTAATAAGACATTCTTGTTAGTTATTGTGTTTAGGAGTGCTGCATGTTTTCAGCATGTTATTTTTTTAGTTTTTTGTGTGTTTAATAGTGGCCTGCTTAATGGGGCATGATCTAAGTAGTTAGCCTAATTTATAGGACACGATGCTTAGTGGTTAGTTGTTTTTCAAGTCTTTAAATGTGTGTACTGCCTTCAATGAAAATGTAGTTCTCTCTTTCCCTAAAAAACTTATATTCCTTCCTTCAAAGTTTCCTCTGTGTTTCTGCTGCAACTTTACAAAAAACAACAAATTGGTATCAGAGCTTTCTTCTTAAGGAACCTGTGGGAGTATGAGATGGATGCATAAGCTAGTTTTTCACCAATTGCTCCTCCAGTGTTTGATGGAGAAAATTATCACATTTGGACTGTGAGAATGGAGACCTACCTGGATGCACTTGATCTTTGGAAAGCTGTAGAAGAGGATTACGAAGTTCCTCCTTTGCCAGCCAATCCCACAATGGCCCAGATCAAGAATCACAAGGACAGAAAAACAAGGAAATCAAAAGCTAAGGCGTGTTTGTTTGCTGCTGTTTCATCAACTATCCTCATCTGAATCATGTCGCTCAAATCATCAAAAGCAATCTGGGACTATCTCAAAACAGAGTATGAAGGAGATGATAGGATCAGAGGGATGCAAGTGTTGAATTTGATCAGAGATTTTGAACTGCAGAAAATGAAGGAGTCAGAAATCATTAAAGAGTATTCTGAGAAACTTCTAAGCATTGACAATAAGGTAAGGCTGCTCGGTTTAGATCTACCCGACTCAAGGATTATTGAAAAAATCTTAGTAACGGTGCCTGAAAAGTTTGAGGCAACCATTACAACCTTGGAGAACACCAAGGATCTGTCCAATATTACTTTGGCAGAGCTCGTGAATGCTTTACAAGCATAAGAGCAGAGAAGGGTCATGAGGCAAGGAGGAGTTGTTGAAGGAGCACTGCCAGCTAAACATCACGAAGGAGGGAAAATGAGGAAAAAGAAGAACAAGAAGAATTTTGCTACAAGTGGCGATGCTACATCAACCAGCAATGCTACAACGAACAATAACAAGAACAAGACCGGAGGTTCTAAGGGAAATTATCCTCCATGCCAACATTGTGAAAAAAAGGGTCATCCTTCTTTCAAATGTTGGAGGAGACCTGATGCAAAATGCAGCAAGTGTAACCAACTTGGTCATGAGGCTGTAATTTGCAAAAGTAAAATTCAGCGGCAAAAAGCAGATGCTCAAGTTGCCGATCAAGAGGAGGAGGATCATCTCTTTGTTGCCACTTCCTTCTCAGGCAATGATTCAAGTGAGAGCTGGTTAATTGACAATGGTTGCACTAACCATATGACTTATGACAAGGAGCTGTTCGAAGAACTAAGAACCACAGAGACTTCAAAAGTCAGAATTGGTAATGGACAACATATAGCAGTCAAGGGAAAAGGCACCATTGCAATTGCAAGTTGTTTAGATACAAAACTGATCTCTGATGTTCTTTATGTTCCAGAAATTGACCAAAATCTGTTAAGTATTGGTTAGTTGATAGAGAAAGGTTTCAAAGTACATTTTGAAGACAAATACTGCTTGATAAAGGATGCATCTGGTCAAGAGATGTTCAAAGTCAAGATGAGAGGAAAGAGTTTCACACTTAATCCATTAGAGGAGGAGCAAGCTGCCTTTCCTACCAAAGAAAGTGTCACAGAGATATGGCACAAGAGGCTCGGTCATTATCATCATCAAGGATTACTACTGCTTCAAACAAAGAAATTAGTGAGGGATTTACCTGTTTTAGAAGATCATCTTCCTCACTGCCAAGCATGTCAATATGGAAAGCAACACAGGAAACCATTTCCAAAAACAGCTTGGAGAGCAACACAGAAGCTTCAATTGATCCACACTGATTTAGCAAGACCACGGAGAACACCCTCTCTCAAAGATAGCCTTTACTGTATTGCCTTCATTGATGATTTTACAAGATTTTGATGGATTTTTTTTTCTTAAAATTCAAATCAGAAGTGGCTGGAGTGTTTTGGAAGTTCAAGAAAATGGTGGAAAACCAAGGTGGCTGCAACATTCAAGTTCTAAGGTCAGATAATGGAAAAGAATATACCTCAGAAGCATTCAATCTATTTTGCGAGGAAGCGGGCATTGAACACCAGCTTACTGCTCCCTACACTCCACAACAAAATGGAGTTAGTGAGAGAAGAAATAGATACATACTGGAGATGACAAGATGCATGCTACACGAGAAAAACCTACCAAAGCAATTCTGGGCTGAGGCGGCAAATACAGCAGTTTTCCTTCAGAATAGGCTTCCCACAAAGGCAGTGAAGAATCAGACACCATTCGAAGCTTGGTATGGACATAAACCATCTCTAAACTTCCTTAAAGTGTTTGGTTGTTTGTGCTTCACCTATGTTCCTCAGGTTAAGCGTGATAAACTAGACAAGAAGGAAATACAAGGCATCTTCATAGGCTACAGCACATCATCCAAGGCTTACAAAGTCTTTCAGTCACAAACAGGGAATATTGTCGTAAGTAGAGATGTTCACTTTGTGGAAAATGAAGAATGGAACTGGGAGACTTTAAAGGACTCAAACCAAGCCTCAAATCAACTAAAGCTAAATCTTCATGTCATACATGTCGAGGGGCAGAGAAATGAAGATTGGAAAGATGAGATGGTGGATAACATTCCAGTCAGAGGCACTAGATTACTTTATGATGTTTATCAGAGATGTAACATTGTTGTTTGTGAGCCTACAGGTTTTGAAGAAGCAAAGCTTGATGAAAACTGGATGGCTGCAATGAAGGAGGAGTTGTACATGATCGAGAAAAACAAGACATGGCAGCTTGTTGACAGACCTCGTGATAGAAAAGTTATTGGGGTCAAATGGGTGTTCAGAACCAAGCTCAATGCTGATGGCTTCATCAACAAGCACAAGGAGAGGCTTGTGGTTAAAGGCTATGCTCAGATTTTTGGAGTGGACTACTCAGATACATTTGCACTAGTGGCCAGGCTAGACACCATCAGGTTGCTACTTGCTGTTGCTGCACAAAAAGACTGGAAAGTGTACCAGTTAGATGTTAAATCAGCATTTCTAAATGGTTTCTTGCAAGAAGAGATCTATGTTGAGCAACCTGAAGGCTTTGTGAAGAAAGGAGAAGAAGACAAAGTCTATCTCCTCAAGAAGGTCCTCTATGGATTGAAGCAAGCTCCAAGAGCTTGGTACAGCAGAATTGACAGTCATCTGCTAAGTTTAGGCTTTGTGAAAAGCCTATCTGAGTCCACTCTTTACATCAAGCACTGTGAGTCTGATATTCTTGTTATTTCTCTTTATGTTGATGATCTTTTGGTGACTGGAAATAATGCAGCTTTAATTGATGAATTTAAGCTGGAAATGATGAAAGTATTTGAGATGACTGATCTTGGACTGATGACTTATTTTCTCGGAATGGAGATCAAGCAAAGTCAAGATGAAGTTTTCATCTGTCAAAAGAAGTATGCAAAAGAAATTCTCAAGAAGTTTCATATGGAAGATTGCAAGTCAATGAGCACTCCTATGAATCAAAAGGAAAAGTTGAGCAGGGAAGATGAATCCGAAAAAGTGGATGAGGCAAACTTTAGGAGTTTGATTGGGTGCCTGATGTACCTTACAGCAACAAGGCCTGACATCTTGTTTGCTGTAAGTATTTTATCTCGGTTCATGCACTGTGCAAGTGAAATACACTTGAAGGCTGCTAAGAGAGTGGTTAGATACATCAAAGGCACAATCAACTTTGGCATCAAGTTCAAGAAAAGCAAGGAGTTCAAGTTGTTTGGTTTCTCCGACGGTGGTAGGCGGGATCTATTGATGACATGAAAAGTACCTCAGGATACTGCTTTAGTCTTGGATCAGGAGTTTTTTCATGGAGTTCGAAAAAACAAGAAACAATAGCTTATTCCACTGCTGAAGCAGAATTTGTTTCTGCAACTTATGCTGTAAATCAAGCATTGTGGCTGAGGAAGATATTCAGTGATCTTCATCTTGAGCAGAAAGAAGACACTAAGATTTTTGTTGATAATCAAGCTGCAATAGCTATTTCTTACAATCCAGTTTTACACGGGAAAACCGAACATTTCAACATCAAGCTGTTTTTCTTGAGAGATGTGCAGAAGGATAGTGTTGTAACTCTTGTTTATTGCAAAACAGAAGATCAAATAGCTGATGTTTTTACAAAACCCTTGCCAGCTAGCAAGTTCGAGTTCCTGATAATGAAACTTGGTGTTTGCAGTCTCTAAAGCAAGGAGGAGTGTTAGTTATTGTGTTTAGGACTGCTGCACGTTTTCAGCATGTTATTTTTTCTGTTTTTTGTGTGTTTAATAGTGGCCTGCTTAATGGGGCATGATCTAAGTAGTTAGCCTAATTTATAGGACATGATGCTTAGTGATTAGTTATTTTCCAAGTCTTTAAATGTATGTACTGCCTTCAATGAAAATGTAGTTCTCTCTTTCCCTGAAAAAACTTCTATTCCTTCCTTCAAAGTGTCCTCAGTGTTTCTGCTGCAACTTTACAAAAAACAACAATTCTGTTGCCATTTTTTCTGTCATAGATGAATAAACAACACACAAAGTCATTCCCTTCATGCGGCAATCACTATCATCAGGAACATTGAAAAGTACTGAATGTCCGTCACCTGTATGGGTTAACCAATAAGGATAATTGTCAACTGGGAGAGAAACATCACCAGACCCACTGGCAGTCAATCAATCCCTGTACCATGAACAAATGCTTAGATAGTCAGATAATGCTCTTAAAATGAACATGTGTCATGTCAACATGGTAACAACATAAAGAAAATATGGAGATGGCAACTAATAGAAACAAATTCATCGATTTTGTAACGTAGCATCAACAGCAGCAAGGACTCTTTTCTGTTTCGATAGCAGTTTCAGAACTGTGATGCCTTACATGTCTTTCAACTTCTATATATATCCCAAATAATTGTTCTAACTAGAAAGGTTTTATAATTGGCACTTTATACTACTCGGTACGTGCTTTCAATATTTGACCATTACACGTCCTTATGTCTCCTATGTCTGTATGACATCTACTAGTTCAAGAGCCATCCCGCAACTCTCATTTTCAGGCTGTCAAACTTATACCACTAAGTTACTTGCAATGTTATGGACCATAAGGTCTTCATATTTATCCTCATGGCTCTCCTCTTTCTCTTTTATTTTCCTTCTGTAATGCTAACAGGGCTTGTTGTCCCGGGACACACCACTCCATATAGGTTCTATCATTTTTTATATAGGTCTTCCTATTTCTTGATCATCTCATGTGCAAAATATTATCTCTCACTATGCACTGTAGCGGAATAGGCGAAACCCATCTATTACCAGTACTGTTTCTTAGTTCACTTGAATTCTACATATGATGTGTGATCCCGTTCACTTGCCTGAATCTCTCCTTTTTTGCAATAACAGTTGCATTTCTTATTTGGCTACTAATCCCATTTATCAAGCTCAAATTAAGCACCTGGAAATTGATTTTTACTTAGTTCTTGGTAAGTCTGCTTCATGTTTGCTATGTTCCCATTGATCATCAAACAGAGCAAATATTTTCACCATGTGAATGTGATACGAACCAGATAATTGCAGTAGAATAGAACAATAAAAGTGCAGGAATTAGAAAGGGGAATTCTGTACTATTTATGGGAAAAGGGAAGATTAAAGTGGAATGAAGATTTTTACTATCACAGAGCTAGGCTCCTATAGAGAGTTAAAGCTCTCCATCCATAACAAACTCTCCGTAATTTCTCAAGATACCTCACTCACACCCACACACACAGCCTAATTATAACTGAATCAGTTTGTTACCCCCATTTCCTATCTTTCTCTCTCTGCCAGCACAACCTATTTTTTTGATTCTCTCATTTTCTCCTAATATAATCTTTCCACACTTTGGGCCCAAGTGACTCTTGGCCTAGGATATACACATTTGGACCCACAAACTTATCTTGGGCTCTATCAGAATGTTATTTAAAGCTCTCTTGAACAATGGTGAAGATAAGGAGAAAACTGAAAGAGGGAGAAGGTACTTGTGATGTGCTACTGCTAAGAGTATTTAGGACTTGGTGGTAACTTCCCATTCCAATTAAAAGAAACCTCAAGGACTGCTCTGAGATTTGTTATCCACATGATGTTGTTTCCAATTCATTAAAATTTATATCATATATATCATCCAGAATTCTTCTTAATTCTTGAGTTAGCTAAGATTCCGAGTGGCATTGCACCCAAACACTTCGAAGATTTGAAAGGCCATGAAGCATTGTTGATAGATCACCCAAATTATTATTCTGGACATTAATGGACACTAGTGATGATATGTCCCCAAATGGGCGAGTATGGGATATAGGGTTTCTTTTTGGTGACATGTAAGACCAAATGATTGTTTGTTGAGGAGCTACTTGGTATGTATGCTGTTTTGTATTGTTTGGTTATATGATTGTTTTTAAATGTGTGTTATAATTGATTGATGATTTGTGAATAATAATATATACTGATGTTATTGAATGGTCTATGTGAAAAATGTTCATGGAATTGCCTAATGATATGGAATTAGCTATAACTACGTTACTGTATCAGAAGGGATAGGGTTGAGAGAATAGGGGAAGAGAGTAGAGAAGAGGATAAGAGAGAGTGAGAAGGAGAATTCCTGAATTTTCTGGTTATCCCTTCATTTCCTCAACAGCATGATAATAAAGCATCACAATGTAACAAATTATCCCTAGTAATTAGGATCAGAGGACAAGTGTCATCTTTACCCATTTACATTTACATTTATTTTTAAAACTTTTAGAGTGACTATTTCATTCTTTTCTCTTGCAGGTGACTAAAAGACTGAAATATGATGTATTACTCAAAGTCTTTCAAATGGGCTGGTCTTCTCATGGTTCGTTTGGGCCTATTAAGTATAGCAGGAGGCCCAATTTCAGTTTGGCTTGTATCATTACCCTGATCTGCCAAAACGATCTTGTCCTCAAGATCACAAGCAGGATAAGCTTGTCTGAAAGAGGAAGCCAGTTCCCATGTGGCCTCATGTGTGTCTTGTCCCTCCCATTGAATGAGAAGGACGACCATCAGCAGCAGAGGTCGCGGCCGCGGTAGGCAACGGAGAGATCTGCGCGGTGGGGTGACCACGACACGGTTTCAACAATGAGACGTGGAAAACCGGATGGATGCACGTCGTAGTGGGTAGCTCGAGTTCATATGCGACGGGTCCGAGGCGGCGGAGGATGCGAAAAGGCCCATAGAAGTGTTTGGCAAGTTTCTGGGAGGAACTCTTCGTCACTAAGACTTGTCTGTATGGTTGAAGCTTCGGGTATACCCACTGTCCTTCCTCAAATACCTTCTCAGTTCTCTTGGAGTTAGCTTGTTGAACCATTCTTTGCCTTCCTCTAAGTAAGTTGCACTTCAAAAGTTTCAAAATTTCTGATCTTTGTGCCAGGGTTTCATCCAAAGATCCGATCTTGGAGGTGCCAGGGACATAATCATTAATTGAAGGTGGAGCACGACCATAAAGGGCTTCAAATGGCGTCATCCCAATTGACGAGTGGAAAGAAGAATTGTACCAAAATTCTACCAAGGCCAAGAACCGGGACCAGTGTTTGGGCTCGTCACTGACGAAGCAACGCAGATAAGTCTCTAAACAATGATTAAGGACTTCGGTTTGGTCGTCGGTTTACGGGTGATATGAGCTACTGAAGGTAAGAGTAATTCCCATAGCCTTAAAAAGTTCTTTCCAGAATTTACTGAGAAAAACCTTGTCACGATCACTAACGATTGTTTTTGTGGCGCCATGCAAGCGGTAAATCTCAATGAGGAAAGTCGAAGCAAAGGATGCAGCAGTGAATGACGATGGCAAGGCCACAAAGTGAGCAAATTTGGTCAGATGATCCACAACCACCCAAATGACAGTCTTGTTGGCAGAACTGGGGAGGTTAGTAATAAAATCCATTGAAATTTCCTCCCATACTTTGCTTGGTATGTGTAAGGGTTGAATTAACCCATACGGACTGTGGGTGCTGTGTTTGTTGTGCTGGCATACAGGGCACTGAGTCACGTATTTTTTTACATCAGCATGCATACCAGGCCAATAGAAATTGGCTGAGACTCTCGCCAAAGTCGCCTTAATACCAAAGTGGCCCCCTAAGGGTGAGGCATGAAACTCCTCTAATAAGGAAGGAAGGAGACCAGAGTCCTTAGGGATAAATAACCTGTCTCAGAAATATAGGAGTCCTGCCTTATAAGAATAATTTTGCTGCATCAAAGGCTCGGTATGTAACTTAGAGATTAGCATAGTCCTCTCAAGGTTCAAGATGAAAGCACCAATGATATGGAATTAGCTATAACTATGTTACTATATCAGAAGGGATAGGGTTGAGAGAATAGGGGAAGAGAGTAGAGAAGAGGATAAGGGAGAGTGAGAAGGAGAATTCCTGAATTTTCTGGTAATATATCCCTTCATTTCCTCAACAGCATGATAATGAAGCATCACAATGTAACAAATTATCCCTAGTAATTAGGATAAGAGGACAAGTGTCATCTTTACCCATTTAAATTTACATTTATTTTTAAAACTTTTATAGTGACTATTTCATTCTTTTCTCTCGCAGGTGACTAAAAGACTGAAATATCATGTATTACTCAAAGTCTTTCAAATGGGCTGGGCTTCTCATGGTTCGTTTGGGCCTATTAAGTATAGCAGGTGGCCCAATTTCAGTTTGGCTTGTATCATTATCCTGATCTGCCAAAACAATCTTGTCCTCAAGATCACAAGCAGGATAAGCTTGTCTGAAAGAGGAAGCCAGTTCCCATGTGGCCTCATGTGTGTCTTGTCCCTCCCATTGAATGAGAAGGACGACCATCAGCAGCAGAGGTCGCGGCCGCGGTAGGCAACGGATATATCTGCGCGGTGGGGTGACCACGACACGGTTTCAACAATGAGACGTGGAAAACCGGATGGATGCACGTCGTAGTGGGTAGCTCGAGTTCGTATGCGACGGGTCCGAGGCGGCGGAGGATGCGAAAAGGCCAATAGAAGCGTTTGGCAAGTTTCTGGGAGGAACTCTTCGTCACTAAGGCTTGTCTGTATGGTTGAAGCTTCGGGTATACCCACTGCCCTTCCTCAAATACCTTCTCAGTTCTCTTGGAGTTAACTTGTTGAACCATTCTTTGCCTTGCTCTAAGTAAGTTGCACTTCAAAAGTTTCAAAATTTCTGATCTTTGTGTCAGGGTTTCATCCAAAGATCTGATCTTGGAGGTGCCAGGGACATAATCATTAATTGAAGGTGGAGCACGACCATAAAGGGCTTCAAATGGCGTCATCCCAATTGACGAGTGGAAAGAAGAATTGTACCAAAATTCTACCAAGGCCAAGAACCGGGACCAGTGTTTGGGCTCGTCACTGACGAAGCAACGCAGATAAGTCTCTAAACAATGATTAAGGACTTTGGTTTGGTCGTCGGTTTACGGGTGATATGAGCTCATCGAAGGTAAGAGTAATTCCCATAGCCTTCAAAAGTTCTTTCCAGAATTTACTGAGAAAAACCTTGTCACGATCACTAACGATTGTTTTTGTGGCGCCATGCAAGCGGTAAATCTCAATGAGGAAAGTCGAAGCAAGGGATGCAACAGTGAATGACGATGGCAAGGCCACAAAGTGAGCAAATTTGGTCAGACGATCCACAACCACCCAAATGACAGTCTTGTTGGCAGAACTGGGGAGGTTAGTAATAAAATCCATTGAAATTTCCTCCCATACTTTGCTTGGTATGTGTAAGGGTTGAATTAACCCATACGGACTGTGGGTGTTGTGTTTGTTGTGCTGGCATACAGAGCACTGAGTCACATATTTTTTTACATCAGCATGCATACCAGGCCAATAGAAATTGGCTGAGACTCTCGCCAAAGTCGCCTTAATACCAAAGTGGCCCCCTAAGGGTGAGGCATGAAACTCCTCTAATAAGGAAGGAATGAGACCAGAGTCCTTAGGGATAAATAACCTGTCTCAGAAATATAGGAGTCCTTCCTTATAAGATAAATTTTGCTGCTTCAAAGGCTCGGAATGTTACTTAGAGATTAGCCTAGTCCTCTCATGGTTCAAGATGAAAGCACCAATGATATGGAATTAGCTATAACTATGTTACTATATCAGAAGGGATAGGGTTGAGAGAATAGGGGAAGAGAGTAGAGAAGAGGATAAGGGAGAGTGAGAAGGAGAATTCCTGAATTTTCTGGTTATATATCCCTTCATTTCCTCAACAGCATGATAATGAAGCATCACAATGTAACAAATTATCCCTAGTAATTAGGATCAGAGGACAAGTGTCATCTTTACCCATTTACATTTACATTTATTTTTAAAACTTTTATAGTGACTATTTCATTCTTTTCTCTCGCAGGTGACTAAAAGACTGAAATATCATGTATTACTCAAAGTCTTTCAAATGGGCTGGTCTTCTCATGGTTCGTTTGGGCCTATTACGTATAGCAGGAGGCCCAATTTCAGTTTGGCTTGTATCATTACCCTGATCTGCCAAAACGATCTTGTCCTCAAGATCACAAGCAGGATAAGCTTGTCTGAAAGAGGAAGCCAGTTCCCATGTGGCCTCATGTGTGTCTTGTCCCTCCCATTGAATGAGAAGGACGACCATCAGCAGCAGAGGTCGCGGCCGCGGTAGGCAACGGAGAGATCTGCGCGGTGGGGTGACCACGGCACGGTTTCAACAATGAGACGTGGAAAACCGTATGGATGCACGTCGTAGTGGGTAGCTCGAGTTCGTAAGCGACGGGTCCGAGGCGGCGGAGGATGCGAAAAGGCCCATAGAAGCGTTTGGCAAGTTTCTGGGAGGAACTCTTCGTCACTAAGACTTGTCTGTATGGTTGAAGCTTCAGGTATACCCACTGTCCTTCCTCAAATACCTTCTCAGTTCTCTTGGAGTTAGCTTGTTGAACCATTCTTTGCCTTGCTCTAAGTAAGTTGCACTTCAAAAGTTTCAAAATTTCTGATCTTTGTGCCAGGGTTTCATCCAAAGATCCGATCTTGGAGGTGCCAGGGACATAATCATTAATTGAAGGTGGAGCACGACCATAAAGGGCTTCAAATGGCGTCATCCCAATTGACGAGTGGAAAGAAGAATTGTACCAAAATTCTACCAAGGCCAAGAACCGGGACCAGTGTTTGGGCTCGTCACTGACGAAGCAACGCAGATAAGTCTCTAAACAATGATTAAGGACTTCGGTTTGGTCGTCGGTTTACGGGTGATATGAGCTACTGAAGGTAAGAGTAATTCCCATAGCCTTAAAAAGTTCTTTCCAGAATTTACTGAGAAAAACCTTGTCACGATCACTAACGATTGTTTTTGTGGCGCCATGCAAGCGGTAAATCTCAATGAGGAAAGTCGAAGCAAGGGATGCAGCAGTGAATGACGATGGCAAGGCCACAAAGTGAGCAAATTTGGTCAGACGATCCACAACCACCCAAATGACAGTCTTGTTGGCAGAACTGGGGAGGTTAGTAATAAAATCCATTGAAATTTCCTCCCATACTTTGCTTGGTATGTGTAAGGGTTGAATTAACCCATACGGACTGTGGGTGCTGTGTTTGTTGTGCTGGCATACAGAGCACTGAGTCACATATTTTTTTACATCAGCATGCATACCAGGCCAATAGAAATTGGCTGAGACTCTCGCCAAAGTCGCCTTAATACCAAAGTGGCCCCCTAAGGGTGAGGCATGAAACTCCTCTAATAAGGAAGGAATGAGACCAGAGTCCTTAGGGATAAATAACCTGTCTCAGAAATATAGGAGTCCTGCCTTATAAGAAAAATTTTGCTGCATCAAAGGCTCGGTATGTAACTTAGAGATTAGCCTAGTCCTCTCATGGTTCAAGATGAAAGCACCAATGATATGGAATTAGCTATAACTATGTTACTATATCAGAAGGGATAGGGTTGAGAGAATAGGGGAAGAGAGTAGAGAAGAGGATAAGGGAGAGTGAGAAGGAGAATTCCTGAATTTTATGGTTATATATCCCTTCATTTCCTCAACAGCATGATAATGAAGCATCACAATGTAACAAATTATCCCTAGTAATTAGGATCAGAGGACAAGTGTCATCTTTACCCATTTACATTTACATTTATTTTTAAAACTTTTATAGTGACTATTTCATTCTTTTCTCTCGCAGGTGACTAAAAGACTGAAATATCATGTATTACTCAAAGTCTTTCAAATGAACTGGTCTTCTCATGGTTCATTTGGGCCTATTAAGTATATCAGGAGGCCCAATTTCAGTTTGGCTTGTATCATTACCCTGATCTGCGAAAACGATCTTGTCCTCAAGATCACAAGCAGGATAAGCTTGTCTGAAAGAGGAAGCCAGTTCCCATGTGGCCTCATGTGTGTCTTGTCCCTCCCATTGAATGAGAAGGACGACCATCAGCAGCAGAGGTCGCGGCCGCGGTAGGCAACGGAGAGATCTGCGCGGTGGGGTGACTACGACACGGTTTCAACAATGAGACGTGGAAAACCGTATGGATGCACGTCGTAGTGGGTAGCTCGAGTTCGTATGCGACGGGTCCGAGGCGGCGGAGGATGCGAAAAGGCCCATAGAAGCGTTTGGCAAGTTTCTGGGAGGAACTCTTCGTCACTAAGACTTGTCTGTATGGTTGAAGCTTCAGGTATACCCACTGTCCTTCCTCAAATACCTTCTCAGTTCTCTTGGAGTTAGCTTGTTGAACCATTCTTTGCCTTGCTCTAAGTAAGTTGCACTTCAAAAGTTTCAAAATTTCTGATCTTTGTGCCAGGGTTTCATCCAAAGATCCGATCTTGGAGGTGCCAGGGACATAATCATTAATTGAAGGTGGAGCACGACCATAAAGGGCTTCAAATGGCGTCATCCCAATTGACGAGTGGAAAGAAGAATTGTACCAAAATTCTACCAAGGCCAAGAACCGGGACCAGTGTTTGGGCTCGTCACTGACGAAGCAACGCAGATAAGTCTCTAAACAATGATTAAGGACTTTGGTTTGGTCGTCGGTTTACGGGTGATATGAGCTCTCGAAGGTAAGAGTAATTCCCATAGCCTTAAAAAGTTCTTTCCAGAATTTACTGAGAAAAACCTTGTCATGATCACTAACGATTGTTTTTGTGGCGCCATGCAAGCGGTAAATCTCAATGAGGAAAGTCGAAGCAAGGGATGCAGCAGTGAATGACGATGGCAAGGCCACAAAGTGAGCAAATTTGGTCAGACGATCCACAACCACCCAAATGACAGTCTTGTTGGCAGAACTGGGGAGGTTAGTAATAAAATCCCTTGAAATTTCCTCCCATACTTTGCTTGGTATGTGTAAGGGTTGAATTAACCCATACGGACTGTGGGTGCTTTGTGTTTGTTGTCTTTGGCATACTGAGCAATCGAGTCACATATTTTTTTACATCAGCATGCATACCAGGCCAATAGAAATTGGCTGAGACTCTCGCCAAAGTCGCCTTAATACCAAAGTGGCCCCCTAAGGGTGAGGCATGAAACTCCTCTAATAAGGAAGGAATGAGACCAGAGTCCTTAGGGATAAATAACCTGTCTCAAATATAGGAGTCCTGCCTTATAAGAAAAATTTTGCTGCATCAAAGGCTCGGTATGTAACTTAGAGATTAGCCTAGTCCTCTCATGGTTCAAGATGAAAGCACCAATGATATGGAATTAGCTATAACTATGTTACTATATCAGAAGGGATAGGGTTGAGAGAATAGGGGAAGAGAGTAGAGAAGAGGATAAGGGAGAGTGAGAAGGAGAATTCCTGAATTTTATGGTTATATATCCCTTCATTTCCTCAACAGCATGATAATGAAGCATCACAATGTAACAAATTATCCCTAGTAATTAGGATCAGAGGACAAGTGTCATCTTTACCCATTTACATTTACATTTATTTTTAAAACTTTTATAGTGACTATTTCATTCTTTTCTCTCGCAGGTGACTAAAAGACTGAAATATCATGTATTACTCAAAGTCTTTCAAATGGACTGGTCTTCTCATGGTTCGTTTGGGCCTATTAAGTATATCAGGAGGCCCAATTTCAGTTTGGCTTGTATCATTACCCTGATCTGCCAAAACGATCATGTCCTCAAGATCACAAGCAGGATAAGCTTGTCTGAAAGAGGAAGCCAGTTCCCATGTGGCCTCATGTGTGTCTTGTCCCTCCCATTGAATGAGAAGGACGACCATCAGCAGCAGAGGTCGCGGCCGCGGTAGGCAACGGAGAGATCTGCGCGGTGGGGTGACCACGACACGGTTTCAACAATGAGACGTGGAAAACCGTATGGATGCACGTCGTAGTGGGTAGCTCGAGTTCGTATGCGACGGGTCCGAGGCGGCGGAGGATGCGAAAAGGCCCATAGAAGCGTTTGGCAAGTTTCTGGGAGGAACTCTTCGTCACTAAGACTTGTCTGTATGGTTGAAGCTTCAGGTATACCCACTGTCCTTCCTCAAATACCTTCTCAGTTCTCTTGGAGTTAGCTTGTTGAACCATTCTTTGCCTTGCTCTAAGTAAGTTGCACTTCAAAAGTTTCAAAATTTCTGATCTTTGTGCCAGGGTTTCATCCAAAGATCCGATCTTGGAGGTGCCAGGGACATAATCATTAATTGAAGGTGGAGCACGACCATAAAGGGCTTCAAATGGCGTCATCCCAATTGACGAGTGGAAAGAAGAATTGTACCAAAATTCTACCAAGGCCAAGAACCGGGACCAGTGTTTGGGCTCGTCACTGACGAAGCAACGCAGATAAGTCTCTAAACAATGATTAAGGACTTCGGTTTGGTCGTCGGTTTCACGGGTGATATGAGCTACTGAAGGTAAGAGTAATTCCCATAGCCTTAAAAAGTTCTTTCCAGAATTTACTGAGAAAAACCTTGTCACGATCACTAACGATTGTTTTTGTGGCGCCATGCAAGCGGTAAATCTCAATGAGGAAAGTCGAAGCAAGGGATGCAGCAGTGAATGACGATGGCAAGGCCACAAAGTGAGCAAATTTGGTCAGACGATCCACAACCACCCAAATGACAGTCTTGTTGGCAGAACTGGGGAGGTTAGTAATAAAATCCATTGAAATTTCCTCCCATACTTTGCTTGGTATGTGTAAGGGTTGAATTAACCCATACGGACTGTGGGTGCTGTGTTTGTTGTGCTGGCATACAGAGCACTGAGTCACATATTTTTTTACATCAGCATGCATACCAGGCCAATAGAAATTGGCTGAGACTCTCGCCAAAGTCGCCTTAATACCAAAGTGGCCCCCTAAGGGTGAGGCATGAAACTCCTCTAATAAGGAAGGAATGAGACCAGAGTCCTTAGGGATAAATAACCTGTCTCGGAAATATAGGAGTCCTGCCTTATAAGAAAATTTTTGCTGCATCAAAGGCTCGGTATGTAACTTAGAGATTAGCCTAGTCCTCTCATGGTTCAAGATGAAAGCACCAATGATATGGAATTAGCTATAACTGTGTTACTATATCAGAAGGGATAGGGTTGAGAGAATAGGGGAAGAGAGTAGAGAAGAGGATAAGGGAGAGTGAGAAGGAGAATTCCTGAATTTTCTGGTTATATATCCCTTCATTTCCTCAACAGCATGATAATGAAGCATCACAATGTAACAAATTATCCCTAGTAATTAGGATCAGAGGACAAGTGTCATCTTTACCCATTTACATTTACATTTATTTTTAAAACTTTTATAGTGACTATTTCATTCTTTTCTCTCGCAGGTGACTAAAAGACTGAAATATCATGTATTACTCAAAGTCTTTCAAATGGACTGGTCTTCTCATGGTTCGTTTGGGCCTATTAAGTATACCAGGAGGCCCAATTTCAGTTTGGCTTGTATCATTACCCTGATCTGCCAAAACGATCTTGTCCTCAAGATCACAAGCAGGATAAGCTTGTCTGAAAGAGGAAGCCAGTTCCCATGTGGCCTCATGTGTGTCTTGTCCCTCCCATTGAATGAGAAGGACGACCATCAGCAGCAGAGGTCGCGGCCGCGGTAGGCAACGGAGAGATCTGCGCGGTGGGGTGACCACGACACGGTTTCAACAATGAGACATGGAAAATCGGATGGATGCACGCCGTAGTGGGTAGCTCGAGTTCGTATGCGACGGGTCCGAGGAGGCGGAGGATGCGAAAAGGCCCATAGAAGCGTTTGGCAAGTTTCTGGGAGGAACTCTTCGTCACTAAGACTTGTCTGTATGGTTGAAGCTTCAGGTATACCCACTGTCCTTCCTCAAATACCTTCTCAGTTCTCTTGGAGTTAGCTTGTTGAACCATTCTTTGCCTTGCTCTAAGTAAGTTGCACTTCAAAAGTTTCAAAATTTCTGATCTTTGTGCCAGGGTTTCATCCAAAGATCCGATCTTGGAGGTGCCAGGGACATAATCATTAATTGAAGGTGGAGCACGGCCATAAAGGGCTTCAAATGGCGTCATCCCAATTGACGAGTGGAAAGAAGAATTGTACCAAAATTCTACCAAGGCCAAGAACCGGGACCAGTGTTTGGGCTCGTCACTGACGAAGCAACGCAGATAAGTCTCTAAACAATGATTAAGGACTTCGGTTTGGTCGTCGGTTTACGGGTGATACGAGCTACTGAAGGTAAGAGTAGTTCCCATAGCCTTAAAAAGTTCTTTCCAGAATTTATTGAGAAAAACCTTGTCACGATCACTAACGATTGTTTTTGTGGCGCCATGCAAGCGGTAAATCTCAATGAGGAAAGTCGAAGCAAGGGATGCAGCAGTGAATGACGATGGCAAGGCCACAAAGTGAGCAAATTTGGTCAGACGATCCACAACCACCCAAATGACAGTCTTGTTGGCAGAACTGGGGAGGTTAGTAATAAAATCCATTGAAATTTCCTCCCATACTTTGCTTGGTATGTGTAAGGGTTGAATTAACCCATACGGACTGTGGGTGCTGTGTTTGTTGTGCTGGCATACAGAGCACTGAGTCACATATTTTTTTACATCAGCATGCATACCAGGCCAATAGAAATTGGCTGAGACTCTCGCCAAAGTCGCCTTAATACCAAAGTGGCCCCCTAAGGGTGAGGCATGAAACTCCTCTAATAAGGAAGGAATGAGACCAGAGTCCTTAGGGATAAATAACCTGTCTCAGAAATATAGGAGTCCTGCCTTATAAGAAAAATTTTGCTGCATCAAAGGCTCGGTATGTAACTTAGAGATTAGCCTAGTCCTCTCATGGTTCAAGATGAAAGCACCAATGATATGGAATTAGGTATAACTATGTTACTATATCAGAAGGGATAGGGTTGAGAGAATAGGGGAAGAGAGTAGAGAAGAGGATAAAGGAGAGTGAGAAGGAGAATTCCTGAATTTTCTGGTTATATATCCCTTCATTTCCTCAACAGCATGATAATGAAGCATCACAATGTAACAAATTATCCCTAATAATTAGGATCAGAGGACAAGTGTCATCTTTACCCATTTACATTTACATTTATTTTTAAAACTTTTATAGTGACTATTTCATTCTTTTCTCTCGCAGGTGACTAAAAGACTGAAATATCATGTATTACTCAAAGTCTTTCAAATGGACTGGTCTTCTCATGGTTCGTTTGGGCCTATTAAGTATATCAGGAGGCCCAATTTCAGTTTGGCTTGTATCATTACCCTGATCTGCCAAAATGATCTTGTCCTCAAGATCACAAGCAGGATAAGCTTGTCTGAAAGAGGAAGCCAGTTCCCATGTGGCCTCATGTGTGTCTTGTCCCTCCCATTGAATGAGATGGACGACCATCAGCAGCAGAGGTCGCGGTCGCGGTAGGCAACGGAGAGATCTGCGCGGTGGGGTGACCACGACACGGTTTCAACAATGAGACGTGGAAAATCGGATGGATGCACGCCGTAGTGGGTAGCTCGAGTTCGTATGCGACGGGTCCGAGGAGGCGGAGGATGCGAAAAGGCCCATAGAAGCGTTTGGCAAGTTTCTGGGAGGAACTCTTCGTCACTAAGACTTGTCTGTATGGTTGAAGCTTCAGGTATACCCACTGTCCTTCCTCAAATACCTTCTCAGTTCTCTTGGAGTTAGCTTGTTGAACCATTCTTTGCCTTGCTCTAAGTAAGTTGCACTTCAAAAGTTTCAAAATTTCTGATCTTTGTGCCAGGGTTTCATCCAAAGATCCGATCTTGGAGGTGCCAGGGACATAATCATTAATTGAAGGTGGAGCACGGCCATAAAGGGCTTCAAATGGCGTCATCCCAATTGACGAGTGGAAAGAAGAATTGTACCAAAATTCTACCAAGGCCAAGAACCGGGACCAGTGTTTGGGCTCAAATCGACTTGTGGCAACGCGAGATAAGTCTCTAAACAATGATTAAGGACTTCGGTTTGGTCGTCGGTTTACGGGTGATACGAGCTACTGAAGGTAAGAGTAGTTCCCATAGCCTTAAAAAGTTCTTTCCAGAATTTATTGAGAAAAACCTTGTCACGATCACTAACGATTGTTTTTGTGGCGCCATGCAAGCGGTAAATCTCAATGAGGAAAGTCGAAGCAAGGGATGCAGCAGTGAATGACGATGGCAAGGACACAAAGTGAGCATATTTGGTCGAGACGATCCACAACCACCCAAATGACGAGTCTTGTTGGCGGAATGGGGAGGTTAGTAATAAAATCCATTGAAATTTCCTCCCATACTTTGCTTGGTATGTGTAAGGGTTGAATTAACCCATACGGACCGTGGGTGTCTTGTGTTTGTTGTCTTTGGCATACGAGAGCAATCGAGTCACATATTTTTTTACATCGGCATGCATACCGAGGCCAATAGAAATTGGCTGAGACTCTCGCCAAAGTCGCCTTAATACCAAAGTGGCCCCTTAAGGGTGAGGCATGAAACTCCTCTAATAAGGAAGGAATGAGACCAGAGTCCTTAGGGATAAATAACCTGTCTCGGAAATATAGGAGTCCTGCCTTATAAGAAAATTTTTGCTGCATCAAAGGCTCGGTATGTAACTTAGAGATTAGCCTAGTCCTCTCATGGTTCAAGATGAAAGCACCAATGATATGGAATTAGCTATAACTATGTTACTATATCAGAAGGGATAGGGTTGAGAGAATAGGGGAAGAGAGTAGAGAAGAGGATAAGGGAGAGTGAGAAGGAGAATTCCTGAATTTTCTGGTTATATATCCCTTCATTTCCTCAACAGCATGATAATAAAGCATCACAATGTAACAAATTATCCCTAGTAATTAGGATCAGAGGACAAGTGTCATCTTTACCCATTTACATTTATTTTTAAAACTTCCACTTATAGTGAGTATTTCATTCTTTTCTCTCTGCAGGTGACTAAAAGACTGAAATATCATGTATTACTCAAAGTCTTTCAAATGGGCTGGTCTTCTCATGGTTCGTTTGGGCCTATTAAGTATTGCAGGAGGCCCAATTTCAGTTTGGCTTGTATCAGATATGTCCCCAAATGGGCTGAGTATGGGATATAGGGTTTCTTTTTGGTGACATGTAAGACCAAATGATATAAGGAAAAACATCACGAGATAATCCTTCAAACACACATAAGGATATATATCCAATGCTTTTTGATCTGAATATTGAAAAGGGCACTTGTTTGCAATCAAAGCTGTCAAGGATTCCATCTGCTCAATATCTTCTTCCAACTTATCTATGTTTGAACAACCAGAAAGGATGAGAGTTTTCAAAGATTTCAACTTATAGATTGTCCTTGGTAGATTGCTAAGGCTTGTGCAGTCCTTCAAATTTATGAAGAAGATTACTGGGATCTCCAATAGACTCATTTACTTCAGACAAACTTGGACGGTCCTTTAGAATGAGCTCTTTAAGATTGGGTAGTTTTGAAAAGTCAGGTGTGCTTGTCAAGTCCTTGGAATGACTGAGATTGAGGAATTTGAGCATCTTCAGCAGCTGTCAGAATAGAATTTTTTCAAGAAAAATTAGAGATGAAATTGAAAATGACACGGGAGCAACAATGAATATTGTCATTATACTTTAAATTCAAAAACTAAATGTCATGTAATATATACCTGGGTATTTTCCCAGACTCGTTCAACATAACTATGCTTTAAGTCAATTCCCTGATAAAAGTTGTCAGGTATGTATCTTAAAGGAAATCCTTGACAACAGACCCATCTCAGCTGTTTGGGCAGATACTCATAATCTCCAGCAAGTTATACATGATCAAGTTGCAAAAGTCTAAGTCTCTTCATTTTCTCGAAAGCATTGGTACTGAAGCAAACTCTTAGCTCTTTGAAACTTCAAAGCCAATCCCTCCACAGCTTTTGTTCCCTTTGAAAAAAAGAGCAAAGAAAAATTTTAAAAATAAAGGGAAAGAAACCTTAGAAACCTTTGTTGTTTTCTCTATAGAAAGCAGTATATATAGTTGTAGCCTAAGCATACTTCTAATGCACATTACGAGACAAATACTCAGAAATATGAATCCCACAATTAACAGCCAAAAGCTAGAGAAACAAACATGATCATGATAAGATAACGGAGGATGAACAAAAGTGTCAGAATAGTATATAGAGAAAGATCTTACAGTATGTTCTGTCAACACATCAAGTACATCATCAGCATACCACAATCGACTACGCTTCTCAGGTTCCTCTGGTGAACTTTGACGAACAATTTCTCTTCCCATGTCACGTAGCAAATCATGCATTCCAAGCTTGTTATTCTTTTCAATTTTTATGAGGCTCCTTTCTACCAAAACGGTTATTCCAATTTCAGCATAAAGTTTACTTATCTCTGTAACATGGGCTCTGTCTTTACCTATAAAGAAACAACACATGTCAAGAAATATATCTTCTCCGTATCCTCCTCTAAACCATCAAAGCTTATTTTCGGTTTCTCTTGTACTTGATTATTGGGAATTCTTTGTACTTTTGTGTCGCACTGTAGTTATACTGTACGGGTCTATTTTTTTTAATTTTTTTTCAAATTTCTATAAATAATATTTTTAATTAATTATATGTAAATATATGATGAATCAGGTATAAATATATGGTGAATTCAATACATTATCTGGTGAATGAGTTTTTTTTGAGAAATACATTTTTTTGTTAAGTATGTACAAATATCTGATGAATCAGGTATAAATATCTGGTGAATTCAATTCATTATCTAGTGAATGAGTTTTTTTTATAAATAATTTTATGGGTTAAGTATGTGTAAATATCTGGTGAATCAGGTACAAATATCTAGTGAATTCAGTTCATTATCTGGTGAATTAGTTTTTTTAAGAAATAATTTTTTTGGTTAAGTATGTGTAAATATCCGGTGAATCAGGTATAAATATCTGGTGAATTCAGTTCATTATTTGTCGAATATGTTTTTTTGAGAAATAAATTTTTTGATTAAGTATGTGCAAATATATGGTCAATCAGGTACAAATATCTGGTGAATTCAGTTCATTATCTGGTGAATGTGTTTTTTTTTATAAATAAATTTTTTGGTTAAGTATATGTAAATATCTGATGAATCAGATACAAATATCTGGTGAATTCAGTTCATTATTTGGTGAATGAGTTTTTTTGAGAAATGAATTTTTTGGTTAAGTATGTGCAAATATCTGGTGAATCAGGTACAAATATCTGGTGAATTCAGTTCATTATCTGGTGAATGTGTTTTTTTATAAATACATTTTTTGGTTAAGTACGTGTAAATATCTGGTGAATCAGGTACAAATATCTGATAAATTCAATTCATTATTTGGTGAATGAGTTTTTTTTGAGAAATAAATTTTTTGGTTAAGTATGTGCAAATATCTGGTGAATCAGGTATAAATATCTGATGAATTCAGTTCATTATCTGATTAATGAATTTTTTTAAGAAATAAAATTTTTATTTAAAAAAATAAATAAAAATGACGCTATAGTCACACTACAATACATTACTATAGCGTAATGTCGCATATTGAGGTCGTAGCCGCGCCTTCAATTAACACGACGGGTGAGAGATATGCCGCCATAATCCCAAATCTGCAAGTTTTAAGCACTTTATCACATAAATGATGATTGTACACTCTTTTTGGGGCATCGTATACATACAGTGGTTTTTTAGCATTTCTACCTACAAACCAGGGGCATTATCGTAACATCAGGTAGTAAAAATTCCCTTTCATCGCCTCATCCCGCATTTTCCTCATTTTTGAACCCTAGGTTTCCCTGAACTCGATCCTTCCCTTCCCTCTTCCTAATCGGCCCTCCATCACCCAACAAACGAAACCATGCTCACTCACTCAATCATCCAGTGTCCCCACTTCTCTCTGCACAGTAGCACGAAGACGAGGAGAACCCCTCTCTGCACAGCAACGCGAAGACGACGATAGCCCCCCTTTGCCTTCGTTCCGGTGTAGCCCTTCAGCCCCCAATCTCTGCAGCTCGAAAACGTTCCCATCCCTCGTGAAGACGGTGGTGAAAACGTAACCCAGAAGTTGAAGATACTTCCTTAAAGCAAGGTTAGCTTTGTCCATTTAACATTTCTGTTTTGTTTAGTGTGGTATCAACTTCTGGGTGTCTCTACTTTGATTGTAATTAATTTTTTTTTTTTTTGTGTTTAGGTTTTTTTTTTCTTTATGCCCTCAGTTTCCCTCATTTTCCCTCAGTTTTCTTCATGCCTTAGAGTGGATCTATGAAATGTCTTCATCTAATTTTTTGGTAGATCCATGAAATGTGAAGATTATTTGATGCAAATGCTTCTATTCTTGTCATTGTTTGTCTTTATATGTCACAAAAATGCATTATAAAGGGGGAAGCTATATAAAATTGTTTCTGTTATGTGGGAATGGAATTAAAATTGGTTATTTTTTTATTCCTTTGCGACTTGTCCGGGACAGTACACATGGTTCCTGTGCATACTATAATGATAGGAAATGGAATAGGTGCTTTGACGTTGCCTATTGAATCCATTGTTATCAATTTAATCCATTGTTATGTGTGTATTTGCTATGCTAAGTACTATGCCATGTACTCTGTTTTTGGAATTTGAAATTTACACGCAGCTGTCGTATTTGTTGGTAGGGACTTTTATGATATTGGGTACATGGCTGCAGCTTAACTAAACTAACTTATTGGGGGTGAAAGTTTTGTATTAGCTTTCTGTTAATATAGTCTGATTGGGAAACAATATGTATTCGTGCTGATTTTGCCCACCTAGATGTCCAAGTGTTTGTTTAAGGTTTACTTTGTTGGCTACTTGAATATTTTATTGTTGTTGAGTTGCTGGGGCAAAGATGTTGCTATTGGTCTGCATAATTCTTCCATTTTGAGAACAATCATATGGTAATGGTGGATATTTAGATTTATAGACATAAATGGGAAGGTAGGACTGAAGAGGCAGTGAGTTTCAGAGAGATTATATGCATTTCAGTAGATGAAAGAGAGTAGAAAAGATGTCCATTTGCCATTTGTTTCGGAGTAATTGACATATGATTTTAGATTTTAAATACATGTCTTCTATGATTGCTGTGCAGTGTGATTGAGCAGCAGTTCAAATAATTGAAGTGTCAGGTGCCACAACCGAATAAGATTTACATGACTTGGCACATTGCAATTAATTTTTTCTTTTGGTCCACTATGTACCTAAGTATTGCTCTAGTTTGGTTATTGTAATTGTTAAGACTGCATAATTGATATAGTGCACGCATGGTTAAATAGCTTATTTTAGTGCTTTTTTAATAAATGCTTATCACATGAGAGCTTATAATCTTCCTTTAAGCTCTTTTTAGCTTATTTCATAAGCGTCTCTATCAAGTTTATTGATATAAGCAAAAAAGAGCTATTAGGAAAGAGGTCATAAGCTATTTTTACAAGCTCTTCCATACATCTGCTTACGTACGTATACTATAAGATATGTCTAAATAAGCTTTCTATATGTTCTTCAAACAGCTCCATGTATGTTTGTTTCAATCAATCTTGTAGTAATGTGGTAATTGGTTTTGTTCAGTCTTATGGGATTTTTGTTAATTTTCTTATATTTTTGTTTAAGTTCTTTTAAGCAATGTTAACTTTAAGTTATAGGTTCTAATGAATGGTATTTGTTCACTTATTGATTTCTGTTGCATATGGCATTGGTTTAATACTTGTTGACTCTGTTGTATTCTTTGATATTTACTGATTCATTTTATTTAATTGTTTGATGATACAAGTAGATGCCACAATATGTATAATATATCTCTTAATTTCTCCTTTTGGGGGCTTGTGCAATAATATTGTAAACCTTATTGTTATTATTGTTTTTTCGGGACACTTTTCTTCTCGTAAGGTGCTGCTCTAGTCTGGGGGCACAATGAGATTGGAGAAGTGCTGGTTTTGTTCTTCAACCGTATACCCTGGACATGGAATCCAGTTTGTTCGTAATGATGCGAAGGTAAATTTAAATTCACTCCTTATCCTCCTAGCTCTTTGTCTTTGTCTTGGCGAGTTTCTTCTTTTATCAAATAAATAAATAAATTCACTCCTACCTACTTATCTTCCATCTATATGCCGGTCTATTTCTACAAATGCTACTAAGCACTGTTAATTATGTAAGTAATTGCTCTAGCTGGACCAGATGAGATTAAACTAAATGCTTTATGAAAGCAAAGCTTCTTATCACACAGCAATTGTGGTTCAGATTCCTGAACATTCTCTGTGCAGATTTTCGGATTTGTAGATCGAAATGCCACAAGTACTTTAAAATGAAGAGGAACCCTCGTAAAGTAAAATGGACCAAGGCATATCGGCGAGTGCATGGAAAGGATATGACACAGGTAAATTATCTTGGTATTTTATATCATTAATTTAGTTGTCTTGGTATAGACAAGCTTGAGAACTATTATATTTTGTTTTAGGATTCAACCTTTGAGTTTGAGAGAAAGCGAAACAGATCGAGAGATGTGACAGGAATCTTGCGGAAAATGTTCTCAAGGCCATTCCTAAGATTGATAAGATCAGAGTCAGCAGGGAGGAGAGACACCATAAGAACAGGTCCTTATGCGACTCCATTTTATGTTTATATATTGGAAAGGTTTACAAGGTATTTTTCTTTGGCCTTCTGCTGACGTTTTGTTAAAAAATTCAATAGGATGAAAGGCGAGAAGGAGAAGCTGCAGAGGGAGAGAGTAAAGGAGTTGGAGCAAGGCATCAATTTGGTCAAAGCTCCTTCTGTGCTTCAACAGGAGCCATCTCTTACTTTACCAAAGATCATAGTCAAGGTTCCCAAGAAGCAATCAGAGGAGAATCATCCCAAGGAAGAGTGATTCTGTCAATGCTACACTTTGTTTTTCCAAGTTTAATATTTGTTGCTACATTAGTTGCCTGCAAGGTCCAAATAACCGGTTGCCTTGTGATCGTTGATACGAGTGATGTGATTTTGGAACAAGTTTTTCGGGAATATGTTTAGTGTTTTATCTTTTGGACAACATTTCTGTGAAATAGCGAACTAATATAAAGCAAATCAGAAGCAGTTCTTCTTGGATGATGTAGCATATTTTGTGAGCATATTTTTGTACAATCTAATACTTGAGAATGCGGTCATTTAAGGAGTTGGCATTGTTGAGCTTGCTCTGTTATTCGACTTATTGCTCTATGAAGAATGAGTTATCATTGAGTAGGGGGGAAAAGGCGTAAGCCTTCCTTTTTTCTCTCATTGTTCTAAATAAGAGTTAATAGCTTTGCATTCTTTCTTTTTTTTGTTGTTGTGTAATAATAGCTTTGCATTCTTAAGTTACAAAAGAAATAAATACAATAATATGGATTAAAAAAGAAGCCACAGACAATAATAGACCTATACTTAAAAATGTTTTGCACACATCCAGACTTTTAGCTACATTTTAGTACAAAATAGTTCTATTTTTATCCCTTTTCCCTCCTTTTCAAACTTAGCTCTAGTTACTTTTCAGAGTTGGTGATAGCTAGTTGGACTGGTAAAGACTTTTGCTATTGATTGGAAGGTATTGACATTAAATCTGCATAAATCTTACATGTACTTTTCATATATGAGCAAAACTCAACATTAGTTTTTCCTCCTCGTGGGTAGCATCTAGGGATGGCAATTTAGATCCTACCCTATGGGTATGGGATACCCGCAAAAAATACCCACAACAGGTAGGGTAAATAGCCGCTTTATAGGTATGGGTCTGGTCCGGATAATACCCGCAAACAAGAGAGGGTATGGGTGGGTGGGTGTGGGTAGGATACTCTAGTACCCACCCGCCTCGCACCTGCCTATATATTTATATAATTATTTATTTATATTAGTATATATAATTATAATCATATATCAATTTTTTAGAATAAAATTAATGTAAAAATTCTAAACCTTTGGTCATTAGTGTTTTTCTCTTTCCAAACTTACAATGAGTTAATGCATTTATTGTTTTGGATGTTTATCTTGATATTTACTCATTTGGGATGTTTGGGAAGTTTTTATTTAGTTTATTACTTTGGTTTGTAATGTTTCATGAGTATACTTGAATGATTTTTGAATGATTTTTTAATTGTGTTATAATATTCTTTATATTATTTATTATTTTTTCTTAGTTAAAGTGCGGGTAACGAGTGTGGGTGTGTGTACTTAGGTACCCAAAGGGGTAAGGGTACTAAAGTTGCTAACCACGCGGATATGGGCCCAGGTACGGGTATTTTTTTCAAACACGGGTATGGAAATAAGTACTATAGTACCCTATCCAGACCCTACCCATTGACATCCCTAGCGTATGTGTTGGTCAGTGCTCGTGGTTGAAAACTATGTATGGAATTTCTTGAGTACATCTATGGGGAAAAAATTACTTTTCAACCAGTTATTATGAAACTAAAAATGGGGTTAATATAATTTTTAACTTAGGCCATTTATTGCAACTGTTTTTTTTGTCACATGTTGTGTGTATAGTTATGGATTTTTATTTTTTGTAAATATCTACTGTGTATAACTCTGCAATACTTTTTTTAATTGGAACTTTTTTTTTCATTTGGGCCAGTGTTTTTCTATTGTAGCCCAACCTAACAAATTTTCATATCAAGCTTAGCGGGGCCCATTTATGAGTTTGGGTGACTGTGGCAGTGAGGTGGGTTTTGCAAAAGGTTTTAGGGTTGGATTGGATTGGATTGGATGGCAAGAGGATCAACCATCGTGCGCACCCTATGCCGAGCTTCAGTGAAATCTACGGCTAGGAGAATCTCTTTCTGTTTGGGTTCGCCATTGCGTGCTTCCAATCTCACTCCTCGGTTGTTGTTTCGAAGAGAATTGAGTTCGTTCCAACCCTTAGACACTGCCATTGCTTCCGCTTACCTTGTTTCCAATCTTCCAAGCGAACCCAGCACCTCCACCCAAGGTCCTTCTCTCTCTCTCTCTTGATTATTGATAACAATTTGCACTTTCATATTATGTTATTGTCTATAAGCTTGAATAACTTTTTTTTTAAAGGTAAAACTCAATTTCATTAGAGAAACCAAACAATATTACACGTAATATACAATATGGATAATGTAAGAAAAAAGAGAGGTTTTGAGAATTAGAATACAATTTTGAGTCCTACTTGCCTGGGAAGGTTATTGCTAGTGTCCTAATGACACTGGTTAATAAAACAAAAAAAATGAAAGTTTGTGTCGAATATCTAAGTTTAACATTTTTTAAAATAATAAATATATCAATTTCCCATATAAACTTGATTCTTCTGATTCCTTAACCAATGCCCAAAAGTTCTTTTTGAGAATTATAGGGTGTTGATGGGGTTCTAGGAAATTAATTGTGGAGTGAGATGAGATTAGTTTCTGTATTCAGAGTTATGGTACTATTGAACATATGACATTTTTGTTTCTCTTTGATGACAGGGAGATTTTCTAACTACATCACCCCAATCTAGTAGGAGTGGGTGATGCACAGATTCTGAAATTCAGTTTTTTTTTTTTTTTTAATGTTGAGTAGGCTAGCTACATTGAGTAGTCTTTGTATGTCTTCTTCCAGTTCTGCCCCTCTGATATCATTGTAATTTTGTATTTTTGATAAGTCAAATGATGTTTTATACTTTTATATTATCTTTGAAATAAGAAAAATGTGTTTTTTTTTTGGGTACCACTACCAATCTATTTAGGACACTCGAATGGGTGTATTCCGGATATAATGTATCCAAGGTTTTAAATTACGGTCGAGGTTGTGTTAAAATTTATTGATATGCAGTTGATGTGGCTGCAATTACGGTCACGATGCGGTTTTGACGACTGTCAAAACTAGCATGTCGGAGCCCAGATTTCAGTCTCGGACGCAGATTTGAAATGTTGACTGTATCATATGGTGGAATAAACGTAGCATATACCAATATAAGAGATGTGTTAGCTGGATGTCATAATTGAGGGTTCAAATAAGGGGATCGTTGAAATGATATAATGAGTCATATGAAATTTTATATATACAGTAGATCAGTTCCTTTGGACCGATGAGAAATAAATTTTAACACAACCTCCTCTAAGTTATAATGAGTCATATGAAATTTTATTTGATTAAGGCATTTATATAACCGCCTCTAAGTTATTTTGCGGCGGTTCAGAAACCGCCTCCGAAATGATCGTCGTTAAGTCAATCTGCGGCGGTTTAGAGTAACCGCTGGAACAATTGCCGCAATTTTAGCGGCGGTTTCAAACCGCCACAATCAATAAAGTTTGAATTCATTGAAATATTTAGCGGCGGTTCATTAATGTATTTAGCGGCGGTTTAAAACCCCCGCTGATATCTTATTTAAAAACAAATAAAAGCTACGGCGGTTTTGAACTGCCACAAACTTTATTATGTGAATTATTATTATAAATTATAGCGGCGGTTTGAACCGCCACCAAATATTTAGTGTTTTTTTTAAAAAAAAAAATCTATTCATTGGTTTACTTTTTTAAGACACTTGATTGAAATCCGAACTTTTAATCAACAAAATATTTACCAAATTAACACAAAAATGCTTCCAAACTTTATTATGAATGAACAAAAATGTCAATAGTTCGTAAATAGCACAAATCTTATTCAAAAATAATTCAAAATTATGTTAACATAAAAATTATCTACAATTTCATGTTATAACTTTCTCAAAAGCTTCTTTGTTACCGACTCATCCGAAAAAATTATACATTGATAATGTGTCAAAATTAAAACTTCACCTACTCTCCTAAACTATGAGGATAAGCAAAGAGACACTAAATTCTGATGTCTCAACAGAATGTTAACACACCAACATTACATGCACACACACGGGCTACACACACACAATGATATCGAGATCATAGCTATTAACGACTTCATTTACTCTCCTAAACTATGAACATAAGTAAAGACACAATAAATTGTGATGTCTCACTCAGCAGAATGTTACACACAACAAAATGAAGATGTTGCCATTTCATGGAAAAAGTGGTGGAGATCTAGTAATGTGTGAGTTGTACACAAACTTAGCAAAAGAAAGATTTTTCTGACAAACTTCTAGTTTGAACGTGATTGCCCACAAAAACAATCCTTGGAATCCAACCTGTAGTGGCTTTGGGGCAATCCACAAACCAATCACATGATGGTGCAGCGACTCCTTTCTTCAGTTGGCTGTGAGTTTACTTCCTAGAACCTGTGTGACTCGGATGGGTTGTATGTAAATTCTGAAGTATCCAGCCCATACTGGATAAGGAGCAGTTATTAATGTCAGACAATTAGACATAATATAATATAGCAAGAATAATAATAATGTGATTTTTCTAATAATCTCTTATGCAACAATTCAATGAGACATGGTCCAAAACAGAACTAAGAGAAAAGTAAATCTACATTAAACTACTACAGAACAGATGACTAAAAGAAAGTTATTCATAAATATCTATTCAAAAAGGATATCTTGCTTTGCATGACCTCAGAAAAACATAAGACAATCTATGAGACAATCAGCTTTGGCCGTTCAAGAAAACACAAGTTCGATAGAATGATCTAGATCGCAATACTTCACAATGTATCACGTCAAATCCCTTTCTTTGAAATAATGCTATTACTATATTTGTGGGAAAATAACAAATCCCAATTATAATCAGCAAACTTGACAGAATGCTCAACAAATTCATAGATGGAAGAATATGAAGAGAAAAAAAAAATATTCACCTTCTCCCTCATCCTAGTACTCCATGCATCATTTCTGCTTGGACGCTGATCAATTGTACCATAATCTGTAGGCCTATTTGCAGCCCTAACAATATGGGCTAACAAGAAAATAAGGGCCTGCAATTCCATAAACATCACAAGGAGCAAATCACATTCACATTTTAACATACACCTGTAAAGCCTTCTAACTGTAGGCCCCTCCTCTCATCTGGTGGTAAGTTGGGAGTATGAAAGACTTTTCCAATACAGTACTTGAGTACATTTGAGAACCAGAAATTATCACATTAGTCCAGCAGATTTGGTAAAGCATGAAGCATCTAAAAGGCTCAGGCACTTTGTTTACAAGTTGATTGTCACTGAATTAATCAAATTTCCCTATTTTAACCTTATCTGAACTCCATTTCCTCTCCCTCTTCTCTTCCTGCTTTCTCTTTCTCCTAACATCTATTAATATCAAAAGTTCAGAACTGCTTTTTCTTGTTCAGAGGTTAAGTCCCCAGGGAACCATACCCCTATAAGTCCACTTTTAGTCAACAAAGAGATATTCTAAAAATTTGGCTGAATAAACCAAAATCATATTACCGATGTTGATTAACTAATAACTCCCATGTAATTATTAGCAAGATAATGGAAATAATCAACTAACTCCCATGGTCAGTTAGATGTTGACATGTTGCTATTAATTAATAAAAAACCAGTGTATTTTCTTGATCAAGAATTCAAACATATTCACAACAAGGAGGTTTTACTTCTTAACATCCTTTCTAAGAGTAATTGTTTGGCTGTAGTGGTTGCACCTATTATCCTAGGGAATATACACAAGGACACACGTACGCCAACAAAACAAACCAATTCTTGTTTACCTCAAAGATAACAATTCACAAGAGCAACCAATAAGAGGGTTAGAGCCCTTACCTCAAGATTGCTCAAAACCCTATGATACTAGGGATTGACTTGAACCGACTCAAGAAGTTTCTAACCTGCGAAACACTAGGTAAATTAATATTGTTCACCAATTAAGATAAAGTAAGAAGTAATATAAATCTTAACCTTCTTAAACTCCGGCCCTAATTCAATAGAAGGGTTCTCAGGATTTGCCCTAGTTGCCTTGCGAGGGAGAAAGGATCTTGAGCTTCTTTCAAATCTTCTCTCAGCCTCAGGATCTCTTGCTTTCTTTCCTTAGCCTGACAATGTAGCAATAAAAAATTGATAGAAATCCCAAAACAAACATACAAATTAAACAAAAAGAAATGTAAAACAAAGTGCTAACTCAAGGTTTTCAGATTGTTTCCCAAGGCTCGACACAGTGTATGAACCTGGCTGAAACTCGCAAGCAGCAATGTGGTGAGGAAGGAAGCATCTGGTGTGAAGGTGAGCACTCGATTAGCTAAGGTGCTCTGAAGCAATCCATCATTGGTAACCTTCACGTTGTAGAGGAATGCTCGAGCTAGATCAGGACTGAAACTGTTGTTCAACTCCACAAATTGTCTTAGACCTTGAGCTTCAAGTAGCTCATGAAAGTGGAAACCCTCGTCGGTGAAGAATTTGTAGTCCAACCAACGGGGTTCAACTACTCCGCTCAATCCAAACTCGTTGGTAAAGGCTCTATGCTCATTCACATCAGAAAACCAACGTGAGACGTTGAACTGAGCAACATTAGGTGCTTGGGCAGCAACATTTACAGCAGGCTAAGGGGGCACAACCTGTGGTTCAACATCAGGGGCACTAGCAGCAGTAGGAGGAATTGGAGCAGGAGCACCACGTCTCTGTCTCTTAGGAGGCATAATTGAGTCTGGAACCACAAAACCAGAACAGAGTACCAGATCAACACGAATCCAGAACAACTAAGATCCAGAGGCAGATGAACACAAATCAACTATGAATAAGAACCCAAAAGGAATAAGATACCTTGAACCGGATTTGAATGCCACGAACAGGGAATAGTGGCAGAGGATCCAGTGAAAGCCCTAACCAGAACCACTGATTAGAGAAGCACGAACTTCGAACTAGAGCTTGAGAGCCAAGAATCGCACGAACTAGGGGCAAGAGCCTCAAACCGAATCAGGTGTGCAAACACACCAACTTCATGAAAGGAAGGATAAGAACATGAAGAGAAGGCTTGGTTTGGAAGTATGAGACCGAGAATCACACCTGAATCAACCAAAATAGGAGAGGAGGGAGTTAGGGTTCATGGAGGTTTGAAAAGGGGTTTTCAGATTTAGAGGGATATGGAGAGAAAGAACCATGATATGATGAACCATGTTTGAAATGCCCGTCGCGAATATGATTTGGGGACTGCGGATGAAGTCGCCGCCGCGGCCCTGCGGAATGAGCTCGCGCGAGTTCAATGGGGCATTATGGTTCTGGTTGCTTGGAAGGAAGGAGGAATTGGTCTGAGTTGATGAACTCATCGCCGCTGCCGCCCTGCAGAATCACTCTCGCCGTCGCCGTTTGGAATGAGCTCGCGCGAGGGAAGCTGAGAAGAAGAAATTGCGTGGGTTTGGTTAGGGTTCTTAGGTGGGTTATTTTCTGAAAGCTAAAAAAATAGATTAATTTTACGACAGTTCATCGTAAACCGTCGAGAATTTAATAATAATTGTGGCGGTTTTGAAACAAATCGCAGTTAAAATTTATTTGATTAAGGCATTTATTAAAACCGTCTCTAGATTGAGGCGGTTCATCATAAACCGCTGAGAATTTAATAATAATTGTGGCGGTTTCAAAAAAAAACCGCCGCTAAAATTTATTTGATTAAGGCATTTGTTAAAACCGCCTCTAATTTAGGTGATGATCCATTAACCGGCGACGGTTTATGTAACCGCCGCTATATTTTTGTCACTATTCACTTATTTTCATGTAGTGAGGTGTCTCCATTTTCTATTGGTGGACCTCTTACCGGTCTTGGTAGAATCTTAAACTCACCCTATTGGGTCAATTACTTAAAATATGAGAATTGGTCCAAGTTTTTATAAATTATACTTTTAATTTAACTTATTTTATCAAAATTTGGTTTGTGTAAATTTTTGTTAATGGTGCATGTAATTTTAGGGTTAATTGAATGTTCTAAATTGTTTAGAATTATTTAATAAATTAAAGAAAAGAATGTTAGATGATGATAAAAAAATCACATGACCATTCCATATGCATATGTAACATTCACAATGCCCCCTAACGGTAATGGAAATTTGCACAAAGTTACTCTTGTGATACTAGTGCTTATTCCTTGAGGTGGAATAAGTTGGAGTGCTTAGGTGTTGAGTGTAGCTATGATTGGTCCGTGAGATGAGTGTTTAGGAGTGATATACTTCAAAGGTTTTGGATATTTTTGAGTGAGAATTGGAGTGGTTTTGCTTCACAAGTACTAACTGACTAATAATGTTTTTATTGTTTTGGTTGGAAGTTTCTCATGTAGGTAGGTGCCTAGGAGGCTTTGCAGCTGGCTTCAAGTGGAGGTGAGTGTGAGTGAATCAAAGTGAGGTTGGGAAAATTTTTTCTTCTCAGGGGCGGATTTTTGTGAGAGAGCGAAAATTTTAGTGAGTTATTTTAGTTCTTAAGATTCTGGTTCTGATAAGTACAACTTGGTTCTCCATTGGTTCATTATGATGATATTACTTTGAGGATGGTTTGAAATTTGACACAGGCTAGTAAATTTCCATAGCCTTTGTCTGGTGATTTTTGGGGGTTCTTCAGTGTGGTGCTCTTAGGTCTGTAATGAAAATCAATTAGCTTAGTTTTCTGTTTTAGTTCTTTTGGGCTTATATAAAGCCATTTCTTATCTATTTGTTTCAGGGCCTGTATTCTAGCCCATCTAGACCATTTCTTATCTGCTTGTATTCCGGCCCAATACGTGTGTTTTTTTTTCTTTTTTTCTGTTAGCTCTGATTGTGTCCAGTGAGCTAGGTTTTGTTGCTGCTCAGATATAAGAACTGAGCTTGACTGAGTTCTGTTAGATAGAGTGAAACATTCACGAAAATCATTCTTGTTCTTGTAATCGTTTTCTTCAATACTCAATGACAATGGAGGTATTTTAGTGACAAGCTTTCTTTATGGTATCAGAGAGTTACGATCGTGGGAACAAAGAGGAATTGCCGAAGAAGGAAGAATCGAATGCATCCGACAACAAAGCCATTGCGCCTTCCAACCCTGCCTTTCTGATTAATTCTTCGGACAATCCCGGAACCCCTCTTGTCGCTACCGTCCTTAACGACAACAATTACCGCACCTGGGCACTATCGATGAAGACGGCCCTTCGAGCTAAGACGAAGCTAGGGTTCATAGACGGTAGAATCAAGAAACCCAATGCAAAGCCCCGATTATCCTTACTAGGAGAAAGTCGATTCCATGGTCATGGCCTGGGTGATCAACTCGGTTGACCCAAGAATCCATGCAAGCATCTCGAGAGGAACAACAACCAAGGACATTTGGGATGACCTAGAAGAAAGAGTCGCGCAGACGAATGCCCCAAGAATCAACCAATTATGGCGAACCTTGTGTTTGATACAACAAGAATCAGGCATGAACATCAAGGACTTCTACACCCAGTTCAAGAGCTATCTTGATGAGATGGGAGAGCTCCAACCTCTACCAGAATGCACTTGTAGGGCGGCTAAAGCTTTGGAGCAGAGGGAAGAAGAGAACCGAGTCCACTTGTTTCTGGGCAGCATTGATAGTGAGAAATATGAGGCCAATAACCCGAACTCTGACCCACTACCATCTTTAAGGACAACTTTCAACCATGTCCTAAGGGAAGAATAAAGGTTCGTGGCAGAAAGAGAAAGGAATGGAAAGAATGACTCCGGATCAGCCTTCTACAGCAACAACAATAAGCAAAAAGGAAGAGATGGAAACAAGCCGAAATGTGATCACTGTGGGAAGATAGGCCACATCAAAGCCAAATGCTTTGAAATTGTTGGCTATCCTCCAAACTGGGACACCAGGAGGACTCAAGAACGCAAACAGATCATCTGGACATAATTCTGCTCATCATGCTCGAGCAAATGAGGGCCAGAAACAAAATCAGGAAGTTGAAACCGCAGGGCATGCCCTGCATGGTACCTACTTGAAAAACAGTAATGAATTCATGGCGGGTAAAGTAGGAATCAATAAAGATAAATCTTGGGTCTTAGATAGTGGTGCCTCGCACCACTTGACACATTTACTCTCTCACTTAGAGAGGGTAAAAGACCTGGAAAACCCCTTCAATATTGTAGTACCCACTGGTGATACAATACTTGTAGAAAAGGAGGGCATCATTAATCTCGGTAGAGATATATGTTTAAATAATGTCTTGTTTGTACCTGGATTTAACTGCAGTCTTATTTCCATACATACGTTGACAAAAGATTTGAGCTGCAATGTTATTTACTATGCCAATTCTTGTTCCATGCAAGACCTAGTCACGAGGAAATTGATTGGCTCGGGTGAATTGAGGAATGGAGTCTATATCTTCCAAGCAGCAAGTGCAGGAGAATCCTCTGCAGTAATTGGAAAGGAGGACAAAACTGTATTGTGGCATGCTAGGCTAGGACATCCATCTGCTTAGTCTTTACAGAGTATCTCTAAATTTCTTAGTAGTAGAATTGATATGAATAAACTGATAGGTTATGATGTTTGCCATAGATCTAAGCAATGTATAACTTCTTTTAGCTTAAGTGAAAATAAAGCAGCGAACCCTTTGATCTTATTCACGATGATTTGTGGGGAAAATATCACACACCTTCACATAATGGCTCTCACTTCTTTTAAACCATTGTAGATGATTACACCCGTGGTACTTGGACATTTCTTTTGAAAGAAAAGAATGAAACCAGTCATGTTTTGATGAATTTTTACAATATGGTTAAGACTCAATTTAACAAAAGAATTAAAAGGTTGAGGAGCGACAATAGGACAGAGTTTTTGAACTCTACCCTTAGAAACTTCTTAGACCAAGAAGGTATCATCCATGAAACCTCTTGTGTCTATACACCCCAAAAAAATGGGAGAGTAGAAAGGAAGCACAGACACATCCTTAACATAGCAAGGGCCTTAAGATTTCGAGCCAATCTCCCTATTGAGTTTTGGGGAGAATGCATCTTTACTGCTGCCTATATTTTCAATAGGACACCCACAGTGGCCAATAATGGCCTAACACCTTATGAAATGCTTTTTAACAAAAATCCCACTTATGAGCATATGAGAACTTTCGATTGTTTATGCTATGTTACGAACCCTTCCAAACAAAAGGATAAATTTGAGTCTAGAGCAGCAAGATGTGTTTTTGTGCGGTATCCCCTTGGCCAAAAGGGATGGAGGGTGTTCAACCTAGAATCTAGGACTTTCCTTATGTCCAGGGATATCACCTTTTATGAAAATGTGTTCCCATTTGCAGAACAAGCAAAGAACTTTAATAAAGAAAAACCTAGGTAATTTTTCAACATTCTGAACCTTTACTAACTTAAGAAAATGAGAGTGAAGACCACACTCAAAATAACCAAGACACTGAACATCTTAGACAATTAAGACAGTGATGAGGCTCGGATTAATGAGGAGCTTACTGAGGCTGCCATTCAGGGGGAGGAGCGGGTTGTGGTGCCTGCTCCAAGGACCAGGCAACCCCTACCTACCTAAAAGACTATTATTGTCATCTAGCTATAGAAAAACACACCTGCAGAATGGGAATTTTGAACAAAAAACTCCAAATTAAGGTATCCTATTACAGAGTATTTAGGATACCATAACTTTTCACATAGGCACATAGCCTTTGTGGCTGCTGTCGGGCAGGGTGAGGAACCAAGTTCCTTCACTGAAGCTGTCAAAAGGAAAGAATGGTAATAGGCTATGAGTCAAGAAATCAAAGCCCTTGAAGAAAATGAGGCATGGGATCTCATGCATTTACCTAAGGGAAAGAGAGCTATCAGATGCAAGTGGGTATATAAATTGAAGTGCAAGGCTTCCAGTGAAATTGAAAAATATAAAGATAGGTTAGTAGCCAAGGGCTACACTCAAATATAAGGGGAAGACTTTAATGAAACCTTTGCCCCAGTAGCCAAAATGACCACCATAAGATGCCTCTTGACCATTGCCATAGCTAGAGATTGGGAGCTACATCAAATGGATGTTAGCAATGCTTTCCTTCATGGAGAGCTTGATGAGGAGGTCTACATGAACCCTCCTCAAGGATATGCCATTCCAGAAAAAGGAATGGTCTGTAGGCTAAAGAAATCCTTGTATGGCCTAAAGCAGGCCTCTAGAAATTGGTATTCTAAACTCTCACACTATTTAATTAATTATGGATTTAAAGAATCTCAATGTGATCACAGTTTGTTTACATATAGCCGCAACTCTGTTTTCTTAGTTGTTTTGGTTTATGTTGATGACTTAGTCATTGCTGGAAACAACAGTGAAGCTTGCAACCATTTTAAACAGCATTTGAATCAGTGTTTTCATATGAAAGATATGGGATACCTTAAATACTTCCTTGGTATAGAGTTAGCCCGAGGCACTTCAGGACTATTTCTATGCCAAAGGAAGTGTGTGCTGGATATTTTAAATGAGTGTAGAATGTTGGGATGCAAGCCATCCCCATTCCCTCTGGAAAAAAACCATAAATTGGCTTTCATTGAGGGAGAACTTTATGCCAATCCCTCTCAGTATAGAAGACTGATAGGGAGGCTGATTTATCTAACCATTACCATACCAGAATTGACTTACTCTGTTCATGTACTGAGCCAATTCATGCAGACACCAAAGCAAGCCCATTGGGATGCAGCCATGAAGGTACTTAGGTACTTAAAATCAGCACTTGGACAGGGAATATTCCTGCCAAGAGAGGATGACCTGAAGCTGGAGGGATTTTGTGACTATGACTGGGCAGCTTGCCCTTTAACCCGAAGATCTGTCAGTGGATACTTGATGAAGATTGGCACTGCACCAGTATCATGGAAGACTAAGAAACAAGTCACGGTTTCTAGATCATCAAGTGAAGATGAATATAGAGCCTTGGCTCATGCAACAAGTGAGGTAATCTGGCTTAGAAACCTGCTGAGATGTCTGCAAGTTGAAGTTGAGACTCCAACTTTGATTCATTGTGACAACCAAGCTACAATACACTTGGCAGCTAACCCAGTTTTTCATGAAAGGACAAAACACATAGAGGTGAATTGTCATTTCATTAGGCAACATATTCAAGCAAAAGTTGTCACTCCTCAGTACGTTCCCACCAAGGAACAGCAGGCAGACATATTTACCAAGGCTCTCAGAGCAAAGGAGTTCCAAGACTTAACTCTCAAATTGGAGTTTATAATCTTCACACTCCAATCTTGAGGGGGAGTAATGAAAATCAATTAGTTTAGTTTTTTGTTTTAGTTCTTTTGGGCTTATATAAAGTCATTTCTTATCTGTTTGTTTCAGGACCTGTATTCTAGCCCATCTAGCCCATTTCTTATCTGCTTGTATTCCGGCCCAATAGGGGTTTTTTATTTTTCTGTTAGCTCTGATTGTGTCCAGTGAGATAGGTTTTGTTGCTGCTCAGATATAAGAACTGAGCTTGACTGAGTTATGTTAGATAGAGTGAAACATTCACCAAAATCATTCTTGTTCTTGTAATCGTTTTCTTCCATACTCAATAACAAGAGAGGTATTTCAGTGACAAGCTTTCTTTAGTCTGGTTGTTGCTAGTCTTAACTTAATCTCACTTTTTGAATCATTCTCACATTCAAGGATGGGGTTTTATTTGGGGTTCTTAAGGTTAGCCTCTGGTTTGATTTGTGTTTAGCCTTCCTGAAACCTTGGTTGGAAGGTATTTTTGGGTAGCTTTTTGATAGTGTGTTTTTGTAGCAAGTGGAAATATCGGTTTCTTATAATTCCACTTTGACTATGCTCTTTGATTGTGCTACTGCTCCTTTGTTTCTGGCTATTCTGCTACAAAGCCCATATTCGGGTCCTGTTGTTTTGGTTCAGTTGAACCATTGTGATAAAGCTACTTTGGTTCCTCATGGTTTTTGACGAGTATGCTAAGGGTTGTGGAATTATTTTGTCTCTTCAGAGGTGCTCTTTTGATGATTCTCAGTTGATATTTTGGTTGAAATGCTCTAAGTGTAATTTTGGTTCTTTCCTTGGATATCTTTGTTTTTTGGACCTTTGGGGTGGGGGGATCTTTTACAGTTTATTGTGGTGTTTTGCTATGGTTGAACTTTTGTAGATATGATTATGGGTTCCTCTTAGGGGTGGTATCATGTAGAGCTATCAAAGTGAGCCAACCCGGGTCCTCTTAGGGGTGGTATCATGTAGAGCTGTCAAAGTGAGCCAACCCGGCTCACCCGGGTTGGCTCACCACGGGTTAAGCGAAAAGTGGGCCGAGTCGGGTTGGCTCACTTTTTCAGTGAGTCAAGAAATAGCCAACCCGGCTCAACTAACCACGGGTTGGTGGGTTGAATGAGTTGGCTCACTTAGAATAAAAAAAAAAGAATTAAATAAAAAGAAGAATAAAAAAAAACAGAAACACAATAATCAACTAACAAACATAGAAAATGAGCTAATAGGGACAGGGAGAACGAAACTGAGAGGAAGATGGAGAATGGCTCAGGCGATGGTGGGTTCTCTTCTCAGGAGCGTTTGGTGCTCGTTCTCGGCAGGGGTTCGACAGTTCGTCGTTCGTGGTTCTCTTCTCAGGTGCGTTCGCCGTTCGGTGATGGTTCAGTGCTTGCTCTTGCTGATAAGACAATGATGGGTCTTCTCTTCTAGGGTTTTTTCTTTTGACAGAGGCGTGAGCTGCTGGGGTTGGGTAAGAAAAGGTTGCGACTTGTGAATTCCAAAATGGGTTGGGCTTGCGTTTTTCGCAAAAAAAATGGGTTGGACCGTCCAGTGCTTGCTCTTGCTCTAGTGCTTGTTAAAAAATAAGGCTGGCTCACGGGTTAGCCCGGCTCACCCGGGTGCCGAGCCAAAAAACTTCGGGATCAAAATGAGCCTACTATTTTACATCCCAACCCACCAGTGAGCCGGGTTGGCTCATGGGTTATAACCCATTTTGACAGCTCTAGTATCATGTTTACATAGATTGTTTTGGTTCTCTTCTGTATGGGTTGGGGCATCCCAAGTGCCCCTCATCAATATATATTTTAGCTTATCAAATTTTTTTTTACTGAAATTGCATCTCACATCTAGAATAGCCTTAAGAAGACAAGATTCCATTCCCCCCTTCCAGGTTCATCACAAGGAAACAAATACTAAAGGACGTTCTTTTCTTTTCTTTTTTTGGTTTTTCAAAAAAATTTTGTAAAATAGTTTTAAAAAAACTACTTTTAGAAGAAAAGATGATGAAAGTTGTTTGATAACATTATTTTAAATTAAAACAGTAAGGGTATGTTTGGTTAGGATTTTTCCTAACGCAAACGGCAAAAAATCACATCCCGAGGCTTGGAACGACCTTTTTCTCAAAGCTCTCTTGGGGAGTTTTCTCCCAACGCGGGTTGGCGTTGAAAATAAGTTTAAACAAACAGGCACTAAGTCATTATTCCCTAAATTCTTTAGCGTGGTGGGAAGGAGGGAGGAAAAAGAAAAAGAAAATTAATTTATTCACGAAATTACACCCAACGAAGTTGTATTATTTCAAATTTACCATCGTGAAAATAAAAACATGAAAACACTTTTCGAGACCATCTAAAAGATGTTATGTTTTCGTTCTTTCTTTTTTGTTTTCCACACCTCTTGATAACGTCGGAAGAGGATCAAAGTTTTCTTTTGTTGGTTCCTTGAATCTGTTTTCTCCTTTACAGGAAAACAATCTGGTGAACGAAGATGATGATATGCCAAGTGTACATCACATGACATGATAAGAGGAGGATTTTAAAAAATAATTTTATTATTAATTATTATTTTATTATTTGGTTGACACATGGCAATAATATTGTTTGCTGTTTGACCCATAGACTAATTCTGTTAAATTTTGGATAGAAAGATGACAGAAGGATCTTTATTACAAGATTGAAAAACTAGGAGGACTAAAATCACTAAAAAAAAGTAGAGGGACTAATTTCACCAAAGTGAAAAATTTGAGGGACTAAAACTGCATTTTAGCCTAAAAACTAACAATTCTGAAAACATTTTTTTAAAATTGAACAAAAATTGACTACTTTAAAATCTTTTTGTTTTGTTTTTAAAAAAATATTTGCTTTTGAAAACAGAAATCAAATAAGTTTTAAAATTTGCTTTATCTGATACCAGTTGTAAGCTATGAGCAAATAGAACACCTTTTAATGAATATGAAGGAAGGACTAAAAAATCTCCGGTTCCTAATGAAAGGCAATGAAGAAACTTTGTTATCATCTTTTGGTTGTCATTCTCTTTGCATATATTGTTTTGAATTATATCTCAGTTATGATCAATTGAACCATAAATTACTCTTCTATAATAACGTTCTTATATTTTTTTTCCGGGTGATATGCTTCTATATTTTTTTATATAACTTTAACTAATCGATTGGCTACTCTATTAAAAGGACGTTCCAAATCTTGAACATCGAACGGTTCATGGCTCCAAGCTTCACCAAGAAATCAGCACTAGCATTAGCTTCACGGAACACATGTTGAACCCTAACATCCCACTCTCTCTTAGCAGCCTCTCAATCTCAGAAATCACAGAGGCGTGGTTATGAAAGGCAGTTTGCGCTCCACTAGCCTGAAGAAGAGACACAACCTCTAGAGCATCAGACTCGCAGATGAGCTTTCTGACTCCCGCATTCCAAGCCATACTTAACAGCAAGCAGCTCCGTTAGAAGAGCATTACCAGTACCTTCATAACTAGAAAAGCCCAAAACCAAGTCTCCTGCTGGCGTTCTTAAGAGGCCACCAACGCCCAGAATCCATTATGAAGCTTCCATCAACATTCAGGTTCCAGAGTTTCTCTTTTTAATGAAGTAAGCTCCAAATCGACTTGCCCAAGAGAGCCAAATTGGTAAGTTTAGCATCACGCACCCCTAAACCCCCATAGTTTCTAGGGGAAGTGGAACCAAACTCCAGCTCCTTTGTACACCATGGTGCCCCCAAATAAATCTCCTTGTGTGGGAATCAATCTGGTTGCAGATCCAGCTTGGAAGCAAGTGGGTTTGCATAATGTAAATAGGTAAGGAAGATATCACTGCATAATTTGCCAGCCTTGTTTAATAACCGGCCCTTCCACGACGCCATCCTTTGTTGAATTCTTTCCACCACAAAGTTATAGTCTTTTTTGGTAGCCCTTACCCTTCAGCAAAGGAAAACCAAGATAGGTGCCAAGATCGCTCACAACCCTGATAAAGGAAAGTCTTGACAACGTCGCTTGGCGATATCTAGGAACTTTAGAGGAGCACATTGCTCTTGACATCACGCACCCCTAGTATATGAAATGTGTATTTTTTGAACTTTACTTTCATATCCTTTTAATAGAATTTTGAAGTTATATGGTTCGTATAATATTGGACTTAAACTTCCAGTATTGTGTTTCTTTTATTTATTTGGTTAAAGTATTCTTTTGGTCCCTATACGTAACACTGATTTTCAATTTGGTCCCTATACGTAAAAACTTATCAATTTGGTCTTTATACGTGACACTGGTTTCTAATTTGGTCCTCACCGCTAATTGGTCCCTATACGAGAGGGACCAAATTACAAATTATTATCACATATAGGGACCAAATTTAAAATAATTGTCACATGTAAGGACCGATTTCAAATTTTTTTTGGTTGAATTGATCCCTACATGTGACAATGATTTGCAATTTGGTCATCTTATATAGGGACCAATCAGCGGTGATGACCAAATTGAAAACCAGTGTTACGAATAGGGATCAAATTGATAACTTTTTACATATAGGGACGAAATATTACTTTAACCTATTTTTTTTAATTTACCGGATGTCTTATTAACCGGTATACATATATAGCATACCGGACATGGAAATCCGGTATTATAGAGAAGTATTTACTTTTTTAGTAACATTGAGGTCGTGAGGGCGGTGCAGAGGGAGGAATGAGACGACGACATCCCTCAAGATGCAAATAAAGAGCCTCAAATCCCATTTCCTGAAGCTACCAACCCTGAAACCAAGGTTGGATTCGCCGCTAATGTAGCCACAAATGGACTAATCTGAACCTTGGCGTTTGTGGTTATGCTCAACAAAGCCACACCCAACACTCCATTTTGCAAGTAAAACCCGTGTTAAGGCTTATCTGCATCGCTATAAGCTCTGAAACTTGAAACCCATTTCTTGGTTTGTGAAAAAGCTACATTTTTTTTATGGTTTTCACGAGTGGGTAGGATTTGAGTGATGGGGTTTTGACTTTTGAAAGAACAAGTTGTAGAAATGGGTCTGAGTTGAAAGAAGGGAGATGGGTTAGTAGAAGAAGAAAAAAGAGGGTTGATGAGGCAGGGGTTATTGAATGGAGCTTAGGTGTTAGAGAAACAAGGGATTCCATGGACATTTCAAAAGAGGCAGAAACATATAGAGAGAGGGAAAGGGGTGTGACTGTGTTGAGTGTTTGGCGGTGGAGGACAATAGCAGGCGAAGGGATTCCAGAAGAATGGTGCTGACTGCTGAGTAGTACTGTCAAACAGGGCTATGGCCCAAGGGACTAACCCTTCAGCCCTTCCTGTGGGCTGTAATTTTTAGTAGCCCAACAAGAAAAGGGCTTTGAGTGTCCCTAACCCAAAAATTCCCAAAATTTTAAGGGTTAGGGTTGGGCTATCTATCAGCCAACCCTCTCTTGTCCAAACGTAACGAGGTGGTTCACGAAGGAATTTAGCAAGACTCCATTTCAATCATCTGTACATCTTTCAATTCCGTCTTCTCTTACGATTTCCTCCCCAACGCCTCTGTCACCACTCCGACGGATTATTTTTCAGTCAAGACTCTGATTCTCTTATCCCAGGTAATTTCGTTCTTCTCCATGTCTCATTATTGCTCGATGGGTTTTCAGTTTTTTTTGCATAAAGTATCTTTTTTTATTATCATATATTGACAATTAGAAGCAATGCTGTCAAGGCTACATCCTCTTTCTCTCTTTGCTATGACGGCTTTGACCTCATCCTCCAATTCTTGCTGTCTTACCTCTTCCTGCAAGTATCAACCTTGTAAATCAATGTTCATACATAAGACATCATAGACCACACACAGAAAATAGAGAACATAAATACTAAAAGACTGAATAATATACCTCCCAACTTTTGCAGAGAGTTTTTCAACCTCCAATCAAAAATCATATTATTGCACACCAAGTGTTTGTAAATTATTCTGACTTAAATTATTTTGTTTCATACAAGTATTTGATATTTTTATACCAAAAGCTTTGTGTCTAGTTACAGTTTTCTTCTTCATACTTATTTGTACATGCATTAGATATTTGTATTATGATTCTATCACCTATACCTGATGTGAACGAATTCTGCACACTGCACTGATTTCGTCCTTGCAGGTTCATTCCTCGACTTTGTTTCATTGCTCTTGTGTATAGAGTGACCCATTTGAAACATGATTCAGTTTTGTGGATACCCTTTTGGTTTTTAGCTGAGAAACTGTTGTTTTCTATGTGTGTGAGTAAGTGTATGCCTTCTGGGTAATATTTGAACCATTTATCTATTTTTTGAGTACCCTTTTGGAGTGGTTGTGTTGTGTTAAGAAATCTGGGAGTAGGCTCCATGGGTTGTAAAATGCTTTCCATGGACTATCCAATCTATCCCCCACAGAGGGTTATTCTTTGCTTAATTTTTTTTTTTGGGTACTTAGATTTTCTCTATTTTCTTTTCTATGTTTAAAAAAGTCTGTTATTCATCAAAACAGTGTCCTGTATAATTTGAATCTCTCTCTTCTCACAAAAAAAAAGAGACACTTAAGAAGCAAGACAGAGCTAGTTTGATGAAGATGAGAACAAAATAATTTTATGGAAAGAGGAAGTCCATAATGAGTTGGTGATGCTCTAGCTACTATACCACACCAGAAAGAAAAAGTATCAGATTTGAAATTGAAAATCTTATAAAACTGGTAAAGAGCTTGTACATATTCCATTGCATTCAACCAAGTTGTGTACCTGGAGTGGTGCTTTAATAGATTTTATTAGAATGTTTGCGACCTTTCAATTTGTGACATGATAATTTCACCAAAATATTTACCTTCTTTGTTATAAAATGTAGCCTCAGTTTGAGATTAGAAGATCTGGTTTTTTTAAGTTAAAGGTGGTGAGCATCTTAAATACCTTGTATTTTCTGGTCATGGAGTTAAACTGCCTGATGAAAAACATGAATCTTATTAGCCTATGTTGGAAAAAATGAAGGCTTTTTCTTTTGTGTTGGAATTTTTGTTCATGAAGGATTTTTTTTCAGTTCTTAAGCTTTCTATGCAAGCAATTGCCCTATCGTTGTATTGGGTGTTTTTGTTAATTGTTAGAACTCATCGTTGTATTGGGCGTTCATTTATAGTACACCAGTGTAATGCAATATGTTCTTTGTATAAATATGTGCTTTTTATTGAGTTTGAGTTTGAAATCCTTTTTTTTACTGTATAAAAAATTTGGCCCAAGGGCTGACCCTAGCCCCACTTGGCCCTATGGGCTTTATGTATTTTGGGCCCTGTGGGCCTATGGGCCTTTTGGCCCTAACCCATGCGGGGCTAGGTCTAAATGGGCTAGGGCCGGCCCGTTCCGTTTGACAGCTCTAGTAACAAGCATACTGCTCCCTTTAGTAGTATTGCATTTACAAATTTCCTACTCTTCTTTATTTCTCTTGTTCATAGGGAGGGTTCCGATTATATTGAGTCTTGAGCCATGTCTTGCTTAATTAGATTGAAACTTCCTATAGATCGTGCCTTGGTTTTGTCATTTTTTTGTATTCAATCTTATTTGTTAGGCATTTGTTGCGGGATGGGAAATGGGTTTCTTGTCCTGTTTTTGGCTTTTAAGTGTACTTTTGCTGGTATGATTGTTGACACATGTATTTTCTAACCCTAGCAGGTGTTGGATCATCTATAAACAGGATACAAAAAAGCGAGAATGGCTACATCACTATGCTTTGACCGCATCCTGGCCCTTTTAACAACTTTTTCAACTACACTTATTTTTCTATTTGATGGAGGCCGTTCTTTATGTTTGACTCGCAATGGACTGCGAATTCGGGTAGCATTGTTTGGATTTGAGTCAGTAATGAGACTTTTGTTAACATCGTGCGTTGTAGCATCCATGGTGGGCAAATTAGAATTAAAATCATGTAGTCTTTCATGGAGTTCCTTAGCTGCAACTTTAGACTCTGCAGCTATTTCAGCAATCTTGTAGAAATGCTTGCACAATTTGTCAAATCTACCCATCTGTGGCTTCAATTCCGTCACACCATAGCTGCTCTTAATATATGAATGTTTCCTTTTAATATTTTTCTTCCATCTTGCTAAAACATACTTATCGGGCACGTATTTAAGCCTCTCTTGAGTACACACACATAGCACATGACGACACAAAATACCTCTAAACTCAAATAGCGAGTATTGACAACAGACATCATGGTTTTCACGATTAAACACAACCATATATATACACTCTTTTGGTCTATCTCCTCTTAACACCTCCTCCAACACATGATAAGTAGCAAGGCGAACCATCCACAGTCTTCACAAAGGCAGCACAATTCATTTTTGCTCTAAATGCAGCTTGAACCTCTTTAAATTTGGCATGAGTGTACTCACCTTGGGATTTCTTTTCAATTGACGAGTTTGAGCCGTAACGAATTGTTGTATCCATGGATCGAAAATCAGCTTGAAATTCTTTTCTGCTCTACTCTTGAGAGCATTATCGTATTGATTTACAAATTGATTTAGACTTGTTGAATTGATATATCCATCAAAGAAAGCATGTATGCTTTCACGCTGATGCGTTGTTGGCATACCTGCCCAAAACTGAATTGAATTAACAAAATATTTAAAAGTGATCAACCATATATTTAAAATGTTGCGAAAACTAATTGAAGAATCAGGTTGATCCATTAATCAAATAATAAATTGAATTAACCAAATATTTGCAAGTGATTAACCATATATTATAATATGAGTGGAAAATGAATGTGAAAAGTTTCAGGATGACCCATTAACTAAATAATGAACTGAATTAACCAAATATTTACAATTAATTAACCATATATTTAAAATGTTGTTGAAAACTATTAGAAGTATCAGCATGATCCATTAATCAAATATTGAACTGAATTAACCAATATTTACAAGTGATTAACCATATATTTGAAATGCTGTAGAAAACTATTAGAAGTATCAGCATGACCCGTTAACCAAATAATGAACTGAATTAACCAAACGATGAACTGAATTAACCAAATATTTACAAGTGATTAACCATATATTTGAAATGTTGTGGAAAACTATTAGAAGTATCAGCATGACCCATTAACCAAATAATGAACTAAATTAACCAAATATTTACAAGTGATTAACCATATATTTGAAATGTTGTAGAAAACTACCGTAAGCATCAAGTTACCTAATTGACCACATACCTGCCCAAAAATATTTCTTTAGCATGGTTGGTGCCCATCTATGACGTTCCTTGTACAACCCACTCAACCAGCCATTATGTCCAAGCTCAAATTTGTCAATGAAGGAACATCATTTCTCTTCAAAATCAGCTGTTGTGATTGTATCATAAACCGTTGCTTTCATTGCAGACTTAATCCTCTTATATTCACCATATCCGCTGAGCTTTTCAGGATTTTTTTTCATTATGTGCCATAAGCACCACCTATGGCGAGTTGTGGGGAAGACTAACTCAATAGCATTTTCCATAGCCTTACATTGGTCTGTGACAATTCTCGCAGGGACTTTTCCTAGCATACAACGAAGCCATGATTGGAAAAGACACACAAATGAATCCGTGTCTTCTGCAGAAACCATACCACATCCAAGTAATGTTGATTGACCATGGTGATTCACACCAACAAATGCATCAAAAGGCATGTCATATTTATTGGTCAAATATGTTGCATCAAAACTCACATCTCCAAAAGATTCATAAGTAGCTCTACTTCTTGCATCAGTCCAAAACACATTCCTCACATGAAAATCATCATTCATATCTATGTCATAGAAGAAATATTTTTCCTGCACACTTATCAGACTTATCAATAATTTCATAAGGTTCAATATTCTCATACTTAATCTATTTGGAATCATCAAAATTTAGAGAATACACATTAAATATTTCTCAGATTTATGAGGTCTCAACACTATTTACCTTTCAAAAAAAATAAAAATAACCGGTCATATGTTTTGGAGGATCTGTCCTCAACTTTTGTGATGCATGATTGCCGACTTGCCCCACTTGAGCATGACCTTCACAAATGCTCCCCAGATAATCAAGGCAAGTTCTAATATCCACTGAAAAAATAATGGATGACCGAAAAACGTCGAATTGTAACCGTGGATTTATTAATATTTTACACCGACGGTCGAGATTATATCTGTAAAATGGGACTTTTTAACCTGGAACTGGTTAGGCTTTACCGAATAAAATATGTATGGTGAAGGGAGACATGTGTAACCAGTCATCTTCTTATCTTGTGTTTAACGTTTTCGTATTGGAATGGGGGATAGACGAGGAGAGGTGTTGACAGTTTCTTAAACGGAGGTCGCGACATTGCACCGACATCTTGTGAGGTTGCACCACCTCCGTCGGCGGCGACCCATAGGTGATTGGACATGAAAATGAAGTCATTGTTGAGTTGGAGATGACCCCTATGACCATTAGTAAGTTGGTTGAGGATCTTGTTGAAATCGAATTTTAGCTATCATCCACGTGGTAAGCTGATGGCTAAGGATAGGGTTGGTAGTTGGACTAAACCTGAAGAGGATGTTATCATTATGAAGAGGCATGTGACTGAACAATTGGTGATTCATGTTCAATGCGTTATCCAATGTTTCGCTTAGGGGGTTTGAGTTGTTTGCCCCCTTTTTTGATTGAGGGCATGTGTTAAAGTGTTCGAAAGTCGGATGTGTGATATGATTGGCTATTATCGCGATGAATAGTGTGGCCCGTCGGCTCTAATAGGATTTTATTTAGGCATGCTCTGCCTCTAACCCCAATTAATGGGTTTCAAATTTAACCGGCAAATTACCCCCAAACTCATGCTTACCAATTCATGAGTTATTTTAATTTTAACATATTAAAAATGCAACCACTGGGTTAGCGGTTAAAAACAGTGAATTTTCATAAAGTTTCGGTCCTCCAACTTAATGTTGGAGGATGTTAGAACTAGCTCCAAATCACTTGAGGGTTGCTCAATCTCCACCAGGACCACCGGCTGAGAGCCACACCTTTCAATCGGCGTTGTCTATCATCATCCGTAAAATTCCTGGAGGACCAGTTCACTTACATTATGGACCATTGATATATTATTAAAATATAGCAATGAATGTTGCCTTGACTAGTGAAAACCAGATAACCACATCCACACCAACACCGTCGACGGCTTCCACCTCAACGACGACTTCCAAATCGGAAGCTTCAAACCTCCTGTCTGATCTCTTCTAAGATGGGTGTTGAAGTTTTGCAGTGAAGGTGGAGGTGTGCACAAGGACAGATGCGCATGGTTCATGGGTTCGAGGTGAAGGTCGCGCATGGTGACCGGGCTGCGATGGAGCTCATCCTCTATGTCGTCGTTTTCAATTCCGGTGGTCGATGCACACAGTTCGGGGGTTCGAGGTGGAGGTCCAGCGTGCTGGCCGGGTTGTGGTTTAGCTCCTCCTGTGTCGTCGGTTGTCGATCCATGACTCCGAGTCGTGATCTAGGGAGGTAATGCTTAGATATGAGGTTATGGTTTCAGATCCATTAGAATTGAGATTAAATAATTCAATTTTGATATTTGTGTTATCTAAGGTTTGTGGTTTTTGTTGATTTTGTTGTTCATTTTTTGCATTTTGGTTTCAGATGTGCAATCCGATTTGTGCATTTTGTTGATTTTCTTATGTTCATTTTTGTTCCTGCCGAGATCCGGTTGGCCGGAATCCCACCGTAGAACGTCAAACCAAGGGTGAATAGTGGGGGTTGTTTTAGATTATGGCTTGGCAGAATGTAATATTCGGTCCTACATATCCCAATGGGAATCAAAGCCAGACGTAGTTCTAGGTTCAACCCTTGGCCGTAGTGATCTCGATCTCTTAATGTTGTATCTCATGAACACCAGCGAGCAAGGACTCTTCAATAGTCTCTTGGTCGAGCTAGTTTCTCTAATACACTTAAGAGAGAGTCACCGAGTTTCAGTGAAAAGTGAGTTTCTCTCATGGGTTCTCCTCCTTTTATAATAGGATTCTCATATCTTTTAGAGATCCGGATTCCTCTCCCTTTATCTCTTAAATCTCTCTTGAGATGTGATTTCCTTAATTTAAGGGATATTATCTCTTTTAACCAGATAAGGTTATTTCAGATAATATTAGGATTTAATTAAGGATGATATCAATATCCTATCCCATAATTTAGGGGATATTATCTCTTTTAACCGGATACGGTTATTTCAGATAATATCAGGATAATTAAAGGTGATTTTAACTTATTATCTTTATTTCTGGATTGGGCCGGGTATTCAAACTCGATGGTCGGGTTTCACTCTTCGGCCAGTACAATTTTGTTGTTCATTCTTGGTAAACACACTGTTCTTCCGGTGAGAAGCTATTGGAATAGATAGGGGTTCTGGTGTTTCATTCTTTTCATTTTCTTGTGCTGCTCTTATGCTATTTGTACTAATGTTCTTCTGAAACTTCTTTTTGGGTGCCATTCGCGGCTGGTCCGGTTGCATTCTAAGAAATGTCGAGATCACCCTCGTTGATGCCGGTGGGAGGCACTAGCAGAAAACGCAGGGGGGTGTTGTTGTCGTGGGTATCGGAGAGTCAGAGGATGTGGGAGTGGAAGATGAGGTGGTCTTGGAGGGAGAGAGGGGCTTTCTCTTTGGTGAGAAGTGTCTCAAACTGGATAAGAGCAGAGCAGTGGACTTCCAGTTTTCGAGGGCAAAGACAGAGGAAGAAGATGGTTATTTCCTTTTGTTTAAATCAAAACAACTAAATTACTGGTTTACCCGTAAAAACCAGTCATTTTTAACAGAGTACTAAGAGCTTGTTTGGGAATGATGGTTTTTTAGAGTTTCAGCTGTTTTGTTGGCAAAAAGCTTTTTTACAAGAAAATTGTTATGTTTGGTTGACTAGCTTAAAGTTAGAAAAAGCTTTTATCTTGTAAAACCAATATTTTTGAACCATCAAGAAAAAGAGGACTGTTTTGATTATTTGTGATTATGCTTTTCTCGTTAAAAGAATTTTCCGATATAACCCTTGTGATGTAGCGTCCTATCCGTACTTTCTTTTGACTTTGGGCGTGTCTTTTTGTCTGTCAATTACTTGTGCTTCATTTATTTCTTTTAATATATTTATTCTATCGTTGCCTTTCAAAAACCATGTGCGGCTGAGTGTGTGATAGTAGGCATATTACAATTTTTTACGCTACTACCTTCTCTGCAAATAAAATTGTTAGAAATTTTATTCAATTTTTGTAAATAAAAAAATTGATTTCAAGATATCAAAAGAAAATTATGATGTTATAAAAACATCAAATATTATTCACTTTTCCACCAAATATCATAAACAAATAATTTCATGCCCTTTTTTGTAATTTACTATGTAAAAGTGATTTTTTTTGCAACACCCAAATGAAATAACTTATCTTAAATTCGCTTTTCAGCAAATATACCCAAACAAAAACAGATTATGATTATACTCGATTATTTGAAAACAGATTATCAGCACAATATTTTTTTTTCCAGCTTTCCCAAACACACTCTAATCCTCCAACAAAAAGTTGGAGGATGTTAGCCTTCGCCCTTTCAATCCCTTCACAGCCTCCACTATCTTTTGTGTCTTAGGTGTAACGGAAGCATCAAAATATTGTGTGATGTCAATTAACCATTGATAAGCTTCTTTTTCTTCTTCAAACATGGGAACCTTTAACAATCTCTTCCTATGACCGAAAAATTGCATCTCCCATCTGTCTATAACTGAATAGATTTATATTAAGATAGGAATTGAACCTTCTTCTCTTTCTTTAATGCACTAAGAATGGTTCTCAAGATCTGGAGCTCTAATACCAACTTGATGGAACTGAATATATATGCTGATAATCGATTATATGCATAATCGATTATTGTGAAAATCGATTATAATCAAAATATGTTTTTGTTTGAGTATTTTTACTGAAAAACGATTTTAAGATAATCTATTTCGTTTCGGTGATGCAAAAAACAAATCACTTTTCCATAGTAAATTAGGAAAAATAGTATAAAGTTATTTGTTTATATTTAGAATTTGTTTATTTTTTTTTATATCTTGTCATCAATTTTAATCTATTATAAAATATTGAATAAAATTTATAACATTTTTTCATGATATGGAAAACATGTTAAAATATATTATTTTTTAAATAGTTAAATAAAAAACAATATATATTCTATTTGAATAATACAGAGGATTTTAACATAAAAATATTTTGAAGTGATGATTCATTAAATGGCCTTTGCCGTTGGATATGCATCAGCAGCTTGAGTGCAGAGAGAGAATAGATCCCTAGGCAGATGAGAACAACATAATTAAAGATAGATAGAAATTAAAGAAGTCCAATATAACCTATATGATTTAACTAGTCCATTTGGGCTCTATTAGGATCAAATAAGTCTATTTGGGTTTCATTAGGACCAAAGAAGTACAATTAGACCGATTGAGGCAATTGGCCCAATTATGTTCTATATGACCTAACAAATCCAATTGGGCTCTATTAGGACCAAAGAAGTACAATTGGTCTGGTTGAGGCAATTGGTCCAATTAGGTCCTATATGACCTAACAAATCCATTTGGGCTCCATTAGGACCAAAGAAGTACAATTGGGCCGGTTGAGACAAATCTCCCAATTAGGTCCTATATGACCTAACAAGTCCATTTGGGCTCTATTAGGATCAAACAAGTCCATTTGGGCTCCATTATGACCAAAGAAGTACAATTGGGCTGGTCGAGGCAATTGGCCCAATTAAGTCATATATGACCTAACTAGTCCATTTGGGATCTTTCAGGATCAAACAAGTCCATTTGGATTCCATTAGGACCAAAGAAGTACAATTGGGCCGGTCGAGGCAATTGACCCAATTAGGTCCTATATGACCTAACAAGTCCATTTGGACTATATTAGGATCAAACAAGTGCATTTGGGCTCCATTAGGACCAAAGAAGTACACGTTGAGACAATTATCTCAATTAGGTCCTATATGACCTAACAAGTTCATTTGGGCTCTATTAGGATCAAACAAGTTCATTTGGGCTCAATTAGGATCAAGAAGTATAATTGGGCCGGTCTAGGCAATTGACCCAATTATGTCCTATATAACCTAAGTAGTCCATTTGGGCTCTATTAGAATCAAACAAGTACAATTGCCTAAACGTTGGGGGTAAGATGGGGAATATATTTTGTCATTACAACATCATCAGAATAAAACCATCTAACAATCATCTCTATTAGATGATAGTAAATCATTATTTTTTTCAAAAAGAAAATTTTTTTTTTAGAAATTAAACTACACATCCAAACATAACAGATTATTTATAAAATAGCTTTTTATACCAAAAAAAAAAAAAAACAACTGAAAGATAAATAATCCATCTTTTCCAAACACGCACTAAGAGTGATTTTGTGAAAAATTTGGTATGTTTGGGTATCTAGATTATTTTCTAAAAAAGCTTTTTTCTCCCCATTTCAGCTGTTTTTTAACCAGCTACAAGATCCAGCTGTTTTCTATAAGAGAATTTTCTAACCAGCATCTTTTCACGACATTCTCCATCTTTACTATGTAAAAGTGATTATTTTTGCATCACCCAAACGAAATAGATTATCTTAAAATCGCTTTTCAGCAAACATACAAAAAAAAAAAAAAAAACAGATTTTGATTATAATCGATTATCACAATAATCGATTATTTGAAAACAGATTATCAGTATAATCTTTTTTTCCAGCTTTCCCAAAAGTGTGTTTGGGAAAGATTATTTTTCCCCATTTCAGCTATTTTATAGCTTAAAAGCTGTTTCATAGATAATCTATCATGTTTGGCATTTTGCTTAAATTCATAAAAAAAGCTTTTTTAAGGGAAAAAAAGATATTTTATGCCATCTAGTTTTTTCAAGCTTAAGATTGTATGATTTGATTATTTTTTATTCTCAAAACTCTCTTCCTTGTTTACTCCTACAAAACTAACTTCTAAACAAATATTATTAAATTATATAAATAACTTCGTACCATTTTTCGTGATTTATTATATAAAAGTGATTTTTTTTTCACCACCCAAACGAAATAGATTATCTTAAAATCACTTTTCAGCAAACTAATCCAAACAAAAACAAATTCTGATTATAATCGATTGTGGATCCGTTTGTTTTAGATTTTAATATAATTGATTTTGGTAGAACTGATTTTGGAAGAATTGATTTTGAAAAAATAAAGGTTAAAAAAATTGATTTGTGTTTGGTAACAATATTTTAAAAGGAGGTTTAGAAGAATTGATTTTGTTTGGATGATAAAGTAAAATCACTTTTGAGATGTAAATATGTATAATTTTATGGATCCTTCATCTAAAAGCAATTATTTTCAACGAAAAAGGTAAAAAAATTTGCTTCCACAAAACTCAGTTTTGCCCACCATGAATCAATTATTTTCAATTCAATTTGGCTCCCAAACACTCCTGTTAATGTAACAACTGGAGCTTGGGAGCCCATACTCCATTTTGGGTGCTAACCAAACAAGTACTATCACAATAATCGATTATACAAAAATTCAACATAATCTTTTTTTTTTTTTCCAGCTTTCTCAACACGTAGCTTTGCTTCTGCAGAAGTGATAAAATGCAGCAAAAAGAAACAGAACCCACGACTGAAAATCAGAGAGCAATAACTCTGTTGCAGCCCTCAAATCACCTTTAATAACCAAAATAATGTTCTACCCCAAACCGTTACAGCCCCCCTCCTTAAGTATATGCTCACTCCCTTCTTCCTCACACCCTCTCCCCCCATCTGCCACCAGTCATTCTGTTATTGCTTTCCCTCTCCCCTGCCAATGATTTCTTTTAACTTGAAAGGAATATGTTATGACTTATGAACTTATGAAGGACAAGCATAATTACTGAAGGTATTGTGCAGCTTGAGAAGTTTTCTATTTCTTTTCACTATAATAAGCTGTTTTTCTTTTCAAGGAATGGATCAAGATTTGGACGGTTTGTTGCATTTTTGGTCATAGCAGTTGTTGGTACATATTCAACAAATATAGGCTCCGAGTAAGCCTAATTAATTCTCAACTGCATATAATGTATACATCATCCATGTTAAATTTGAGATTCAAATTAGCAACATATTTAGTTACCCTCATCTCTTTTTTGTAGTCTCACATGGACAAGAAAATCATTGTTATCATGTCAGTGATACATGCCACTGGACCAGCATAATAATGAAGTTCAAGCTGAAGCTCAACCTTTACGTCAATAACCACTAATGGCATTCTACTGACATAATAAGCTACTGGCATATCCTCTCAACCACACCACCATTGTCTCGCAGACCAGAGCATGCAATAGAAAACGATCGAGACCTTGAAGGCGCACCAACAGAACCACCACGAGCCAGCCGTACCCCCACCACTGCACACCATGTGGCATTGTCGCCGTCATTCGCCTTGCTCCACTCCTTACAGCCACCGTATTCTGCTTTCCCTGGGAAGAGGTGGTACGATGAACTAAATGCATAAAACCGGAGGAACCGGTTTTCTCCTCAAAATCCCAGTTATCAATTCTTTTTTAATATTAAATCAATGATAAAAAATCGCTGAGATTTGGTCGTCCTCCACGGTGTGGAGGACTGAAGACAGACCCTTGGTGGCATCCATATTGGGTAATGAATTTCCCCTTAATTTAGAAACAGCATCCCTGTTCCTTCCCTCCGAGAAAAAAATATAGCAAGACACAGAAAACAAGTACATGAATCCAATAATGACTATTTCATGCCAATCAGAAATGGTTCAAACCTCTGCTCCAGTTCAAGCTTTAAACATTCTCCATGTCTTTGTAAGTTTTGTGAAAACATTTTTCTTTGGCTTCAGTGAAGGCTCCACTTTCAAGTTTCTCGATTCACCATATATTAGATAGAGATCTGTTCTCTTGACAGTCACTCCATGCCCAAAAATGACAAAAATCTCCACTTTGTCACCAGGTCCTAAATTTGATATTATGCACTGCCACTCTTCATCATTAAAGGAAATTGCTGTGTCTCGCTTGTATATCTGCAAGGTGAACTTTGTGTAATTGACGATTAAGACACTAATAAGACATTCAGATGCCTTGTTATCAGTTGATGAATAAACAACACACAAAGTCATTCCCTTCATGCAACAATCACAATCCTCAGGCACTTCAAAAAGTACTGAATGTCCTTCACCTGTATAGGCAAACCAATAAGGATAGTTGTCCCCTGGAAGGAAAAAATCACTAGAACCATTGGAAGTCAATCCCTGTACCATGGACAAAAGCTCGGTTATTTATGAAATTATGCTATTCAAATGAACTTTCGGGTGCCAATTATTGGTATTCTGAATTTCAATTTTTTTTTTAAAAAAATACACATATATGGTAGCTGTCAATGATCAACTCTCCTATAAAGGCTCATAAGTCATAAATAACATTATATCTTTAATGGCACACAAGAGCCTGTGGACTTTAAGCACAGACAATGCACAAGCTCATTTTAACATGTGCTGAAATTCAGCATTTTATCTAAAAACTGGGTGCCTCAAGAAGCAAACTCCAGACCACTTAATCATTATTAAGAATATTAAGAGTGACCAATGGTGGATGGCAGCTTGTGGAGGTAAGCAAAAATTCCACCATGGAATTATGGCGGATGGTATTGAGGCAAATGGCATACGGCCAAGTTAAAAAGTTTAAAAAAAATATAATAGAATATCTATATATGAATAATAAAAATCTAACAACATATTCAATAAACATAATTAAAACTTTTTCTAGCATATCAAACTTACTAAAAGTATCACAAATCATGTAAAGCAAGCAGGAAAAAAATAAAAGAACCGGGCAGAATAACATTTAGTCATTTACAAAGACTGGACATACTAGATGGTTGGGCTAATGGGTAGGTGGGATAAAAATCATTTTAAGAAAAAGAAAATTTGGAACAAAGATGTGATAACAGAATCATGCCTCTCATGGTCAAATGAAAACAGCATGTTGGTTCTTTTGAGGTGAAACAAAAATAGAGGAGCAAGTGCATTATGGCCATGGTTTTAGGTTTTTGGTTGTGGTTTGTAGAGAGGAAGAAGACTGGATATGGATTGCAACTTGCAAGTAAAAGAAAAAATAGAGGGACAAATAGCCTTGACCGAGCGAGGATGTCGGAGAGGGACCTGCTCACCGGAGACAGTGTGAGACAACGGAGATGACTCTATAGAACAGATGTGTTGCACACGGATGGAAGAAAGATGCGTCCTACACTCAAAACGAGGGTTATCTAGCAGAGTTTCCGAAAACTCTATTTTACGCTCTAAAAGGTATCAGCATATCACCCATAAACTAGATATGAGGGTGGGTGTGACTTTCCACCTTCAAACTGTCATTCCACTGATGGTGCTGCCACAGTGCCACAATGCCATTGTTATGGTAGCCACCATGGCGCCACCATTGCAAACCTACCACGCCATGACAACTAGCAGCATATTAGGATGACATTGCTGTTTCAGTAACAGTTTAAAACTGTTATGTCATACATTTTTTTCAACTCATATTCTCCGTTGTTTTTAATGATCAAAACATAAAGCAAGCTTAACAAGAACAAAGTGAAAATTAATTTCCATGTTGCTATGAGAATAATAACTTGGCTTGGTGAACATTGAAATAGGGTATTTGGAGATGGAAGCATGTTTTTGTAAAGATGAAAAGCTAAAAAAGAAAGAAAGTAAAGATTAATACATCTTCTCGATTCTTTCACCAAGTAAAGATCATTCCATGTTGTCTTAGTTAATAGTACAGATAGAATAGCAAACTGAGGAGAAGCCAAAGGGAGGAGAAAGAAACCTTTGATATGCTCTCATTAAGAGAATCGAGGACTTGGTGGTAACTTCCCATTCCAATCAAAAGAGACCTCAAGGAATGCTCTGAGATTTCTGATGTTAATGCAAACAATGATGTTTCCAAAGTAGAAAAATTGTCATCATATGCGTCATCTAGAATTCTTATTAATTCTTGGGTTAGTTGAAACTCCGAGCGGCATTGCACCCAAATACTTCTAAGTTTTGAAAGGCTTCTAAGCATTGGTGATAGATCACCCAAATTATTTTCTTGTACATCCATGAAAACTAGAGATGATGACATGCTCCCAAATGAGGGGATATGGGGTATGGGACACATTGTTGGTGACATCCAAGACCAAATGAGTGAAGGAAAGACATCACGTGCTAATCCTTCATAACCACATAGGGATATATATCCAATGCTTTTTGATCTTACTATCGAAAATGGCACATGTTTTACAGCAGTATTTTCAGCAATCAGAGTTGTCAAGGATTCCATCTGTGATATATCTTCCTCCAACTTGTCAATCTTTGAACAACCAGAAAGGATGAGAGTTTTCAAAGATTTTAACTTATAGAATATCTTTGGGAGATTGTCAAGGCTTGTACAGTCTGCCAAATCTATCAGAAGAAGATTACTGAGATCTCCAATGGATTCATGTACTTTGGACAAACTTCGACAATCCTTGAGAATGAGCCTTTCAAGATTTGGCATTCTTGAAAAGTCAGGTGTGTTTGTCAAGTACTTGGAATGGCTGAGATTGAGGAATTTCAGTGTCTCCAGCAACTACATATAGATGAATGTTGTAAAGAAAAATTAGATAAAAGAATGGAAAATGAAACAGTAGCAACAATACCTATTGTCATTACATTGCGTTTAAAAGGAAAATGTCATGTGATATATACCTGGGGCCTCTTCCAAACTTGTCTAAGATTACTGCGTTTTAAGTCAATAGCAACTAGATTTCCCTGATAAAAGTTGTCGGGTACATATTTCAAAGGAAATCTTTGCCAATAGAGCCATCTCAGCTGTTTGGGAAGATATTCATAATCTCCACCAAGTTGCACATGATCAAGTTGCAAGAGTCTCAATCTTGTCATTTTCGCAAAAAGCATCGGTACTGAAGCAAACTCTACTGGTTCTTTCCAACTTTAAAGCCAATCCTTCAACAGATTTTGTTCCCTGTGATGCAAATAGCAGGATAAAATATATATAAAAAAAGAAACCCTTAATTTGATGTTTGCTAAATAGAAAGCAATACATGAATCTGCAGCCTAAGCACACTTGTACAGACAAGACAAACATTCTCGAGATGATGAATCCAACAATTTTCAGCCAATAGCTAGGTATAACAAAACAATTGGGAAATGAAAAAATAGGTTTATGATATTGATATCATCATGAAGGATAATGAAAAGCTTCAGAACTGTAAATAGAGAAAGTTCTTACAGTTTTTTCTCTTAATACTTCAAGTACATCCTCATGAAACCACAATCGACTACGCTTCTCAGGTTTCTCAGCTGAACTTTGACGAACAATTTCTCTTCCCATGTCTCGTAGCAAACCATGCATTCCAAGCTTGTTATTCTTTTCAACTTTTATGAGGCTTCGCTCTATCAGGACTGGTATTCCAATTTCAGCATGAAGCCCACAACCATTTAGTATCTCTGTAACATAGGCTCTGTCTTTACCGATGAAGAAGCAACATATGTCAAGAAATATATTCTTCTTCATAAGATCCTCTAAACCATCAAAGCTTATTCTTAGTTTCTCATGTATTTCATTATTAGGAATTCTTTTTAGTTTTGATAATACACTTTTCCACTGTTCCTTTGTCCTCTTGTATAAATAAGATCCAAGGACTTCAACAGCTAGTGGCAGTCCTCCACAGTGAGTGACTACGTCTCTTGAGAGCTCAATGAAGTTTTCTCGTGGATTTGCTTCCCTAAAAGCATGCCAGCTGAAAAGCTCAAGCGACTCATTTTGATCCATTTCCTTCATTCTATAGACATAGTCAACTTTAAGGACATCCAGTATATGTTCATCTCTTGTTGTCACGATTATTACACTTCCTGGGCCAATCCATTTCCGATTTCCACATAGCGCATTTAATTGCTCTAACTTAGTCACATCATCAAGTACAATAAGTGCCTTTTTTCTGCAAAGTTTGTCCTTGATCATACCTCTCCCCCACTCGATGCTATGTATCTTAATCTTTTTTGCTTTAAGGATATCTAAAAGAAGTTGTTCTTGTAAATCAATTTGGCCCCTATCCTTTTCCCAAACTTCTCTAATATTCACGAGAAAACTTTTATTTTCGAACTGACGATGAATTTTATTGTAGAAGGCTTTGGCTACGGTTGTTTTGCCGATTCCTCCCATTCCCCATATCCCTATTATGCAAACTCTTTCTGATTGCCTCTTTAGAAGCTTAATCAAATCTTGGGTACGGGATTCTAATCCAACTGGAAATTCTGGAATAGACAAATATGTTCTGTCTAGTTTTTCCACAACAGCATCCACAATTTCTTTCACTACCTTGCTTTCACTCCTGCAATGATAATTATGGAACAGACAAAATGGGAATAAATTAAGAATGATTTTAAGTTTAAGACATACTTTAGAATTTAGATTATTGTCATTTAACTCAAGTTTCAATTAAGCCAACTCCTTAATGTCCCCAACTCTGTAGCATAAATTAAATCAATTGCAGGATTTGAAGTAGAGGACGTGAGACTTCCAAACACATGTGAGTAAAACTAAGTAAAAAGCAGATGACAAAGGAATGATTTTGCCAAATAAAAGAACTAAGAAAGTATAGACTTTACTTGTAATTTCTCACATCCCAACCAGCCAAACCTGCAGCTTCGTCCAGTGCTTTCTCGATCTCGATCCCCATCTTCTCAAACCACGTGTATCCATCTTCATTTTCTTCTTTCATTGTTCTTACCATAACATCCCCAAAACGTAGAGACGATGGGGTAACATCGTAAAATACGGGCAGGACCACCTGACCTGTAATACGGCATTGAAGGATTTTTACCAATTCATTAAGGCACCAAACAGAACGGACATAGTTTTGTGAGAAAACAACTATAGATATCCGAGATGTTTCTATTGCATGCAATAGTTCTGGTCCCAGTTCCCCTCCCTTGTTAAGCTTCTCATCGTCAAGGAAAGTGTCGATTCCTGCATTTGAGAGGGCACCATACAGATGAGAAACAAAATTCTTACGAGTGTCTAATCCTCTGAAACTCAGGAATACGTCGTGGATCCATTGTGCTTCAGACTTAGAGGACGAAGAAGGCATGGATTCGATGATCAAACTTGGCTAAGCACTATAGCAACCGAAGTCAACTAAGTTTAAGCAGGGGTTTTCATGATTAAGACAAGATTCATGGCAGACACGGAAACACGTCATTCTATAACGGGAACAGGATAAATGCAAGTCCATTCTCAATAAATATATCAAAGAGTTTAATTTTTATGTAGCATGATGTGAAACAAATCTATAATGAAATTCAATAATAGAAACACACATGTTAATATGTTATTAGTATATGTTAATATAACTAGTGTATGGATCGTGCCATGCATGGGGATATGTTAATTTTTTAGGATTTTATTTTAAATATGTATTTGTTGATTTCATATTTTTGTGATTTAAAATTTTTTTGTGGGAAATTATATATCAAAAAATTATTTTGTCTGAACCGTCGATCACAAATTGTAACATATATTAATTTAATAATTATAATTGATATTACAATATAGATAATGACTCTTAAATATAAATAGCAAGTACATATTGTCTACCACACAATTCTAGTATTACAAATAAAACATGTATAAAGGATATATATATATTAAAAAAAGCATAATAGTTGAAAATAGATATTAAGGTTTTATTGTGAATTTGTTTTTTTCTTCAATGAAAAATTATAAATTAACATTAATCATTTCTTCTCTCACTACCTTATTATCGTAGTTCTTGAACATTTAATAGTAAATATATATTTATATTTTAAAGCAACAACTGCATTTTAAGTCGATTAATCATTTCCTAGTGTAATTTATTTAAAAACGGATACTATATATGTGTCAATGATTTTCGTAATGATATGATTTTTTAGAAAAAATATATATATTTATCTATCGTTTTATTATTTTCTTCTATCTTAAAAATCTATTTGATTTAGTTGTCATATTTTCCCATACAAGTCAACCATTTTTCGAAAGTACATTTTTCTATCATATTAATTTTTTATTCTTTCTAGAAAATATAGAGAATTATATGTCATATTAATCTTCTTCTTCTCTCTTGAAAAGCTACTTAATTTATTTTTTTCTGGTTAAAGTAATCTTTTGGTCCCTATACGTGACAGTGATTTTCAATTTGGTCCATATACCTAAAAAATTATCAATTTGGTCCCTATACGTGACACTGGTTTTCAATTTGGTCATCATCGCTAATTGGTCCCTATATAAGAGGGACCAAATTTCAAATTATTATCATATATAGGGACCAAATTGAAAATAATTGTCACATGTAGAGACGGATTTCAAATTTTTTTGTTGAATTGGTCCCTACATGTGACAATAATTTTCAATTTGATCCTCTTATATAGGGACCAATTAGCGGTGAGGACCAAATTGAAAATCAGTGTCACGTATAGGGACCAAATTGATAACTTTTTACGTATAGGGACCAAATTGAAAATCAGTGTCATGTACAGGGATGAAAAGATTACTTTAACCTTTTTTTCTCATTGCATGGTGCAAGTTAGCAATTTTTAAACAATATATTTATCTATTATATTTTTTTATTATCCCTCAAAATTTTATTTGATTTATTTCTCCTCCTTTTTCCGTGTAAGTTAACCATTTTTTGAAAAATATATTTATATATCATATTATTTGTCTTATTCTCACTTGAAAATCCATATTAAGATACATTATTCTCGTTTTGAAATTGCTTTAAAATCAAAATTGATTTAATATCTTCAATTCAAATTTCCAATTCAAATTCGAGTTAATTCAAATTTTCAATCAATAAAGAAACAAATATCAGGTTAACGCCATTTTTTAATATCAGTTAATACAAATTGGTATAAATCAATACAAATTTTCAATTCAGACACCAACCTATGTGTCAATATAGATTTCCAATTCAAATTCGAATTAATGCCATCAATAAGAATTTATAGTTCAAGTTCGAGTTATTTCAAATTTTCAATCAATAATTAAACAAATACCACATTAATGTCAGCAATAATTGCATTAAAAAGGAAATTGATCCTTTTGATAATTGATTGCATTTTTATTTATTTTTAATTGTTTTTTAAAAATGGAAAACACATGGCATGCTCTCTTTCCTTCTTCTTTTAACTTCATTAGTATGCCTATCTCTCAGATAAAAGAGACATTCTCATGTTAACGAAGATTCTGATCACACTGAGGAGATTTTCATCTATTTCTCACTAATTTTTTTGAAAACAATTTGTTATATAATATTTTTGAATTGCTATATTTCGATATTTATTATATAAGATATATAAATTTTGAAAAGGAGATGTTCTGTTTTTTTAAACAATTGAAAAATAAAATAAACAATAAAAAAAATGCAATTAACGATCCGGATTAAAGTGAAATGAATAGCTAGATTTAATTACAATGAGTAATCTAACTTTAGGTTAACAAAAGGATCAATTTTGATCATACTTAAAATTTGAGGATTAATGGTGAATAATTAATAGTTGAATGTGTCTATTTGAAAATGAGTCATAGTTTAGGGGATGTGTTTGCACTTTTCCCCATATTATTACATTCTGCCAAATCAATAAAAACAACATGGAATTCAATTATTGATCTGATTAACTTGCTATTATTAATTTAAAAAAATTAAAACCTTATGTATAAAAACTTGAAGAAGGGGGACAACTTTGTTGGAGAGGGACTCATCAACATGGTTATTATCATCCGAATCACCTTCTTCTTCGTGTTCTTCGTAAAAATTAAGAAGACTAGGGACTCTTACCTTTTGAATATTTGGATAAGATTAGTTAAATTTAAGATTAAAATCTGATAAGATTTCAATTTACGGAATTTAAATTTGATTTCAAATCTGATAAGATTTACGTAAATCTTTTTTTGATATGACCTCAAATTTGAAATTTAAATATTAGTTTTTAAATAAATAGCAACATTTACGTAAATCTTATTTTTTGTTTTAAATAACAATATTAAAAAATTAGTTTTTAAATTTAAATAACAGTACGTAAAAATTAGTTTTTAAATAAAACATGATTTAAAAATTATTTTTAAAATTTAACTATATTTGTTGTGTGATTTTTTTTATGTTTATAAATTCAATAATAAATCAAAAAAATTATAGCGTTGACACTTGGCATCCATAGAATTGATTCATTTCCTGTATAGGAAGACGACACATGACAAAACGACGTTGCATAGGGGATAGAAATATATTATTTATAGACTAGAATTTGATCCCGTGCCCGCACGGGAGAAATTATTGATGATTTTTAATTTATTTGATTGATTATATGATAATTTTTGAATTTTGACATATTAATTATATAAAGTTTTTAACAAAATATACCCAAATTATAAAAATTATATAATGCATGTGAATATCATATAATTAGTTAAGTTTAAATGACCTATTTAATAACTTGAGAAATAAAATATTGAATATATAATGCATGTGATACATTGCTATGATTAAACTTTTTATATTATGAGACGATGACAGAGTATTGTATATTTGATTTTGAATTAATTTTTGATAAACAGAAAACCTTTTAATGATGTGTTATTTTAATATTAATCGACAATTTATAAACTTATTTATCTTATTTGAATTGAGCAAGTCTTCTTTAATAGAAATTTATAATGAATTCGATGATCAAACTTGGCTAAGCACTATAGCAACCGAAGTCAACTAAGTTTAAGCAGGGGTTTTCATGATTAAGACAAGATTCATGGCAGACACGGAAACACGTCATTCTATAACGGGAACAGGATAAATGCAAGTCCATTCTCAATAAATATATCAAAGAGTTTAATTTTTATGTAGCATAATGTGAAACAAATCTATAATGAAATTCAATAATAGAAACACACATGTTAATATGTTATTAGTAGCTGTTAATATAACTAGTGTATGGATCGTGCCATGGGGATATGTTAATTTTTTAGGATTTTATTTTAAATATGTATTTGTTGATTTCATATTTTTGTGATTTAAAATTTTTTGTGGGAAATTATATATCAAAAAATTATTTTGTCTGAACCGTCGATCACAAATTGTAACATATATTAATTTAATAATTATAATTGATATTACAATATAGATAATGACTCTTAAATATAAATAGCAAGTACATACTGTCTACCACACAATTCTAGTATTACAAATAAAACATGTATAAAGGATATATATATATATATATATATATATATATATATATATATATATATTAAAAAAAGCATAATAGTTGAAAATAGATATAAAGGTTTTATTGTGAATTTGTTTTTTTCTTCAATGAAAAATTATAAATTAACATGAATCATTTCTTCTCCCATTATCTTATTATCATAGTTCTTGAACATTTAATAGTAAATATATATTTATATTTTAAAGCAACAACTGCATTTTAAGTCGATTAATCATTTCCCAGTGTAATTTATTTAAAAATTGATACTATATACGTCCCAATGATTTTCGTAATTATATGATTTTTTAGGAAAAAAAATATATTTATCTACCATTTTATTATTTTCTTCTATCTTAAAAATCTATTTGATTTAGTTGTCATCTTTTCCCGTGTAAGTCAACCATTTTTCTAAAGTGCATTTTTCTGTCATATTAATTTTTTATTCTTTCTAGAAAATATAGAGAATTATCTGTCATATTAATCTTCTTCTTCTCTCTTGAAAATCTACTTAATTTATTTTTTTCTCGTTGCATGGTGCAAGTTAACAATTTTTAAACAATATATTTATCTATTATATTTTTTTATTCTCCCTCAAAATTTTATTTGATTTATTTCTCCTCCTTTTTTCGTGTAAGTTAACCATTTTTTTAAAAATATATTTATATATCATATTATTTGTCTTATTCTCTCTTGAAAATCCATATTAAGATACATTATTCTCGTTTTGAAATTGCTTTAAAATCAAAATTGATTTAATATCTTCAATTCAAATTTCCAATTCAAATTCGAGTTAATTCAAATTTCCAATCAATAAAGAAACAAATATTAGGTTAACGCCATTTTTTAATATCAGTTAATATAAATTGGTTTAAATCAATACAAATTTCCAATTCAGACACCAACCTACGTGTCAATACAGATTTCTAATTCAAATTCGAATTAATGCCATCAATAAAAATTTATAGTTCAAGTTCGAGTTATTTCAAATTTTCAATCAATAATGAAACAAATACCATATTAATGTCAGCAATAATTGCATTAAAAAGGAAATTGATCCTTTTGATAATTGATTGCATTTTTATTTATTTTTAATTGTTTTTTAAAAATGGAAAACACATGGCATGCTCTCTTTCCTTCTTCTTTTGACTTCATTATTATGCCTATCTCTCAGATAAAAGAGACATTCTCATGTTAACGAAGATTCTGATCACACTGAGGAGATTTTCATCTATTTCTCACTAATTTTTTTGAAAACAATTTGTTATATAATATTTTTGAATTGCTATATTTCGATATTTATTATATAAGATATATAAATTTTGAAAAGGAGATGTTCTGTTTTTTTTAAACAATTGAAAAATAAAATAAAAAATAAAAAATGCAATTAACGGTCCGGATTAAAGTGAATTGAACAGCTAGATTTAATTACAATGAGTTATCTAACTTTAGGTTAACAAAAGGATCAATTTCGATCATACTTAAAATTTGAGGATTAATGGTGAATAATTAATAGTTGAATGTGTCTATTTGAAAATGAGTCATAATTTAGGAGATGCGTTTGCACTTTTCCCTATATTATTACATTCTGCCAAATCAATAAAAACAACATGAAATTCAATTATTGATATGATTAACATGCTATTATTAATTTAAAAAATTAAAACCTTATGTATAAAAACTTGAAGAAGGGGGACAACTTTGTTGAAGAGGGACTCATCATCATGATTATTATTGCCATCCGATTCACCTTCTTCTTCGTGGTCTTCGTAAAAATTAAGAAGACTAGGGACTCTTACCTTTTGAATATTTAGATAATATTAGTTAAATTTAAAATTAAAATCTGATAAGATTTCAATTTACGAAATTTAAATTTGGTTTCAAATCTTAAATATTAGTTTTTAAATAAATAACAACATTTACGTAAATTTGATTTTTTGTTTTGTTTTAAATAACAATATTTAAAATTTAGTTTTTAAATTTAAATAACAATACGTAAAAATTAGTTTTTAAATAAAACATGATTTGAAAATTAGTTTTTAAATTTAACTATATTTGTTGTATGATTTTTTTTAAGTTTATAAATTCAATAATAAATCAAAAAATTATAGCGTTGACACTTGGCATCTATAGAATTGATCCATTTCCTTCATAGGAAGACGACACATGGCAAAACGACGTTGTATAGGGGATAGAAATGTACTGTTTATAGATAGATATAGACTAGAATTTGATCCCGTGCCCGCACGGGAAAAATTATTGATGATTTTTAATTTATTTGATTGATTATATGATAATTTTTGAATTTTAACATATAAATTATATAAAGTTTTTAACAAAATATACCCAAATTAAAAAATATATATAATGCATGTGAATATCATATAATTAGTTTAGTTTAAATGACCTATTTAATAACTTGAGAAATAAAATATTGAATATATAATGCATGTGATACATTGCTAGCATCAAGCTTTTTTATATTATGAGACAATGACAGAGTATTGTATATTTGATTTTGAATTAATTTTTGATAAGCAGAAAACCTTTTAGTGACGTGTTATTTTAGTATTAATCGACAATTTATAAACTCGTTTATCTTATTTGAATTGGGCAAGTCTTCTTCAATAGAAATTTTTGAAGAATAACTTATTTGACTTAGAACTCTTTGTCCAAAATCATTATTTTCAAGAACCCTTTCATGATATAAATACATTATTTAGTATCAAATAAAAAATAAAATAATTATAATATATTTAATGGGTTTACCTCTCCCAATAGATGCTCTTTCATACACATGATGCCACCAATTAATTTTAATTGCTTGTTTTCCTTCAAATTTTTGCCTTCTTCAGCCTCGGGATTGAAGATAAGTTTGGTTGAATGAATGATATTTTGAAGACTAACATTCTCTGCGATCATTTTGACAGATTAGGTAATATAGGTTAAATTTACTTATAGTATTTGATAAGTTTGGTTGAATGAATGTTTTTAATTTCGCGCATTGAATAGCAATGATTGAGTTGTAGCATTTCCCAAAACAGTGAACACCAACGGACACACAATAAATAGGTTTAATTGAAATTAAATTTGAAGTTAATAATGTACAGTGACAGCATCAATATCCATCATTGTACAACTCCAAAACCCTCAATTTGTATGACCTTATATTTGAAATAAATTAAATAAATAGATAAGATTAGTTAAATTTAAAACTAAAATTTGATAAGATTTCAATTTATGGAATTTAAATTTAACTTCAAATCTAATATGATTTATGTAAATCCATTTTTGATGTCACCTTAAATTTGAAATTTAAATATTAGTTTTTAAAAAACAATATTTACGTAAATCATATTTTTTGTTTTAAATAAGAATATTTTAAAATTAGTTTTTAAATTTAAATAACTATACGTAAAAATAAGTTTTTAAATAAAACACAATTTAAAAATTAGTTTTAAATTTAACAATATTTATTGTATGATTTTTATTTAAGTTTATAAATTCAATAATAAATCAAAAAAATTATAGCGTTGACACTTGGCATCCATAGAATTGATCCATTTCCTGCATAGGAAGACGACACATGGCAAAACACGTTATATAAAGGATCGAAATGTATTGTTTATAGATAGATTATTGATAGATAGATAGATTCAGCAACATCTTGTATGACCTTAAATTTGAAATAAATTAAATATTTAGATAATATTAGTTAAATTTAAAATTAAAATCCGATAAGATTTCAATTTACGGAATTTAAATTTGATTTCAAATCTGATAAGATTTACGTAAATCCTTTTTTGATATGACCTTAAATTTGAAATTTAAATATTAGTTTTTAAATAAATTGCAACATTTACGTAAATCTGAATTTTTTTATTTTAAATAACAATATTTAAAATTTAGTTTTTAAATTTAAATAACAATACGTAAAAATTAGTTTTTAAATAAAACATGATTTAAAAATTAGTTTTTAAATTTAACTATATTTGTTGTATGATTTTTTTTTAAGTTTACAAATTCAATAATAAATCAAAAAAATTATAGCGTTGACACTTGGCATCCATAGAATTGATCCATTTCCTGTATAGGAAGACGACATATGGCAAAACGACATTGCATAGGGGATAAAAATATATTGTTTATAGATATATATAGACTAGAATTTGATCCCGTGCCCGCACGGGAAAAATTATTGATGATTTTTAATTTATTTGATTGATTATATGATAAATTTTGAATTTTGCCATATAAATTATATAAAGTTTTTAACAAAATATACCCAAATTATAAAAAATATATAATGCATGTGAATATCATATAATTAGTTAAGTTTAAATGACCTATTTAATAACTTGGAGAAATAAAATATTGAATATATAATGCATGTGATACATTGCTAGGATCAAGCTTTTTTATATTATGGGACGATGACAGAGTATTGTATATTTGATTTTGAATTAATTTTTGATAAGCAGAAAACCTTTTAGTGATGTGTTATTTTAGTATTAATCGACAATTTACAAACTCGTTTATCTTATTTGAATTGAGCAAGTCTTCTTCAATAGAAATTTTTGAAGAATAACTTATTTGACTTAGAACTCTTTGTCCAAAATCATTATTTTTGAGAACCCTTTCATGATATAAATACATTATTTAGTATCAAATAAAAAATAAAATAATTATAATATATTTAATGGGTTTACCTCTCCCAATAGATGCTCTTTCATACACACATGATGCCACCAATTAATTTTAATTGCTTGTTTTTCTTCAAATGTTCGGCTTCTTCAACCTCGGGATTGAATATAAGTTTGGTTGAATGAATGATATTTTGAAAACTAACATTCTCTGCGATCATTTTGACAGATTAGGTAATATAGGTTAAATTTACTTATAGTATTTGATAAGTTTTGTTGAATGAATGTTTTTAACTTCGCTCATTGAATAACAATGACTGAGTTATAGTATTTCCCAAATCCACAAAGGCGTTGAAAACATCAACATAAGAACCAAAGAGAGCATATTTCATCCTCATATTGTTTTAGGGATTTTAAAAAATAGTGAACACCAACGGACACACAATAAATAGGTTTAATTTGAAATTAAATTTGAAGTTAATAATGTATAGTGACAACATCAATATCCATCATTGTACAACTCCAAAACCCTCAATTTGTATGACCTTAAATTTGAAATAAATTAAACAAATAGATAAGATTAGTTAAATTTAAAACTAAAATTTGATAAGATTTCAATTTATGGAATTTAAATTTAGCTTCAAATTTGATAAGATTTACGTAAATCCATTTTTTATATCACCTTAAATTTGAAATTTAAATATTAGTTTTTAAATAACAATATTTATGTAAATCATATTTTTTGTTTTAAATAAGAATATTGAAAAATTAGTTTTTAAATTTAAATAACAATACATAAAAATTAGTTTTTAAATAAAACACAATTTAAAAATTAGTTTTAAATTTAACAATATTTGTTGTATGCTTTTTTTTTAAAGTTTATAAATTCAATAATAAATCAAAAAAATTATAGCGTTGACACTTGACATCCATAGAATTGATTCATTTCCTACGTAGGAAGACGACACATGGGAAAACGACGTTGCATAGGGGATAGAAATATATTATTTATAGATTAGAGTTTGAACCCGTGCCCGCATTGGATAAATTGTGACACACGTGCTAGAATACACATATATTATAACATCAAATTGATCCTTTTGTTGCTGATCACTATTTTTTATCAACCCATATTATTTTGGATAAACACACATACACTATATAAAATGTAAAGAAATGAACTTCATGATGCATATTTGATAACCACAAATGTTGATTAATATTATGACTTATCAGGCCGTACAACTTTTAAGTGGGTGCATGCGGATGGAAGGAAAAGGGAGAAGCATATGCATACCAATTTGGAGCCTTGGAGATGGTATATGTCTTTTATATGTTCTCAAACACTTCATTGTATACAACATTTTTTGTGGAAGTAGATTCCTTCTCATCTTCATCTAAAATCAGTATCTCTAGTCCCTTCCTTGATCGAACTCTTGAAACGGCTACATAAAGTTGACCATGAGTAAATACCGACCGTGGTAGAAACAATCCAACATGAGATAAAGATTGTCCTTGACTTTTGTTGATCGTCATTGTAAAACACAATGATATTGGGAATTGCCTTCTTTGAAACTTAAAAGGCAATCTCGAATCTGTAGGAGTCAGATTCATTCTAGGAATATAAATCTTGTTTCCAATATTTGTTCCAGTCAAAATCATGGCACCAAGAACATTTCTATCCAAATCATTTATCATTAGCCTTGTACCGTTGCATAAACCTCCACTTGGATCAATGTTTCTCAGAAGCATCACTGGTACACCAATCTTCAAAATTAATTTATGACTTGGAAGACCAGAACATTTGATATCATTCAAAAATTCAGTGGTAAACCAATCACCTTCTAGTTCAGTGTTTTCATCCGATTGGCAAGTATAATCAAAACTTAGATATTATGTTTCCTCTCCTGGAATAATAGACAACATGAAGTTGTTAACTTTCTCAACAACATCTAATGTAGGTGCCAAAGTGGCTCTTTCTTGAAAGAATGTCAAATTGGTTATATTTTTCAATAACTCGGGATATGCAAAGTTAACCAAATCAAGCAGGGGATGATCACTTTGATTAATCAGTAGGTCGGATGGAATTTCAATTTCTCTCTCATCTTCCTCATTTTCTACTACAACACCATCTCCAATTTTCAATATCCAATCTGCAAACTCTTGTATGTTTGCCTTTTCTTGAGACATTGCAGATCTCAATCTCATGTTCTGTGTTAGCTTTAAAACCTTATAGAACTTCCACAGATAAGATGAATTAATAGCAGATTCAACGATGTCCTGCCTACCTCCTTTTGGTATAACTGGTAAAATCTGTCTAAAGTCCCCTCCAAGAACCACCACTTTTCCTCCAAAGGGTTGTTGTAAGCTATTCGGATTACGGGATCTCATGATATCTCTCAATGTTCTATCCACAGCTTCAAAGCAAAATTTATTCAACATCGGTGTTTCATCCCAAATAATTAATTTCGCATGTTGAAGCAGTTCTGCTTTGTGACTACCCTGTTTGATGTTACTGAAGATCTTGACACATGATGGGATATGGCAAAGTCGGAAATTCTTTAAGAGATCTCCTGTTTTTCTGAAGTTCTTTCTTTATTTCGATCAAACAAAGATTTTTGATGTCTTCTTCATCTAAATGAAGACCTACAAAGAAAAATATATACAGTCTTATGATGTTCACACGGTTGTCAATGCTTGAGTAGATTAGGTGTTGATTTGCTATTTGTAAGTGTCATATAAGGACGATTTATTAATTTAATGTTGTTGTTCACAATGAATAAAAATCAATGCATTTAACATAACAAAATCACAATAATTATGACATTAAAAAAATATCAAATAATCTATAAACAAATACCTCAATATTAATATAATATACCTGGCAGTAACTTTCTTCTTTGCCACACAATTCCATCAGCTAATAGTTCCCAAGCCTTTTGCCAAACAATGTGTTGTTTGCTCATTGTATTAGCTAGCAATAAGGTACAAAAAAGTCTTTGTAGCTGAACACCAGAAGCTAATTCACTTGCTTCTGTAATTGCGTCAACGAATTCTTTATCATCGGCTAATAATCCCAAAGCATAGCATGCCTGTTGGAAATTCTTGTAAGTTACTCCATCAACTGTTCTAATGCTTTCAAAACTTGTGCAACCTTTTTGAATATTTAAGAGAATCCTCATGTAATATAACTTTTTTTTACCATGATTCCAGAATCTCTCCTCTTAGATGTAGGATAACCATCCTCATCAACAATAGTTCTATTTTGGAAACTTTTGGGGAAAAACTTGGTACATTTTCCATCTTTCATGCAAGGAGATTTAGGATTAGCAGCACCACAGGGACCATGATGAAGGAAAACCTATAATTCTAAACATCATACAGATACAAATCATAGCATATGATTCATGTTAATCAAAGGAGAGGAGAAGAATTTCACACCTTGTAGAGTCGCAGAATCCATCACAGTAGATCAGGGGGAGATGAACAGTGTGAGAAACAGTGGATCAGAATGTGAGAGAATGTGAGAGGGTTACTCCTCTCTTTCTGGTTGGTTCAGTGTGTGTCAGTCTGTTAGAATGCCTAATGGGGAGACAATTCTTATAACCTACCAGCAGAGAGTAGGGACCTCTCAACGGGTTAACATTAGAATGACCCTGCCCATCATAGGGTCACTCTTTAGTAAATACCCAACAACAATTTCACCAATTGGTTACGTAATTAAGAATTAATTTTATAACTGATATATTAATAATTTAATCACCAATTAATGCTAATCCACAAATTATTAAATTAAAATTTAACAATTCTCCCACTTGGATAGCATTAATCAATTATTAAAAGGAAATACCGATTCTGATCAAAGCACACGTTAACCAAAAAAGATAAGAAATACAAGCTTTAACAATGCGTAAATAGTATCCGATAGGGAAGTAAATCATACATGCTAAAGACTCATATTTCACATAAAGATTGATGAATATAAAATTGCATATAATTAATAAAGAGAAATATGCAATTCAAAAAAAATGGTCCAAGCATCTTAAAATGCTATAAGAGATATGAAAACAAGAATGACGTCAATTTACATATCTCATAAAAACGATAATGGGAAAATAATGGTTTCGGACTCCCACTAATCCAATACATCAAAAGACTTAACTAAGCCCATATGAATTACATGATTCCGAATATTCCAACAGTTAAGCCTTTGGTTAGTGGATCAAAAGCATGTTTCTGTATCAATATGCTCAATACGAGTCCGAAACTCCCGAATCTTCTATCTAACGAACAAATATTTCACATCAAAATGCTTAGTGCGAGAAGAGCTTCTATTGTTATGAGAGAAGTTCACAAACAAAGATATTGTCACAATATATCACAAGTGGCCTATATATGCTTTCAACAATATGAAAGCCGAAAATCAAATTTTTCAGTCACATGGCTTGACAAGTAGCCTCATAGCAAGCAACATACTCTGCCTCCATGGTAGAAGTAGGTCCGTAAGCGTCTGCTTGACGCTTTTCCAAGAAATAGCTCCTCCCGCCATCATAAAGATAAAGCCGTAGTAGATTTTCTGGCGTCAGGGGCAACTGCGAAAATCGTAATCGAATAACCGGTGACCGAAGTTGATCGGACTTCTTATAGGTCAACATATAATCTTTGGTTCCCTCGCAAATATCTCATGACCTTTTTTACGGCTTTCCAATGACCCAAACACTGGTTGCTCAAGTATCTCCCTAAAGCATTTACAAGCAAAAGCAATGTCGGGACGAGTACAAACTTGAGCATACATTAGACTCGCCAACAATGAAGCATATGGGACCTTTTCCATTTCATTTATTTTTACATCATTTTGAGGACATTGAGATTTAGAGAATTTTTCCTCACCCTTTTGAACAGTGTGCAAGACATGGGGAGCAAGAATGCATATTAAACCTTTTGAGGACCTTTTCAATATATCCTTTTTGAGACAATCCAAGAACACCACGTGACCTATCACGATAAATATGGATGCCTAAAACAATGAAGCATCACCAAGGTCTTTCATATCAAAGTGGCTACTCAACATGAGTTTTGTCTCACATTGAATTTTAACACAACTCGCTAGCAAGAAGTATATCATCAACATATAGAACGAGAATGATGAACTCACCCTCACAAGTCTTCAATTAAACGCACTGATCTGAGGCATTTTCTTTGAAGCCAAGAGAAGTGACAACCTGATCAAACTTCAAATACCATTGTCTGGAGGCCTGTTTCAGTCCATAAATAGACTTATTAAGCTTGCAAACCAAGTGCTCTTTGCCTGTTTCAAAGAAAAACCTTCAGGGTGAACCATGTAAACATCTTCGATGAAGGTCTCCATTCAGAAAAGCCGTCTTCACATCCATCTGGTGAAGTTCTAGATCAAAATGAGCTACCAAAGCCATGACAACTCGAAATGAATCTTTTGTAGAGACTGGTGAGAAAGTCTCCTTATAGTCAATGCCTTCTCTTTGGTTATAGCCTTTAGCTACAAGTCTGGCTTTGTACCTTTCAACTTTACCATCTGGAGTACGTTTGGTTTTGAAAACCCATTTGCATCCAACAGGTTTACAACCAATTGGTAATTCCTCTAGACTCCAAACACCATTATGAGACATAGAAGACAACTCATCATGCATAGCATTCAGCCAATCAGAAGCATGAGAGCTGGAAATTGCCTCCTTAAAGGTAATAGGATCATCATCATCATTGAGGTCAAACTCATGTTCCCAAGATATACAACATAATCATCTGGTATGGAAGGTCTGCGCACTCTTTGAGATCGTCTCAGTGGAATTTCATCAACAATAGGATCATGTTCTTGTTCATCTACTAGCGGTGCTGCCACACCATCTTCATGTTGAAGATTCTGATCAACATCATTAGCTGGAATCATAACTTCTGTAGGAAAAGGAACAGCTGGTATAGGAACAATGGTGCGATCTTCTCTAAGAGTAACTGGTCGTGGTATATCACTCCCACTATCCAAGTCATCCTCAAAGAAAATCGCTCGATCAGATTCAACGACTCGCATAGAATGAGATGGACAATAGAATCTGCTACCTCTGGAACCCACACAATAGCCAATAAAGAAACCACTAACAGTCTTAAGATCAAGCTTCTTAGACTGAGGATTATAAGGTCTAACTTCTGCCTTACAACCCCATACATGAAAATGTTTCAAACTCGGCTTCTTTCCACTCATGAGCTCATATGGAGTTTTTGGTACAGACTTGCTGGGTACTTGATTTAGAATGTAGACAGCAGTTTTTAAGGCATCTCCCCAAAGAAAGTCTGGCAATGATGAATGGCTTAACATACATCTTACCATATCCATAAGTGTGCGGTTACGCCTCTCTGCAACTCCATTTTGCTCAGGAGTACTAGGCATAGTGTATTGAGCTTCAATACCGCATTCCTCAAGAAATCTGGCAAAAGGTCCTGGGTTTCTACCCGTCTCATTATATCTACCATAGAATTCTCCACCTCCTCGCGATCTTACACATTTTATCTTCTTACCTGTTTTCAACTCAACAAAGACCTTAAAGGATTTGAAAGCATCTAGGGAACTAGACTTTTCTTGAAGAAGATCTATCCATCCATATCTCGAGAAATCATCTATAAAGGTAATGAAATACCCATATCCACCCATGGCAAGGGGTGTAATAGGTCCACACAGTCGGTGTGAATCAATCGTAGCACATTATCACACCTATTTGCCGCTTTATTCCTAACCTTGGCAGTAAATTTGCCCTTGATGCAATCAATACATGTATCAAAATCGGAGAAGTCTAGATCATGGAGAATACCTTCCTTGACTAGCCTCTCAATACGGGGTCTAGAAATATGCCCCAAACGTCGATGCCATAACATAGAAGAATGTTCATTAATCCTACTGCGTTTGTTTCCAACAGCAGAATTGACAGACATGTCATGTAGATTCAACATATAAAGGCCATCACGTAAAACCCCTGAACCAACGGAAATAGAATCTGAATAAACAATCAATTTTCCACTACCAAACTTAAAGGTGTAACCACATTTATCCAAAGCAGAAACAGAAATCAAGTTCCTTCTCATAGAAGGTGCATACACAACATCTCTTAAAAGCAAATTATGCCCAGAAGGCAAAAGTAAAGAAACAATTCCAATGTCAATAACAGAAACTCCAGCTCCATCTCCCATAATAATTTTAGACTCAGCATCACTTGGTTTCCTCAGGCTTGTGAACCCCTGCAAGGAATTCACAACATGAATGGTTGCACCTGAATCTAACCACCAAGTATTTGGAGGAACATCAATGACATTGGATTCAAAGCATGTTAAAGCCTTCTCAAAAGTCACAAATTTCTCCCCAACAGCTTTCTGATATTCCTTAGCATTATCAGTCTCTAAGATATTCTGCCTGATGGATTTTTCCATAGTATACTTCATCACTTTCAGGCACACTCTATTAGAGTGTTCCCATTTCTCATAAGCATTCCTCTGAGCTGCCATAGATTCATTTGTGAGAGCTGCTGGCTTGTCTTCCCTCAAGGCCAGATCCAAGTCAGCAATGGTTGAGTAGAGATCTAGAGACTCTTTCCAGTCCTCATAGTTTGTCCCATTTAGAGTTTTGACAGAATTTGGGAAGGAGGCTGACATAAAACAAAGAATAAGGAATCATTAAGAATTGAAAGGTAATATGATTCCATATATATGTTCAGCCAATCTTGCCCATAATACAAATTTCTTATTCATTATAATTCCGCCTAAGGGTCCCGAATCATAATAAATAAGACATATAATAAGAAGAATAATACAATGTACAAAACTTACATCACCAAAATTTCTAATACCGATAGGGTACTTGAAAACCATAATTGACATAAGCTTGAGACAATAGTACGATGTATAATAACGAATTACATTAATAATAGTACACCGATAGGGTATAATTATTATTAATATAATACAAATATAACACATTAGAATAATTAGTTATTTAACAACACAAATTTTGTATAATTATACCCACGATAGGTGAGTTCATAACTATACAAAATATCAATAGTCATGCTACAATTATACATTAGAAAAATTATATTGTATAACAAATGCAGCATAGAACACACAACTTAATTCACATAAGGCTCTAAAATTAATTCCATCTATATGACACATGATCAAAGAGAGTATAACATATCAAAGTGTCACAAAAAAGTAGGGAACATCACAAAATTTTAGATCAAAGCCTTAGATTACAGTATTAAAAAAATACAATATATATTTTTTTCGGATTTAACCATATAAAATGATTCGCGAGGCGAGAGGTATCTCGCGAGACGAATCTTGTGAGAAGTCAGCAACGTTTGGTCTTCTCGCGGGTACTCGCGAAGCGAGTCAAGTGTTCGCGAGGCGACCCAGAAACCTTTCATTTTCCTAGAACAGTCAGCCTTTGGGGTCGCGAGGCGAGAAGAGTAGTCGCGGGGCGACCCAGAGACCTTTCATTTTCCTAGAACAGTCAGCCTTCGGGGTCGCGAGGCGAGAAGCGTAGTCGTGGGGCGACCCAGAGAGGATGACAATTTCACTGTTCTGCTGGCTTTCAGGTTCGCGAGGCGAGAATAATTTCGCGAGGCGAATCTAGAATTCCACAGATGCTGATGCCCAGAATCGCGTGGCGAGAATACACTCGCGGGGCGATCGAACGAGTTGGGGCTTTTTTACGCAAACAGGAAACGAAAAACCATCGATTTCTCACGTTTTATTTGATGAAATCCAACGATTTTCGAGTATGTTACTCGAATAACATGTGGGAAGAAAAGCCCTCAAACAATTTTCGAAATCATTGGCCAGAATTATAGTTTCGAATTTTGAAGAACAAGGCATGAAAAAACGAAAGTTGCTGAAGAAAAAAAAATTCTGGGCAAACAAAATTTTTACAATATTGATATAACATGATATGAAAATCCCTAAAAAAGATTTTGCATCTTGATTGAAAAACATAAATTAGGGTTCATATAATTTTCAGAATAGCTATAACATGTATCTAACTTGGCTCTGATACCAATTGAAGGAAAACCTATAATTCTAAACATCATACAGATACAAATCATAGCATATGATTCATGTTAATCAAAGGAGAGGAGAAGAATTTCACACCTTGTAGAGTCGCAGAATCCATCACAGTAGATCAGGGGGAGATGAACAGTGTGAGAAACAGTGGATCAGAATGTGAGAGAATGTGAGAGGGTTACTCCTCTCTTTCTGGTTGGTTCAGTGTGTGTCAGTCTGTTAGAATGCCTAATGGGGAGGCAATTCTTATAACCTACCAGCAGAGAGTAGGGACCTCTCAACGGGTTAACATTAGAATGACCCAGCCCATCATAGGGTCACTCTTTAGTAAATACCCAACAACAATTTCACCAATTGGTTACGTAATTAAGAATTAATTTTATAACTGATATATTAATAATTTAATCACCAATTAATGCTAATCCACAAATTATTAAATTAAAATTTAACACATGAATCATAAACCTGGAAACCACGTCACTTAATTTAGGATACAGATCATGAGGTGGTAGTTCAGCAGAAATATATCTGTCAATGTCTTGAGTAGTCAACAATTTGTTTGTAGCATTCAACCATAAAAGTATATGTGCATGTGGAAGTCCTCTTTTTTGAAATTCAACTGTATACATTCCTACAACAAAAAACAATAACTTGTCAATAATATAGATATTTAAAATGTCTAACTTAAGAGTCATAATGTCAAGAACATTTAAAGCTTAAAACATACAAAGTATGAATTTAGGTTCAACAATTAAAGTATATAAAAAATAACAATTTGCCCTTAAATAAATCAAACATGTACCTACATCCACTTTTCCATATATATGTCCTTTTTGAAATCCTTGATCATTTCATCTAACTTCATTTTGAACATTCTGCATGCAATGTCTGGTCTATCATCAGCTTTTAGCTCTTTGGGTTGTACAAATCTTTGAATTTCATTTCAATTTGTGTTACATGTAACCGTGATGAATAGATCCAGGTATCCAAATTTCTTGGATATTGCCATTGCATCTTGATAATTATTAAACATATATCTCATTCCTCCAGTAAATGATGGTGGCAAAATAATTCTTGTTCCAACTGAACTTGGATCTGTTTCACCTCTACCAACAGCTTCTTGTAGTCCAATCAAAACTTCTGCTCTAATAGATTTTTGGCTCATCCTTATAAAGGACAATTTTTGAGCCTCAATCATAGTGTATGTATCAACCAAAAATTGTTGAAATAATCTCTTTGAATTAACAATAGTCCCAAACTCAGTCATCCTATCTTGAATTCAGTAAGCAATCCATTCCCTCAATGTTACTCGAAGCCTCTTTCGACTTTCATCTATCATTTCACATTCTCGTAATGGGGTGTCTTCTTTAAAACCATCCTCTTCAAAATGGAATAACAGAGGATATTGTAATGGAATAAAGGCAATATGTGTCTCATGTATAGTTTGTAATTCACCAGAAATCATTTTAACAACAATGTCTCTTTCGAACTCCAAGTTGTTTAAATCTCCTACTATTAATGCAGCAACCTCATCTGAAGTTGGAAGATTGTAAGTTCTTGCATCTCTATTTCTCTTCCTGAACAATCTCAATGAGAAATTAACTGTTGGATTTTGTTGAAAAAAAATCCCTTGCCACCCTGAAAGACTTCACCAATTGGTTGTGTTAATCTACCATTCGTTTCAAATCTTCAACTAATGATGCATCCAATTTATCTTTTACATGATTTGAACTGTAATAAAAAAATACATTAATTTTGAGGTTTGAAATTCAGTTTTGATAATTCCACAAATAGTTGCATGTACAACAAAAGCTTTATTGAAATTCTTCATACCTGAAATTCTGTAGTCTATTTTGACACTCATTATGAGTATCATAAATATATAGTTGGGCAAATCTTGGTGTACTGGATTCTGAAGGAACTAAGCTTCCGATTCTGTGGAAATTTTGCCCACTTAGGATGAACTGGGGAGGACCACTTCCATTGTTGATGGAAGATTCTACCTTTCCACCAAATGAAGTAAATGCGAACATACTATTATACGCTCTTATATTTTCCTTAAAACATTTCGATCTTGGATCATGTCGTTGCGTTAAATTCCATAATAGGTCAGGAGGTTTTTTTAGAAATGGAAGTTCCACCTTTCCCTTCATGCAACAGTCTGAGAATTTTGGATTTTTGCTATTTTTTGATTCATCAGACCTTTCTTCATACCACATGATTGCTTTACAATAATCACATGTAAAAGTTGGATCTCCAAAGTCCAACAATTCTGCATATATAGAAATTTTAATCAATATTAATTTACACAATACACTAAAAAAGAGGAATAATTATATATTACCCAATATAATCTACTATTCTTAATATAACATTCATGGGTTAGGTATCAGAAGAATGTATTGACACAATATATTTGAAAAGTAATGTATATCACATTACATTTAAGTTTTAGCATTTGTTACCAAATTATAATTAGTAGATGCAAAGTAGTAAGTGAGTAACTTACGAAATTTAAATTAGTTTATAGGTTTGAATTACCTTGATTTTCCGACTTAGAAATACAGCTCGAATGGAATGAAAGCGATTCCAATATCTTCGTGTGGGTTGGTTCTTAATTATTCTTCACTATTGGAAGTAGGATGAAGATCTACATTTATTTCTTCAGAGGTCAAATATGAAGGAGAAGAAGTCCATAGTGGATCCATAGAATATATATATATATATATATATATATATATATATATATATATATATATATATATATATATATATATATATATATGAGAACAATTATTTAGGAATTTATTTCTTATAGCATTTATTGTTACATGATATATTAGTAGGTGATGCAATGGAAGATATTTTTCGTTTCATACTTTGTCTCGGTATTTTTTTATTCAATAAGCTCCTAGCAGTGGGTGATCCAATGTGTAAACCTTCAGTTTGGGCTGAAACACTTGAATCAGGAATTGGTAATAGAGACATTGGTCCCTTGTTCCCATCGACATTGCTCCCTCTTTTTTTTTTTTGTTTAATTATTCTTCTAACACCAATATTTTCCTTAGCATCTGCCTCTATAAAAATATAAGCAACAATTAGTATGAAACATGAAAAAGAATTTGTGAAATATGTATATACAAACCGATTAACAAATGGAAAAAAAATAAATAAAGAAATATCGTTTTAACTGATTTGTTTACCTTGTTTCAATATGTTGTTGCTTAGTCTTTTATTTTGAATGATCGATTTTCTGGCTTGTCGTGCATACTTACTCATATCTGGAATGTTATTTGAATAGTGAGGTTGCATTGATATGTAAATTGACTCACTTGATGTATCTTTAGTTGAAGTAATATCACAGGAATGACTGAAACTCTTTCCTCCATTTTTCATTCCACTTGTGCAACCTTCATATATCATATTAGTAGTTGATGGAATTAGAGATATCTTAGTAGTTGAGGTACCAATGGGTAAACCTTCATTTTGGGGGGAAAACCTCGTGGAGTCACAAAACTGAGAGGACTCATACTCTGTCCTTCATTTGTATTTCCACTTTAGCCACCTTTATATATCATATTAATGCGTTAATAAAAAACATAGAAAATATATATGAGTCTAATTATTTAGGCTTTTATTTCTTATAATATCTATTGTTTCCTGATATATTAGTAAAAGAAAGCAACATTGGTTCAAAACCATCATTTTTCTCACCATTTGAATTAGGATTTGGTAATGGAGACAATGGTCCTCTGTTCCCATAGACATTGCTCCCAAAATTCTTTTTGTTTATTCTTCGATCACTAATAAATTCCTTAGCATTTGACTATATAAAAATATAAGCAACAATTAGCATGAAACATGAAAAAGAATTTGTTTAATATGTATATACAAATCGATTGATAAATGGCAAAAAAAAAAGAGAGTAAAGAAATAATGTTTTAAATGATTTGTATACCTTGTTTCAATGTGTTGCTGCTTAGTCTTTTACTTTGAATGATTGATTTTCTGGCTAATTGTGCATACTTACTCGCATCTGGGATGTTATTTGAATAATGAGGTTGCATTAATATATAAGTCAATGCACTTGATGTATCTTTATTTGAAGTAATATCACAGAAATGATTGAAACTCTTGCCTCCGTTTTTTGTTCCACTTGTGCAACCTTCATATACCATATTATTAGTTGATAGAATAGGAGATATCTTGGTAGTTGAGGTACCAATCGGTAAACCTTCATTTTGGGAGGAAAAACCTTGTGGAGTCACAAAAGTGAGAGGATTAATACTTTGTCCTTCATTTGTACTTTCATTTGTGCCACATTCATATATCATATTAATGCGTTAGTAAAAAATCATAGAAAATGTTACCCAAAAAAAATAGAAAATATATGAGTCTAATGATTTAGGAATTTATTTCTTATAACATCTATAGTTACTTGATATATTAGTAAAAGAATGAAACAATGGTTCAACACCATCATTTTTCTCACCATTTGAATCAGGAGTTGGTAATGGAGACAATGGTTCTCTGTTTCTACGGTCATTGCTCCCAAGATTCCTCTTATTTACTCTTCCAACACAAAAAAATTCCTTACTATTTCCTCTATAAGAAATATAAGCAACAATTAACAGGAATGATGACATATAGCATGTTAAATGTGGATACAAATCAAATGATAATTTGTAAAAAATAAAATAAAATAAACATTACTTATTTTAATTTATACCTTTTTGAATTATGTTGCTGTCGAGTCTTTTACTTTGCATGATTGATTTTCCGGCTAACCGTGGATACTTACTTGTATCTGGAATGTCATTTGAATAGTGCTATAAGTTGATGCACTGAAATTATATTTATTTGAAGTAGTAAAATAGAAATGACGGATAGGGATAGTCACACCTCCATTTTTCATTCCACTTGATGGAATAGAAGGTATCTTAGCAGTTGAGGTACCAATGGATAAACATTCATATTGTGATGGAAAACTTTTATCAGTCGACGAAAAACTTTTATTGCCATTAACATCTGATTCTCCATTTTCCCCTTTGTTTACTCTTTCAACACCATCATTTTCCTTAACATTTGAATCTATACAAATTATAAAAACCAAATCAGCATATATGATGAAAATGTCGTATTCAATGGCAAATAAAGGAACTAAACAAATTAAGGATTTTCATAAATTTTGTACCTTGTTGACTTATGCTCTTGCGGAGTCTCTTATGTTGAATAATGGATCTTCTGGCCAATCGTGCAGACTTTCTAACATCTCGAATGTTGTTTGGATTTTTCTCCATTCGTTACTTGAAAAACATCAGTTTGTGTTGTGAATCTTTTGGTTTGCAAGTAGTCTTAATTTATTTTCCAGATAGTGACTTGTGCAAAACATTGATTCTTCAATAACAAATATATAATTTGCAACTAGTCCTAATTTTTTGGTTCGGAAGTAATCAGAATTTTAACCAATATTTAAATTTAAATCAAGTTATATCATTTTATTTTCAAATAACAATTTACATACATTTATTTCCAAAAAATAAACATTAAATGTAATTAAAAGTTTCAAAGCTCAAAAGTGCTAAATCTCTATATTGCCATTAATTCCATTTTCGTGTTGTAAGTCTGAATTTTGACTTTAAAATTTTTCTCTTTAAATAAAATTTGGTTCAAAACTTACCTCATCTATGCCAAATGCTCCAATTTTTTGTCTCTTGAAGCATATGATGATTTGGTTTTCAAGTAGTCATAATTTTTTGATTTGCAAGTAATCAATATTTGAACCAATATTTAAATTTAAAATCTTAATCATATTATTTTGAAATAGCAAACTGAATTTACTTGTTAGTATTGACTTTTTGAATTGCAAGTAGTCGTAATTTTTTGGTTAGCAAGTAATCAAATATTAAGTATTCAACTAATATATTTGAATTTAAATTCAATATATTAGCACACTACTACTCTTTACAGCATATTGGCTCAAATTCACTTTTCTACATTATATATGTAATGGAGAGGTTGAAAAAGTGTATCAAATCGTGCATTTTTGTTTATTTATAAAAAAAAAACCTACTCAAATTCAATAAAGTCTGTTAGGCGGTTGGTATCTAGATTAAAAGTAAACATTAGACTTGAAATTATCTTTCTTCCATTAATAATCTGTATTTATTATGCCTTTTAAATCAAAATTCAAATCTATAAACAAATAATAATTTCAAACATTAACTTTACAGTGTTATTGGTCTTATAAAATTAGATAAAAAGAAATAAGGTAGGTATTTAGAATCGATTATTTTTAAAGTAAGATTTATATAGATTACTAATGATTAGGATAGAGATTGTTACCCCGATCAAAACAAGAGGGATAAGATTGAAGCAAAATATATAGAAAGATTTACTTTAATGAAATAGTTCTGAAATTAATTAAAGATAAGATTAACTCTAGATATAATGAAATTTAAATTTAGTCCTTTTTATTTTAAAACCAAAAAATTAGTCTTTAATTTCAGCTATTCATTTGCTCGCTGTAAATCTTATTGTGTACGTAAATTAGACTTATAATTTCCATTTTTCTGTTTAAAGACTGCTATTTTATATAAATTGAGATAAGCTATTACAGTATTATTGGTCTAATAAAAAAAGATAAGAAGAGATAAGTTATGTGTTTAGAATCGGTTATCTTTTAAAGTAAGAGTTATGTAGATTAGGATAGAGTTTTGTAAACTTACCCAAATCAAAATAAAAGGGACAAGATTGAAGTAAAAAAGAAAGATTTACTTTACTGGAAATTAAATATGGAATTCACTTCTTCTTCTTCTTTTTTTTTTTGACGCAAAATCTGAAATTAATCTAAGATAAGATTAACTCTAGATATAATTAACCGAAATTCGGTTAGTATTTTTTTTATTATAAAACCAAAAACTTAGTCTTTAAACAGAAAGAGTTAACAATTTCAGTTTGAGAGATAAGATTTGACCGTACAATGATTTGATTAACAAAAATGCTAAATCAACACATTTTTCCGGACATCATACGGTGACATCGTATGAACAGTGCCGCACAGTGCGGCACTGTAGCGGAGTTTTTGTTTTATAAAATTAAATTTTTTTGTAAATAAATTTTTTGATTAAGTATGTGTCAATATCTGGTGAACCGGGTACAAATATCTGGTGAATTCAGTTCATTATCCGGTGAATGGGATTTTTGGAGAAATAATTTTTTTGATTAAGTATGTGCAAATATCTGGTGAATCCGGTATAAATATCTGGTGAATTCAGTTCATTATCTGGTGAATAGGTTTTTTTGAGAAATAAATTTTTTGGTTAAGTATGTGCAAATATATGGTGAATCGGGTATAAATATCTGGTGAATTCAGTTCATTATTTGGTAAATGGGTTTTTTTTTTATAAATAAATTTTTTGATTAAGTATGTGTAAATATCTGGTGAATCGAGTACAAATATCTGGTGAATTCGGTTCATTATCTGGTGAATGGGTTTTTTTGAGAAATAAATTTTTTGGTTAATTATGTGCAAATATCTGGTGAATCCGGTATAAATATCTGGTGAATTCAGTTCATTATCTGGTGAATAGGTTTTTTGAGAAATAAATTTTTTGGTTAAGTATGTGTAAATATCTGATGAATCATGTACAAATATCTGGTGAATTCAGTTCATTATCTGGTGAATGAGTTTTTTTGAGAAATAAATTTTTTGGTTAAGTATGTGCAAATATCTGGTGAATCATGTACAAATATCTGGTGAATTCAGTTCATTATCTGGTGAATGGGTTTTTTTGAGAAATAAATTTTAGTTAAGTATGTGCAAATATATGGTGAATCATGTATAAATATCTGGTGAATTCAGTTCATTATTTGGTGAATGTATTTTTTTAGAAATAATTTTTTTAAAAAAAAAAAGTCAAAATTTAAAAAAAAAAAAAGTTGCTGCTACAGTAACGCTACAGTGCGCTACTGTAGCAGTGTCGCGTTTGCTGTCCATTTTTCCGTGTCTGTTTAGCACGACTCTTTGATTAAATGTTTTTTATAATAACAATCGGTTCGATTAAAATATAATCATATATGGTGTATGGATATATCAATTAATAAATAATTATATACTACAAGATATTCGGTGATGAACTACGACAAATTTGATAACTAATTCGTAGCTAATCTCTGGCAAACAAATTTAGCTACAAATTAGCTACATAATAGCTGCAGAATTGGTGGTAGCACAAATTGATGAGTGGCAAATTAGCTAGAAAAAGTTTCCTAGCTAATACATAGTTAATCTTAAAAAAGTTCTAGCTATTTTGTAGCAAATCTGTAGTAATATCTTATTATGAATTGCTTTTATCTAACTAAATAGCTACAATATTGTCTTGTCGATTCTACGGCCAATCTATAGCAAAATTTCATAGCGATTTTATACTTATTTCATAGCTAATTCAAAAAAAAAAAATTTTAAAAAAATTGATCCCTAAATTGATTCCAAACCCTATTCCAGGGACCAATTTAGCGGTCGAAGAAGCAAAACAGAAGTAACAAAACTGACAAATAATAAAATAGTTCATAATAATTCACAAGGAAAACAAACCGACAACATTATAGCTGAATAACATCTCTATCTGTGTTGGTTCAGAAAAAAATAAAATCTATGTGTTAACAATGAAAGGTGAAGAAATTTATACAAGACTAACATATATATACAGTTTAAATCACAAGAAAGACATGTCTATGATAGGCTTTCTCAACATCCATCTGCTTGGAACTAACATAAATGAAACCTTCAATACCATGATAAACCTTCAATGCCATGATGGTATAAAGAGTGAGACATGGAGAGCAATTTGTTTGCGTAGAATGAATAATTTGTAGGGACAAAGTAAATCTCATCACAAGTTAATCCTGTAGAAAATTATCACAATTTCATTAACAAAATTATTCTAGTGTTTAGAAACATGTTTGTCTACTACATCTCAACACCCACAATGGGGTTTTCCTGCACAAGGTAGGTTCTTCTTCAAACAATAAGTTCTACAGAATACTTCTTCAAACAATAAGTTCTACAGGATGAACACGGTTAGTTTCAACAGAAGATTCAATGGTGATAAAACAATGGGGATAAGTATTTTATATGGTTATCTAATGTGGAAAAAGAAATGTATATATGAACCTTCAATTCTTGGATGTTTGTTTCTCAGAGCTACTAACCACTTTGTTGAACATAATGCACACAACCCTTGCCCTTCTTATAATAATTACTTTAAAGAAAGAATTTATACTTGTCAGTAAGAATAATTATTTATTTAGTCCAATTCATTTAGACTTTGTTAGTTCAAAGATCCATCATCTTAAAGCCATTTGATAGTGTAAAGATCTGTATGACACTGAGTGTAATAAAATGGATTTTGGTTTATTTATGACATTGAGCTAGCAAAATGTAATATCACAAAAATGGTTCTTAAAATGCAAATGATGTTTCAAAAGAGATGAATTGCAGTCATTAATGGGTTTTAATAGTCAAAATCAATCCAATCATAAACCAACATCCTATGAAATTATGAAATCTGTAGTTTATTTAAGGCCAACTCAATGTCAATTGCATCCTCATGCTAACCTACCATACAGATAAGTTTCCATTAAGGATAATTTCCAATAGCCTACCATCATATGTTGATGTGCCTGTACATTAGTTCCTATCAACCCCATCCTTCACTACCTTCATTTCCTCATGCAAATTCCTTTTTGTAGAGGTTGCCTTAAACATAGAAAAGCAATTGTCAGTACCATACATGGCTCACAATGAATTGAGAAATAAAGTCCGCACATACAACTCCATATATCAATTATTTTTATTTTTTGATTGCAATAGATTAATTCATCTTTATAGAAAAAACATTCCCCATAAAACCCAAGATTCAAATTTGGATCAGTAGCTAAAATATGTTGATATGCACATGAAAAAAGGAACCAGCATACAGAGTTAAGATAAACATACTTTTACTTGAAAAAAGATAAACATAATATTATACGTCCCACACCCATAGAGTTGCCTTGGAAAAATTTAAAATACACTTCAATACACCACTGCCCCAGCGTGCCTTCAACCGCCCTTTTTAAGGATAGAAGCTATGTTACTCCATAAAAGATCAAATGAAATTAATATGTGTTGGCATGTGAGCAAATGAGGAATTTTTTGCAGCATAACCAATACAATAATCAGCAAAAAATAAATATTGAAAAAGGTTAATTTCTATATGCTACAGTTAAGTTAGCTCTTATAAAAGTTTTGAAATGACGCACCCTTGTCCAGTTTGAAAGTTTCCTTTCATCATAGATGTAATACTTGTATCTATACATATTGCAAGGGCTGCAACTAATAATCTAAAAGGCAAAGATGATAGATTTGGTACCTTAAATCTCAATCTCTTGTTATATCCCAGTAAAGTGAATTAATGACACTTGAAAGAGAAATTACTGGGAATGCTGTGGAATATTTTAAAGCTGGAAAACAAGTGCAAATGAAGTTAGAATTTTAGGTTTTCAAGCAAATAGGCCTTAGATTATAAAGAGTGCTTGCAGCAATGTAGACATGAGTGCACAAGCAGTGTTGAACACCCTAAGTGAGAAATGAATACTCATATTTGTCGCAACTCGTATGACAATCATTAAAAAAAGGTTAGAATTGAATACTTAAGTTTGAGAAGTGACATTAAAACAATAACATGATTTTTATTAGGGGTGGACAGATTCCACAGACTCGACCTGGAACCGAGCTATCCCAAAAAATGGAAACGGACGGGTCTGGGCGGTTGGACGGGTCCCACGGGTGAAGAGCTTGGTTTCATACGGGTTACAATGGTCGGGTCCGGGTGTGAAAATACAAATCCGTTGGTACCCGAACCCGACCGATTCTACATAATAATATATGATTTTTAGCAGCCCAGATATATAATTCACGAGACATAGGGAAGACACAAATAATTCTCGGGAAGATAAAAAGCTTGCAAGCTGTCAAGCATTAGTCTCTATCCATCAAATCTCTCTTATTTTTCTATCAATTAAATCTCTTACTTAATTTCTCTCACTTTTCCTTTATTCAAATTTGAAAATTGTACAAGTCTGAAACCCTTTTGCTGCTGCTCTGAAGACTGAAATAACGTTACTTCATTTCTCTCACATTTCCTTCATTCAAACTCAGTAACTCACCACTGAAGCACTTGGCCAGCACAGCACCGCCTTACTGCCTCGGTCTGTTCCGATCGGTGCCTCTAAGCCGCTCTACCATTGTCGCAACCAAAATTTACAGCAGGGACGGCGATAAAAAGAAATTTTATGGAAAAGTAGAGTCGCCACCAATTTTATTTAATTTAGGAAAAATTGGAAAAACCTTTAAAAATGGTCTTTGGAACCAAGTTGAGTTCGGGAGTCGGTTACGAGTAGGGAAGGTGTTAAGCACCCTACATCGCCCATTCTAAGAATGATACCTTAAATAAATTGCACGAAGTTAAATTATTTATTGCTTACCCCAAAAATATTTACAAGGAAGAATTTATTTATTTATATATTTTTTATTTTATGTTTCTTTATTATTATTTTTTTTGCATTTTAAAAAAAAATTTAAAAAAATATTATTGATAAATCCTAAATGAGGTTGGACATAGCACGTAAGTCCATAGAGCAACCTCAAAGCTAGGGGATTGAGCATGACACTTGTCATAGAGCAACCCAAAAACATTAAACAAATTATTAACTAATTATCCACATTAAACAAATTAAAAAAAGAACACAAAAATAATGGAAAAATTAATTTTGGCTTGACGAGATGATTGATCCCGCTCCTACGTATTCCCTGCTTCGATGAGAAACTCAAAGCCACGTAGTTCTTGTAGAAAAATGTTTAGTTTATTGATTAATTTTAATTTTTATGAAAAATATTTATTTAAAAGGATTTTATTTTTTTGTTTTTTATTTCCTAATTTTTAAATTTTTTTTAAAAAAGTTTCTAAGCAAGATAGAGCATGGCACGTACGTCCACAGAGCTATCTCAAACCTAAGAATTGAATATGATACATCTCACAAAACAATCTCATTATTATTTATAAGTGATTCCCTTTTTATATATATATTTTTATTTATTTTAACAAATAAAACAAGGAAAGAAAATAAATGAATATATAAAAAAAATCAGATCAAGCAAAGAAATGAAGGACTAGAACCTTCTGTCTATTAACGCAAAAGTTGAAGAAAAAAAAAGCTTGGCACTTTGAAAGTCTGGTTCGTGGGTCAACTAAGGGGGTGGATGCGGTGGTAGTCCGGGACGACGACGGGTTTGCGATGCGCGGATGGTGGCTGTGCATGGAACGGCGGAGAGGACTGGACCGGGATCAAAGACGCGCCGGCGCTGCTCTGGTCAAAACAGCTTCACGCAGTGGTTGCTGTCCAGATTGTTGCGACGTACGATCTGCTCAGGGACGCGGCGACGGTGAAGCGACTCCGGCAGGGTGGCGGCGACGTGCCTGGGCTCGATGGCGGCGGGACTGTGGTATGAGGAGCAATGGGTGTTTGTGACAGACCCTGATTGATAGTTGCTGTTGTTGTTGTATGATTGAGGTCAAGGTTAAATGGAAGAGGATGGTGGCTATGGTACGATGGTGAAGGGAGAGGTACGGTGAGGTTGTTTTGAAATTTCTCTCTCTTTTCTCTATTGATTTTCTTTTTGCTCTCAGTGAAAAAAAATTGATTTTTTTTCGCTGCTCTCACTCCAGTTCCCCCACCAAATTTTTTCTCCCTTTTTCTATAACCCCCGTTGTGATTTTATAATGCCAATTCCTCCGATCTTGATCCTAAAATTCTGCCAAGATTAAGATTTCTATCTGATCTTGATCCTAAAAATCTGCCAAGATTAAGATTTCTATCTCTGATTTGAAATAGAATCAAAACTGCCGAGCCTCATCTACAATAATTAAGGGTTTTGCCAACTAGATTCAAATTCAAAATAAAGTGGTTGCTAGGGTTTGTTGGAGGAGGATGAAATGGGTTTAACTGGCCTGTCCCAATTGAAAATCTTTTTATTATTTTTATTTTCCTTACAATTTTTTATTTTATTATTATTTATTATTATTTTTTTTTGAAATTTTTAGTGAAGACTAAAAGACCCGGTCAAAATGTGGTGTTCACAGTTGCCCCTCTTTACTTGTTCATTACTAGAATACATGAAGAAAGAACGATTTTTCATGTGATAGTAGCAAGGAACTAGTAAAGAAAATGAATTCGCATTTTGGCCGGGATGGGAAACAGGCTGGAGAAAATTAAACTTCAGAGCTTGGAAAACAAAAATGACAAGTGATCCTCAGAGCTCGAAAAATAAAGTGCAGTGGGCCTCAGATCCCAAAAATAAATTGCGGTGGGCCTCAGATCCCGAATATAAAATTAGTAGTGAGCCTCATAGCTCGAAAAATAAATTTGCAGCGGGCCTCAGATCCCAAAAGTAAATTTGCAGCGAGCCTTAGAGCTCGAAATATAAATTTGCGGCGGGCCTTAGATCCCAAAAGTAAATTAGCAGTGAGTCTCAGAGCTCGAAAAATAAATTTGCAGCGGGCCTCAGATCCCAATTATAAAATTAGTAGTGAGTCTCAGAGCTTGAAAAATTAAATGCAGTGGACCTCAGATCCCAAAAATAAATTCTGCTAGTGAATGATGCTGTCTATTGAGGGACACATGTTCCCATGGATTTGTCATCAACCATGAAAGATGGGTGCAATGAGGAAGAGTTTGAAAATAGTGAACGTGAGCAGGAAAAATTTCAGACTGAGCTCACAAAAATGCACAAGTTGAAGGAGTTCGAACCCACCATGGTTTTGCCTGTGCTGATCAACAAGGAACAAGAAAGTGCAAGAAAGCTTCCGCGTGCAGAAAGAGGAATGGGAAGTGAGAGCAAGATTAGGAATGTCGCCGATGACGGATGCAAAACAGGAGAAGCGGGTGCTGCTACAACGGCGCAAGGTGTGTCGGTGATGGCAGTTGAGATGGTGGATACGATAAGCGACGAGGAAGAACACACGGCCGAGTTGGTGAGTCATTTGGCGAGTCAACTCGGTCGTGTGTTCTTCCTCGTCGCTTATCGTGATCCACCATCTCAACCGCCATCACCGCACACCTTGCGCTACGTAGCAAAGCACCCGCTTCTCCTGTTTTGCGTCCGTCATCGACGACATTCCTAATCTTGCTCTCACTTCCCATTCCTCTTTCTACACGCGGAAGCTTTCTTGTACTTTCTTGTTCCTTGTTGATCAGCACAGGAAAAACCATGGTGGGTTCGAACTCCTTCAACTTGTGCATTTTTGTGAGCTCAGTCTGAAATTTTTCCTGCTCACGTTCACTATTTTCAAACTCTTCCTCATTGCACCCATCTTTATGGTTCTTGGCACCTATGTCATCACCTTGCCCTGCTTTTATCCCTATCACGGTTCTGCCTCTTTTTTGGCAGCTCTCTGTCTTATTCTAGACACTCTTTCTTGCAGCACCATGGACTTCGTTCAATATGTCCCATGCTTCTCTTGCATTTTTGGCTGAAGCAATCTTCTTAAGATTTTCAGAGTCCACACATTGATGAATGATGGAGAGAGCCAAGCAATCTCTCTTCTTTGATTCCTTGTAGGAGGCACTATCCTCCTCTTCTTGGATCCCATCCTTCACTGTTTCCAACACTTCATGGAAACCAAAGATTGCATCCATTTTCACAACCCAATGCTCCAAGTTCTTGCTATCAAGAACAGGTAGAGGAATTGAAAAATCCTCACTCAACACCATCTCCATGGACACACTCTCCCAAGATTGTTATAGCTCTAGATACCACTGTTGGTGCAAGAACATAATCTCACACACACTCACAAAGAAACAAAGAAATCAAATAGAGAAAAATGAATATCACAAACTGAAATTTTATTCACTAATATCACTTTACTTTTCTACATAATTGTACACATTCACATTTACACTTAGTCTATTTATAGACTCACATATATCACTAATCTCACTAACCAACTCATTAGTTGTTACACTAACTACCCAACTAATAATAACAAACTAACTAATTACTAATTTGAATTATCTTCAACAACTGAAAGATATTTCTTTTCACAATTTTCAAAATCTTATTGTGTACGTAAATTAGTCTTTTAATTTCAATTTTTCTGTTTAAAGACTGTTATTTTATATAAATTGAGATAAGTTGTTACAGTGTTATTGGTCTAATAAAAAAAGATAAAAAGAGACAAGGTATGTGTTTAGAAAGGTTATTTTTTAAAGTAAGAGCTATATAAATTATGATAGAGATTGGAGAACTTACCCAAATCAAAATAAAAGGAAAAGATTGAAGTAAGATAGAAAGATATATGAGATATTTCTTCGATTAAAGATAGGCACAAAATCTTAATATTAAATAGATTCAAAAAATCCGTAGAAAAAAATTCAAAAACAAAATATTTTGATAAGAAATCAACATAATAGATTAAAATTTGATTAGAAACATGTCCTATCCAAACCCATGAATTTGAAATGCAAAATGATAAGCTACCTAACAACTCCAAAAAAAAATAACAAATTAAGTTTTGTTCCCACATTATTTGAAAAAAAAAAAAAACTAAATCTTATTCTATTAAAGATCTCAATCTTTTTCATGTTTGATTCTTTTCATTACGTTGCTGGTGCAACTGTTTGCCGATAACACTTCAATTTCAACATCGGACTTCCTCTTTAAGGGGGTGAAGAGTTGACTTTCTCCGTTAAGATCAGTATAACTCTTGTCATTCAACTCTTGATGTTTTTTCAAACCATCATCACCAAATTGATTCATCATCTCAGTTGAATTTAATGATGGAATGGAACATTCAACCTACCAAAAATAAAGTTGTTGTCGATAATTGATAATACATAAGATAGGCTATTGATATGAAATGCATATTACTTTTAGAGACTCTTGATTCTTGAATTATTGTATGAGATTTGGATCATTTGATACTCTTCTCACTCCTCGATGTGAGGTCTCATATCTTGAGTTGACAACATTGTTGACTTTCACCTTAAAGAGATAAATTTTATCAACCAATGAAAGGATTTCTTTACGAATCAAGTATCTGTCCCTCGTCGGAAAAAATTAGAAAAAAAATTATATTGTAAAATTATATTTGCAAGGTGAACCATTTTAAAACTTACAAAAATGTGGTCCACAGCTTATCTAAGCCTTCGATCATCTTAGCACAATTTTTGTTATTGAACATGCACTACAACAAAATAGACTTTTAATAACGCACCTTTAATAGCATTTCCGTGTGGAAATGCTATTAAAAGTGATGGGGGACTTTTAATAGCGTTTCCCTAAGGGAAACGCTATCTTAGGTATAACCTAAGATAGCGTTTCCGTGTGGAACCGCTATTAAAAGTGTCACTTAGGAAAAGATAGCGGTTCCACACGGAAACGCTATCTTAGGTGATACCTAAGATAGCGTTTCCTGAAGGAAACGCTATCTTAGGTCTTCCCAGTAAAAAAATACGCGCGCTCGGCCTTCCCTCCCTGTTTCCTTCCCTCTGCATGCCATCTCTTTTTCCTTCCTCATTTCTTAGGTCTCCGCCGCTGCTTCGCCATTGCAGGTTTCGTTGGGTTAGCTCAAGTTGCAGGTTATTTCTCTCTTATTCGTTGCAAATTTAGCTTTTTATGCTTGATGTGCCATCTGGGTATGCTCTAGATTTGTAGGTTTGTGATTTGTTTGGTGCGGAATGCTTTGAGTTTTTGAGGTAGTTTTGGTTGCTTGAAAATGGAAGTAAAGTGGGAAAAGTTTTAACCTGGAACGTGATTTTCAGAAATTAGAAGCTGGGTGTGTTGAATGTCGAGCTCGTAGTGAAGTGAGGTAGCCAAATTTTTTTCTCTTCTAGATTAGGGTGCATTGTTTCTTGTTCTACTTTTAATGTATTCTTACCAAAAAACATGTCTTCCGTGATTGGAACAATGGTACACTCGCACATTCAATAATGAGGGTTAAACCTGGTGCACTTTGTTGAGATTGGCCTTTTGTCCCTATCTCAGAAAACTGAAAGTTAGCATTTGGAATTGGAAGAAGGGTGAGAGCTAAGATAATAAAATATCAAGGTGCAATTCTCTCGCAAGATAGAAAGGCAAACCCAACTTCCAAGTTTCTTGGAGTTTTTTTAAGCTTCTTTGTTCTCAAGTACGCTTCTCTATGGAGCCTTCTAGAGATTTAGCATCGCAGGGGAACTCAATGGAAGTGAGTCCGGATGGACCACTTATATTGGTTCTCACAACTTTCGATCAGCAGCTCCCTCTCTCTTCTCGTATTCTTTGTGTGTTTTGGTTGTGTTCTCACTTTGTGCTCACTACAATTGGTTTTCTACTTGTGCTATGAAGTTTTATCTTTAATTCTTTATAGTGTGTGTTTGGATGAGCGTTTGACAAATGTGATTTTGGATATAATTGATTTTGTAGAATTGATTTTAATAAAATTGAGTTTGTTTTGTGAGCTATGGGTCCGGGTTTGATTCTTGCACTTATATTGATCTTTCGGTTTGCCCCTTCTTTGGTGCTTTCATTTTGCATTTATATCCTGTTTTGGCTTCATAAGTTTTGAGAAACCATTATATATGTAGATCTAGCTTAAACTCATGTGGATCAGCCATAGTAATTGATCTTTGCTTACCTAGAGAGTCACTAACTTGGAACCCGCTCCTTCATGACCATTGATTATAATCCACAGAAGGGTTCAACACCCATCCATCTTTTCCACCAACATAGAATTTGTAGGCTTGGGAGCTTGAGAAGAGACTAATGAGAACCAAGAAGAGGCATATAGGTCTCTCAAGCTCCATGAGGAAATAGAAGCAAGTAGTGAATGAGTGTGTATTGAGGTATATATAATATAATATATAGTTATTATAGTGTGCATAATAACCTATGCCCAAGTCCTAGTTGTTATGGATCTCATCCAATGTGTATTGTGTATCCCCTGATCTGATGCCTTGATCCTTATTTATAGAAATTGGGAAGTTAGAGTCCCAAACCAACTCAAAATCTGATCTATTTTGGTTTCTTCAGGTCCAAGTAATGCGCGTCACGGCCGTGATGTCCATCACGGCCAGGCCGTGATTTGGTCTGTTATGGTCGTGAAGAATTTCACAGCTGGGCCGTGATGTGCTCGACTTGTGGTGGTTTTGGGTCACGCGGCCGTGATGCATATCACCGCCAGGCCGAGACGGTCTCTGTTATGGCCGTGAAGAATTTCACTACCGGGCCGTGATGTGCTCTCGACTTGTGGTGGTTTTGGGTCACTGCGTGATGGATATCACGGCCAGGCCGTGACAGACTCTGACTTCAGTCTTTCTTCTTTTTCAGCATGGATCGGAAATGGATGTCTGCCAATCGTTTAACGAAGGAGTATGAGGATGGGGTGAAAGAGTTCATTAGTTTTGCAGTTCGGCATGCGAAAAACCCTAATACAATCATATGTCCTTGTTTAGATTGTTGTTATGCAAGGCGAGTTAGTGCAGCCGATTTGGAAGAACATTTAGTGTGTAATGGAATCGATCAAAGTTATACATGTTGGACAAAACATGGTGAGACAAGAGCTGAGTCTAGTGAAATGAGGAATCGTGTGAGATATTCATCATACGATACCGACGTAAATACTTATGAGGGCGATCGTTTTGAAGACATTGCAAATCTTGTTGAAGAGGATCTTCGGGATTGTCCACAAATGTTTGGGAGGTTGGTAAGTGATGCAGAGCAACCATTGTATGATGGATGTACTAAATTCACAAGATTGTCGGCGATGTTAAAGTTGTATAACTTGAAATCGGGCAACGGATGGACCGATAAGAGCTTTACGGACATACTCACACTATTGAAAGACATGTTGCCGGATGATAATGTGCTTCCTAGTCGGACATACGAGGCTAAACAAATGTTACGCCTATTGGCATGAGCTACGAGAGGATACATGCTTGTCCTAACGATTGCATTTTATTTCGGAATGAATATGCATCGTTGCGATGTGTCCTAAATGTAATGCCTCACGATATAAGAAGAAAGAATCGGATCCAGAGAAGGTTGTGTGGTATTTTCCCATAATACCCAGATTTAGGCGCATGTACCGTAGTTCCGAAGATTCAAAGCACTTGACATGGCATGAGGATGAAAGGATCAAAGATGGCAAGTCACGGACCCGGCAGATTCTCCGCAATGGAAGAAATTTGATCATGATTATCCCGATTTTGGGCAAGATTCAAGAAACCTACGACTTGCATTGGCTAATCGACGGATTTAACCCGCATGGTGTTCAAAGTAGCTCTCACAAAGACATGGCCTGTGATTTTGGTGATTTACAACCTATCCCCATGGCTATGCATGAAGCGCAAATTTATGATGTTATCTATGTTAATTTCTCGGGCCCAAACAACCAGGAAATGATATAGACGTCTATTTGACTCCTTTGATTGAAGACTTGAAACAACTCGTGGGAGACAGGTGTGGAGGTGTATGATGGGTATAAGGAAGAAAGTTTCAATTTGAGAGCTATGTTGTTTGGGACAATTAATGATTTTCCAGCCCTACGGTAATCAGTCAGGATATAGCATCAAGGGTCAGTGTGCATGCCCTATATGTGAAGAGGGTACGGATTGGATGCGGTTAGAACATTGTAAGAAGAATGTCTTTCTTGGGCATCGTAGATTTTTGCATCCAAGTCATCATTACCGGTGGTGGAGAAAGGCGTTCAATGGGAACTCGGAAGAAGGTAGAGCGCCTTCACCTTTGACGGGTGATCAATTTTTTGAAAAGGTAAAGGATTTGAATATCCAATTCGGTAAACCTTTTGCGAGAGATATTGTCACAAGAGGGTGGAAGAAAAGGTCGATTTTCTTTGAGTTGCCATATTGGAAATCATTATATGTAAGACATTTCCTCGATGTGATGCACGTTGAAAAAAATATCCGTGATAGTGTCATTGGTACGTTACTCAATGTGCCAGGGAAGACTAAAGATGGCATCAATGCAAGGTTGGACTTGGTTAGTATGGGAATAAGAAGAGAATTGGGACCGACGAAGAAGGGTAAAAGTACATATCTTCCTCCTACTGCTTACACTCTATCTAGAAAAGAAAAAACTGTTTTTGTAAGTTTCTTGAAGGAGTTAAGGTTCCTAAAGGGTACTCTTCAAACATTAGGAACCTCGTATCGATGAAAGATCTCAAGTTAAAAGGTCTAAAGTCCCACGATTGTCATGTTCTCATGGAGCAGTTGATACCCATTGGTATACGGTCTATTTTACCTAACAAAGTGCGGGGGCCTTAACTAAACTCTGTTTCTTCTTCAAGGCAATTTGCAGCAAAGTGATTGACCCCGGGAAGTTGCCATCATTGCAAAGAGAAATTGTTGTGACTTTATGCGAGCTTGAGATGTACTTTCCACCTTCATTCTTTGACATAATGGTTCATCTAACCATTCACCTTGTTAGAGAGACACAACTGTGTGGGGCCAGCTTATATGAGATGGATGTACCCGATTGAGCGTTATATGAAGATATTAAAAGGGTATGTGAAAAACCGATCACGACCCGAGAAGGTTGTATTGTTGAACGGTATATTGTCGAAGAAGTCTGTAATTCTGTCCGAATACCTATCCAATGCTGAATCTATAGGGCTGCCAAAGTCTCGTCACACATGGAGAATGATGGGGCAAGGAATTACTGGAAATGAAATAGTGACTATAACAAGGACAGAATGGGAGCAAGCACACTTATATGTTCTGCACAATGCCGATGAGGTTGAGCCATATGTTGAAAAACACAAGGACATGCTTAAGAGTTTGTATCCAAATAAGAATCAAAATTGGATAACTAGAGAACACAATCGTTGTTTTATAACGTGGCTAAGAGATCACATTTATACAGAGTTGACTGAAAATGATACTTCAGTTTCAAATAGATTGAGATGGTTAGCCAAAGGTCCAAGTTTGCATGTGTTCTCTTACCACGGTTATCAAATTAATGGGTACACATTCTATACAAAAGAACAAGATGGTCGGAGTACAATGCAAAACAGTGGTGTGACTCTAGTAGCTCAGTCGATGCATATCTCAAGTGCCAAAGAACAAGATGGGTATCTGCCTCCGTTATTTCCGCATATATCAGGTAATAAATCAGGTTTAAAGTGTACAATATTTTTTTAGTCTTTCCATTTAAATATTGATGTATGTCATTGGTGTAATCCATTTTTATATTTTAATTGAAGGTATTTGTATGAAGAATTGTTGCTTCCAAAGGAAATAACGAGGAGGTTTCTGTTCTTGTCCCCACACCAAACAAATACATACGGCTACTTCGGGAGGGATTCACAGACAACGTATCTAGCTGACCGGTTTGCAACTAAAGAAAGAGAATATCAGCCCTTGTTTTTAGCGCCATGCAATGTTGGGTGAGTCGCTTATCCTATAGGACTTAATTCACAATAATGAATTACATAAAAGTTGAGGTGCTTAGGATTTGTTATCTCAACATTTTTGTAGGAATCATTGGGTGTTGTGCGCGATAAATATTGTTGAAGAGATTATTTACTATCTGGATCCCTTGTATGTTGATCCTAGGGATCGCCTGCAATTAAAGAATCTCTCGATACGTAAGCATGTTTTTATATTTCGATTTTCTATGATTCTGGTCGATACGTGAGCATGCGTGTGTTTGTGATGATTGAAAATATGTTTCTTAATGAAGTCTGTTTGATTTTGTGATTAGTGGTTTGCAAGTTTATCGCGCAAATATCGGAGCTAAGGTGCCGCGTTTAAAGGCAACCAACATTAAATGGATTCAGATACGGTATATTTGCAAAAACTTAATGCGCAATTAGATAAAAAAAACTATATTGATTTACTATTTTATTTTTTATAGTGCCCAAGACAACCCAACAAAGACAGATTGTGGGTACTATGTCATGCGTTTCATGAAGGAGACTATCTTGCAGAACCAAGTTAAAATACCAATGGCGGTATGTTGTTTACTTAGCTTTTAACTCGTGATTGTTCAAATGTTTTAGCAATTGTAACTTCATTTATTTAATTTTTATGTCGCAGCATTTCCTCGACTTCAAATGCTCCACATACTCCACTTGCTCAACTATCCAAGTCAAGGAAGAGTGGTGTCGCTATATTGTTGAAAAGTTCGTTTGATTATGTCAAATTGATCACAGTAGTTGCAACAATACTCATTGGTATGTGAATAATGCTTTATATTTATCAACCCCAAACTATCTATGTATTTGTTTTTCCTTGGTACATGCCTTCGAGTTGATGTTCAGCTGCTAGGATAAAATAAGTTCATACTTCTTATTTTTGTTACACTGTGTTAATGCTTGATTTGAATTCTGTTTCTTGCTACAAGTAGTATTTACCTAATTAGTCCGTCTGTATCCCAATGTAACAGGTTAGTCTTTGGGGTGGAAATGCAGAATGTATGCTACAGAGTGTTTGGTTCAGATTTCGACACATTACTTTGGTGTTGTCTTGGTCTCATGAAAAACAAAAAGCGTTTGTAAATGTAGATTAATTGTAGATGTATGTTGGTTTTCTGATTTTGGTTTCTTAAGGATTGAGATCTGGTATAGTTGCTGCACTTTGATTTTGTCTTACTCGTGTGAATTTGAATACTTTAGAAACAGAGTGGTGTACTTATATCTGGTTATATATATATATAGTTGCTGTATAGAGTGTTGCACTTTGATTGTATAGTTACTGGTTTGCTGCACAAACACATGCAGTGCTGCATTGAACACTTATATTTTGAACACATTTTGAACAATTGTGTTGACTGCAACAATTGTGGTTTTTTGTGTAAATATGCAGGAATAATGGATGTAAAAGTTAAGAAATAAAATTAAAAAAAAAGGGGCTTTAGATAGCGTTTCCTTGTACAAACGCTATCTAAAGTCAGACTTTAGATAGCGTTTGTATAAGGAAACGCTATCTAAAGTCAGACTTTAGATAGCGTTTGTATAAGGAAACGCTATCTAAAGTCTGACTTTAGATAGCGTTTCCGTGTACAAACGCTATCTAAAGTCAGACTTTAGATAGCGTTTGTACAAGGAAACGCTATCTAAAGTCTGACTTTAGATAGCGTTTCCGTGTACAAACGCTATCTAAAGTCACCTATTAATAGCAGTTCCTAAATGCTATCTTTGCTAACGAGTTTTAATAGCGGTAGAATAGATAGCGGTTACAAACGCTATTAAAAGGCATACGGAAACGCTATCTAAAGTCTAATCTGTTGTAGTGATGGTAGTTGCATCTTGATCAAGAATCACAAAGGTAGCACTATGTGTGTCATCAATAACTCTGGCCTTGAGACAATACCTTCAAGCAACATAAAACAATTTAGTATAGTCAATATATTAGGTGTAGTAAAAATAATGACACAATATTGACCTTTAATTACCTCTGATAAACTTCTATCACGTGTTGGTTGCACCTTTCACACCACAACCTTTTATCATCAGGGATCACAGGGTTGTTACATTTACACGCAGTATGCCACCATCCCTCACCTGTGCCGTCTTGTTTAATGCTTGCTCCATGAGAAACATGTTTGAAGGTTGCCACTATAACACAAAAACATTTCTAACATACATAATACAACAACAACAACAACCAAGCCTTATTCCACTAGGTGGGGTCGGCTACATGGATCATACGGCGCCATAATGTTCTATCATGAATCATGTCAATAGTTAAATCATTAGCCTCCAAATCTTTCTTAATAGTTTCTCCTATAGTTTTTCTTGGCCTACCTCTGCTTCTAGCTATTGGATTGCCCTCCACCTGGTCCACTCTCCTTACTACAGAATCTAAAGGTCTCCTCCATACATGCCCAAACCACCTAAGTCGAGATTCAACCATCTTTTCTACAATAGGTGCTTCCCTAACTCTCTCTAATGCTTTCATTCCTAATCCTATCACGTCTAGTTTTTCCGCTCATCCAGTGCAACATTCTCATCTCTGCTACATTAATTTTACTCTCGTGTTGATTTTTTACCGCCCAACACTCCGTCCCATACAACATCGCGGGTCTAATAGTTGTACGGTAAAATTTTCCCTTTAGCTTAAGAGGTACCTTTTTATCACACAGAAAACCCGAAGCCTTCCTCCATTTTGACCACCCTGATTGAATTCGATGGTTTACATCCCCCTTAATTTCTCCGTCATTTTGTATAATAAACCCAAGATATTTAAACCGTGTGACTTGTGGTATGTTGTGGTATCCAACTTTCACCTCTAAGCTAGAGGTGTTTCACCTTTTGCTAAACTTACATTCCATATACTCCGTCTTGCTTCTACTCAAACGGAAGCCATGTGCCTCTAAAGCTTGTCTCCAAGTCTCCAACCTTCCATTTATATCATCTCTCGACTCTCCAACTAGAACTATATCATCTGCGAAAAGCATGCATCGCGGTGCTAGCTCTTGAATGTGCTCCGTAAGTACATCCAAGACCAAGGTAAAAAGATAGGGGCTTAAAGATGACCCTCGGTGCAGACCTATGATTATTGGGAAATCTTCTGTGGCTCCACCCCGCGTTCTCACACTGGTCGTGCCCCCCTCATACATATCCTTGATAGCTCGAATATATGCAATCCGAACACCTTTCTTTTCTAGGGCTTTCCACAAAACCTCTCTAGGCACCCTATCATACGTTTTCTTCAAATCAATGAAGGCCATGTGTAAATCTTTTTGATCATTTCGATATTGTTCCATCACTCGTCGTAGCAAGTAAATTGCTTCCATGGTCGACCTCCCGGGCATAAAACCAAATTGGTTGTCGGTGATTTTGGTTTATTTTCTTAGTCTCCGTTCAAGCACCCTTTCCCATAGCTTCATAGTATGACTCATAAGCTTAATCCCCTTATAATTTGCGCAATTTTGTATATCTCCCTTATTCTTGTAAATCGGAACTAAAGTTCTTTTCCTCCATTCGTCCGGCATTTTCTTTGACCTCACAATCTCGTTAAAAAACTTCGTGAACCAACTAATGCCTCTACTTCCGAGACTTTTCCATACCTCCACAGGTATATTGTCTGGTCCAACTGCTTTGCCATTATCCATCCTTCTCAAAGCTTCTTTTACCTCACGCTCTTGGATTCTACGATAAAAAGTGTAGTTTTGGTCCTCCTCTCTGATGTCAAGCACCCGTGAGCATGATAAAACTTCAAATCCTTCATTAAATAACTTGTGGAAATAATTCTTCCATCTATCTTTAATATCTTGTTCCTTAACCAAAACTCTACCTTCTTCATCCTTAATACACTTCACTTGGTCCAAGTCTCTTGTCTTTTTTTCCCTATTTTTAGCAAGCCTATAAATAGATTTCTCACCATCTTTGGTGCCTAAGGATTGGTACAACCCGTCAAAAGCTTTAGTTCTACCTTCGCTCACTGCCTTCTTGGTCTCTTTTTTAGCCACCTTATAATTTTCAGCATTTGTACATAAAGACCAAGCTTTAAAACATTCCCTTTTAACCCGAACCTTAGCTTGCACACTTTCATCCCACCAAAACCTTGTGTTGGAAGATCTTTTGTTTTTCACCCTTCAGTTGCCACCACTTGATCCTTGAAACCTTTTCGCGACCTCTTCTCTTCACACTCCTCTTAACTCTTACATCCATAACCAAGACTCTATGTTGGGTAGTCAAGCTCTCTCCAGGTATGACTTTATAGTCCAAGCAAATATTTCTATCCGATCTCCTAATAATAAAGAAATCTATTTGAGAGCTTGTCACCCCACTTTTGTACATGATAAGATGCTCCTCACGTTTCCTAAAATAGGTATTGGCTATAGTAAGATCGAAAGCAGATGAAAATTCCAGAATAGACTTACCTTCACCATTTACCTCCCCTAGGCCATATCCCCCATGCAAACCGTCGTAACCTCTAGGTGCCTTCCCTACATGCCCATTTAGATCCCCTCCTAAGAAAATCTTTTCACCTAGCGGTATTTCCTGGATTAGGCCTTCTAAATCCTCCCAAAATTTTACCTTGAAGTGTTCTTTTAACCCTACCTGAGGTGCGTAAGCACTAATCACATTAAGGGTGTCTTGTTCCACTACAAATTTTAGGGCAATGATCCTATCTCTAACCCTTTTTACATCCACAATATCATTCTTCCAATATTTATCCACAATTATGCCCACCCCATTTCTCGATTTTACTTTGCCAGTGTACCAAAGCTTAAAACCCGAAGAGTCTAATTCCTTTACCTTTTCTCCCACCCACTTAGTTTCTTGTAGGCACATGAAATTGATCCTCCTCCTAATCATGGTCTCAACTATTTCCATTGATTTACCTGTAAGTGTGCCTATATTTCAAGTTCCAAAGCGAATCCTACTCTCGTGATCTTTACCCACACTCGTTCACAAAAATGTGGGAACCCTTGCTTATTTTTTACTACATCCAGGCGGCGATGCAACGACCCTTGCTCATTTGACACTGTACTCGAGCTATACAGTGCGTTGCTTCTGGGCAACGACCTAGCATTAACATTATTACGTCGTTGATCCATGTCATAGAGATTCGACTAAGTTTTACGTTGGCTGTCGATGGCCTAACACAACCCTCTCCTTTTATCCGGGCTTGGGACCAGCTATGTTTAGCTTTGTCACAAAGCACAACATAAGCATGATTCTAACATACATAATAATAATAAAAAAATATTAAGAACAAAATTATTTTGCATCGTTATGCGGATAAAGTTATTAAAAGCACTTTAACTTGGTGCTGATTACTATATACATCTTAGTAATATAAAATAGTCTCTATCAGTTAAACTAATAATTGAATTAAATTAGATAATTATATAAGATTAGTTATTTTTCATAAATTTAAATTCCAATTTCAATTTACGAAATTTAAACTTATCTTCAAATTTGATAAGATTTCCGTAAATGATTAGATGAGATTATCCCAAATTTGAATTTAAACTTATCTTCAAACTTGCAAACCAGAAATTTGAATTTTAAAAATTAATTTTTAAACAATAATATCTACGTAATGTTTATAGCAATTTACGTGATGGAGATCAAGATATTAAAGGCACTTTAACTTAGTGCTAACTAAGAGCAGTTTAACTCTAATAATATAAAATAGTTATAATTTGTAAAAAGGATATTAAGAAACAATTTGGGACATTTTAATTTTAAAAACACATACCTCGGTTCTGATCTTTTCTAGTGTTTTTCCCTGATTTGCAGTGAGCAAGTCTTCTTCAATTGTAATCTTTGGAGAATAACTTATTTGACTTAGGGCTCTTTGTCCAGGATCATTATTTTCAGGAACCCTTTCGTGACCTAAATTATTATTTAGTACCAAATAAAAAAATACCAAACTTATAATATATTGACCCATGTTTTGGCAATCCCACCTTTTTTTTTTCTTCAAAATTTCAACTTCTTTAATCACTAGTGCAGAAAAGAGATTTCACATCAGTTTTTTTTAGGCTTTTCACATCGGTTTTCAAACTGATGTTGAAACGGCCGATGTGGTTTATTGTCACTTTTCACATCGGTTTTAAAACCGATGTCAAAAATTCTATTTCAGCAAGACAATAATTCTTGTTCAGCACTTTTCACATCGGTTTCTTAAAAACTGATGTGGTAACCCCACTTTCCACATCGGTTATTTTAAAAACCGATGTGATAACCCAACTATTCACATCGGTTTTAAAAATAACCGATGTGTAAAGTGAGGTTACCACATCAGTTTTTTAAGAACCGATGTGAAATGTTGGGTTATCACATCAGTTATTTCAGAAACCGATGTGAAAGAGTTTTTTTTTTTTAAAAAAAACATCCCTTTACAATAGTGACAGTCCTTTCCCCTGTTTCAGTAATCCAGTAATCCACAGATCAATACATAATCTAAATATTCTCAACACAATCACTTTTGTACAACCAAAACACACTAAATTAAAAGATTACAAACAATAAATATATTCAATTACATTCAGACAACAAAAATAGTTAGAAACCAAAAGGCTACATATGATATATTATAGATTTCATGTCAAAACATATATCAGTCAAAAGTATACTATAGCTAGTACAAGATGCGTTTATTATAAACTAACTACATACAAACTATGGTAATTGGTACTCAAGAAAGAAAGTTGCCCAACACATCCTTATGTTACTGATGTCGACATTAGAGAGTGAAGTCGGATTGTTGAATATCTGCAAGTTTAATTGGACATAAGATTATATCTTTTACGTAATAAACTAAAATAAAACATATAACGAGTCTATAACTATTAGAACTAATTGTGTTACCAATTAGAATTTACCTCCTGCCATCTTTCAGTGATACCGGAGGAGATAATTTTGACCATCCACTTCATCACAGAATATCCACATTCCCATGATCTACGTTGTCTACGGGATTACGTACAAATGAGACCCAATTAGAATATAATGAATTAAAAAGAAATCAATAATTATACCCACTATGCTTGAAGCATTTGTAATAAATATCTTACGTTAGGGATAATCCATCTAATAGCACGACGCCTTTCACCACGCAGCATGTGGATTGCATCAATAGAACTATCATAAGAAAATAAACATTAATTAAAGTATATCTTATAGATTTCATAAGATTAAAACAACTTCATTACTGATTATAAATTACTTTGATGCTTACGTTTCCAAGATGATCTTCAGTTGCTTCGCCGGCTTATTTCCCATCGAGCAGAAGAAGACCATGAGATTCAACCGAGGGCACAAGATCAACAATTGCCAATGTTTACTGCATTTGCGGAACAATTAGTAACTAAGTCATATATAGTACGTTATAATTAAATAACCGGTATATCACATATGGTGGCGATCGGGTCTTCTGATGTTAGGAGAACATCACTCTAAATGAGCATGAGGTCAATGAACCCATAAAGGGTGAGGTTGCCCTGATCAACTAACATGCGATGCAGATACCTAATATATTGATAAACCATGTTAGTTATCATAGTATTTAAAATTTAATTACTTAACTTACAAATAAAATGTACTTACGTGCACCATAACGAGATGTGTGCAGCACTAGCCATTTCACGATCGTGCACCATCTCCATAAGCTCTTTCTTTGGGACATACAAATCGTCACCTGGCCTGGCATCATGTTCCAACCTTACCAAAGCTGCGTCAGCCTCCATGTTCACAACCTGTATAGCCAGACGTGTAAAAACACCACCAGGATCCCCTTTGTAAATCCCCTAAACAATAAAGATATACAATAGTAATCACAGTTAAGTTATATCATTCGTAATTAATTGAATGATCAAATGAATACCTTGGCAGGAGCAGACTTCTCTAGTCTTCCTGGATCCGACCTTTTAGGTAGAATATCATTTCCAACATCCTAAAAAAACATTATCTTTAAACAATAATAAATAATTGCAACTATAAATATAGAAAAACACAACTAATTGAATACCTCGGATGCAACAAGAAACATGACCAGTCTTCTTGGCCAGGGGATGGAGTTACCAGTGGCCTGGCCCACTGTTTGAACCTCCTCAGTGGGCACAGGGACTCGAGCATCAGTATCTCGAATAATCTCAACCACGACCCTCACCTGATCATCCGATAATAAACGGTGGTGTATGGTATTACCTAAGTTATGTGCCCTCCCCAATGCCACTAAGCGGCGATCATGATGATCATCAACATACAGCTCACATCTATCAGGGTCGTCATCATCATCATCACCATCATCATCATCATCATTTTCAGGCTGATGAGGAGGATCACATGAGCCCTTAGTGCTCACATGGACAGAGGGTTGGACACATGTGTTTTGCTGGGACATAGCAGCCATTATTGCCAGCGGCTGGGAAAACTGCTGGGCCATCTCCTGCCTAAGCTCATCTGCAATCTCCTGTTTTAGACGTTCTCTATCTGCATCAACATTCTTATGGCGTTGGTGTGAAGATGAACCATGGTATTGGCGAATGCCAATGCCCCATCCAACACCAATGACACGGCCCGGGTGGTCTGGTTTACCGATGGCAGCAACTAAGATATCCTCGCGTCCTCTAGGAATAAAGGTTCCTTGAGTGACCTGCTCGTCCAACGCATCCTACAACATATAAAATATTAGGTCACATTACAATTCAATAACATTGTTAAAATCACAATTACAATTCAAACTATACTTACAATCTCCTCAGCTACTTGGCGGCCCTCCTCAGATGTATATTGTCCCGTACTTCTTTGTCGGGCCCTCTTCCATCTACGATGGCATGGGGGTGGAGGTGGATCAACAACTTCTGGATGATTATCAGCTGTTGGATCTGCCTGAGATGCTTCTTGATGAAGTCTTTTCTTTTCCTCTTCCACCATTGTCAGGTCAAGTTTTTTATATCCCACACGAGACAGTATATGGGGGTAGACATTCTTTCTTTGGTTTTCCTGCCCCTTTTTCCTCTTCTCCTGTTATAAATAGAAGACAATTAAATTACATAAGTAAATTAAGAAAATTAATGAAATTACATAAATTTAGAGACAACTCAAATAAGTTAACCTGAAAGTTGTGATCATGTCGGCTCTGAACAAAGCGATCCCACGTCGCCTGGTCAAGAAACGGGTACACCTCAAGTGGGTTCTTTTCACAGCTTTACTTGAATACATAATATCTGCCCAGGTCCATCTTAAAAGCCCTCCAACGCTCACTAGCATACTTTATCAAACGCTTCTTCATATCCGTCGTATCCGGCAGGTCAAAGGTGAGCTACATTAACACCAAAATAATCAACAAATTACTGTATGATATTAATAAGATTAAAATAAAGTAGATACAAACACAGGACGTAAAAGTATAGATACCATAATACTCTCCCATATCTGATCCTTCACGCCCTGCGATACATCTTTCCAACGCTCAATAAGTATACTAGGCTTGCTTCGAGCAAGGGTCCCCACAAAACTGATAAACTGCTCTGCCATTGGCCCATTAGGATTGAGATTAGCATCAAAGTCGATTCTTATCCTTTGATTTGAACCACGGTTGGCAGTCAAATTCCTCATTCGTGTGGCATGTCTACTCTTTCTACCGTAGACGGGGTCTCCGACCCGCTGCATGAAGGAGGGATATCCTTAGGATCAGTCATGTATACCTGTTTAGACAAAAAATAAATAAATTGTCAGTATGTCTGGATAAATTAATAACAAACATAACTTATAAATATCGATCAACATAAGCATAACTTATAAATATCAACGTAAACATATAATATGACATTAAACGTAACTCAAACTAAACTTACACTGTGGTCAAGTAGTAAAGTTCTCCCATAACCCTTCTTGGTGATCATTACGAGTAGCATGTACATCGTCCACTTCATTTTCCTCATTGAAATTAGGCACCCGTGTTGAGAAAGAAGGAGTATCAGAAATATCAAGAGTTGAATATTGATTTCCCTCATTACCATTATACATGTTTTTTCCCTGGAGAACCACTGACCACCTTTTGTTAGAAAGATCACGGATATAAAACACTTGTTTTTCTTGGGATGCCATGATGGAATGCTCTTCTTTATTACCTACCTTATTAAGGTCCACCAATTTGAATCCTAACTCATCGGTTTGCACACCGTTGTTATTGTCGACCCATTGACATTTAAAAGTAGGCACTCTAAACTTCGTGTAATCAACCTCCCAGATCTCTTCAATGATTCCAAAGTATGAAACGGATGCCATAACAGGGTCCTTATCTTTCGAACTAGAGAAATGGATGGACTCAGCGATGACTATAGCCCAACTGTTTTGTATAGTACTTTTGTCATCCTGGGACTTTGTATAGAAGGAAAACTTATTGATATCGTACCCATTCCAGCATATGACATCAAAGTTAGGCCCCTGTGCTAGCCATTTTAATGTATCAGAAGCAGTACCATCCGTTGCAATTTTTTCTTTAAACCTGTTCAAGAAAGTCATATTATGCTTGTTCAAACACCATTTTTCATTCATTATAGGGTAAGTTTCATTGATGATGCTTTTGTGCTCACATAAGTATGGTTCAACCTCATCAGTGTTATTCAATATACACAACTGTGCTTGAAGCACTTCCTCCCGATCCATGCTCTTAACAGTGATACCTCGTGTACCCTTACCATCATATCTTCCTTCATGAAAAGACTTTGGAAGCCCTACAGGTTCCGCTTCTGACATGTAGTCTGTACAAAACTCAATAGCTTCTTCTGCAACATACCTTTCAACAATAGATGCTTCGGGACGGTGTGGATTCTTCATATATCCTTTCAAGATCTTCATGTATCGCTCAACCGGGTACATCCACCTTAAATAAATGGGGCCACACAATCTAATCTGCCTCACTAGATGAACAATCAAATGAACCATGATGTCAAAAAATGAAGGTGGAAAATACATCTCCAATTGGTACAAGATAATGGCTGCCTCATTTTTCAAGTCATCCAACTTTTTAGTGTCAATGACCTTGCTACATATAGCATTGAAGAATAAGCATAACCTAGTAATGTCATGTCTGACTTTTTTAGGCAAGATGTCACGAATGGCCACCGGTAGTAGTTGTTGCATCAAGACATGGCAATCATGAGACTTTAAGCCAACTAATTTGAGATCTTTCATTGAGACAAGTCTCTTGATATTTGAAGAGTAACCTTGTGGCTCTTTGACTCCATGTAGACATTCACAGAAACTTCTTTTCTCTTTTTTTGATAAAGTATGACATGCTGGGGGCAAATAAGTCTTCTTATTCCCCACTTTATGTGGAGCGAACTGCTTTCGTATACCCATCACAACTAGATCCAGATAAGCACTCACACCATCCTTTGTCTTACCTTGAATGTTGAGAAGCGTTCCGATTAAACTGTCACACACATTTTCTCCACATGCATCACATCAATACAATGCCTTACATCAAGCTTGCACCAGTATGGAAGATCAAAGAAGATCGGCCTCTTCTTCCATATATTCTTCTCAGTAGCCTTCTTCTGGGTCTTCCTATAGATAACATTAGTGTTCTTCACCCGTTCATAAACTTGGTCTCCAGTCAAGGCCACCGGAGCAATTTCATTCTCCGGAAGTCCATTGAAAGCTTTCTTCAATCTACGATAAGGATGATTATGCTGGAGAAATCTCCAATACCCAAGGTAAACTGTCTTCCTTCCATGTTGCAGTTGATGGTGAAACGTGCCTTCTTCACATATTGGACATGATTTATGCCCCTTAACACTATACCCGCACAGGTTCCCGTATGCTGGAAAGTCATTGATGGTGAAAAATAACATGGCATGCAATCTGAAAGTCTCACGGCAATACCCGTCGATCACATCAATGCCTTCATCCCACAACATTCTCAAGTCTTCAATAAAGGGACTCAGATAAACATCAATATCATTTCCTGGCTGTTTTGGACCCGAAATCATCATACTCAACATAATGCATTTACGCTTCATGCATAACCAAGGAGACATGTTGTAAATTACCAGGAGAACATGCCATGAACTATGAATACTACTTAAGTTTCCATATGGATTCATTCCATCGGTAGCAAGTCCAAGCCTGAGGTTTCTGGGCTTATTGCCAAACTCCGGAAACAAACTATCAATTCTCTTCCATTCCAAAGAATCAGTCGGATGACGAAGATGTCCATCACATTTCCTCTCATCTCCATGCCATCTAATATTCTTTGCATCCTTTTCATTAGAAAACAATAGCTTGAACCGCAGAATTACTGGAAGATACCATAACACCTTCGCAGGAGGACCCTTGGTGACCGCATCACAACTAGAATCACCATCCTTCACTTTGTAGCGTGATACCCCACACCTACGGCACTCGTGCATCTCTTCAAACTCTTTCCTGTACAATATGCAATCATTGGGGCAAGCATGTATTTTCTTATACTCCATACCCATCGGACACAATATATTCTTCGCCTTATAGTTTCGGGACGGTAATGTGTTACCTTCTGGAAGCATGTCTTTCAACAATTCAAGCAATTCGGTAAAGCTGCTCCACCCATTTCTCGTCTTCACATTGAACAATCTTAACACCGCTGACAACCGTGTGAAATTAGTGCACCCCGGATACAAAGAAACTGCTGCATCACTGCACAAAGTATCATACGCATGTGCTCGCTGAAAAGAATGTTGCCCAACATCATGGATCATGTCCTCTAGTCCATCGTCCATATCCACGTCATCAACTTCCTCTCTATACGACACCCTTGGGCTGTCTAACGATTCACCATGACATATCCATATTGTATAACTCTTGCAAATCCCCTCACAAATAAGATGCTCCCTTATCTCCTCAGCTTATAGTCATTTCTCATTCAAACAATTAACACAAGGACAATAAAACCTTCCGTTACCACTATCAGGAGCATTTGTTTTTGCAAATTATAGAAAATCTTACACTCCATTCTCATACTCATCACTTGTCCGTCTAGCATTCATCCAACCGCGATCCATGACTAAAACCAATAACTTCGTACTTAGTCCAAGAACTTCATCAACTACTTCTTATGACAGGGTATGGCCCTATCCCATTCGAGAAGAAACTTTTTCAACATTCGGTTAACAGTTAGTCCTTAACTCTTATGCTCATACTGGACGAAATTTTGGCAGCATTTCCCTTCGGTCTCCGACGAACACTACTTGAACGCGATGACATCCACCACGATAAAGTATACACCCAGAGAACGAAAGGAAATGTATCAATCCGAACTTTCATCAAGTATATAACATGAGAATCAATGAATAACTATTTTAACTGAATGAAGAATTTTTTTTCCCCAAACTATCCAACTTTGGACAATTCAAGATCCAATACAATGAGCGGTACCTTAAGCACGTACACGTGTGCTCATTAGTATTGCATCTCAAACGGGAAACTAAGGCTTTACTAATTAATTAACATTAAGAAAATTAATAAAACACTCCAATCCCTAAATCAAAGCAAAAAAATTCAAAATAAGCAACAGTTAATATACCAGCTGCTTTTTTAAATCATAAACTGAAAATAATAACAAAATAATTGTCTAAAGGCATTGACAATTAATAGTCATCTTTGAAGAGTTGTAGGATAAGTAAAGAGCTCCATAATTTGAACATCAAAAATTCAACCACCAGCTAGACTTAAATCAAAGTCAGATTTAAACAAAGAGACTAATAACACCCTTGATAATAAAAAACCGCAAAGCAATAGGTAATAATTACCACACCCTCAAAAGAGGGCAAAACTATTCCTGAAAAAGCTTTACATAACATGAAGAAAACTCATCACTGTAGTTTTGAACACATTTTTAAGCACACACCAAACTTATAACAAATCCCACATAGCATTGGATAAAAAAAATTACTCGGCATTCATGATTCTTCAATCTCAATCAACAAAAAATCAACAACTTCCAATTCATTTACATTTATCCAAAACCAAAAAATGGAAAAACCATCACTGACCAAAGTTAAGGCTCAAAGTAAATATTGTACCTTGCAAGGAATGAGGTTAAGATAGGTAACAGCTGAAGGGAAAGCCTGAACCACAAATGTGATCACTAACCAGTACCACAGCAAGCCCTTTGCACAATCCTGAAATGAGAAAATTTAGTCAAAAAATCGAAATGGGTTGAAGAAGCTTCCATTGTACTTTCCCAATGCTCAGATTCCTTAGAAACATGGTATAAGAGGTGCATTACCTGAGATGGCTAAGCGACGAAGCAAGCGGAGCAAACGGCAGAGCAAGTGGAGAAAGCGTCGGACAGTGGGCTTCGAGGCTACAGGAAGCGACGGAGCAAGCGAAGGCCACAGGGTCATGACACGAAGCGGCGGAGCAAGCGGAGAGGCTTTGAGGCTAAGGCGACAATGGAGAACGCGGTGGAGCGAGCAAGAATGGAGGTGTGAGGGTTACGGAGCCCGCATGCAACAGAGAAAATATTGGGTTTCAGACATTTAGTGGTAGCGCGCAAGAGAGGAATTGGAGGGATGAATATTAAATGAAAATAAAATGAAAATACACATCGGTTATATCCAAAACCGATGTGTTATATTACTTTTCCACATCGATTAACAACAAAAACCGATGTTAAAAATGTTGCTGCTTAAAAAAAATCAATTTTTTTGTTCAATCTTCCACATCGGTTATAATAAAATCGATGTATAATCTTATGACTGATTAATTTTTTTTTGTTTTTGTTTCCCTTTTCCACATCGGTTATCATAAAACCGATGTCTACAATTGATGTTTTTCACTATTCCACATCGGCTATACTAAAACCGATGTCCAATCTTAGGTCTGATAAAAAAAAAATTGGTTTCACTTTTCCACATCGGTTTTTAAAGAAACCGATGTTAAATATTTTTATCACATCGATTTTTATTATAACCGATGTTAAAATATTTCAGTTTAATTTTGAAAATGCCACCGCCTTCTTTTTTACATCGGTTTTGTTAAAACCGATGTTAAAACCCCGATGTTAAATGCATATTTTGCACTAGGGAATCTCCGGATTGAAGACAAGTTTCGTTAAATGAATGACACTTTGAAGAACCACACTCCCTACAATTATTTTGACAAATTAGGTAATATAGGATAAATTTACTTATAATATTTGATATAAGTGGTTTAGTCAACAAAAATATACCTTTGAAAGTCTTGACCTCCGCGCATTGAATAATAATGATTGAGTTTACAGCATTTCCCAAATCCACGAAGGCGTTGAAAATATCCACATAAGAACCAAAGAGAGCACATTCCATCCTTATTCTGTTTTAAAGATTTTAATTATAACATCACAACATTACAATGCAAAAGGTCCTCATACTGGCATGAATCATGCTGGATCTGATATAACAGATATGCGGAAATGCTATGCCATATATAAAATTAAAGATAAGACTAACTGAATTTCCCAAAGATCCATTAAATTCCTTTATCATCTTGATCTATTTTTACCTTTGCTATTATGATATTGTCTTTATTTAAAACCGTCCCAAACAACCCCACGTCAATTATTTATTTGCATGGCATAGTTGTTCTTAATCAGGCCAAAACAGTAACTCAGTCTGGATCACTTGTGGTCTTGACAACATCTGCTTGTTTGGGAAGAATGGGTACAATGCACTGTAAAGTTAATGTGTCCCAGAATGTAGTAATGTGCAGTTTCCATTGATCAAATTCGATCATGTGTGATGTTTAAATAGGAGTAATTACCATTAAATATGAAGTTAATTAAATATATAGTGGCAGTGTCAATACCTAAAAGCAGTAAGAACACCAATTACATCTGTCAATGATATGATATTTAGTTAAAATGAGAAAGACATATTTCGACTTAAAAAAAGAGGCGATAATCACAAACAAAAGTAGGACTCACCAACAAAATAACATCTGTTGAAATTATTGTCATTGACACTGGCGAAAGAATAAAATGTGTAAGGACTCCCTTCAATCTTCGAATCCTCCATGATCTGCACATCTGTCTCGTATTTCAAATTCAGTCGATATTGATATCTCGTTGTTCTATAGTAACCACCATTTGAAGCCACCCCAAAATCAAATATTGTATAAACACGTGATTTAGTTTTTTTTGGATGAATCCTATATATTAGCGTCTTGCATACCGAAGCTTGCATTTTTTATCCCTACAACATAAAGACAAATTAGTAAATATCAAATAGGAATAGAAAAGTAAATTTTAAAATAAAAAAATGTGTAAATAAAATTAATCAACATTCTCATTCATCAACAATATCTCCATAGCAAATGGTTTCTTTGCATCATCTAAACCCTGTACATGCCATACCGCGTAACCTTAATTTTGATCATCCAACTGTCCTTTTAAGATGTTATATCATCAATGAAAGTATATTCAGATACTATTTTAAGTCAATATATATATATATATATATATATATATATATATATATATATATATATATATATATATATATATATATATATATATATATATACACATTGAAGCAAAGAATTAGATCTAATTTCAAAAATTAGATTATTGTAGGTAAGATTTAGATAACTAAATAAGATGATGAAATATAGATATATGGCTTAACAACTTCAGTTTGAGATATAAGATTTGACCGTACAATGATTTGATTAAAAATATATGGTGTACGGATATATCAAAGACAATTTCATAATAGCAAAGATATATTAAAATTTTTTTTTCACCTAATTTTGAATGACCATGTATATTAAAGATATTTCTTCTCACAATTTTCAAAATTTAGTTAGATGTGCCTATTTTTTATTCTTATTTTTTATTTTATTATTATCATTTTTTTTTTCAAGATTTGTTTAAATTTAAACCCAATATTACTTTTTAGATAACAATATTTACGTAAAGTTGGTAGCAACTTTCGTAATGTTGATAACAATATCTACTTAACTTTGCAATTTGATTTAAATTTAGTTAACTGGGGCTCATTTTTTATTTTTTATTTTATTATTGTCATGTTATTTTTTTATTGAGTTTATAAATTCAATAATAAATCAAAAAAACTGTAATGTTGATACTTGACATCCATAGACATCAATGTATTTCTTGTATAAGGAAGATGACACATCGCAAACCTACATTGAATAAGGGATAGAGTTAAAGAAACCAGATATGGCTGAATTATTTTATTCATTATCACAAATCACACATTTATAGAAATGTTACAGAATATGATTATAACATTATGCCTATACTCACGTATACTAAAAAGGAAATTAGTTGTACTCTATCAATTACAATAAGTACTCTATCAATTACAATAATTAACAAATTATTTGGCATGATTCTTTCATTTAACACTCCCCCCAAGTTGGAGTGTATGCTAATGACACCCAACTTGCTGAGTAGCATTTCATACTGTGTTGAACTCAATGGTTTGGTGAATAAGTCAGCTGGTTGGCTTGTGGCCCGAATATAAGTTGTCTGCACTAGCCCACTTTGAATCTTCTCACGTACCAAATGACAATCGATTTCTATGTGCTTCGTTCATTCATGAAACACTGGATTTGAAGCAATATGCATGACAGCCTAGTTGTCATAAAACAATGTAACTGGTTGTGTGTGAGTCACCTTCAAGTCTTTCAGTATATTTTTCAACCAAGTAATCTCACAACAAGTAGTGGCCATGGAACGATATTCTGCCTTTGCGCTTGAACGCGACACGGTATGTTGCTTCTTAGTTTTCCAAGAGATTGGTGCTTGACCCAGCAAAATACAATAACCAGTTGCCGACCTTCTTGTATCCTAGCACCAAGCCCAATCGGCATCACAAAAGGCACGTAGTTCTAGTGAACCTGTAGATGGTAACAAAATTCCCCGACCCGGTGCTTGTTTGATATACCTTAGAACCTTGTGAGTAGCTTCAAGATGAGGTTGCCTAGGCTTGTCCATGAATTGACTCAATACATGGACAGCATAAACAAGATCTGGCCTTGTGATGGTGAGGTAAATCAGTCGACCCACAAGATGCCTGTATGGACTTGGATCAACTAGCAACTTCCCACTCGTTTGTGTGAGTGAAAGGTTCTGTTCAACAGGAAACCGTGAGGGCTTGGCACTTAAGAGCCCTGCATCTTCTAGAATTTCTAGAGCATATTTTCTTTGACACAATGTGATTCCTTATCTTGATCATGCAACTTCTATCCCCAAGAAATATTTAAGTGGCCCCATGTCTTTCAACTTAAAATGATTTGAGAGGAAATGTTTGGTGCTTTTAATGTCCTGCAGGTTGTTTCCCGCTAATATCACATCATCAACATAAATTAATAATGCAATAAAACTACCTGCATGGTTTCGAAAAAACAGCGAGTAGTCTGACCATGATTGCTGAAATCCAGCCTTCTTAAGGGCACTAGACAGTTTTAAGAACCATTGTCGCGATGCCTGTTTTAAACCATAAATTGACTTGTGTAGCTTGCAGACACGGTTCTCCCCCTTTCGTTCAAAACCTGGTGGGATGGACATGTAGACTTCTTCATAGAGATACCCATGTAAGAAGGCGTTATTAATGCCAAGTTGGTGCAAGTGCCATCCTCGTACGACTGCAACACTAAGGAGTACTCGGACTGTTGTGAGTTTAGCAACAGGAGCAAAAGTCTCTCGGTAATCAACACCTTCAATTTGACTATAGCCTTTTGTAACCAAGCGAGCTTTGTAATGCTCAACAGTTCCGTCGAGGTTGAGTTTGATTTTGTAAACCCATTTGCAACCGATAGGCTTTTTGTGAGATGGCAGAGGGACAAGACTCCAAGTATTGTTGGCTTGGAGGGATTGGATTTCATGATGGCGTCACGCCACCTTGGATCTCGATTATCCTGTTGAAAATTCTTAGGTTCTTTGTGAAGGGTCAGTTGAGTGGTAAGTGCTTTATGACTTGGGGAAAGACAATCATAAGATAAAAAATGGGAAAGAGGATGAGAAGTACCTTGGGAGGTGACCACGTTCGTTGAAGATGAAGGAACGGTCCTAGATGGGAGGGCTGCCTCAACATGAAAGTCCTGTAAAAATGTTGGTATTTTAGTAGATCTAGTGGAGTGTCTTGGTGGCGGTGGCGGTGGCGGCGGTGGTGTGATTTCCGTTTGATTGTGAGTGGTGTTCTCAGGTAGGAGATTTTCAATGGTAGGTTGGGGCATTATTTCAAGGGATGTCATATTTATGGAAGGTGATGGAGGGTCTTGGTCTAAATAGGATGGATTTAAAGGTTCAAAATTGGGAGGTTGTGGTATTTGAGGGTTATCGGTGCTATGAGGAGTGTTTGGGTCTATAGTGTTTGTGGTATTCTTGGGAAGAAAAGGATAAAGTGAAATAGGGTGAGGCATTGATGGTGTGGCAACGGAAGTTTTGATGTTTTGAATGGAAATACGTCATCATAGAAAAGAACATCGCGTGAAATAAAGACCTTTTGAAGTTGAAGGTCAAATACACGATATCCTTTTTGGGCATAAGGGTAGCCATGAAAAAGATAACAAGTGGAACGAGGGTCAAATTTAGTGGGCTTGGTGGGGTGTATAGATGCGAAACACAAACAACCGAAGACTCTTAGTTGTGAATAATTGGGGGGTTTATTGAGTAATTTTTCATATGGTGTTTTACCTTGAAGGAGTGGTGTAGGTGTGTGATTGATGATGTATGTTGAAGTGATGATAGCATCCCCCCAAAACCGTTTTGGAAGGCCACTTTGAAAAAGCAAAGCACGGGCAACATTTAGGAAATGTCTATGTTTGCGCTCAGCAACACCATTTTGTTGGAGTGTGTTGACGCAACTAGATTGATGGATGATTCCTTTCATGGCATAAAAATTGTCTATTTTGAATTCTGGACCATTATCACTGCGAACAATTTTGATATTGGCATTGAATTGGTTTTCAACCATGTTAATGAACTTGACCAAGAAGTTACGTGTTTCTGATTTTTGTTTCATCAAATAAACCCATGTGCTTCTTGTGTAATCATCAACAATAGTGATAAAATATTTTGCTCCTGAAAGTGAAGGAACATGATAGCCGCCCCAAATGTCAACATGTATTAAATCAAAACAAGATTGGCTAGCAATAAAACTCACTGGAAATGGTAATCGAGTTTGTTTGGCCAATGGGAAAATTAAACATTTGTCTGGTTCATAAGATTTGTTATTGGAAAAAGGAAATAACATGGATATTTTGTGAGAAGGATGTCCAAGGCGTTGATGCCAAAGAGCAGGGGCTATGTCTTGAGCATAATTACAGGATCCTTTCTTTGCTTGATTGAGATAGTAGAGTCCCCCCCGCTCAATTCCCGTCCCAATCATCTTCCCCGATCGTAAGTCCTGTATAACACAAAATTGTTTGAGAAAAAATGTAATATAAAATGAATCCAAGGCTAGCTTGCTAATGGAAATTAAATTTAACTGAAAAAGTGATACACACAAGACATTATCAAGGATAAAGTTGGGAGAGAAAATAATCTTGCCAACATGTGTGACTTGTGCCAATGAGCCATTTGGTAACTCAACAGTATGATTTTCAACAGTTTTTGAACCAGTGAGGAGATGAGGGCTACAAACAATGTGGTTAGTAGCACCACTATCGAGGATCCAAATAATTTTCTTTCCATTTTGAGTGAACGAAAAGGCTTTACCTAAGAATTCATCATGATTTGAATTTTTACCAACTTGATTGGCTATGGAAATCTTGTCCTTGTTTTTGTTCAACATGGTCATAATCTGCCTACATTCTTCCTGAGAGAAAGGGAAATCTGATGCCATTTCCCTTTTGTCTGGTGCAAAAGCTGTGACTTGATTACCTTTGGAGCGGCTAGAATCCCCTTTTGCAGCTTTTCTTTTCCGGCAGAATTCATACAGGTGTCCTTTCCAGCCATAATAAGTGCATTTCTGATGGGCTTTGCAATTCTCAGTTCTATGGTTGGTTCTGTTGCACTTCTTGCATTTCAGTCCACTCTTTTCTGGATCAGATTCACGGCCTGCATTCTTGATAGCAAAGGCAACAACCTTAATTGGTGCCGAAACTTTACCACTTGAGACCTCCATTTGTCTTTCATGGTGTAGGACCAGCGCATACGCTTTGTTTACTGTTGGCAATGGGTCTAACAATAAGGTGTTGCTACGAACTGTAGAGAATGACTCACTCAATCCCATGAGAAACTTCATGGTTTTCTTGGTGTTCAGATATGAGTCAAATCCTTTTGTTGCTTCACAATTACACGCTGGAATTGAACAAAGTTTGTCTCGTGCATCCCAAAGTCCCTTCAGTTTTGTGAAGTAGGAACTCACACTCATGCTATCTTGTACACAGTCGTGAATCTCATTCTCCATATGGAAGAGTTGAACAATATTCACATGAGAAAAACGCTCCTGCAACTCAAGCCACATGCTACGTGCATCTTCACAACTGATAACACTTGCAGTGATTTCCTTTGACATAGATCCCAATAGCCATGTCTTGACTAAATTATTGCAACGAGTCCATTTCAAAAGTTCATCAAAGTTATTCTCCTTTGGCTTCAAGATAGATCCATCAAAGAGACCGATTTTGTTTTTGACCGTCAAGGCCATGCTCATGGACTGAACCCATGTGTTGTAGTTGTCTTCCACCAGAGGTTGTGGTACAAGGACTGCACCTGGTTGGTCTGAATGATGGAGGTAAAGAGGGTGATGGGGTTGTTCCCATTTTGGAGTGGGAGCCATGTCCCGTTTGGTTGATGATGATGGGGTTTTTTCATTATCATCTGCCATGGCTACCTAGGCTAAGGTTTGTGTTTGTTGGGTTTCCCAGATCGATGCTCTGGTACCATAAAGAAACCAGATATGACTGAATTATTTTATTCATTATCACAAATCACACCTTTATAGAAGTGTTACATAATATGATCCTAACATTATGCCTATACTCACGTATACTAAAAAGGAAATTAGTTGTACTCTATTAGTTATAATAAGTACTCTATCAATTATAATAATTAACAAATTATTTGGCATATTCTTTCCTTTAACAAGAATTGTATTGTTTATAGAAGATATAGATAGATATAGATATTATTACATTCTGCCAAATCAATAAAAACAACATGGAATTGAATTTATGATATGATTAACATGCTATTATTATTTTAAAAAGTTAAAACCTTATGTATAAAAACTTGAAGAAGGGGGACAACTTTGTTGGAGAGGGACTCATCATCATGGTTATTATTGTCATCCGATTCACTTTCTTCTTCGTGTTCTTCGTAAAAATTAAGAAGAGTAGGGACCCTTTCTGAATGAAAAAAAAGCGAGATTCAAAGGGTTCCAATTTTCAAAACCTTGTAGTGATAAAAAATTAAGCATTTTGGAATAGATGAGAGTCGTTACTTGAGATGATGAGAGATAATCGAAGGAGCAGGGAGCAGAGATGTCTTTGAAGAACCTAAGAGACAAAAAAATTAAGAGAATTTCATTTTCAAAATCATTCAAACAATACTCAGTGTCAATCAATTCCATTTTCAACATAAATAAAGAAAAAAGGAATAGAAAAAAAGATAGATGTACCTTGGAGAGAGAAGATGGTGGCTGAGCGGCGGTGGTCTCATGGGTGGTGATCTAAAAAAATATACATGCACTCCATCTACATGATTTCATATATCTGCAAATACTTCAAAGGAGAAAGATGAAATGTGAAGAAAATGTTGAATGGGAGAAAAAAATAATAGAGAGAAAAAAGAAAACGTGCAAAAGATGGGAAGGAAATAAAAAATCAAATGAAATCCATACAATTGAGAATTATATATATATATATATATATGTGTGTGTGTGTGTGTGTGTGTGTGTGTGTGTGTGTGTGTGTGTTACAATTGTTTACCTTCAAATAATAAATTCAAAGCAATCACGACAATCAATTTGAAATATATTGATGTGAATCTTGTATTGATTTGGCAGGTTACGATAATGATTAGAAGATTATTTTCAAATTTTAAATTGTTTTAATTAGCATTGTTTTAATTAATGTTAAAACCAATCATAATAAGCATTTTTCTTCAAATCAACGTGAGCACGACACGTCAGTGAAAAAATGGAGGAAAGCAATACGGTGAAGCCAAGTGTGAAAAACCTCCTTAAGGAATTGCCCTAGAACTTGACACTTGGAGGTTGCCATTGTGAGGATATTCTCAAATGTATTATATATAAATTTGTTCCTACCAAAAATCGTATTTGCCAGAATATAGCAGGAACGAGTATCACTCACCACTTAATTGTGCCATATAAGCTTGGAATACGAGATCAGGATCGACCTCTCTATTCTAAGCCTCAGAGTGCTTAAGAGTAAGTCTGTGTCGACCTCTCTATTCTAAGCCTCAGAGTGCTTAAGAGTAAGTCTGTGTGTATCGTAAAGTGAGTCCCTTCTCTGTTTAGGACCCTCTATTTATACTATAACTCGTAACCGTTTAGTTATCTCAATAGTTATTATCCGATACTAATTGACATCCTTATTGATATGATAAAATCTTGTTACGCATATCTTAGGTAGTTATCATTTGATAGGTATTTTTATCTTTTAGTTGTTACTTTTATTCTGATAAGCTTATGTTCCACTATTTTCGAATATTATTCCTATTCTGTTCAAACAATTCCAATTCAGTTATTCTTTCCAAGTATGATGATAAACTCACCTAATCTTTTTGTCATGTCAAGCTGGTCCTTCCTATTCATACCAGGATCAAGCTCATCAAGCTCTTCCTCCCTACAACATACTCGGATTAAGCCTATCGATCAAACTCTTCCTCCCTACAGCATACTCGGATTAAGCCTATCGATCAAGCTCGTGGTGCATGACTATATAGTTTTTGTTGGACCTTGTCAAATAAAAAGAATGATGTGGTTCAATGTGCTGGTCATGCTTTTCTTCTGGTTGCTGGTCAAATAAAAAGGACCTCTTTTGTTTTTTACTTACGCTGTTTGCTTTTTGGTTTTACTTGGAATTTTGCTAAAATTATTTATATAAAAAAATTGGTAGCTAGATTCATGATGAAACAAACAAGTTTTCCTAGCAAACTGGGTTGGAGGTTGTGGTTGCTTCTGGTGGGGCTCCTATATCTCAGTAGGTTTGTGTTTTTTCAACACTTTCATCATTGGAAAAAGTTTCTTTAAGGAACCTCATCCTCCATGTGAGTATAACCCAATCCTTCTAAGTTAAAAATCCATGGTTAGGAATGCATTGAGCTTGATGTTTTGCCTATGATATAGTTAATCTCTTTGATTTGTTCATTCAGTTTTCTGTGATGCATAATGGAATCAATTTTTGCTTTGTTTCCCGTTTGTCTTGCTTTGTTTTGATTGCCTTAGCATATACCTTACTAGCTGTCTAAATTACGCTCGTTTAGATAGGTGTGGAACTCATGTGACTAGATTGCTTCATATTTATTTCCATTTCTCCTTCAGTGTTGTCGCGTCCGTTCCGTCCGGACGCCGCGACTAGAGAGATAAAAACAGATGAGTTGTCACTAAAATTTTTATTGGGAAAATCTTAGAAAATCTAATTATTTAAGGGTAAACTGGTCTAAAAAAAAGAGAAAGATGAGTTCGGGAGTCAGTTACGAGTAGGGAAGGTATTATCACCCCACATCGCCCGTTTAAAAAAGGTACCTCGAGTTAATTGTGCAAAAACATTTTAATAACCTTTTAAATATTTATTTTACCCCAAAAATTATTTACAAGAAATAATTATTTTTAATTTTTAATATTTTAAATTTTTATTAATTTTTATATTTTTAAATTTATTGTTTATAAAAATTAAATGAGGTTGAACATGGCACACGAGTCCACAGGGTAACCTCAAATCTAAGGGACTGGATATGGCACCGTGTCCATAGAGCATCCCTAAAAATAGAAAAGTTTAATTATTTTGATTAATTATTTTAACATGAAAAGAGACACAAACAAAAGGAAAATTTAGTTTTGGCTTGACAAGATGATTTATCTTGCTCCTATGTATTCTCGGGTGCGATGGGAAACTCAAAGCTACGTAGTTCTTTAGAAAATATTTGATTGGTTGGTTGATTTTAATTTTGATAAAGATTTGATATTTTTTGATTTTTTGTTTTTAAAAAAGGATTTTATTTTAAAATAGATTCACCTTTACACAGAGTCCAAGATAGCAGTGCTATAAGATAAACCCTTACAATTCATACGACACTTGAAGATGAATAAGTCCATACATCAACGTCGTAGATTGTTACGCGAATTCAAAAGATATTTTTATAAAATTGAATTGGGTAAAATTGGTTAAAAGTGTAAATTGATAAAACATTTATTATTTTTTACAAAAGGGAATTCACTCTTCCACAAGGTTAAAGATAACGAAGCTATACGATGAACCCTTACAATTCATACGGCACTTGAGGATGAAAAAAAATCCCTACATCAACGTCGTAGATTGTTGCGTGAACTTAAAAAAGATTTTTATTTCAAAATATTAGTAGCATAATTTTGCTTAAATCAATGATTGAAAATATTTTTAAAAGATTTTTTTTATTTTTTTTTTCTGTTTTTTTTTTTGAAAACTATTTAGAAGCAAAATGGGTTATTATACTACCTACTCTAAGTCCAATTTTGGTTACAACTCTAAGCCCAATTTTAGGAAAGAAGAAGAAAAAAATAACAAATTATCCAGGCCCGATAACAAACCCATGAGCACGAAAACCTAGCAGCCACATGATAACAATTCATTAAACCAAGCAAAATGAAAAGCAACTAAAAGGAGAAACTTGACCCAAAATGCAGCAGACAGGGATGGGGTCACTGTGATGGTTCAGGACGATGGTGCATCGGAAATCGCACGGTGACGGCGGCGTCTCGCGGCAGAGGCGTTGTGGTGCGGTACTGGGTGGTTGCCTGGTTCGCGTGGACGGCGGAGCGGAGGAGAAGCACTGCGTATCGCGGTGGGGGTGGATCTGGGCAGTGCAGCAGGGGCTGGTGATTCGTGGAGGAGCGACGCATGCGCGGCGGCAAGGACAGAGGCTAAGCGAAGATGCGAACGGCGGTGGTGGCTAGTGTGGGTAGGTGCGGCAGCTACGCGCTCGTACGACAACGATGGCAGAGGGTGCGGTTCGTGATAGATTGGCGTTGTAACGGCGAGCGGCGATGCTGTGTCTGGCCGTCGGACAGTGGAGGGCGGATCTAGTCCAAGGTGGTGATTCTGGTAGTATATGGGATGATGAGGTTGTCTGAGTATGACTATGTTGGATATGATGAGATGGCACTACAACAGATTAGACTTTAGATAGCGTTTCCGTATGCCTTTTAATAGCGTTTGTAACCTGAAGGAAACGCTATCTTAGGTATCACCTAAGATAGCGTTTCCGTGTGGAACCGCTATCTTTTCCTAAGTGACACTTTTAATAGCGGTTCCATACGGAAACGCTATCTTAGGTGATACCTAAGATAGCGTTTCCCTTAGGGAAACGCTATTAAAAGTCCCACATCACTTTTAATAGCATTTCCACACGGAAATGCTATTAAAGGTGCGTTATTAAAAGTCTATTATGTTGTAGTGTGGGTGATAATGCTAATGGTTGTTGATGGTTTTTATTTTTGTTTAGTTGGTGTTTTGGGTCTGTAACATGAGAGGAAGGTGTAGGAGATGAAGGGAAGGATCTGTTATGTCTCTGTAAAATGTATGTGTAGTTTTGAAGGATATTAGGTGAGGCTAATATTATAGAGAGTGGATGGAGTTAGAAGATAGCTATTGGTGGTGAAGGTTTTGCGCAGAAAGGATGGTGAATAGAGGAGACATCTTCTTTGTTTTGTTTCTCAGAAAAAGCCCCTCCGTTACTACAGTACCAGTAGTGTATATATATTGGGATCACTGTGAGATAATGCCAAAACTTGTTGTTGCTTTGTTGAGAGGCAAGGACCGATGGTGCTCCCACTACTCTGCTGGGTTGGTACAAGGGGCAGAGGTGGTACACCACCATTTTAAGGAAAAAGCACAAGAAAACAAAAAATGGGAAAATAAAACAAAGCTGATTTATACCTTAAAGAAATTTATTTTTATTATTATTTTTTATTTTATAAAACAGAAAGCATCTTTGGTTTCGTTTTGTCTTTATTTTATTTTTATTTATTTTTATTTTTTTTGATTTGGATCATTTGGATAATGGGCTCAACAATAAAATGAAAATGGGATACACTAATTCTATAATGGGCCAAGAATAAAAACATTTTTTTTTGTTTTATTTTTATCATTTTTTGTATACTATTTTTCAAAACATTAATTAAAAAAATCCAGGTAAAATTAGGTGTTCACAGCTGCCCCTCTTTACTTGTTTCTTATTAGATAGTAGGTGTAACCGTAGTTAACCTATTATCGTTATAAGAAACGAGTAAAGACATGAACTCCAATTTTGGCCGGGGTTTGCTGACAAGGAAAAGGATGCATAATTAAAAGAGCTTATGGGATGGATCGCCCATAGAAGCTCGAATAGAAAGATAAAAGAGCTTACGGGGTATGGTACCCATTGAAGCTTGAACAGAAAGATGGAAGAGCTTACGGGGTATGGTACCCGCTACAGCTTGACAAAAGATAGAAAACTTGCGGAGTCGATTATCCACCGAAGCTTGAAATTAAAAGGTTAAAAGCTTACAGAGTCGGTTATCCACTGAAGCTTGAAAGGAAAGGTAAAAAGCTTGTGGAGTCGGTTATCCACTGAAGCTTGACAGAAAATAAAAAGCATGCGGAGTCGGTTATCCACTGAAGCTTAAAAGCAAAAGGATTAAAAGCTTACGGAGTCGGTTATCCACTGAAGCTTGACATAAAATAAAAAGCACGCAGAGTCGGTTATCCGCTGAAGCTTGAAAAGAAATGTTAAAAGCTTACGGAGTCGGTTGTCCGCTGAAGCTTGAAAGTAAAAAGATTAAAAGCTTGCGGAGTCGGTTATCCACTGAAGTTTGACAAAAAATAAAAAGCAATCGGAGTCGGTTATCCGCTGAAGCTTGAAAAGAAATGTTAAAAGCTTACGGAGTCGGTTGACCGCTGAAGCTTGAAAAGAAATGTTAAAAGCTTACGGAGTAGGTTATCCACTGAAGCTTGACAGAAAATAAAAAGCATGCGGAGTCGGTTATCCGCTGAAGCTTGAAAAGAAATGTTAAAAGCTTACGGAGTCGGTTGTCCGCTGAAGCTTGAAAGAAAAAGGATTAAAAGCTTGCGGAGTCGGTTATCCACTGAAGTTTGAAAACAAAAGGGTTAAAACCTACGATGTCTGTGCAATTTACTGGGTTTTGTGCTCACAAGAGATAAAAAATTGCAATGCATGATGCCAGAAATGTCCTATATGCTTGATGAAAACCTCAAATGATTTCAATGCAACACAAGGAAAACCTGTGATACATTACTATTATTATTTTTTCATCGTTTAGGTGGTTTTTATTATCACCCTCAACCCCTTAAAGTGTTGATCACATGAAAGATTTGAGATGAACTAAAACATGTCATGTCTTCTGGAGAATAAAGGCTAAGCACTTTTGAAAGGGTACGCTTCCTTGCAATGATTGTCCCCGTGCTTCTTGTCAGTAGACCATGGTGCCCTTTGTCGGGAGATCATCTTGTTCTTTACGAACCTATGAGATTTTCAAGGGAATTCTAAATGCATCTTGAAGACATCAATACATGTTTCACAATTCAGTATATACTTATCATGATGAATGCACACACACAATTGACAAAAGTTAAGGCAAAGGGATAAGGGTAAAAAGAATTGGGAGTCAATGTCATTATATTTGGAATGAAAAGGTATACAAAGCAGATATTACAATGGAGTATGGAATTGCAAAAAGGTTGTGGAGTGGAAACACATCTCCTCAAGTGACATCTCTTTCCATGACTAGTGTTAGTATCTCTCATACCATATCGACTGCTCAGTAATCAACATCTGAGAATGCTATCTGCCCCAGTCTTCATGCATCTAACCCACTAATTGCCCCAATTCATCGGCTTGACGACACTTCCATTGTTATGTTTTTTTCTTTTTAACCCTAACTTTTGCCTAGACTGCCTTTTCAGGTTTTCAGTCTATCGGGCCGCTCTTAACTTTTGCCTATACCATCTTTTCAGATTTTCAGTCTAGCGATCTTTTCCATTTCTTTTCCTTTTCATTCTTTCTTTCTGATTTTTTTGGGAAGTGCGTTCAAGCATAGTACTTTTTGACTGCATCCGCGTTTACAGGGAGTGGAAGATCTTCCCCGTCCATCCTGGTAAGAATTAAGGCTCCTTCAGAGAAGGCCTTTTTCACAATGTAAGGTCCTTCATAGTTCAGAGTCCATTTACCTCGACGATCCTTTTGGATTGATAGAATCTTTTTAAGCACCAGGTCACCCTCCCGAAACTGTCGTGGGCGTACCTTCTTCTCATAAGCTCTCATCCACCTTCTCTGGTACAATTGACCGTGACACAATGCCGCTAATCTCTTCTCTTCAATGAGGTTCAATTGGTCGAGTCGATCCTGAACCCACTCAGCTTCTTCCAGTTCTGCTTCTCTCAGTACCCTTAATGAGGGGATCTCTACTTCAATCGAGAGCACTGCCTCCATCCCAAACACCAAAGAATACGGCATTGCCCCTGTCGAGGTGCGAATAGAGGTACGGTAGCCGTGCAAAGCAAAAGGTAACATCTCGTGCCAATCCTTATACGTCACCACCATCTTTTGGACAATCTTCTTGATATTTTTATTAGCGGCCTCAACTGCTCCATTTATCTTTGGGCGATACGGGGAGGAATTGTGATGCTTTATCTTGAAGTTTTCACACATCTCTTTCATCATCTTGTTGTTCAAGTTAGTCACGTTATCAGTGATAATCTCACTTGGCAAGCCATAACGACAAATTAATTCTCTTTTAACAAATTTGATCACGACATTCCTGGTCCCATTGGCATATGATGCAGCCTCAACCCACTTTGTGAAATAATCAATGGCAACAAGAATGAAGCGATGCCCATTCGAGGCTTTTGGTTCGATTGACCCGATCACATCCATTCCCCATATTGAGAATGGCCAGGGTACTGGCATGACATTCAAGGGAGATGGCGGCGCATGAACCGTATCAGCATATATTTGACACTTATGGCACCTCTTCGCATAATTAAAGCAATCTGCTTCCATTGTCAACCAGTATTGGCCAGCCCTCAAGATTTTTCTTGCCATTGCATGACCGCTCGCGTGTGTTCCGAAAGGTCCTTCATGGAATTCCTCAATTATCCGTTTAACTTCTTTCAACGCATCTTAACAACACCGTGTCATGATTTCTTTTGTAGAGAATACCTCCATCTAAATAGAAACCCATTGCAAGTCTTCTTAGAGTTCTTTTGTTATTTTCTGAAGCGCCCGGAGGATATTCCCTTAATTGGACGAAGCATTTGATGTCATGGTACCACGGTTTTTGATCAGGCTCTTCCTCTATCACTTGACAATATGCAGGATGATCACGGTTTTCCATTTTGATGAGTGGTAGGTTCCTCTCGTCACTTACTTTGGACATCGAGGACAAGGTAGACAGTGCGTCAGCTAATTGGTTATCTTCTCGGGGAATATGGTGGAATGTGACTTCATCAAACTGCTCGATCAAACCTTTGATGTAATCATGGTATGGGATTAACTTGGCATCTCGGGTTTCCCATTCCCCTCTTAGCTGGTGGATGACTAATGCAGAGTCCCCGTATACCTCCAGTATCCTTGCCTTTGATTCTATCGCCGCCAGGATCCTAAGCACACAAGCTTCATATTTGGCTATATTGTTGTACAATCAAAGCAAAGCCTTGCAGTGACAGGGAAATAATCATTTTCCGGTGAGATTAGTATTTGACAAGCCTCTGGCTTATCTAGTTTTATAACTAGATGGACTGTGGTTTCTGCGCTAATTATTCGAGTTCAATCTCGTTTTCGCCCAAATTTTGCCTTGTTTTGTTCCTAAATAAACTTTGACTCGTTCTAGGCATTTTTTGGTAGTTTTTAGTCTATTTTGAATAGAATTACGCTTTTTGTTTCTTTTTATTGTTTCAGGTTAGAAGTGAAGCTCCAAGAGTCAAGGAAACAGTGGAAATTTCCATTCTGGAGATACTCGCCCCGCGAGTAGATGCTCGCCTCGCGAGCCTGAAGATCAGTAAAACAGCAACAATCATCAATTCTGGATCACCACGCGAGAGGCTTCTCGCCTCGCGAGAGCCTGAAGACCCTGGAAGACAGAGACCATCACGGCCTAGCCGTGATGGTCACGGCTGTGACAGATTAAGGTTTGAAGACTCGCCCCGCGAACACACTCTCACCTCGCGAGAATCCAAATTGAAAGCGCGCCAAAACTAACATTCGCCTCGCGAAATCTTGTTCGCCCCGCGAGAGGCCAAGAACCAGAATCCCTATTTATAGGTTGTTTCAGATCAGAATTGAGGGGAGATCCGAATCCGAGTTTTAGCCACTGTTTTAGATCAGTTTTGTTACGAGTTCTTGTTACTCTGGAGTTGCGTCTCCCTTTTTATTTTCTTAAGTTTACTATGGTGATTATGTCAGATTGTTTGTGTGTCGTCACGAGCATGAGGAACTAATCCCCTCGTCTGAGGGAACAATGAAGCCACCCATGGCGGTGTAGATTCGATGTGATGTATGTCTTTCTCCCTTTTTCTCAATTAATGTTTTCCAATTCTGATTTGATTGTGTTGATCATATGCATGCGTGATTGACTTGTTAACGTTGATGAGGCTTAGTCAACGATTCCTGTTTAGAACTTGAATTGGGATCATTGATCGAATATTGCACGAGAGTGAGTAGGAGATCGGTGCAACCTTAGAGGGAACGAGAATTAATAGAGTTTGATGATTAGGATTATGAGACCTAGTAAGTAATTAATCCAATCTTTGAATACGTCCTAATGAGCACGACAATGGATTTAGGAGAATTTGGGGGTCCCGGTTGACATTGTAATTGAACTTAGGGAGGAATTCATCATCACTTGGGTATGCATGATTGGGTAGGTGGATTTGTGACCTTGGACATTTTAATTTCATATTTTTAGTTAATTAGCTTTATTTTATTTGTTAATTTGATTGCGATCATATTTTCTCTCCCTCAACCACTCGCCTTGCTTGACCAACGTATCGAATTTCTTGCGAATTAGTTGAATTGGTAGCCCAATCCTTGTGTTCGACCTCGGTAAATTCTTACCGTGTTTTTATTACTTGCGACCACCCGGTACACTTGCCGGTGACTCAACAAGTTTTTGGCGCCGTTGCCGGGGATTGTCACAACCAATTTTCCTAATTTTTAGGGAAGTTTGATTATTTGGTTAAGCTGTTTTTATTTTTATTTTTCTGTTATTTATTTATTTATTATTTCTCTCTACTTCTTTGATTCCACTTGGTCTTGCCGTGTTTTTGTATGCGAGGTACCCTTTCACAAGAGGACCTACTATTTGATTCGGAGATCACCAAGACCGAGAAGCGCTTAAGGAAGGAAGTCAGCGAAAGAAAAAGGCTTGAAGCGAGTGATCTTGAGAGAATGGCCGAAGAAAATCCTCCTCCTCCTCCTCCTCCTCGTTACAAGCCTTTCTTCGAGTACAGTCTACCCAACTTGGGTGATTGTGATTCTTCCATTGTGAGAGGCAACCTCAATACAGACTCCTTCAGAGTGGAAGGATGTGTCACAGCCTATATCCGTGAGAATCAGTTTGATGGGAGTGGCAGACAAGACCCTCACAGGCACATCACCCACTTCCTTGAAGCTTGTGACTTGCAGAGGACAAGAGGTGTTTCTCAGGATGAGTTTCGCTTGCGGTTATTCCCTCTCTCTCTTAGGGATGTTGCTCGCGATTGGTTTGAAAGCTTGGATAGGAACAGTATCAGAACTTGGGAGCAAATGGCACAAAAGTTCCTAACTAAGTATTTTCCTCCTCAGAAAGCGGCCCAAGCAAGAGTAGCCGTTACATCTTTCAGACAGACAGAGGATGAAACTTTTAATGAAGCTTGGGAGAGGTACAATGTGCTTTTGAGAAGATGTCCTTCAGCTTTCTTTGACCCGGTCTCCAAAGTTCAACATTTCTTTAACGGGTTAAGAGGACGCTACCAGATGAATTGTGATGCCGCAGCTGGCGGTTCCTTTTCTTATTTATCAGCCGAGGATGGATGGGCATTATTGGAGAAGATGTCATATAATGATTACAACCGTGGAAGGGAAACCTCAAGTGGAATCAGTTCTGCGTCAATGGAAGCCATTCTAGAGCAAAATAGACTGTTGAAGATGCAGAATGAGGCTTTGTCTGGAAATAAGAAGTTTAATGCGATACACGAGGGAATGCCTCCGGGTTGTGAAAATTGTAATGAAGATCATGACACTCGGAGCTTTGCGCTCAACTTCTCTCAGGAACATGTGGACTCATGCCACAATTTCTATGACAGTGTGCCCCAGAACAACTATCAGAGGAACAGACAGAATGAGTACAGTCAGAATCAGAATATGGGGTATATGAGGAGAGACCATCTGGGTTTCGCTTGGAGTAATGCTAGTGGTGGTCTAACCGGGCAACAACAACCTCAACAGGGTCTAAGGCCAAACATTGGAATCCATCATCACAATACTCAGCAGGCTCTTCCAGGAACTAATCGGTTGCAAATAACTGACAGTGGAAGGCAACCTTGGGAGTTGGCTATAGAGAAGGTGAATGCGGCAATTGAGAAGTTGGCAATCAACACAAGCACAACCATTGATAATTTGGCAACTCACACGGGGTCAGCAATTCAGAATCTAGAGACGCAGATTGCTCACCTTCATAAAGCCAACTAAATGAGCGTCCCCCAGGCACTTTCCCAGGTGATACCGAGAACAACCCTAAGAACCATTGCAATGCCATAACAACTAGAAGCAGTAGGGTGTTGGGATCTAACAGGGGTGCAACCAGTTTAGAGGAAGACAAGGCCCCGGAACAACCACATGTTGAGGAAGAGCAACCTGAGAAAGAGGAGTTGGCAAGTGACAAGGCACCAGAGCAAGGGGGAAGGCTGAAGCTTGTGGATGAAGAGTTCCGAAAGAATAAGTGGGTTGAACCCCAAGACCTCCCGCCCTACATGAAGGTACCGTATCCTGAAAGATTGAAGAAGCCTCAACAGGATAAGTAGTTCAACAAATCCCTTGATGTCTTCCGCAAACTTCAGATTAATATTCCATTTGCGGAAGCCTTGGAACAAATGCCGTCTTATGCCCGGTTTATGAAGGAGCTTCTCTCCAAGAAGCGGAGAATAGTGGATGAGGAAACGGTTGCTTTGACCAAGGAGTGTAGTGCCATTCTTCAAAGAAAACTTCCTCCAAAGTTGAAGGACCCCGGTTCTTTCTCTATACCATGCACCATTGGGGGGATGAATCTAGGGAAGGCATTGTGTGATTTAGGGGCAAGCATCAACTTGATGCCCCTCTCTAAGATGAAGAGGTTGGGGATCAAAGAAGTCAAGGACACACGGATGTCACTCCAACTCGCCGATCGTTCTATAAAATATCCTTATGGAGTGGTCGAAGACTTGTTAGTGAAGGTGGACAAGCTCATATTTCCGGTGGACTTTGTAGTGCTTGATATGGATGAAGACGCCGAAATCCCTCTCATATTGGGTAGGCTTTTCTTGGCCACTGGGGGTGCCTTGATAGATGTGCGACAGGGGAAACTCACTCTAAGGGTGCAAGATGATGAGGTAGTCTTCAATGTCTTTGGAGCAATGAAGCACCCTACTGAGAGGTCGGATGTGTATCGAGTGGATATGGTGGAATCAATGGTCGGGGCCAAGGCAAATAGAGAAGTCCATGGTTCTTCACTTGAACAAGTGTTGGTAAAATCCCATGATGATGATAGTGAAGAAAAAGACCCTTTGGGGGATGAGGTCTATCTTGAGTGGTTAAGAGACATGGAAGCCTTACCAAGTCTCCCAAGGGATGAATGTGCAAAGGAAGATCTTAACAACAATGCCATGAAAAAAGATGATAAAGCACCGAAGTTGAAAGGTGGCACAATCGTGGTGGTCAATGAAAACAATGAGTTGATCCCAAAAAGGACCATCACGGAGTGGAGAGTATGTGCAGATTATAGAGGGCTTTTGGATTTAAATGAGTTGTCCGGGATCCGCAAGCAAGCAATCTACAAAAAGCGAACTAAGGAAAGGCAGGACAAACACATCTTGCCTAGGGAGCTTGAGCCCGGGCAAGCGGTACTTCTTGACAATTCAGGGTTGAAACTCTTTCCGGGAAAGCTAAGATCGAGGTGGTTGGGACCATTCAAAGTCCTCCAAGTCTGTCCACACGGAACAGTAGAGTTAGAAGGAACCTTTGGTAGCTTCAAAGTGAATGGGCAAGGGATAAGACAGTACCATGGGAAATCAGTCCCAAATTGCAAGCAGTTTCTTCCTCCGGAATAACCCTTAGGGGCGACTTGAGTCAGGCTCGGGACGTTAAACAAGCGCTACTTGGGAGGCAACCCAAGCTAGGTATCCTTTATTTTTAGTTTGTCATTTCCATCTATATCAAAAAAAAAAAAGCTTGATTCGCCACGCGAATCCACAGTGGCCGCGCGAGACAGAAGCCCTGAATCTCAGAGGCTTGCTCACGTTTCTGTCTCGCGTCGCGAGGGCTGATTTCGCCTCGCTATTCTGGGCATCGTCATCTGTTGGAATTCCAGATTTTCCTTGAGAGATACTGCTAGCCTCGCGATTCTGGAAAATGTGAAAACAATTTTTCCAGATTCGCCTCGCGAGTGATCTCTCGCCTCGCGAATCTGCAATTGAAGTTTTAATTTGCAGGAGTTATTCCAGGATGCTATGCAACAGAAGGGAGCCCGTGAGACCAAATGGATGAGGAGGCAACCATGGAAACTTGATCAGGGAGCACCCTCTCCTCTCCTCACTTTTGTTTTGTTTGTGTTTTTTTTTGTTTGTCATTCTTGAATAATTTGAGAAGATCAAGAGTTTGTGTATGAATGTTGTGTCGGCAAGCTTGTTGGATTTTAATTAAATTTAGCATAGATTGATTGCATGAATTATTTTGACCATTGATGATTTCCCCCTAGGTTCTGAAATTAGAAAAGTTGATCCCCATGTGAAAAATTGAAAACTGAACTTTGAGAATTTTATTGTGATTACTTGATTTATGATAAGTTTGGGGTGAGGGGGTGCACACACTAGGAATTGTATCTCGGTCAAACAATTTGCAAAATGTCCCGGTGAGGATTTGAGCCTCCAACTTTGTTTTTGATGGTGTGAATCACTTTCATGTTGCACTTTCCCGAATTTACTTGAATCTCTTCATGGTTTGCATGTTTATGTGTTGCATCAAATGATTTAGGCAATTTTCTTTGAATAACTACTTGGCCTAAAAAGAACCATCCCGAATACATGTTCCCTAGTTAACCACATTGAGCCTAATTGGCCAATTGTTTCTTGATGACCCTATACTATAAGCCAAAATCTGGAAAAAACCATGTTCACCCAATCTTAGGATTAGGAGAGCATGGAAGCTTAGTTAGAGAAGGGTTGTAAGAAACTAAGTTTGGGGTGGCTACATGGTGATATGTCATTTTGGGTTGAGAAAAAGAAAAATAAAGGTTGAAACCCAAGGCAAAAAAGAAAAAAAAAAAGAATTGCCAAAAGAAAAGGGGCAAAACAAAAAGATTAGCAAGGAAAAGGCTGTGGTCACCCAAGGCAAAAAGAAAAATGATAAAAGGAATTTGAGTTGAATATGTGTCAAATGCTCATGCTCTCTTAGTTCCTAGGGACTTAAGCCTATTATCCTGGAATATCCTACCCTCAGCCAGGCCCCATTACAACCTTTATAAGACCTTCTGATGTTGCATGCATGTTTTCGTGGGAACCATTTTTGAGATGAAAATCAAATTCATGGGAAGTGCTCTTGATATGTGAAATTGAGTGAAAAGTTGATAGCCTAGACGAATTTGAGCGAATGAGTGAAATTTTACATACCCTTGTGAGGAAGGCAGCTGTTTGAAATTGGTGATCTTCCTTTTGTGTGTGACTCTGATCCTTGATCAGCCGCTGGCTCATCTAGTTTAATGACTAGTATGACCGTGGTTTTGTGCTAATTATATCTCATTTTCACCCAAATTAGACATGATTGTCTTTAAGCAGTATTTTGAGTCTGTAAAGTACTTTTAGGTTAATTTAGTTGATTTAGAGTCAAATAAAGCAATTACAGCTATTTCCTATTGTTTCAGGTAAGAATAAAACACTTAGAGCCAAAGGAATGAAGAAAATAACGGAAAAATGCAATTCTGGAGTTTTCGCCTCGCGATAGGATGATCGCCTCGCGAACCCGAAGACCAGCACGATTAGCAACAGTCACCCTCTCTGGCTCGCCTCGCGAAACCTGTTTCGCCTCGCGAAAGAGCGACTGTTCATAATATTCGCCTCGCTAAACCTGTTTTGCCTCGCGAGCGACCGCAACCCAGAATCTGTATTTATAGTCTGTTTAGGGCAGAACTGAGGGATCTTATTTTATCTTCTTCTTTTCTTTTCACAGGCGGCTACGAAATTAGGTGTAGGTTTATGTTTGTAATGGAGAGCTAGTCTCCTTTGATTAATCTACTGCGATTGGGTTCCACTACACTTGAGGTTTTGTAATTCCTATTTTAATTGCTTTTCCCTTTTCAATACCATATTATACATTTCTATTTGTTTAATTCAGGAGTGTATAGTGTTGTGTTGATTCATTGCGGTGATGTTATGTTCCTATACTTAATCGCGTTTGTTTAATTCGCGTGTGTTCATTCATGTTCGTTTAGTTCATGAGGGCTTAACCCCGTTTGTTTAATTCGGGAATAGGAGCATATATCCGTAGTAGTGATTTGGTTTGTTAATTGTTGCTACAACCGAAAGGGGATTAGAATCTGCTTAGGGCTTGGAATTTACATGAACCGATGATAGTGGGAAACCGAGAACAGTAGATTAATCGTCTTTAGTTTATTTGTTAATCTCTTAAACTGCTTTGTTTTGTTTGCTCTGTTTTTGCTTTGTTTTCTTAATTTAGTTCCAAATCTTAAACCCCCCAAATCTGACTTTTCTGTTAACAACAACACCCAAGAGTCCTTGAGAGATGATATCCGAGTTGTCGCTCCCTATCTACATATTTTGTAAACCGCTCGCTTTTTGGCACGTGGCGACAGCGCGACCAAAAATTGGCGCCATTGCCGGGGACTCTTGTTGTTATTAACAGAAAAAAAAATCTTGCTGAATTAGTTTTGTCTGCTTTGTCTGGTTGTGAATTTTAGTACGCTCCATGGATAATTATATGCAAGATTTTATGCCTAATGTTGATTATGAACCATGCATATATTATCCTAACTTTGATAGGCCACCACCATGCATATCTTATCCTGACCCCTCCACTGATGAGTACCACCTGAGCTGGGGAAACCATCCAAACCCTTGGTATGGGGACTCACAACTGATGTTACCACTGGCACCACCAAAGAATCCTCCCCAAGCGAC